>JADMLD010000921.1:1200000-1868830 GCA_017589585.1 Phylloscopus whistleri
ACATTTCAGTGACTGAAAAAAAAATCCAGAACAGCATCCAGAAAACATTGCTGGAAAAATGTTGGTGCTACCTATTTGTAAAACTGTGGTTTATAGATAATGATTTTTATCAAAACAAACCTCTGACTCTTTTCAGCTCTTTGCCAACAGCCTGAAGTTAACCAAAAGTATCCTCAAAGCAAACCATTTTCTCTAAATCTAGTTAAAGTACATAACACAGATTTTTTTTGGCTGAATCGAGCCTGAAACGGATACCCAGCTAACAACGTTGTTACATGCTGGCAGTTTTCAAGAACAATTTATCACTTGTCCAACTAGCAGGTCTATCAGATCCTCAGTGCTCAACTGCAAATGTGGTACAGGAGTAGCTAATGGTACCTTCATCATCTTCTTCAGAAACCTTCCGAATCTCTGGCCCCTCTGAGGACTCCTGGTTCATGCTTAGCATCCTCTCTTTACCCTTCTTGTATTTTTGCTGCCTGGCTTTGATGCGATCCATTCTAGCAAAAGGAAGAATCTCATTAGATTTATGCCTTCATCCACCCTGGAAAACAAGCATTAAACAAATGCATACACACACACACATACACACACTCTGCAACACTTCCAAGGGAAATATTCCACACTCCTGCCCCTAAACAGAAGGAGTTATATTGCTCTGAAGGGACTGGTTGGAAGGACCAAGCATAGATGTTCACTCTGTGGTCAGTGAGAGCTGGGTTTCTGCTTTACCTACTCCCACTCAACTATCTTATTTTTTTAAAATTGAAAGAATCATTGTCAGGAGTTACAATGCACCAAATGAAGCAGTGAGGAGAAAAGGACTTCTACCTAATGCAGTGCTTCTCCTGAAACTTGCCAGTCTGATTTGGTTGTTCCTGCACTGTTTGTGCTACATCATCACCCTTTAAGATCATTTGTCTCAATGGATACCAGTGACAAGTGGTGTCCCTTAGGGGGTCCAGTGCTATTTTTAGTGTCTGGGGATGAAGTGGGATCAAGTGTACCTTCAGCAAGTTTGCAGATGACACCCAGCTGTGTGGTGCCATTGGCACAGCTGAAGGATGGGACGTGTTTCAGAGGGAATTGGACAAGCTCAAGAAGGTGGTGTACAGGAACCTCACAAAGTTGAGTAAGACCAAATTCAAGGTGCTGCACCTGGGTCAGGGCAACTCCTGGTATCAACACAGGCTGGGGGATGAACTGATTGAGAGCAGCCCTGCTGAGAAGGACTTGGGGGTGTTGATGGATGAAAGGCTGGACATGAGCCTCAGTGGGCATTCCCAGCCCAGGAAACCAAGTGTGTCCTGGGCTGCATCCAAACCAGTGTAGGCAGGAGGCTGAGGGAGAGGATTCTGCCCTTCTGCTCTCATGAGACCCAACTTGCAGTGCTGCATCCAGCTCTGGGGTGCCCAGCACAGGAAGGACATGGACCTGTTGAGAGTCTAGAGGATGGCCACAAAGATGATTAGAGGATGGAGCACCTCTCCTATAAGGAAAGGCTGAGACAATTGGGGTTGTTCAGCCTGAAGAAAAGGCTCTGGAGAGATCTTATTGCAGCCTTTCAGTACTTGGAGAGAGCTTATAGGAAAGATGGGGCCAAACATTTTTGCAGAATCTGTTGTGAGGACAGGGGGCAATGGTTTTAAACTGAAGGAGGATAGCTTTAGATTGGCTATAAGGAAAAAACTTTTACAATGAGGGTGGTAAAACCTGGAGCAGGTTTCCCAGAGAGATGGTGGATGCTCCATCCCCAGACACATTCAAGGTCAGGCTGGATGGGGCTCTGAGCAAATCCACCTCTTTGAAGATGTCCTTGCTCATTACAGGGGGATTGAACTAGACAACCTTTAGATTTTCCCTTCCAACTCAAACAATTCTATGATTATGTGATTCTATATAGGTAGAAAATATGGTCCTTGCATACTTCTGGTGATTCTTCCCTTATGCAGGGTGGAAGAAGCTGTCATGAGTGAGCTTTGACACTTGGTCAGGAAGCAGTTAGGGATTTCCATGCACCATGGTGGAGGAGCTTTGAAAGCTCTCTGCAGTTACCAAGGAAGCATGTTGGCTGCATGCAAGAGAAACCAAAGTGACTTATGGGCTGTATAAAGAGTAGGGCTCTGTAGGCCACTTAAAATGAATGCACATATTTTCAGTGATGGTAAAAATATATTCTGCACTTAAACACTACAGGAGGAACCACAAATAAAACAGTAAGAGCAGTCATGCAACAAATCTTTCCAGGAATACAGATAACAGATATACAGAAAAAAATTTCTAATATTGGTAAAGCATTTCTATACAAGAAAGTGCTGGATAAATACTGGGAGCCAGTTTTTCTATCAAAGAAAGTGCTAGATAAATACCAGCAATCAAAGAAAGTGCTAGAAAAATACCAGCAATCAGTTAAATATGTACATACATATGCAAACAGAAATATATATATAAATAAATAAATAGAAATAAAAAATATATACACAGACACAAATATATATACAATAGAAGTACATAAATACATATACAATAGAAATATATATATGTATCAAGTACATACTGTCTTTTCAGTTGATCCATTGATTTTTTTTCCTCTTCAATTCTTGCCTTTACAGCCTTGACAATTGTAGCCTGAAAAAGCTCAGCACCCCTACATCAGAAATGGGGCAGAGAAAAAAAACCAAAAAAAAAAAAAAAAAAAAACCAAAACAAAAACAAAAACAAAAAAAAAAAAACAAAAAAGGAGAGGACATATTAAATGTTTTTAAGTTTTCCTTATGGCAACTAATCACAGAGAACTCTATGTTCCCTCTGTACATGACCTTATCTGCATCAAACAAAACTAATCCAGGGCCTGAAAGAAACAATCAATTGATCTAAAATAGTAACATCTTTACAGACAATCATTTCAGGATCTGGGGCCAAATGTTGTGAACCCTACTCAGCCTGTATGTTCCTCTAGCAGCTGCTTAAGAAATTCAGTTTCCAGTCCTCAAAATACAGAACACAAGTAGGTTCAAGGCTGAAGAAGGATTTCTTGCATACCCTCAGGACTTCTTTATAGTCATTTCAGCTTTATAATCACCTTAATCCCCTGCCTCAGTCCTGGAAGTTGTGAGCAAGGTCCAGCTTTATCCAGGGCCATGGTGAGCATAGATTCAGCTTCACTTTTACCCTCTGAAAACTATGGCACTTTCAATCTGTCAATACAAACCCTTGAGCAACTTTCTGATGTGCCAAAAGAATATGAATATTTGCACCCCATTACATTAGAAATGTAATCAGTTCATTGATCTAAATGTTATGGCCATTCTTCCTAATTTACACATGAACTCTTGAAGACTCTTAAAAGTCTCTTTCAAAGAAGTAGCCTAGACCTAAAGCCTTTCTTTTGTCAGGAATTCAGTAAGAAAAATAATAATTTTAGAAGTCCACTCTTTCATTCTGGATGCACATTTCCCTATATAGGATGTATTTTGATACTAATTATTTTGCTTTATGCTGTTTTCACTGTGAACCCAGCACACCAAAAGAGGTACAAAAATGCCATATCCAGCATAATTGGGTATCAGCACTGAATTTCACCCCAGAACAAAAGTCTAATGCAATGTGAGGTGGAGGTGTAGGTCTTTTGGTAGCCCCCTTTAGAGTGCTGAATTTTGTTCAGTATAGGGAGCTAAACATGTTCCCTTCTTAAAATGATCCCTGGAAGAGGAAGATAAAAACTACTTCCTTTCATTACATGCAAGCCAATTTTTGCCCTGAAACACAGTCAGAAATCAATGTCTGTATGTCTTTTGAGGAAAAAGAAAGCCACAATACATTTAATCCAATATTAACAAAAGTACTTTCTTAGAAACCTTATGGAAATTAAAACCAGTATTTCATTCCTCATCTGCCTTCATATTATAAACCAGAAGAATGTTTGTGCAAGTGATGGCTATGACTGAATGCTTGTGGTGTAACAGGCCCAATGAGGTTAACACTTCCTTGCCAAACCTAGTCAGTGTTCATTGATGTGACACTTCCCAAAAGTGTTCCCTTTTCTTCCCACGCCACATGTAAGAACTTTTCAGAGCTTTTACTAGGAGCAGCAGATGGAATTTGGTAGAAAGAACGGTTTAGTTTCTATTAGATTCTCAATTAATTTGTTTTCTTGTGTCAAAGTCGGGTTTGCAATTATGAATTTAGCATGGATTATTTAAATCAATGTTAAAGGAGTTTTTTGGTACTACCTATCATAAACAGTAAGTAAATACTGCCATCATGAAAGATTTGAGCTGTTTCATTTAATTTCTTTTAAATTTTCTGTTACCTTGATGCTAATATCTGAGAAGCTTTTATATCTGCAACCACGTGAAGGAAGTAGTAACTCATGAAGACTCTTCTTTGCAGCAACAGGAAAGCAAAACATATACTGTCCCAAATGATACCAGCTTCTCCACTGGGCAGTTTACAATCTAGATTGCCTGTTGCTGTTAAAAGACACCATCATTGTTAAGAATTCTTTCATAATGTTTAATCAATTAAATAATCTTAGCCTTTAAAATTATTTTAATTATTTTAGATTTTTCTAAAGAAACTTGTCATGCATTTCCATTTGACATATACTGTAATTTCTTTTACAACAAACTGAAAAGCTTCAAACAATGTGATGTCCCATGACAAGCGAGAATTCATCAGAAGTGAACCAATTGCATATAAATTCACCATACTTTAGTAAGTACTTGAAAACAAAGAATGGAAAAGGCATATCTTTTGTTACACTGAATTATTTGATTTAGTGTTTCCTAAAATGGCATATTTCAATTTTTTCTTCTCTTCTCTTTGAAATGACTTTTTCTCTCATTTTTAATTAAGAACACTATCAACTGGAGAAAGAAGTTGTTTATTTTTGTCAAATGACTTCTTGACTCCTACAATCTAATATTTTTATTTTTCCTCTTCACAACTCTGTTCAATGTTCATTTCCATTGCATAAGAGAAGAAATATTTGAAACCACAAAACTGCTTCCTTTGGGGCAGGAGGAGATAGGCAGAGAGGAAATCCCATTCCTCCTGCCTCTTGCTTTTGGCTTGGGCTATTTCTTTCTTTCTTTCTTCTCTGTAAGACAGTTCTCTTGGGGATATTAAAAAATTAAAACTGGGTTTTGTGGAGCTGGACTATAAACTACATGGCCTATGCTGCCCTACAGAAGGCAGTAGGACTCAAGGGACAGGCTCTGGCTCAAAGCTGGCTTTTCAAGCAAGCAAGCCAATCTAATAGCTCTGGAAGGTCAAACTCCAAGAGCTTCAAAGCCTACTGTGCCCAAACCCTGGGGGGTTTGAAAACCTGTGCCTAACTTTCTGTTGCTGCCCAAAAAGTTTTGGATAAGACAAGAATTCCTGAGCACCTTTCATTCTGTGAATTTGCATCTTCATATTTACTTTCTTTTCCCCTATTCCACACTTACCGATTAAGATCAATCATGATGACAGGAATTCAGAATTTTGCTGCAGACTCACTAGGATGAAACAGCTCTTTAAATTCAGAAAAAAACCAAAAAACACCAACCCAAATCCAGAAAACACTAAAAAACCTATAGGTGTTTTAAAACTGTTAATCCAGGGTGTCAGGACAAAGTGGAGACAAATTAATAGCTCACTGAGACGTGAAGGGTTTTGCTCTCCAAACTTCATTCATCCTTTCTCTCACCTTCATCCATAGACATTATCCACTCCATTCCTTTTATCACCACATTAGAGTAATCACAAGGAAAAAAATTGCCTAAACTCACTATCCATGCAGAAGAATTACCCCTTTCATGCCATTTCAGTGAGCTGAACTGGTTTACCCTTTGAACCACCTAACCCTGGTGCACAGGGAGGAGTGGGAGTCCACACCGCACACGGGGAGTGCAGCTGGGAAAATGTGCCCTGTTCATGCAGTGATGGTGAGCTGACCTTTTAGCTCAAGCTGTACAGTAAACCAGAGTATCACATCACCTGCATATATGGGAAAATGTGCTATGTGCCAATATCAGTGAATTGTTCATTTATAGCAAACGCTGGCTGTGGGTGGATATATGGGGATGGTGGTAGTTTTCTCTGAATATGTGTCTCCCTTGTTTCTGTGAAATACTTTCAATATTCTGTCTTGATAATCAATATAGGACCAAGATTTTTCAAAAGGAAATATGTCAAGGGAAGGCCTAAATAACCTAAATATGGTAGAAGATCTTCAGGTGATTGTTTATTTATAGAAAATTATGGGGAAAAATAAGATATACTTACGAATATGGTAGCCTTTAACTGTACAAGCCAGGCTAAATGCCTGAATCACCCAGCAACTGTTCTCAATTAATGACTCAATGTAGCCACATGCTCCTATCTGCAAAGTAAAAGGGCAGTTTCATACAACAAGACATAGCAGAAATAAAAATTAGAAAAACTGCTTCTTTTTACATTGCATGAGAAATAATACAGCCAAGGGCTGTCAAATTATTCTCATTACTAAAAGAGCTTGGAAGAAAGAGTCACTTTACCAGTGACACACAAACTAGTCTTAGGCAGAGTTTGATTTTTTGATTATTAGTGAGATAGAAGGCATGTGGGGTTTGCTTGCATTTTTGCACAGAAAGGAACACAGCTGGTATACGATGTGATGTGACAACTAAGCAACTTTTATAAATCACTGACTTAATCTTGCAAACATATATGAACAAGCTTAAGACACATGTAGCTCCACTGAATTCCCCAGCATAAAATGAAGCACATATGTAAGCATTTAGAACATTTGCAAATTCAAACCACCCATAAATCAATTTTATTTCGGCATAGTGACTTAAATAAATGTAAAAAGAAAAATGTCTGTTCTTTGCAGTCCAGCATTAAAATGTTCAAAGCTAAAAAGCAATTGCCAGGAATAAATCTAAATTTATCTTTCAAAAAGATTGAAATTACTGGCTTGTCTTAATCACCTGTCAGTGCCTCTGCAAAAATACATACAAAAGAGTTAATTAATGCAAGAAAATCTTTAATATTTTGCAGAAGAATCTGACATTTAATTATCAAATACATCTGCTTCCACCTGAATTTCATACTAGTTCTAAAGGAAATAGGAATGGAGTTTGTAACTTTGTAGTCAACTTCACTAATTACATTACATCACACAACTGCATCTCATACTGGATTTGAAAATTCTTTATTTAAACAAATTGTCTAATTAAATGTGCATTACTTATCAACAGTATGACTAATTTTACACTTCTTACTCATTTTTCACTCCACTGAGATTTTCATGAGGCTTTTAAAGGGGAGGCTTCATAAGGCAAACAAACCAGAACCTGGTCCTTTGAAAGTAGCTTGTGAGCTTTCACAGAGCCCAGCTGAGCACATGGGAGCACATTTTCCCATGATGGATATGCACTGCCATTCCCTAGCAATGCTGAATTGAAATGGAGACTGCTTTGTGCTTGCAGAAGGCTGTGGTCCTGTGTTGGAGTCCAGGGCATTCCTTTGGATACCCTGGACTGTCAGAAACCTGTACAGGGGGGTTTAAAACCTGTACAGGGGGGTCTGGGATCTGTACAGGGGGGTTAGAGACCCTGGAACAGAGCCCAGGAAGGCAAGGGCTTTGACTTTAGTCCATGGGAGAGACTTACAACATTGGGAGAGGAATTACAAGCCACAAAGTGTAATAAAGAGTAGTATGGTTTTCACATTTGGGTTTCTAGAATAGGGGTAAATGGGGACAAGATGGAGGATTCTGGGCGGTGCCCTGGGGTCTTCTCCTTCTTCTTCATCTCCATCTTCTGCAGTGACGGTGGCACAAAGTAGCTTTAGAGGGGTTGGGTTAGTGTAGAAGTAACCTGTTCAGTATAGAATGTAGATATTGGTGTGTAATTGTAAATAATCAGTATGTAACTATCGTATAAAAGATGATGAACCTTCGTCAGAGCACGGAGTCATCGCCTGTTGCCCATGCTGGACAGACCTTGGCCGGGCACAGAGAAAAATGAAATGATAAGAACTAATAAACAAAGCAGGAAACCTTGAAAAAGAACAGCTGAAGACTCCGTGTTGTTCCTGCATTCAGCCTGGGGCTTTTCAGAGGGCAAAGGACATCTAAACCACCCTAATCTCGGGGAAGGGTGCACCAGCACCAAACCCCAGAGTCCTGAAAAAGGGTTTTTAATGACCACTCAATGCACTATGCACACTTCCAATGGCACTGAAGTGCTGAGGGCAGAGGAAACGCAAGAGTTACCTACCGACAGGATGTTCTTCATGGTGATCACGAAGACATTGTAGGCAATCAGCCAGTCCCAGTAACGTAGAATGCTCCTAATGGGCTTCAGCAACAGGTCTCCACCAAAGAGAAGGAAGTAGAAGCAGGCCACCAAATAGCCCATACAGAATATGCTGATCCTTGTGGTTCCCGTGATGAAGATTATGGTGAGCACAAACCAGAAGAGGTAACTAAATATTATCACCTTATACATGTCTAAGTAGGACCTAGAAGTAAAATAAGAAGAAAAAGTTACCATTTTTGTCTGAGGGCAATGTTATCTTTCCTCTTTCTGCACTACTGGCAGACACTTGTGCCCAAGGTCTTCTGGGCATTCTCACACTTCAGTATTCGTGCCGGCGCTCACCACTACCACTGCAGTCAGGGGCTTTGGTTCATGCACGGGTCTGCCAGCTCATACATTCTACTCCAGCTCCTTCCTTGTATGTGAGCACCTTGCTACACCTGGGCAGGGCGCTGTGCTTGCTGCAGGATCGAGCCTTGTGTCATGGAAGGGAGGAAAACCTGTTCTCACCAAAATTCACAGTAGAGGGATATTATCTGGCAATGCCATTTATGCGATCTAAAGGCTGGCTGAGATCATCTTTCAAGAAGTCTGAGAGATAGGATAGAAAATCTATTTTAAAAAACCAACTACAGTACACCACTGCAAACAATTCCGTACTTATTGATGACTTCTAGGGAATTCAGCCTGGTCAAAAGACTAGTTTTCAAAGACAGCTGCTAAAAATATCACTCTCTAATGGAGATCAACTGCAAAAGTTTTGAGGGGCAAAAGATTTCCATAGAACAGAAATGTGACAGAATTTACTGAATCGTTTTCCAGGAAGCTATGAGACAAAGCTATCTGAAATCAGCCTGGCCCACAGCGGGAAAGAGAGAAACAATTTGGTGTTTTCAGATTCCTTAAAATCTTGACTTAATATTGACTCAGTGAGCTTTCAAACAAGAATATCTGCCAAAGGCAATACCAAATACTACATATAGCTAAACACTGCAAAACCAACTAATTCTTAGTTTCCTCCCCTTTACAGTGTTTTGATTCCAAATCTAACTGTGTTTTCAGAGTCTGTTCACCCAGGCTTCGTAACTACATTTGTCAGGAAACCAGTCAGGGAGACAGAGCTATAGGAGTGCACATATACCTAAGCCAAACCATGTAAGGAGCAAATGAACCAAATGCACTGTATGAAGCCACATAAAAAGACTCCTGCTGCTTGATGTTCTCAAACTCGGAACTTTCTAGGAGTATGTATTTATAGTCTTACATTTATAGGCCTTATTACATATTTCACCAGAGAAGCATTTAATGAAAGGTAACAAGAAAGCTCCTTTATGTTTATTTCCCACAAATATTTGAGAATTTTGTGATCTACTGCCTGTGAAATCTAAAAATATCGTGACTTTGGAGATGGTACTGGGTTCTGGGTGATAAAACATTAACAAAGAATCTATATGCACTGGAAAAAAAAACGTCAGTCGAAGAGGTCTTCATTAACTTGATGTGCACTAGAAATGGTGCTCTTGTTTCTCCAGAAAATAATATTGTTTGATATTCCTTTAATAATAATTACTGGTATGTGGGGTGGCTAGGAAGAGATCCCTTTACTGATACTGCTCTATTTCAAAAAGCTTATCCTTTGCTACCAACAAAATGCATTGGCATCTTTTTAGAAAAGCCCAAACTAGAACCAAATTGATCAAAAAACGCAGCAATGTCTTAGTACTCTTCAATAAAAATGAACTCTGACTCTTAGAGGCAACTGAGACTGTCTCAGTCCAAACTTCCCAACATATACGTGGTGTTTGCTTGAGTCATAATCAGAAACAGGTATCACTCTTAGATTAAAACTTTTGGAAATCAGAGAGAATATGAAAAGGAAGACAATACTCTAGCTATTTTTTCACTATAATTTGCTACATTTTAGCAGTCATCTAAAATATTAAGTACACCTGTCCTTCTTATATGCAAACTATACATTAAATATAATAGCCTTGGGCATCTCTAACCCAACCAAATAAAAAAAAACTGGATGTAAAGGAAAAATTCTCAGATGGGAGGAGGCACTACAACTGTGTAAAGTGACAAATGATGTAGTCCTTAAAGGTGGAAAGCACTCTGACTTCTATAACTGTGCAGTTACAAGCAAATCCAACAATAAAAACGGCTCCCAAGAATTCATCTTGGTGTGGACATCTCACAAAAGGGTGTTTGAACAAGTCAGCCAAGGCACACCTAAACAATGAAGACCACCAACCAACCAAGATACTATCCCAAGAAGAATGCCTCTTTGAACACAATGGAGAGAACCACTCAAGTTGTTTCAGGTAGATATAAATTTTCCTGAAAGCATGTTCTTTCTGTTATAATATGCAAAATCTTGTCTGTTACAGCATAGACTCATGCATGCCCCTAATTTTCACTAATTGTTTATACTGATATGGATAGGTCAAGTGCTGTAAGAGCAAGGACATAGACATGTCTTGGTGGGGAGTTCTCTACATATTACCTCTCAAATCATTTGACACGTTCTCATACCTAAATCTTTAAATTCTGCCTCAAAGCCCAGAACGTTAGGAAGAGAGGAGTTTTGGTTCCTTGCTCTGGGATCATAATGCTGAAGTGGGAGGCTGAAGGACAAAGACACCCCAACAGTTAAAAAGACCCTACAAAAACCCATGAGGACAGTTGAGGTGCTTACCCTCTGTTTAAAAGCTTCTACACAGACAGGAGAAAATGGTTAATCTTGGATAGCATATACTGTGATTTTATGCTTTCCCTGCAGACCACACAGATTATTAGTTTAATGTCATGTAAATCTTCCAAGCTCTCATTTTCTAAGTGTTCTTTAAATCTCCCTTCATTCACCAAGAGCAAAAGACCACACTCAGGATGTGATATTTAACAATACACCTTAGAAATCTGCACAGCTGGTTCCCAAGGGGACAGTCCCACCCCCTGTTGTCCCTTCATCTCTGCATTTCAGCTTCTTTTTTGGCTTTGGTTCTTTAAAATGGCTTCACAAAGAAAATTTGCAAAAGTCTATTTACTTTGAGGCAGGATAGAGGGAAGGGATACTTTTCTGCCCATTTAGCCTCTGAACCAACTCAGTGCTGGTGTGATGAATGCAGAAAGGTGGGAGGGTGCAGCAGGAGGCTGCAGGTCACACATCTGAGTAAGATTAGCCACTACACGAAAGCACCAAAAGCATCAAACTATGGCTTTTGCTAGCATGACAGCCTCTGAATGAGAAATTACACAGAAGAAACCTGAAAGATTAATGAGAAATAAAACCCACTGATTTTCCAACCATGTCATTAGTAGAACCCACTAATACTCTGGATAACATTTTGGAAAAAATTACCGTATCAATTTGCTCAAAACCAAGGAAGACTAAGTCTGAAGTTCATTCCACACATCCAACAAAGCTATTTTAACCCCAGATGGCTTTCTATATCAAGTTATCTACTTTTCTAAAGTTTTATTTGTCTTACCATGATTGTTTGAATATTTTATTTCCACAGGAATTAATTTTTAACTGTAATACAATCCAGCCTGTTGCAGAGAGATTGCTCTAGGTGCAGTTGTTTTCCTGGCATGCTACACGATATGTTTGGCTATGACCAGTCTAATGTCTGGACCTCTGCCTGCAGGCACCAAGAGGTGCTGATGCTGCAGCCAATAACCCCTTTCAGGAAAGGTATTTGTTCTCAGCCAGCACTTTTAAATTTAGGGGAAGAACACTCCTCTGCTTACACACTGGTGAGAGCCTTTTGTGGTGATGGATGCAGCTCAAGGCTTCTTCATGCTGGAAGAGCTGCTGTTATGTAGCTTCATTGTTTTCCCTTAGCAGCCCCCTGCTTTGAGTGGTACCCACCTTCATATAACCCCAAGGCTCCTCCTGTAGCCTTCTTCTGATGACATATTGTCCCTATACCTATGTGTTCTGAAAGCTTCACCTACTCACAAATCTATCTATCTTTCTTTCTTTCTTTCTCTCTCTTTCTCTCTCTCTCTTTCTTTCTTTCTCTCTCTCTTTCCCTTTCTTTCTTTCTTTCTTTCTTTCTTTCTTTCTTTCTTTCTTTCTTTCTTTCTTTCTTTCTTTCTTTCTTTCTTTCTTTCTTTCTTTCTTTCTTTCTTTCTTTCTTTCTTTCTTTCTTTCTTTCTTTCTTTCTTTCTTTCTTTCTTTCTTTCTTTCTTTCTTTCTTTCTTTCTTTCTTTCTTTCTTTCTTTCTTTCTTTCTTCCATGTCTCCTATTCCTTAGACTCTTAGCAGTCTGTGTGACTGCATCAGAGCTTGTTTCCCCTTCTAATCTCAACATTACTAATGTTCCCAACCCAGCTTCCATCCTCAAACCCTTTCCCTGGAGCTCTAGTTCAGCTTTCAGAAGGGAGTTTTGTTGATTTTCCCTCTGCCAATAGCAACATCCAATCTTCTGAGAACTAGCTCCCTTAGTTCAGTGGACTTCTTCAAATCTAATGTTGTGGATCCCATAAGTCTTAGTTCCTACTATTTTTGTTAAACCCTCTCAAGGAACTATTATTCTTTTATGGTTACTTTCTTACCAGCAAAGTCCTTTCTTAGTGCTTGTATCCACCTTAAAAAACCCAAATTCATGACTGTGTTATTTGTTGAGGCTCATTTTTTTAGCAACAGAATGTTTATCTTCTTTAAATAATAAATATGACAGGAAGCCTGTAATGTTCATTTGCAAGTCCTATCTCACTAACCTAAGCTGGAACACAGTTCCAAGACTGGCATTACGGCTGCCTTTCAAACACTTTACCTGACTCCCCTCATGATGGTTCCCAGTGTACAGGTATTAAAGGAGACAGTTCAATGATTGTTTCTGCTTCTAAGTGGAAAAAAGCAGATTACAATCCCAAGCGGTTTTTTTTCCCTGACAATGTCTAAGAGAATGTCTGAAAACTTCTTGGGAACTGAAATGAGAATTTTCCAGCATTAGAGACTGTGGGAAAGGATTATCCTCAGTGAGGTTGCTTTAAATCTTGTGTCATTCTAAAAGCTCCTATTTCTATTATTTGTTCTTATTTCTGTTTCAAAGTCCTTTGGATGTGCACTCCTTTGGGTCAAGCACGTATCCCCTGAGAAATCTGGGGGTGGAGAGACAAAAAAAAATTCAGGAAATCTCTTACTTAGACTGTATTTATCATTGTTGAATGCAAGTATTACTCCAGAGAGAAGAAAATGAAGCATTTTGGAAATATGTTCCTCTTCTGCCACTGTTTATGTTGCAGTTAAAAGCTTTTTATCCATGTCTACTAGAACAGTGACCAAGTAGTAATCTTCTCAAGTGAAGTGACACTTCAGAAAGGGTACTTCAGTCTGCAGCTGCCGTTCTTTTACATAGCAGTAAATATACATCAGGCTTCTCAGAAAACACAAGAATACCTAGCACAACTTTTTAATTGTTTTTTTTCTTCTGCTTCGTAATTTATTCATAACCAGGTTGTCTTCTCTTGCTGTTTGGCTCTTTCCTGACTGACTTTTGGAGAAATGCCATTATTAATTTCACTTGCTTGGATAGGGTTTGAACCAAGTTCTTGTCCATGTTACTAAATATTTAGACCGTTCTGAAATTTCTCTTGAAAAGCACAAGAAACATTTTTAGACAAAGCCCTTTCAGCTTCAAATTGTCTTGGATGGAGGCCAGATATATACATTTTCTTCTGAGGTAGATCTTCAGTGGATTATCCAGAGCTTGAGAGTCCTTCTTTTAAAGACTTATAACTCCTAATAAAATATTCAGTCACCTTAGGGTACTGTCAGCTATTCTTTGAAGCAAATTAGGCATTTAGGATTGCATATGTGTGGTGTAACCTCTCAAAAATAACATAATCTAAAGCCTGGGATAGCCTATATTGTAGTGAAAGCATTGAAAGAGACACCTACGAGCTCAAAGAAAGGTAAGATACCTTAAAGAACACGAGACCTATTATGCAGTTCATACTAAAGGAAGGTCTGTTTATGCTTAGAGACAACATCCTACATGTTTCCATTACACATTCATGCAGTTAACATTACAAACAAACAAACAAACAAACAAACGAAAAGTTATAGCTTAAAAGAGGGTGGAAGGAAGACCTGTAAAAATACAGATGAGTGAGCCTTCTCTCTGTGCTTGGGAAGATCATGGAGCAGGTCTTCATGTAAGCAATGTTAAGGCATATGCAAGACAAAAGGAAAATTGTGCCTGCCCACTCTGGTGTCTTTTTATGATGGAATGACTGCAACACTCTGTAAGGTAAACATATAAAGAAATGTCATCTACTTGGACGTTTGTAAAACCTTCAAGATGGTCCTACACGACATCCTTATTGCTCTAGACTGGAATGACATGGATTTGACAAATGGGCTATTCAGTGGATAGAGAGCTGGATGCAGCCAGAGAGCTGGGGACAATGGCTCTATGTCCAGGTGGAGGCAGGTAATGAGTGGTGTCTCTCAGGGCTCTGTCTTGGGACAGGTGCTCTTCAGTATCTTCCTCAGTGACACAGAGAGTGGGATCGAGTGCATTCTCAGCAGGTTTGAAGATGGCACCAAGCTGAGTGATGCAGTTGGCACAACAGAAGAATGGGATGCCATCCAGAGGGATCTGGACAAGCTTGAGAAGTGGGTCCATATGAATCTCATAAAGCTGAACAAGCCCTAGTACAAGGTCCTGCATCTGAGTCAGGGCAATCCCAGACATGAGCACAGACTGGGAGAGGAATTCATTTACAGCAGCCCTAGTGAGAAGGACTTGGGGGTTCTTACGGATAAAAAACTGGATATGAGCTGACAATGTGCACTCATCCCAGAAAGCCAACTCCATCCTGGGCTGCGTCAAAATAGGTCAAAGGAGATGATTCTTCCCCTCTACTTTGCTCTCATGGGATACCACCTGGAGTACTGCATTCAGGTCTGGGGTCCTCAGTCAGAGAAAGACAGAGACCTGTTAGATTCCAGAGAAGGTCCAAGAATGTGGTCAGAGGGATGGAGCATCTCTCCTGTAAGGAAAGGCTGAGAGAGTTGGGGTTGTATAGCCTGGAGAAGAGAAAGCTCTGATGAGACCTCATTGTGGTCTCCTAGTAATTAAAGGGGTCTTATAAAAAAAAGGAGACGTGTTTACACAGGCATGCAGGGATAAGACAAGGGGAAGGGCTTAAAACTAGAAGAGGAGAGATTTAGATTAGATGTTAGAGAGAAATTCTTTACTCAGAGTGTAATGAGGCACTGGAACAGGTCACCTGAAATTGTGGATGCCCCATCCCTGCAAGTATTCCAGGCTGGATGGGGCTTTGAGCAATCTGGTCTAGTGGGAGGTGTCACTACCCTTGCTAGGGAGGTTGGAGTTAGATGATCTTCCTTTGAAATGGAAGGTCCCTTCCATTTCAATGCAAACCAGTCTATGATTCCATGATTAATATCTGCCCAAATATCTACAAGAAAGATATTATAAACAGGAATTTCCTTTGTTCCTGAATGCACTAATTAATGGATTTTCTAGCAATTCATGATTTATTTTTCAGACAAAAATGTCCCTGTTTTTTTGTTGTTCTTCTTTCTCTGTTTTCATTCTTCTCCTTATTCACACAACATAAAACTGCCCTGTGAAATGGCTGCAGATTTTTTTGGCATTTAGGTGGAAAAAATATAAAGTGATCACAGTTTATTTGTTTAGCTCACCTCCACTAATGGGTTCTTAGGTTTTCTGGGGCTTTTTGTATTCTCGGTCAGTAATATTACCTACTGCCTAATACATGTAGCAAACTCCCAGTTAAATGGTAGCATATTGTTAATCACCTCTCCACAGGTCTCCTCCATCAGCACACACCCAGCAGTGTGTTGGAGTGAATGTCCTGCCACCAATGGATTCAAGTTGATGCATACCATGCACATGAAGCAAAACAGAAATTAACTCAAAGGATTGTGGAGAGGCAGCAGGCCAGTTCAGCTTGGACTTTGCTTTCCATTATAAATCTGACCCCGATTCCCACCCAAAATCTTCAAATACCCTCTGTGTTTCAAAGTTTCATGTTTGTCCATTTGGGAATACCTTATACAGATGACCAAAATTACCTATCAGATTCCAGAGAACATTGAAAAGATCCCAAAAGAGGCTGTTTAAAAAGCAGTGATTTTCTTGCCTTTTTCTCTTCCAAAGACAGCTTTAAAATACATTCTCATCATCAATGAATTTTTTTTCAGAATGATTTTCTTTTTTCTGGACTAAGGGAGGAAAATGTGATCTTTCTGCCAGAAACCAGTGATGGTCTTTACCAGTGACTAAACACATCACTGTGCCCAATGCAACTGCTGCATCAGCCTTTGCTAAGATGGACACAACTTCAGTGGCAAGAGAAAAACTCAGGCAATCTTTACGACATTTCCTCTCAACCAAGCCCTATTTGTCAGCTATCTTTTAGAAAGCATTCTCACTTGATGGAGCATTTTGAAGATTAATACTTCTTCCTTCCTGCTGATGTTACTGAATCTAGAGCACTGGGTTCACTGTGTTGACTGGAAACTCTCAAGGGGGAGAATTGTTCAACCTTTGCCTAGTAGCAACTATAAATCTCTGGACAAATGCGTCACTTCAATGTTTCAAGAGTCTCCTCTTCAAAGCTATTTCAAGATAGATTTGGCAACCAATTGTAACAGAAGTAGCAGGATCATCCTAAAGACCTTGAGAAGCACTTCTAGTGATACCACTTGTCTGGTAAAAGAAATAAAAGTCTGTCATCAAAAGGATGATTTTTATGGACATTAGTTCTAGACATTTTTCTATTCCTGTCGTACTCAGACATCTGTTGGTAACATGCATTCACAGATCAAGTCTGACAGAACACCACAGCTAAGGAATCTTACTCTTCCCATTTACTCTTGTGATACTGCACAAACTTTCAGAGACAACTTTAAATAAGAGCATGTCCAGCACAATTTAGAAGAGCTGTGTTTGCTGAAATGACCACACAATGGAACAGTTCCATTGTTTGAAGGCTGTTCAGAACAGACTGCCTCAAGCTCTGCCCCTTTATGTACTAATCACCTTCTTAAACAACCTTGTATGCAATGCTCAGGAACAGGAAGTCATGTCAGTTGTCCTTCCAAGACACTTTTATGGTTCTTATGCCGAGATGAAATAGCACAAAGGACAGTCTCTTAGAGTATTACTTTGATTGGGCTTAGATAACAACTCAGCAGGGCACAATTGATGACTTTTTGGGAATAAACACATACATGGGAAACTGCAGGCTGCAATGGATTCTTGCTAACATGTCAGTGTTTGGGAGGAAACCACCAGAGCACTTAAGTCCAACATAAATGCCGCCCCACCAGGCATTCATAGAGGGAAATTCAAATTTGGGTACCAAGATTCTTTCTGGAGTTGGAAATATAGAGGGTTAAATTAATCTAACAGCCAACTACTTTTTTTTTCCTCAAACTTTCTAAATCCACATGTGCACAGATAGCATGAAAGAACTTGTGAACTAAAGGTGAACATTTTGCAATGCGTTGGTTGTCTAGGACAGCGGTGGGACGTGATGATCTTAAAGGTCTTTTCCAACCTAAACAAATCTGTGATTCTGTGAATGCAGGCTTTCAGGCAAATTTATCACTGAACTTCTTTGGAGAGTAAAAACAATCATCAGTTTTAGGAAGACATGTTTGCATCCACCCTGTTCTAAGCCAGATGCTGATTACCCAGAAATTAATTATCTGCTCTCTCGCGTATGTTAAATGGGAACATACATGAATACAAATTCTAAGTAAATTTGGAAGCTGTGAGAATGACTTTTACCCTAGTGAACTTTATGAAAAGGAAGCGCTGTATTTTCCAAGTGTTTAAGATTCAGTTTTTACCGGCAGTGGATGAAGTCAGGAACAGGATTATGCTGGCTGAAAGATGCTGCATCAAGGTTCATGCAAATTTCCACATTGTCTCCAGCCATGATTCGTACTGCAGCTTTATTTTCATCCTCAAATGTCTGCCTTTGCAAGGATGCACACAGAAGCAGCATGAAGTCATCTAGGAGAAAGTAATGATTGCAAGGAAAAATTCAGTCATCAACATAGGTGTAAGGAGAGTTGGGATATATTGTAATGTAGTTACCAGACTGCTTTCCCACACTTTGAACCTCCAAGACTGAGTGGTTTTCAATGCATTTAACTCTGAATTGAAATATATTAATATTTTTAGGTTTTTTACCTGTCATTATCTATGACTTGTATGGAGAAATAAATGAGAAAAGGAGAAATATTCATACATTTTGAATATAAGTGATATGGGAAAAGCAAATGCAAAAATTACTAATTCTGTGAACTTTTCTACTACATTCTAAGCCATGCTTAGTATCCAATCACGAAAAAAATCTGTCATCTTGCTACTGAAATATAAATGAAAGGCTGGCTTCAAATTCCACTGTACAGATGATTTAAGCAAAGGACATACAAACACTTCATAACTATGTGCTAAAATACTTACACACAAGGAAGACAGGGTTTGGTCTCACAATGAAATCTGGAAAGTATAACCACTTTATGATGTTGGAATTGAAGTTGGCATTGCCACTTCTCCATGGATAGTCTGTGTGGCAGAAGTATGCAAAAATTCAATCAGTACTTCTTAACAATTACTTAATTCTTTCCTTCAGAATACTTACCGATTTTCCAGTATTTTTCTATAAAAGCAAGTAGCAGTAATTTTACATAAAGGGTGTCCTTACCTTTACAAGGAGCAGGTGGGATGCCAATGCAAAGGAAGTACTGGAATGTAATGATGCATGCTAGAAAACAGCAATATTTTGGCCAGATCTCTGCAATAGCTTTTCTCCTACGTCGATACAATACAGCAATTAGCCAGAAGGCATGAATCATTGCAAAAAAATCCATCCTTTGACCAATTACATTCACTGATAGAAGAAAACAGGTCTGGAAATGAAGTAAAGAAACATAAACAACTTTTACAACCTCATGGCTAGTCAATACAGCAATAACAAATTATTGTGGGTCCTGATGGAGCCATGGGCTGTTCTGCGTCTGACTGCAGGAACCCTATGCAAACCAACAAGTTGCTCTGATAGCAACTTCCACTACTCCACACAAACACCCAAATTTTTGATACTCTTCTGTCTAGAGCAGGTTTCCATTATGTGATATCTAAACATACAGGAAGGAAAGAGTCTTGTCACAATAGCTGGTATGTGCAATATTTAATTGTTGCCAAGCAAAGAACACATTAAGCAGCCACATGTTTTGACAGGATGTACAGATGTGGAAAAGAAGAGGAACTATTAAAGTTGGTAACAACTAAAATGCATCCTCATGTAGAAAATGGACAAGGCATTTTGACCATTAAGCTTCCATTGGTGATAGACAAATCCAGTCAACTTCTGCAAGACAGCTTTAGTTTTCCATTATTCTAAAGGCTCTGCATTCCAGCATTTCTCTTCTCTAGCTTCACTGAAAGCAGTTCCTTCACTCTGTTCCACGAAACGTTTTGAAACTTTGTGTACACTTCATTTATTCAGTACACTATGCTATTTTGGTTTTCTCTCTCCCCAGATTAGAATGATCTTAAAATTACTTCCCAAAGGAAATAACTTGCTGGGCTTTTTTAATTTTCATTCATTCTTAATCTTCAGATGGTTGTGAACAGTTTACTCCATTGATCAAACTGGTGGTAGTGTTTAACAGATAGGTCAAGAGCATCATGATTAAATTTAGGATGCATTACTATGGGAGTTGCCTCCTTCAGACAGGCATAGAAAAACATGAAAAATGTAAAGATTTTTTGAAAGTACATTTCATGTGCACATGAACCAATAGACATGGTAAGGGAACAGAGATGACTAACATGAATGATGACTAATAAGCCTCTAGATATCAAACACAGCCCAAGCTAGTATTCAAAAATAACATATTCAAAAGGTTCAGAATGATAATCTAAAAAAAAGTAACACATATTTACCTCCAAACCAAACTTGTAGAAGAAGTAGTTTATGAAATACTTGATACAGTTTACAAGTCCATCATCCAAATGTGCTCTTGTAATATCATGGAAAATGGTTTTAGTCACAGGTGCGGTGAGGTTATTTCGACATCTGTAGTATTCTTGGTGACGGTAGATTGTAACTTCAAAAGCCAGAATAGCCAGCATCAGTAAGTTATTCTATGGGAGACACAACCAGGAGAGTATTGAATAAAAAGTCAAAACCACAAGAAGCTATAAAATTTTCTGATAAGCATAAACTCAGTAATACTCAATTCGATGTTATCACTGAGGACTTCTGCCCTCCAGAGTGCACTGGCACCTATTCCCAGCTACTGCGATTGAAAAAAATTAAGGTTCACACCAATTCTTGGATTTTGATGAATCATACAAACATCCAGAAGATCCATATAAAGACATTAATTTAAATATACTATAATAAAAATTAGTTGTGGAAGTGAAGGGAAGGAAAAAGGCAATGACCCATCCACATGCCCTCTCATATTTCATAGCTTCTCTTAAGGTATCATGTTTTGTTTTGCAGGAGATGGAAGATACAAACATACACAAAGGTCATCTGCAGAAGTTTAGCTGTCAAACCCTAACTTTCCAAAACAAGGATGTTGGGTAGAGCAAGTTTAACCTGAGCACACTTCCACATGAACAGTCTATCTGTCAATCTTCTCTCAGGCACAGCTTCTTCTGTCCCAAAGCCAGAGTGACTAGGATGCAGCCAAAGGTGGCTATGAACTGATTTTTCATTTATCTCAGGAGGGAGACCTGCCCTATGGTCAATAGAAGAGAGGCATTAACTAACTCCAAAAGCTGGTTAAAAAGACCAGCTCAGAGAAAGCCCCTCAAGGAAGTCATAACTGAAGCAGAAGTGGAAAATTCTAGATCTCTGTTCCCTGAGAAATACTTGGGACAAGAATCTCCTGAAACAGAGGCCACTGGGATTTTTATATTTTCTGGCAACCTTAAAGTGTGTATATAGAATGCTGGAATTCTTTAAATTAATAAGAGATATGGTTTTCCCCAGGACTTGGCACATTTCCACTGTAAGTAAAGTTTTTTAATCAAGACAGGAATAATAACACATTGCTCACAGGCATCAAGCAAAAAACCACGAAGAAAAGAAAACAGACATCCATTTACTAACATTTGAAAAAATGATTCTCTTAACTCATTATATTTTCTAAACTGTGGCTAAGGAATAAGCACTTAGAAAAATTAACTTCTAGCACACACTACCATTCAGGGCAATTACTGCAATTAGACCCATCAGTCCTTTGGTACCTGAATGCCATCTACCTCTTAATTACTTAGAGTTCTCAAATATCACATTTCTTAAAGAGCTTTAAACAAATGGTAGAGTCCAAAAGTGATAACTCTACATGAAAGAACAACTTAATTGGTACTGAATCCCTCCTGGAAATGTTCTGTGTAACAGATGTGGTTTTCTGTTGCCTCTTTCCCTCTGTACTTCCCTATTATCAATGTTTTGCAATACATTTTTTTGTGTGTGACACATTATTTATTTCAAAGACAATACTACTTTACACAAATACTACACAAATAAAAAATATCTGAATACAGATAACAAAGAAGTTACCCTTAAGTACACAAGAAGGGGATAAGACTTTCTCAATCCAACCCACTCTGCAGGATCAACTGGCCCACTGTAGAGCACTGAGGTTTTCAGTTCTTCTAAATTGACCTTAGTTTCATTCTCTCCTGGCTAAAAAGAAAACGCAACAGTTATAAAACATGACTTTTAAGACTGCTTGGGAAGGGTTTGATAATCAACAATAACACATCAGGTGAACTGTTATTTTTGTACTTGATATTTTTGACTTGATCCTTTTGCTCTCCTTCACTGAAGAAGACAGCAGTCAAACCTTTTTAATATGCATTTGTACTCACCAATGTACAGTTACTGGAAAAAGTCTTGGGATCAATAGATGTGAGCTGGTACAACATTTTGCAGATAATAATCACACATGTCCAAACAGTGCAGATACTTGATGCCAGTGGGCGAAACTGAGCATATGGCAAAGCAAGAGCCCAGGCAATTAAAAACACAAAGTTAAACAGAGACACCTGAAAACACAAAAACAGTACAGAAATTACATGGAGTAACAAAAAAACTGAGAAAGTTTGACCTTTTCCACAGCAGGCAAAAAAAAGTATCATTCAAAAGAAAGGAACATGCAGAAACTTTGAGGAAAATACTGGAGAAAAAAAAAAAAAGAAATTACAATACCCGCAGTAACACAGACACAAAGTAGTCAGTGAAGAATGGAAAACTTTACAGTTGGTTTAGGAAGAAATTTACCACCTACATAACATTAATACTATTAGATCCACAAAACTCAATTTTTCCTTATCAACACATGTGAAATACAAAGGACCACATGCAGCTTCTGCTGCTTTAGTACACATGAAACAAAGAAAAGATGGCACAGATCTGTGTATTTGTGCAACTGACCTTCATCCTCTTGACTTCTCCCACCCCAACAAAAAAAAAAAAAAGTGAGAAAAGGGATTTTTTCTTTCTTTTTAGTGAATCCCATCTTACTACCCTGTTCAAGAAATGGCTATATCACATAGAGAACTCACATTGCCCACACCAAAAGCACAGCTAAAAGTGTTGTTCCCCTTTTCTTCAGGCATAGTTCCACATTCTTGTTCCTTATGCACCAGACCAAGTTTAAGTAATTTTCCTAAATGTACCTTCCCAGTCCTTTTCTACACCTTCCATCCTTGGATGGTGCCCACAGAGAGTTTGAGCAAAAGTTAGGTTATGTCTCCTATATCCAAAGAATTGGACTAATAAAATTTTAATATCTGGGGAAAAGGCAGGGCCTGAGACTCTTGAAACAGAGAGAATATGGAAGATGTCAAGGCGGATTCCCAGCAGGTGAACAAACCCAACTGGATCCCATAATTTCAGTGAGGTCTGACAGGAGGAAGCCCTCTCCCAACACCTGGGTGTGTAACCATATGGCAGATGCTGACAGGCCTCCACGGCGTGTAAGAGTTTGACAGTGGGTGTTTACTTGCCTCTTTCACTGTGACCCAGATGATGTAAGAGGAAACGATTTTGATGATGTGCAGCTCCAACAGCCACCACACGAAGACTTGCATCTTGTGAAAATACTCCAGGAATTTCAAAAACAGCACTGTAAGGCGGTCGATCACCAGGTGCCATTTGTTCTTCAAGTCTGCAGGGATGTTCAAGCAGAATAATTTTAAGGACAAAACCAGAAGATTGCAAGTAATACCAAAGCACATCACTGTCTAAGCTGGTAAAAATGCAAAGGAGTTACCACCTTCTATATGAAATTAGTTCAAATTATCACTTTATTTTATATGTAAAGCACACCAAGGTGGTCACTCCATGCATATTTGTGTGAAGAACACATGCACATTTGTGTGAAAAAGCAGACTTCTGGAACATCTCACAAACAATTTCTGTTTTTTTCCTTTGCCTTTTTTCTCCAAACACAACTTAGAAAACCCTAATAAAAATGCTGAGCGATGTGAATTCTGTAAATATGTAATTAAACTTGAGAAATTAATTAAGCTATAAAACTCTAATCCTACATGTGTTTTTATAAGCACAATGAGAAAATTTAAGAGAATTTTTTACAGAGTTAGATGTTCTCACTCATTCTTTCATAGCATTTGTTTTCATTTGCAGTGTTGCATCATACAAGATGTATCCAGACAGTGCCAGTTAAGTGGAGGCAGATAATGTGCTCTGTCTAGCATGGCCAGGCAATACACACACTAAAATAAAATAAAATAAAATAAAATAAAATAAAATAAAATAAAATAAAATAAAATAAAATAAAATACAATAAAATACAGGCTTGCTGACTGCATCCACTGAAGGACTGTACAACACTCTGTAGTGAAATCTGCACACATGAACGTATTTAATGTCAAAGCTCTGGCCAGCCACATGGCTGTGTAAAAGTGGTATAACTCCAGTAGAAATATATGCCATGTGAAGCTCAAAGATGGATCCCTTTTGTACTATTTCCAAGCAACACCAGCTGCAGCTCCCCACTTCCCTCCTTGCATGTGTCACTGCACAGAGTATTGTCCACAAGCTGGCCTCTGTCCTAAAGCTCTTCCAACAAGCCGGGATGGCTGGAGTGCACCAGACCCCTCACAGACAGTATGAAAGCTGGCCAATAAAGGTTTCCATGGCCCATGACCACCTCTGTGATCACAGCTGTTCCAGCCAGGAAAGGTAAGTTGTTTCAGCTGAGGTTCAAGCACTGGAACATGTTGTCCAGGGAAGTGGTGGAATCACCATTCCTGGAGGTATTTAAAAGACATATAGGTGTGGTATTTAGGGACATGGTTTAGTGGCGGATATGGTGGTGCTGGGTTAATGATTGGATTCAATGACCTTAAGAAGTCTTTTCTAACCTATATGATTCCCTGATTCCCTAGGGCTGCTAAGCCTGATGTGCTGCCATTTTGCCTTGACAAAGATCCTCTCCCTATTTAGGTATAACAGTCCTGAGAATATTGGCATGAGTAACTACATTTGTACTAAGGCCCTTTCCAAAGAGCTTCCTTGGGTGTTAAATGCTCTTTCCCAGTTTCACTTTTGGCTCATTACAAACTGAGTTATGGTAATAATTCATTTCAGAAGTTCACATTAACAGTATCAAGGATGACAGAATAAGCCATACCCATGTCTGCCCTTAAGCTTTTTTATGTTCATCTGGCATCAATTACACATTCCATATTCAGAAGTGAAAAATGGCACTAATGTGCACATAAATAATGAAGCAAAGCCATTGGGACTTCTGGGGAGGGGTGCCTTGAAAGCATGCAGTATCGGATATTAAATATGTATGTGTATTATCTTCTCTATTGTAAGGAGATTTCACTCTACAGAAATACTTAGGACTTGGGGTAGCATTCAAATAATCTAACCCAGACCACCTAGAAGGAACAGGCACTGGGTTTCTTTTGGTTTCTTCCTCTCAGCATCTTACAGTACAATTCTTCCCAAGACGAGCCTATAGCCTGTTGAATAATTGACAAGTAGCCATCTGCTCAGTCCAGGCTCTTTGACACAGACTGCATGTGAAACTAGGAGGAAAACCTGGTGGTTGAAGTTAGCAGGGATGGCCAATAACAAAGCACTTGTTGACACTATTAAATTAAGACTGAGGAAGGAAAGGAAAGGAAGGAAAAATTTGCATTCTGCTGAGCTTACCTGTAGTTTCTTCCTCCTCTGATTCATTGTCATCGTCATCATCATCATTATCATCATCATCTTCTTTATCCTCATCTTCCTTCTCTTCTTCTTTTCCTTTTTTGACCCTCCCTTTCCCTCCCTCCCCCTCTGGCTCTTCCAGTCTTTTCTCACCAGCCTCTTCCAGCATTTTATCTTCTTCTTTTTCTCTTCTGGCTGTTAAATTCATCATAGTTATGTCAGGCAGGCTCCCATCTTGGTGCACCAGTCTGTTGGTAAACAGTAGCATGTCAGCAAACTGAGGAGTAATGACACTGAAGTCTTTTTCAAACTCTATAATTAGAAAAAAAATAAACTGTTCATGGAAAATGCCTTAGAAGTAGAAAAGTTAATGATTCTGGTACTCTCTCCAAACATACACTGAAAATTGAGTCCTTGGAATGTATTAGTAACTACTTCTCACTCAGATACTAATGGTTAGTTAGTAATGAGTGGTATTGACACTTAAACTTGACATTTTCCCCACTGGAGAAAATGGTCAGAGTTTAAGATGTAGAAGCATGAAATGACATTATTTAAGAGGAAACATTTCATGACTTCACAGGGGACTTACTCATTTTGGTGGTTTGGTATTTTTTTCTTGAGGCTGCTCAAAGTAATTGGAACAGAAAGAAGAAGGGAGATGAGAACAGAGGGGTTACAGAAGAAGGTCATTGACAAATACGTCATGCTACATCACAAGTCATAAAGCATTCTCCTACTCCATCTGCAGAAGCCTTCTGATGCCAAGGGCATGCCATCATGACATTCACGGGGTGCTTCTATAAAGAAACATGGATTTGCAGCACAGATGGAAAGAGGGCAGCCTATTTACACCAGTGCTAAACGTGGTCAAGGCTGTACCATGCTCTGAGCAATGCAGCTGAACCATCACAAGTACCTGACCTATCACTGTAAATGCATTTCCACCTTCCTCCAATTAAAAGATACGCCTGGAAAGCCAAGAAATTTGCAATTTTTCTTCCAGCTATAGATTTGGGAACAAACAAAAGCAAGAATTCCATGGCTGCACCTTCAGAAGATTTTATAATATCTGTCTTTGATAGTACCATTCATTCTCTCTCTCTTTTCCACATCTCACAGAGACCTTTTCTTTAATTTATAATCGTCTCCATCTAAATCTATCAGTAAGTTTCACATTACCAAAACTGGGATACGACTGATTTAACACAGAAATTATATTTCTCTACTGCCATGGTGCCTTTTTTTTTTTTAATTGAGATTATTCAGTATATATATTTTCTTTACTAGAGAAAATAAATATTTTCTTATGGTTTCCCTTTTTCTTCCACAGCTGTGTGGTTGGGACTCACCTGCCATAGTTGCAGAAAACCCAGTTTCCCTTTGAATATGACTCCTTGCAATGAAGTCTCCCTTTGGCAAGTGTAATAATTAGGTCATTAAATGTTTGGTTATGCTATTGAAATTACTACACTCAGCATACTTTCAAGCACCTGTAAGCTGTTCTAATATGCTGTAGTACCATTGCAGGGATTTATTTTTCTTGATGTGAAATTCTGGCCTATAAACATTTAGACAGGAAATTCTGCCAATTTTAGGATTTTTACAGTTCATGAAACTAAAAATCTGTTTTTTCCCCTGATCATTAAAAATTAAGAGAATAGTCTAGGCAGGTAACGAGAAATTCAAAGAAGCAGAATTATTTTTCAATCATTTGGGAGCTGCAGTTTCGTCAAGGTGGAAACTTTGGTGTCTCAAATGAAGGAAAAACTACAGAAATCTGACTAAACAATCCTGAAGTAGAAATACCATGCCAACTGTCAAAAAGCATAAAAGGTGGCTTAAAATTAGAAGTTTAACAAGACATTAGAACACCAAAAAGTATCAAGTCATTAAGTTTAATCACATTTTAGCCACACTCATGACTAAAGTTCCTCATCATGGGTTGGGCAATGAAATTGAGTATCTAATAACCTGAAAAAAATTTATACTCAAGAATTTATTCAGTAGCTTTGGCTACTGAAAAAAAGAATCATAAGTAGTTTAGGTTGGAAGGGACCTTAAAGTATCCACCCCACTGCTATGAGCAGTGATACCTCCCAGCAGACCAGGCTGCTCAGTGTCCCATCCAACGTGGCCTTGAACACTGTCAGGACTGGGGTATCCACAACCTCCCTGGACAATCTGTTCCAGTGTCTCACCGCTCAATGGTAACGGATTTCTTCCTAATATCTAACTTAAATTTCCCCTCTTTCAATTTGTACCCATTATTCCTTGTCCTGTCACTAAAAATTCCTGATGAAAAGCCCCTCTCCAGATTCCCTGTAGGCCCCTTTTAGATACTGGAAAGTTGCTGTGAGGTCTCCTCTAGGATGAATAGCCCCAGCTTTCTCAGCCTGTCTTTGTAAGGGAGGTGCTCCAGTCCTCTTATCAACTTTGAGACTCTACTCTGCTCCAACAGTTTCAGGTCTTCTTATGTTGGAGACCCCAGAGCTGGATGCAGCACTCAGGTGAGGTCTCACCAGAGCAGAATAGAGGGGCAGAATCACCTCCTTTGACCTGCTCACCATGCTCCTTTGGATGCAGCTCAGGAATCCATTGGCTTTCTGGGCTGTGAGTGCATGCTACCAGCTCATGGTGAGCTGCTGTTCACCAACCACCACACCCAAGTCCTCAGGGCTACCCTCCGTCACTTCTCTGCCCAACCCATAGGTGTGTCTGGGATTGTCATGACTCAGGTGTAGGACCCTGCACTTTGCTTTGCTGAACCTCATGATCCACCTCCTGAGTGTGTTAAGGTCCCTCTGGATGCCATCTGTTCCCTCCAGTGTGTTGACAGCACCACACAGCCTGATGTTCTCAGGAAACTTGCTGAGGGTGCCCTTGATCCCACTGTCCATGTCACCAAGAAGAATGTTGAACAGTCTCAGGCCCAGTACTGGTGTTGAGAGACACTACTTGTCACTGGTCCCATGAGCAATGAGCCATTGACCAACACCACAAGTGGCCATCCAGCCAGTTCTTTATCCATGAAGTGGTCCATCCATGAAAACCATGTCTCTCCAATTTGGAGACAAGGATATCATATGGGATAGGATCAAACACTTTGCATAAGTCCAGGTAGACAATGTCAATTGCTCTGCCCCTATTTATCAATGCTGTACCCTTATCATAAAAGTTCACCAAATTTGGCAGGCATGATTTGCCCTTAGTAAAGCCATATTGGCTATTGCCTATCATATCTTTTGGGACTCTTTGATTATTTTTATATCTAAGTAACAGATGAGCTAGTGTATACACTAAAAGGATATTCAAATCTCTATAAAGTGACTAAACATCAATGTTCCCTAAATTGACATAACTAACTTATATTTACCTGAAACTCTAATAAAGTACCAATAGAAGGGTCATGTACAAAAAAGAGAGAATGAATTTTCAGTCCAGTTCAAAAGTTGTAGAGATCCCTGGTTACTATAAACCATCAGGGCTCATTTAAAAGGCAATGCACCACGAAATGAAAGAAACCATATAATAAGACGTTTTGTATATATGCAATTACATTGATTTTTATGAGGTATCTTCCCAAGTGACTTTTATAATGAAAAAATTTACATTCACACTGCTGTAAATCAAGGACTTAATGACTTACCTCAGTGTAAATTGGACAGAAACACATAATTCTATAGGACTTGGTATGAGTGGACTCATCTTTCTTTTATTCATGTAATTGTAATTCATATTCTGGAGAGCCAGGAGGCAAATGGGGTTATAAAGATTGGTATATGTAATATATATATATATATATACCTGATAAAGCCTTAGTATGAATCTAGTTTTCAGGAGGCTTGGTTTTATTGGCATCAGTAGTCTTGAGCTTATCATGTGCTTAGGAGATCCAAGGATAGATAAAAAGCCCTGCCCACTGTTTGGAAAGTTAGTCTACTTGGAATCTTTCTTCCAAAACTTTTTTATGTATTGCTAGGGCTGGTTTTCCATTTTTTTTTTTTTTCACTACGAGATCACATTATATTGTAACTGACAACACTGAGGTATTAAGATATAAAAATTTCACTAGTTCAGAATTTTTAAGACAGGCTACCCATACATCTTCACAGCTAGAGAGATATGACTTCATTGTTGGAAGCCACATACCAGTGAGAAATTACCCCAAATAACATAAAGGCATTGTGTCTGATACTAAGGAAGAGAAATAACTAAATAAAAATGAAGGCAACAAGCCTTGAAGGTAGCCACTACTGCTTTTAGCTGAGAGCATTTCTTACTCTCAGGTCCATTAAATAGGGTATCAATAATGAGAAATATACCATTTTGGCAACAAAGCAGTATCAGTGGCACTAAAATAAGCCACGTGCCACAGGTCCTTGCTGGATTCCTAGTACTCTCATCTACTCGTAATTTACTAGAGCAGAAGATTGATTAATTAATTGAATGCATTATTAAGCATCTTTTCTCTTTGATAATTTTTTGCTGTTTATGAATTGCTTGAAAGTTTCTGGCTAAAAGAAGTTCTCCAGTATGTTTTATGCAAAGCCTTAAGAACAGATAGCTTTCTGCTCTGCAGAACACGAGTGACCCATCTCCCGAATATTCAGTCTCCAAGACTCAAACTGAGCACACAGTGCCATACCTCCTCTGGCAGGACCTTGAGTGCCTTTACAGGCCTTTAAGGGGATATGCTGCTTGACTCCAAGCCCTGCTGGAGTATGTGAACAGCTAGGAAGCCTTGGTGCAGAGGGTTCCTCTCCTTTCACGGGGTGCTGCTTCCATGCTGAGGCTTCCACGGCTGTGTTGTGGCTGCATGGCAGCTGTGTCTGTGCCTGCCTGACCCTAAGCCTGACATGCAGACTGACACCCTGCCTTCACTGCAAACCTGGCTTATCTCCATGGATTCTCTGGGGCCCCACCAGGCTGTGGCTGACCCTCTCACTGATTCCAAACCTGATCCTCACCCTCAGTTGTTGGTCTGTGTTCCCGACTGCCCATGGGGGAGAGCCCAGCCTTGCCTCCTGTCCATGTCCCTTGGCAACCAGCTTGCCTGCCTTAGCCAAGGTGCTTGCCCTCACCACTCCCTTAAACACAGGTTTCCTGTAGACCAGAATTCCAGCTCTGGTGAACTTTTAAGAATGGTGACCCAAACTACGTGATGACATTTGAAGAAGGAACATGAACATGACTCATAAACTGACTTCTTGTTAGAGCAGGTAGTCACAAATATCTAAACAATGTATCTTCTTGGGTTTTCTGTTTATATTCAGTAGTGACAACAACTCAGAAGTCCTTCTGTTCTCAGAGATGATTAAAAGTAACTCACATTTAATCCAGTCAAGTATTTTGAAAGTAATCTAATTTATGGAACAGTTTTCAAGATGCCATTTGTAAATGGATGATCATGATGGCAGTTTCTAGTTTGGATCCTGCAGCACCCAACTCAGCCCGTGAATTAACAGCCTTAGCATGCAGTGGGTTCAGTGTTCCCTTTCCAACTCTGAATTTTCAGTCTGTACAAGCTCGTAATGCATACCATATATTTAACTGAACAGGCCCTCAAATACCCATTGTGACATGCTTGAAGAAAGACAGGGATGTGTTTGTTTGTGTGTCTGTGTGTACATAGGCACATGCAGCATGCATCTTTCCATGCACAAACAAAGGGTAGACAAACGAGCCTCCTCAACCAAATCTATTGTCTGCAGCCAATTACAAATAGCACCAATTATTCCTGCATTGAGGCATGGGCAAAGTTTAAGAGAATTCTCAGCTGGGAGAAGAAACTCAAAATGTATAAATATGCAGAAGAGGTTTATTAACTGCTTCATCAGCTTAAGGAAACTGCAATACCTGAACAAAATTATCTCCCTGCTTACTTTACAGTACTGCGCAGCAAGAACATACTTTGCTTTAAGGCAACTAAGTAACAAAAAAAAAAAAAGGTATATTGGCTTTAAAGAAAAGGAAGAATTGAAGTACCCACCTATTAATTATTAGATATACACGGCCATTGACTTTGGCATGGCTATGAGGTGGGAGATGAAAGCACAAGATGAAAATGGGAAATGAATTAGAGAGAGAAAAGAAAACTGTTAAATAGGAACGAACGCACTTCCCTGTCTACCAATGTGTTATGACACGTTGTCAAAACAATGCACACTCTGAAATTTTAACATACACCATGCAGTGAAAAGTCTAGGAAGCTTAAAAATGCAGCTCTTAGGCATTTAGATCCTATGGAACTTTAGTCAGAACTACAGATCATTTTCATAGTCCTCAAAATGTGAGAACAGCCTTTACTGATTTACTTTAAGTAAGCCTTAGAATACCACCATTTTTTAAAATAATTTTTTCTTTTTTGAAATGAAATATGTAAAGGTAATTATAGAAGAGCATCATATCAGAGAAATTATCTACCTCACAGCCTTTATCTCTGCCATCCCATAATTCATCATATTCACAGCAAGGAAATGGGTTTGGAAAGTCCTAATCAGAGAATTTTTCTTTCTCTTTCAGATGTAAAACTGAGACACTCAATTCTGACACCTTTATAAATAGTAACAAGTGCCTCAGTCTGCCAGTTCCAATGTGCCAGTTTCTGTGCCCTCTCTTCGCAGACCCTTATTCTTCAACTCATTCTTCAAATTTTTCTCATGAGAAGCTGCATTTTAATAAATGATCATTCTCAGCAATTTTAACAGGACTCTTCAGTTACACATAACTGTAGTATTGTAATCACACCTAGTAGTTCAAAGGCAGATGGAGGAACTGGATGTGCTTTCCTTATTGCTTTCATGACCAGCTCTCATCTGCTGTGATTATTTTAAGAAGTTTAATATTAAAAGGACTGAGTTCTGTCTTGTTACTCAAAATGAAGCTCCTTTATTTAAACTTTTTTGTTGCCAAAGTTGCAGCATAAATTCAGTTTGGAAAGGTAAAACATTCGTTAAGTGAATGCTAATGTCTTCAGAGCAAAAAGAAAAATTAAGTTTTAGTAGCTTTGAGAGAAAACTACACATATATATGAGTCTATCTTAATTGCTCCTGCAACTTATTGCTAGCATTACTGTTAAGCTGTGTTAGCTCTTATCCAGCTTTATGCATCACCAACACAAATTTCATCTGAGCTCTTATGAAGCTTTGAACTATGAAGTCAGCTGGTGCTCAATTGTGATTTATTGTATCAAGGGAAGAAAAGAGCTGGATTTTCATATGCCAGGCAGTGTTAGTAGTACAAACCAAGACAACTGTTCTGTTTTGGGTACTGGTGATAATAGTTAAAGCTTCTCAGGAGAAACAAAGGAGATATGTGATATTTGTGATTTTGAAAATACTGCAAAATTGCAAATGTAGCACATATGCCACATTTAACAGTTAAAAACATTTAGCCACTTATGTGTCTACTTAATACAATCTAGTACACATATAGACTCAAAAAAATAGCATTCTAATCCCAAGATAAAAAAGCTGATGATATCACATGATCCTCTTCATCTGTGACTTTAATAAAAAGCCTGGTACGACAATGAATGTCCACTTTCAGCATGGTATCTCAAGGCTACCTGGCAAAAATATTTGTTTGCAATGCATTAAAACATTTTGTGTCTTCACCATCAGCAGTTTGATGCTTCAGAAATAAAGTGACTTTAGTCACAGTGATCCTCTTCATGCCAACATTTGGAAAGCTGTGTAGTATTCCTGTATCTTTCTTGTATAATGGGAAGATTTTCAAGCAGCAGTTTCACAGGCAAAGTGAACCCATCAAAATTCTATGAGTGCCTCAGGGTTTTTCCTTTTGATTCTGTGTCTATTGGATCACACTAGAAGGGAGGTGGAAACTTCCTGTGTTACTCAGCACAAGTGCAAACTTTGGGCTGCAAGAGAGCTTGTGGAGTTACTGCAAACTGTACAGCATTCCTCCAAATGCCTCAGCCCAGGAACAACCCCATTTCAGCTCAGACACTATCTGGCCTCTGTTTTCAGGACTGGGCCAATTCAGAGCTGTTAACACACACCTACTGCCACACAAAACTCTTCTATGGGCAAGGGAAGTTTGCTCACATTACAAAAGTACCCTTGAATCTACCATCACATTTAGCAATTCAACAAAAGCAACAGGAGAGTTATTACACAGACAAAAATTTAAAAGGTAAGTTTAATCCCCCCCACATCCTTATTGGAAATTTTATTGTGTTTGATCTGTTCTGGTCTTAGCAATTTTTTAAATACAGAAACTGGAAGCATTCCATAAAACTGGAGCTTCTTCTCATGGCACAAACTTGTACCATACACTGTGAAGTAGCTTCATATCGAATTGAATGTAGGAAAAATATCTGAAATGCTTTGTAAGTCTTGCATAACCTAGAACATAATTACCTGTTAAGTGTCAGGCATTATTCCATAACACCCTGTGGTCTATATGGTCTTATGCAGCTGGTTTCCATTCATAGAAGTGTAGCTGAGATACACTTACCACTAGACAGGTGAACATTCTAATAGTAGGGTCTAAGTTAATTGTGTTCTTCAAAGAATGAATGTAATTGTCATTGCATAATATAACACCATGTACTACAAAACCATTTCTCTGTCTTATACTCCTGGCTCAGGATCCTAGCCCAGATTGGTTTCTATGCAGGAAAGTATGTAAGAATTGAACACTGGAAAAGTGATGCCCCAGATTCATGAAAAAATGCTAATGAATGTCTGGATGAAATCACCAAATGTCTAGCATAGCCAAGGGTCACTACTATGAAAAGTAACCACAAATTCAGAATTTTTCTAGTTCTGAAGTTCAAATTTACAAAGACGCCTAACTGTTAAATGCAAATGTGGTGTTTTCCACAGACCTCCCAATCTTCATGTGGCCCTCAGAATGTATGTTGAAAAAAAAAAAGAAGTGACCCAAAATAAAAGATATATTTCTTATTACTGACAGGAACACACATACAAAAGGGCACACATAGTAATTAAGCACCTAATTCCCATTAAAGGTCAAAGCCAATGAAATAAATATATAACTGCCATTAGTACCTCTGAAAAGGTACCCTAAAATGAAAAAGTTTGGTGTGTAGGGGAAAATGGGGAGAAACAGATACTTTGGTTGTAGTGGGGTGCTGGATACTCTGCACTTTCTTTTTAAACCATGTAGTCATAGCAAAGGCAAATAACATCTACTGAAAAGTGAGCATTACAAGACAGTCAGAAACAGCATTTCCATACAGATAATCAATAATTCCATTTACTTTGCTTCTTTACCTGTAAATAGTGTTGTCCTGTTTGCTGGTTACAGCTTTTAAGTCAGTGATCTGGAGAAACCGATCATGGAAATAGTGAAGGTGCAAGATACACACCAGTAGGAAGGAGGTGGGGATAAAGATGCGTGTGAATAAATCAGCCACAGAAAACTGTTTTAAGCCAAGGTCCTCTAGTCTGGGGGAAAAAAAAAAATTTATTCCACTAAGGCATCTTTTCACACAAATATTCTTTCCATCAGATATTGCTACAAATTATTTGCAATAGGAAATAAGGGGATGGTACTTTTTATGTGGTTTTTGTTTCTAAAATTCTCCCAAACTAGCAAGTTTTACAGTGCAAGTATCTTGTGTTTGGACACAGTAATGTAGAAAGGTACTGTAAATGTACAGTCAAATCAACAAACCCTCCCACAGATCTCTTGAATCAGATGAGTTTTCCCTGACTGAAAGTCCTGCACTGGAGATCCACTCATATTGCTTGTACTTTCTAATGTAAGCTTCTCTTGAGAAACACTTTCTTCACAAGGATGAAGAAACCCAGTCCTCCTTATTAGCAGGAGAGCAGGTTCACCTTCATCACTTCCAAACATCCTGCTGATCTACCTTTAATCTTTCCCTGGATCTGGTTCCTGTGGTCAATGTGGTGAAGAGAAGTATTGGCACTGTTTTGAGAACAGAAGCAATCCAAAGGCCTAAGCATCTAGTTGGAGAAAATATGACTCTGAGCTCCTCTCTTGGTCTTGCTCATGTCTACAGTTACACCAATCAATCTACAGCTTCATAACCGAGTGCCTAAAATCAGCTATGTCTGAGAATGGCTGCATGGTATTTTTTTCCCATAAGAAGGAAGACTACTCTCAGATCCTCCCATCACACTGAACTCAGATATCCAAAGATAAAAATAAAAAATTCATCAAAACCACTTACTTCCTATCATCCAGGCCTGTCATGTTCTTCCACAACCCAGGGAATGACTCAAACTGGTATGTGTAGATGAAGATAAGTACCAACATCGTGTAAACAACCACTGACATCCAGAAGTACTTTAAAATCTTTCTCCACCATTCATAGTGTACCTGAAAATCACACACTAAAGATGCTGACACAAGTTGAAGGCAAAGACACTGATAGAAATATTGACAACATTGTACTGTCAAATAAGGATGAAGAACACTATTCTTCCTAGCTGGTCTGAAGGAAACAGTGATTACTCAGTGGCAGACACAGATTTTTGAGATAGTTTTTACTCCTGATGCAAATGCATTCAAGTAAAGACTTCTGTGCAAAAACGTTGGATGAGACATGCGCCACAGACACCAAGCCAGGGACAGCTTCAGTCACCTAATTTCATCACCATTAGGTGATGAAAGTCCAGGATGAGAGTGACTCCCGTGCTCATTGGGGTGTGGAAGCCGTGTGGACCAGCTGTCAGAAAAACTGGTGGCTATGTAGAATGTGCACAGGCTCAGAATTTTCCACAAAGGTTCCAAAGCTTATGGTGAAGTGGCATGGCAGAGCATGGCAGAAGTGTGCATTGTATCTAATTTACGTGCACTTTGCCTGTCACTATAACCAAAAAACAGAGGAAAAATTAGTCTTAGTTCCTTCAAATGGTCTTATTCTATTGTGTTTAACTAAAGAACAAATTCACTATTCATGAATTCTATTTGGAGCTACTTTACTACCAAGGCAAAAGTACGAACAGTTCTATTCAAGGATAAATTTCAGTTAACAGAGTTCTCCCTTACCTGGTAGAGGGCCACACAGAAGAGGAACAGTACCATGTAGATGATTTTGTACATGACAATTGTACCCTCAAAGCTGACAAAGAAGAACATGCCCCCACAGACGTAAATCCAGTACTTGATTAACATAGCCATCACCAGGTTTCCCAAGACTTTCATAATATCCTGTTCATCCTCCTCCTCTCCCTCCTCCTCCTCTTCCTTCTCCTCTTCCTGTTCTTCTGTCACTTCTCCCTCTTGCGACTCCTCTTCTGCAAATACAGAGTCACATTTGGCCTGTCTCTTCTGGGAACTTTCAGTAAGAATTTGAATGTGTGGAAAGTAAAATCTCTGCACACAACACAGAAACTTAAAACTCAGTATTCACAAGAGACTGTAATTCCTAATCATGCATGCCTCCAGAGCAAGGAAAAGGGTTTTAACTTCATATGAGCTTAAGCCTGCTGCTGGAGCCATAGGGCACATGGCTATACATCCTTACCAGACACCCGTCTTCACTTCGTCTGAAACGCCAGCAGTTGTGGAAAATTAGAGCTTAAGGGTTGCATAATGGATAATAGCCAAAACACTTTCCATGGCAATGCTTATACTCTCAAATAAGCAACCTTCTAAACTGGAAAACAAAGACACCACCAGCACCACCAGAAACCTCTCGAGTTTAAACTCTCATCTTGAGTTCGAACCTCTCAGCTTGAGTGTCATTCTTTAGACAATACTGTATTTACCTCCAAAAACCACAATCAAGGGAAAACATTAACATAAACCCAAACAAGCTTAAAAAATATAAATGTTGCACTAACACTGCCATTTTTCAAAAAAACCTACCACTTACCCAGGTTTTTGTGCTGCACCTGGGCCAGAAAAGACAAGCTGCTTTAGCCCTATGTAGAGGTCAAGATTCCCCAGTTACTAACCTTATGAGGTATGTGGAGGGCAGGGTAAGTGTTCCCCCAGCAGCAAGTACATGTGCAAGTATCTAGATAACAGGGCTTGCCAAAACCATAGTACAATTGTTTTTCTTTCCATTGAGAGCAGTCTTTGAAACTTCACCATCAAAAGGCTTGCCCATTCCTTTTGTCCCACTCACCATCCCTCTCCTCAGGCTCTTGTCTTGAAAATTCTTATAGTACAGCTTTGACACTGATTAGATGTTTTACTGAGACAAGGATTGTAATTAACCAGAGAAAGAACCACACCACTGCTTCCAAGGCTCACTTTCTACTTTTTCAGTGCACTGAACTTTTTCAGTTTAACATCCAGAGAGAGAGGACAGGGAATGTTTGGAGAAACATGTGCCCAGTAGCAAAAGAAAGAACAAGTCACTGAGTTAGATAAGCTGAATCTATGAAAGTAAACTTTGCTCTCAGGTGTGCTTGAGCCCCTGCACTGAAAAAATATATGTTTATTTTTTCCACTGAAATGTGTAGTTTAACTTCTGTGTCTGTACAAGAGTTTATGTACCAACACAACTTTCAAGGAATTTAGCAACATTTCCTAGTCAACTCATCTCCTGTGGTTAAACTTTAGGGCAACTAATCCCCTGGTTTGAGTTGGGAACACAGCAGTAAAGTGATCATTTGAAAGTTCCATGATCTTTCTAAAAATGAGCCATTTTATTACCTTCCAGTAAAGAACATTCTATTTGAATTTCTAAAGTTCAAAAGTGTTATACTTTTGTATCTGAGAGCTAGCTGCGCATAGATTTTGTAACATCTTTCTTAGCTAATAACAGATACCTTGCTAATTGCTTTCAGCATCAGAGAAATGCAGTAACTGGAATGTCTATCATGACTGAAGGACTAAATTTCATCTGGCTTTACCTTTTTCTTCATTTTCTTCACTTCCAACTTTGACCTCAGATAAAGTAGCTTCTTTTAGCCGAAGTGCTTTCTGTTCAGTGAGGTGTTGCCTAAGCAGTAGCCAGAAAGTAATTGTGAAAAGAATCTGCAAACAAAAATCAAAACAAAACCAACAGACTAATTGTATATCCTATGTCCTACTGATACAAGCATAGGTTTTCACAAATTTTGCATGCCTTTGTTTTCTCTGTTTCTCAGAAAATGGCAGTGATGGCACCGGTGTCAAAGTGCATCTTAGGGCAAGTTATGTTATTTAGGAAACATTCTGCATTATAGACAACTTTGCTTCATTTGCACTTTTCCATTTCTTAAAGGTATTCACTTATATGTCTCTATTCCTACCCTGTTTTATTCAGTTTTAAATCACTGTCTTATAGGTTTAGGGATCTTCTTATTATGCATTGATGGTATAATTCCCATTTGTTGGGTTTTTGTTCATTTTTTTACCTTTTTTTTTTTTTTTTTTTTTTTTTTTTTTTTTTTTTTTTTTCCTAGGGAAGAAGCACATGCAAGAGTGTATTGTCATTATCATGGTTTTGTATATCATAAATATTTTGATTTAGGAAGTTTGTTACTTCAGGTGCTTAAACACAGTTAATTTAAAAATAATTTTTTGTACATCTTGCAGTTAAAGATCCCTCAATGGAATATGCCTTGCATTTGCAACAGTTACCAGAGTTGAGATAGCTCTTAATCCTTTTAAGAGCTTCAATAGATGATAATTCAGTAACAGCAGGATACCTTAGAAATAAACTCTTTAATGAAGAGTGCATTTCTGTGTTTTGCAAAAAGCTAAATTCAGTAGCTTGCAATACCAAGAGATGGACAAAATTCAGAAAACATGTCACACAATTGATTTTATGCTTAATTTCTACAAAGTTTTTGCTATTTTCCCTTTGCAGAAGGCGACTTATTTCACTACATAGCTAGAAGAACAAAATTTCAAAGAGGAAGCTCGTAAGAGCCAAATACTTTGCACACAATAGAATGACAAGGCCAGTGGTACAATGTATTTTTTTTCTAATGCACAAGACCTTAATGGGGGAAAGGATTTCTTCCAAGAGATGTTTTTTTTAATTGACACTGCTGCTAACACTGAGTCACGGCAGCAGATTATCAGCCTGCCTGACTTGTCACAGCTTTCCCAGATACCTCCTGGAGCTCTGGCTTTTTGCAACACAAACCTTTGATATTGTAAAACACAGACTTTGTTCTGCACTGATTAGCTGTCATCCCACCACATTTACTCCCTTGTTCTACTTGGCATTTCCAGAGCCAGAGCCAGAGTTGGCTTTAAGAAGTCTTGAAGGGTTGCAGAACCAAAGAAATGCTTTTAGTCACCTTTTACAGTATAGATTTTGTCTCATTTTCAGACCAGGAAACACATATAGCATGCAGACACTTAGGCAGAAAGAATTACAGTACACTTCTTCTTTCTGCAGAACACAGTATCCAGTCTTTATTTAAATTCAACCATTATTCAAAGGACTTTAAATTAGGAATAAAGGGGGGTACAGAGTTACTACTGCCCTAAAGAGAGACTGATGGACAAGGATAACAAGCAAAAGGTGCCTGGGGTGATGTGAACAAAAGGAAATACATGATCAGCAAACCAGGACTTATGCAGGGTCACCACAAGCACTTGTATATAAGCAAGGCAATTACTTCAATACAGCCTTACAGGGAAACCTGCCAGATGCTTTCTGGGAAAACAGCATGTCAGGTGCCCCTCTGAAGTGCCTGTACACTAGAGCCCTGCAGCATGGGGAACAAACCCAAGCAATTAGAGATTTCTGTGCAGGGCTGTGGTCTTGTTGGGATGAGAGAGACAGGGTGTGATGCCTTGAATATTTGCAATACAGAGCTACAGGCTCTTTAAGGAAGCTTGTAGCTCTGTATTGCAAATATTCCTGTGCTCTGGAAGCACAGGCCAGAAAGATGCAGAAGTGAAGTTGGGATTTGCACAGCAACACAGTTGGAATGCACAGACTCTGCTGGGGATGGAGGATGGACTAGGTAATCTGGGAGGAATGTAGAGACTGGCCATGCATGCACAGACATGTTTAGAAAAGTCAAGGCCTGAAACTGAGTCTGGCAAGGCATGTCAAGAGCAACAGGATTTGTGTCTGTATGTACCTCAGCAGAAAAAGGAAAGCTAGGGAAAATCTAGGCCCACTGCTGACTGGGGCGAGGGCCCTGGTGACACAGGACATGGAAGAGGCTGAGGTACCAAATTACTTCTTTGCCTCAGTCTTTGCTAGCAAGACTGGCCTTAAGGAAACAGCTCCTGGAGACCATGGAAAAGTCTGAAGCAAGGAAGAGTCTTCCTTTGGTTGAACAGGCTTGGATCAGGGAATATTTTAAAAAAGTGGGCATACCTTCTTTATGAAAGACCTGCCATAAATGCATGTGTCCTGATGGGATATACCCAGGAGCTGGCTGGTGTCACTAGAGAGGTTATTCTCAATGACCTTTGATCAAATGTGGTGACAGGAGAATTGCTGAAGGAAACCAAATGTCATTCTTATCTTCAAGGAGTTCAAGATGAAGGATCAAGCCTGGACAACCTCACTTCAATCCCTGGGAAGGTGATAGTGGTGAGATGCTGGAAAAAGCTTCCTAGAGAAGCTGTGGATGCTCCATGATTGGAAGTGTCTGAGGTCAGGCTGGGTGGAGCTTTGAGCAACCTGATCTAGTGAAAGATGTCCCTTGCCTATGGCAGGGGTTTGGACTGGATGATCTTGAAAGGTCTCTGCTGACCCAAACCATTCTGTGATTCTAATGTGATGGAGGAGCTAATCCTGAAAAACATTTCCAGAAAAATGAAGGATGAGAAAATCATCAGGAATAGTTAGAGTATATGGACCCAGGGGAAGTCATGCTTGACCAGATAGATAAACTTTTATGAAAAAATGACTGACCTGGTAGATGAGAGGAGGGCAGCAGATACTGTCTCTTACTTAGACTCCAGACAGAAACTGTCTCCCATAAGATGCTCAAGGGGAAGCTGATGAAGTGTGGGCTGGATGAGCAGACAGTGAGGTGAACTGAAAACTGACTGAACAGCTGAGCTCAGAGGGCAGTGATCAATGGCATAAAGTCTAGTTGGAGGTCAGTGATTAGCAAGGTCCCCCAGGGGTCAATACTGAACCCAGTCTTTTTCAACATCCTCATTTTTTATCCAGATGATGGGGAGAGTGTACCCTCACTGAGTTTGCTGATAACTCACAGCTGGGAGGAGTTGCTGATTCCAGAGGGTCATGCTGCCATCCAGCAGGACCTCAACAGGCTGGAGAAAAGGGGCTGACAGGGCATTCAACAAAGTGAAGTACAAAGTCCTGCACCTGAGGAGGAAGAACCAGGTCATGCACCATTACGTGTTGGGGTCCGACCAGATGGACCAGTAGTTTGGCAGAAACAGCATGTGGGTCCTGGTGGATAACAAGTTACAAGTAAGCCACCAGTTTGCTCTTATGACAAAGAATGTTAATGGCTGCATTAGGAGGTGTTGAAGCAGGTTGAGGAAGGTGATTCTTCTGTACTCAGCACTGGTGAGGCCACAATTTGAGTGCTGTGTCCTGTTCTGCACCCCAGTACAAGAGAGATGGATGTACAGGAGAGAGTCCAGTTGAATGGCCACAAGGCGACTGGAGCATCTCTCCTATGAAGAAGACAAAGCTCAGGGAGAATCTCATTCAATGTCTATAAATATCTGAAGGGAGATGCAAAGAGGTTGGAGCCAGACTCTTTTCAGTGGTGCCCAATGATGGGACCAGAGGCAAAAGGCACAAACTGAAACATGGGAGGTTCCCTCTGAACATCAGGAAACCCTTTTTTTCCTGTGAGGGTAATTGAGCACTGGCACACGTTGCCCAGGGATGTAACAAGAATTTCCACTCAGGAATATTCAAATGGAATCTAGGCATGGTCCTGGGCAATCTAGATGTGCTTGAGAGTTGGACCAATGACCTCCAGAAGTCTCTTTTGGCCTCAACTATTGTGTGTTTCTGTGAAAGTTATGGAGTGCATTTTATTCAGCCTAAAAAACCCCACTAAATACCTAATGGCTTTATGGATGTGGCCAAATCACAACAGCTTCCTTTCTTGACAGCATCTGTTTTTAGACAAGATATTTAATGATATAGCCAATAAGAAATAATGTCAAAGTGAATGAAGTATTAAGACAGTTAAAACTCCTTAAAACAGTTAAGACAGTTAAAACTCCTTAGAGATTTATAAAGTCATTGAAAAAAAATGTAGAACTTCTCTTGCAGAACCCCTTGAGCTTTATCCCTCTCACCAAACTAGCCTTACCTTTACAAGAGAAATAATACAGTACTCACTAACTTTAAGATGCATTAAAGACCCAGAAATGGTTGTCCAAAGGGTATTGTCAACAAGGAAGATGATGTAAAGGATCAACTTAAATTGTAATTAGGAGTCACAAGGGAAGTGATCCACTTAGCACAAGGGAAGCAGTGCCAACTAGATGCACTCCCTGAGATGCTCCTCTTGGGTGCTCTAGGAAAAAACATCCTATTTTTGCTCAGTCCCTTCCCTGGGAGCAAACTTGAAGAGGAAAATGCATTTTCAAGACATAAAAGAAAAAAATCTATCATGCACTGGGGTCAGCAAATTCTCCTGGTTCTAACCTGAAATGGATTTCAACTCCTGCTGATTCAGGTGTAAGGATAAAGAATTAAAACTCAGCCACAGCTATGTGCTGCTGCTCAGTGCTGGTAATTGCAATGACAACAGAATTTCAGTTGCCATCATAGACACAGACAGGTCTAACATCCCATGGGTATTAATCTAGTGAATCAAATAACATCCGGTTTTGAATCCAGTTTATAAAACCAAACAAGCGAGCAATTTCAATCCACCAAGTATTTTTCACAGAATTATCATGAAAACCTAAAACCTAAAAGTGTTTCTAATGACTTACCCTTAAGAACTGCTACTGAAAGTGGTTACACTGAATACAGTGGATGCACTCTTAAAGAAATGCCAAGATATCCATATTTTTATCACAATATATTGTGTGGCTTCATAAATAAATCTCAGCTGTTTGTTACACTTACCTTTGATGCCAGCTCCCCAGGATCCTTTCTTTTTAAAAATCCAGATACTTGAGGAAGTTCATCATTCCTGAGCTCAATACTCCATATATACTGTAATATTAGCAGTAAATTTCCATAAAAAACCATGAATGGTGAACTGATCATGGCATATTTCCTTCGGTCCCGAATCATCCACAATGTGCAAGACCAGATCAGTAACACAAAAGTCAACCAGCTGTGATATGTGATGCTCCACGCCTTGTAGAAGGAGGAAAGACAGGAAAAAATGTCCACAGATGCATTCAGGAACAACACAGATGCAGATTTCCAGTTACACTTCATTTACACTTCTCTACTCAGCACATATTTTCATCACACTCTCACCCATATTAATCACCTACTGGACCAGCTAAAATAAACCCCTTGGAGAACATACAGAAAGTAGAAACTGAGGGAAAACCCTGCTTGATGCATTAGCTGCACTTTGTGCACTTTGTAAGCAGACTCATTGCTTCTCATTACACCAAACTGAAAGAGATAGAAAACAAAGATTAAAGTTTGGGCACAGAAATTCTTCTTGCAAAACAGCAGCAAAGGATTCAGAGAAGAATAGCAAAACCTGATTAATGGGTACTGCATTCAAGGCCTTTGACAGCATTACAGAGCAGCATTAACTCCATACTGCTCCAGCTTTTGTGGAATCAGTTTGAAATGGAGAGCCATGGTGTGCACCCACCCGACCTGAAGAACATTAGTCTTCAGTAAACGTGGTAGATTACCCGAATACTCACAACTACAGAATGTTTTCTACAGCTTTCAGAATTCAGTTATTGAATACTTCTCTATTAAACACTCAAGAAAAGGATTTAGGGGAGTTAAGTGTTTTTTATCTACATTGTGTTATTGATTTAGAACTAAATTTAGCTGTATATATGCTGCTATAACTGTGGGATAACTGTCAATAAAGCATTAAAAAAAAGAAAATTATTAAACATTAAGAATATTTCTATCAGGTTAGCTTAGCCCTTCTAAGGGTATGTGAAAAACACTGATTTACTAGTTCTCCATCCTCGTATGAGAAAAAAGCACTGAGCAGTCTTTGGCTGTAGTATAAATGAAATTTGCATCAGAGCATACCACAAATAAATTCATAAATTAATTTGGATCATATAAAATCAGAACATGTCACGAAGAGAAAAGCCAGCATTAAACTACAAGTAAGTTCTTTAAATATATAGTCTTCTTTTATATTGAGACATATACCTGGGAATTAATTAAAAGGGAAAGGCAGACCTGGTCTAGTAGAAGTTGTCTCTGCCTAAGGCAGGGGGGTTGGAACTAGATAACTTTTAAGGTCCCTTCCAACCCAAACCATTCTATCATCTAAGAAGTATATGAGTTTAAAAAAAATAGGAAAAAAGTTGCTGTGTCAATATGAAACAACCAACTACTTGCTAATGTCTCAGAATGCATCAATCCAGATCCATATTTTGCACAAGGAGCCTGCCTTATTTACAGGGGAAACTTTTTTCTGTTAAAAGACAGCAAATAAAGTTTGAAACTTTATGCAAACGAGAGGCAGCCAAGGTAATTTGTTTTACCATTTTTAATGCAAAATTGGGCCAAGAAGCTTTATGGTTAATTTCATCATAGTTGAAACTTTTCCAAAACAGTAAAAGCAAAGCTTGCATTGGGAATATAGAAAGACATCTAATCATTATGTGGAAACCTTGGTATAATGCAGCTCAAAGTAGTTGCAACAAGGAGGCTTAGAAACAAGCAACATCATGAAAAAGAGAAAGAAGGGTGATAAGTAAAACAACACAAAAATCTGCCTTGGCATGAAGTTGTATTTTCCTTGAGATCTTTCTGTGTCAATACAGGAAACCAGGTTTTACAGATCCTTTCTTCTTAGAGAGTCATTGGATGCATGCATCACCTGAACTAGGAGCTATGTTTTTACAGTTTTCTATATCAGGATGACATACTTTAATTTTATAGATAAATTTCTGAGTGGTGCAAACATGCAACAAACCTGCTTGTGCAGAAGCTTGGGAATCAACAGAAAACTGAGACACAGTGGTTTTCAAATATTCAACAGACAACAAAGCTTAGGGCTCCCAGTCCTGGAAATGTGTTGTCTTGTTTAAAGGTCTGTAAGAGGCTTGGGAATTACGTATTAATAACCTAAAATGGGCTCAAAGTCATGCAGACACTATCTTGATATTTTTTAAGCCTGATGCAAAGACTTGCTGAAAACCAACCTATGAGACTACATTTAGAAAAGCATGGAGATGACACTTTTGTAACATGAACAGCATTATTCTTCTTGTTGCCAGTACCTACCATCATAGCTATCAGAGCACAAATGTAGCTTTGTTTCATGATAAATTGAAACACAGAGACCAGGGCATGTAACTTAACGTTTTCTTTTTCCTCCTGAGTAACTTCCTCTTCTTCTTCCTCCTCCTCTTCCTTTTCTAAGTAGAAAAAGAAATTCTTATTTGCAAATCCATGCTGGTGTACATGCATCCTCTCCTGAAATTGTTTTGCTTGCAATCTCTCTGATGGATACTTCAAATCACTGTGTTGGTAGGCAAAGCATTTTGGATGGTGTACACTTACAACCCAGTTTACAAAACTGCCACATGGGTGTCCATCATTGTAAGGTGACAGCAGTTATTTAACTTTAACAGGCCAAAGAGCTTACCAAAATGATAAGAAATGCTAGTGGCAGTGACTGGAGATACAGAATAAGAAAAACACAGGGAAAAAACTACAATTCCTAGGCAATTTACTACCTGACGTGCCATCTGAAGGCTCCCACTTGTACTGTGGTGTGGAGTACATGTCTGCTTTGGCTGGACCATTTTCTAGTGGCAGTGCAGGGTGGATGGTGTGATAGTCAGCAGGGTTCCCGTTCACTGTTACCAGCAGCACCTGCCAGGACACCGGAGACAGGCACTGCATTTACTGTGGCTCTTACAAGAGTGGGACTCCTACTTCTGCGTTTTGCTACTCTTGGAGTGCCAATGTTAAAAGAGGTTAACAAGCAGCTGCAGTTACTTCCAAGAAACCAATACGTTATAGTCATGTTGCATGCAAAAGTAACACAGAACAGCTTCCAAATTAACTGTCAGATTTTTGTCGTACCAATAGCAGTAACCAAAAACTCACCCTTCTTCTTAGGCAAACTACTACATCAGAATTTCAGACTTCAGTTCACATCTAATTATTTCCAGTAGTTATGAAAATAATGGCTATAAATGACTTTCCAATTTGAATTATTAGTGGTGAGATCAATATTTGCAGCTGTTAATAAAACCACTTATGGTAACCATTGTTATTGATGACGCATTTTTGTCACTTGGTAGTGCTAATTCAACTCTCTTTTTTTTCTTTTTGTTTTTTTGGGTTTTTTTGTAACTTCAATTTCTGCCCTTGTGCTTGTCTGGCTGAGGGCTCCAGCAATCACAATCATCATCTTTCCTATCGGCAGAAATTTACATGCAATGGGTTAGTGATGGCAATACATGCTCAGGAATGACTTCTGCTCAGGCTGTGAGATAGGAGCATATCTTGTCAAAACTATGCACAGGCATGTGCCAAAGCCTGTGAACTGCTTCAGAATAGTATCTGGGTTATGTTTAGTCACACCCAGCTGCACCAAGTACAGACCGTGGAGCACATTTAGATTAGGCTATGGAGATCCTAAAATTCATCTTCATTCTGCTGTGAGTGCTAAACAGAGGGGGCATTTCTGCTTTTAGAGTCTGCTAAGGTCTATAGCAGTCAAGATAAATGGGTCATTTGCTGTCTGTTCAAATAAAGACTTGGATTTTCTGTAATCTGTAAATTGAAGTCATATGCGTTGTTGGTCATGCTTTAAAGGCCCCAGCATTCCAACATGAATGAAATAAAAAAATACAGCAAAGAAACTAAATCAAATTTAAAGATGGCTTGCATTAGAAAGCGTATTTTAGTATCTTATTTGAACCCAGTGAAATAGCAAAGATCGTTTGCCAGTTGGTACTACTGCAAGCAGCTTAATTTCAAGTGATCAATCAATGGCTTCTCAGGGAAATTATTAAGGAAGCAGAGGACAATTACATTTAAGATAATCAATATTATAGGGTAAATGGCAGGCTAACCATAAATCTAGAAGTTTTACAAACGTCATCTAAGGTTTTATCTGCATGTATCATTGTTGTCTGTATTTACACACATTGAGAAGAATTGCAAAATTACAAAGATTAGTAGTATACTAACATCCGAGGGCTTGTATTCATCTTGGGTCATTGACAGAAGCTGCAAAAAGCAATGCAAGAACAAATTATTACAGAAGCACGGCTCAAGCATTAGTAAGTCTGACTTCTTGAATACATGCATGCATATGTGCTGACTTTTGCAGATTTGCACCATGAAATTCAGAAAGAATTCTTAAAAAGTCAGCAGAATTGTACAATACCATAAAATTATATTCAGTGTGCCATAGCATTGACATAATTTTACTGTATGGTCCTGTGAATTTTAAACCAGAACTGAGAATGTTGCATTGATATTTTGGATACTAGGTTAAAGAATTAATCAGTATTGCATTATACTGATTAACTGCTTTCTAATGTCTTTCTAATGATCCAATGCTTAAAAACTAAGTTTTTAAACAATCATTAGAATTACTACAATTATAAAAATAGTTCCAATAAAAATGGTGATGCAAATATAAAATACAACACTTTATTCATTTGCCAGCTCATTTCTCATTACTATTATTATAGTGGATTTCTTGGGGCTTGAGTATATGTGGCTTATGAATGTTCATAAGTCCAAAATTTGACAATAACTCAACAAATGAAATTTTCCAGTGCAGCTGGTGCAGATAGGTGGTAGAGAGCTGGACCCTTCCAGGATATTTTACACAACCTCCTAAATTGTCTTGCTTTGTATCTTCAAGAAGGACACCAGTATGCTTAGGAGAAGATAAGCTGGCAGTTCCCACTCACCAATGACAGTGCTAATTAGTAGATACAAGGCAGATGAGATCTTTACACCAGGTTTAGCTCCCTTACAGACTTTCTAGCTGGTTTGCTCAAAGATAATGGCCCCAAGCCAAAAGCCCAGTCCTATACTTCTTAAATGTGGAAGCCAAAAACATAGAGCATGCTTTTCATTTACATCCTTACACTGGCTCCTGGTTTTGTTTCACTCATTTTTACAAAATATATTCCTATCCTACTCTGCCATGCAGCCTTGACATTTTATCTGATTTATATAATCACACATGGAGACCTTACTTGCAAGCTACATACCACCACTTCCCTTAATTCAAAGTAATTGTGTAATGCAGAGACCCTTCCCCCTCCAGTCTTACTTTTCTCTCATCAGTTGTATAGTGGCTTGCATACCACAGGCTGCGTCTCCTCTCCGCTGTCATTGGAATTGGGCTGCAGGGAATTTCTTTGTCCTCTTCCCTGCTGACGGATTTCTCTTCATCTGGTGTCTGCTAAATGACAACAAATGACAGCACTAGCTATAGCTCTGTAAAAAAAATCGTAGCAGAGGAACTGAAATTTCCCTCCAACAGATGCTCCCTCTCCAAAGCATGTCTGAAGCACTTTTAGTGGCTAATACACTTGGTTTATGACAGACAAGTCTGAGATGACATTTTCAGAAACAATGACAGAGTTTTTCTATAGTTATAGAAAAAAAAATACATAAAATACATATAAAAAGTATATATAAGAAAAAGTTATAGTTACATGGCACCAGAATTACACAGATCTCCATGTCCTACCTTGGCTTACCATATAACCACACCATAAGCATAAACAAATACCTGAAATATAAAACCTGCAAAGTACAATGCTTAATTTTCAAGGCAGTGTATGCTATTTCAGCATCTTTGACCACTGTTCCATAACATCTTTGCTGACAAGCTGGTAAGATATGGACTTGGCAAACAGAGCACAAGATGGGTGGAGAACTAGCTAAACTGCCTTTCTCCAAGTAGGGTAAAGGCTCAAAACCAAAAAGGTAGATTGCCATGAGTGGAGTTCCTCAAAGACTGGCACTAGGTCTGGTCCTGTTCAAAACTACGTGGATGGAATTGCCCCCACACAAAATTTGTGAATGACACTGAACCAGGAGGAGGTAAATGGGACAGAAGAAAGACTCACCGTACAGAGATGGGACCACAAAAACTGCTTAAGGTTTAGCAAAGATAAAGTCCTGCAGCTGGAACAAACTCATATAACACTAAAGGCTGTGAACAGACTGCGTGGGAAGCAGCTCCATGGAATAGGTTCTGGTGCACAGCAATCTGAAAAAGAGCCAGCACTGGACTGCACTCCAGCAGCAAGGAAGGCAGACACGTCCTGGACTGCATCAGCCAGAGTACTGCCAGCAGATCAAGGGATGTGATTATTCCACTGTGCCTGGCAAATGTCAGGCCCTACCTGCAAGGCAATTCTGGCATCCCCAGTTCAAGAGAGACACAGAAAATCTGGAGAGGATCTAGATTTGAGATAGAGAATTGTCAAGATTATTAGAGGCTTGGAGAAGCTGAAGGATGCAGGAATTAGGGTTTTTTCCAATTTTCAGCAATAAAATTACAGTTTTAGAGAAGACAAGGGTAGTCTTCTCACAGGGAGGTATAGTTATAGGACAAGAGGCTAAGGATATAAGTCGCTTCAGGGAAACACCTTCTCAGTATTGAAAAATAATTTAATTTTTTTTTTTCACTATGAGAACAATGAAACATCCAAGATTTGGCCCTGGAAAATCTAATCTGAGGCCCTGCTCTCAGAAGAAGTTGAAGATCTTCCCAAGTTCCTTCCAGTCTGGACTGTCCTGTTAGTCTGTGATTGTCTTATCCATGTGGTTTACTTCTCCACCTGAGATGACAAATGTTATCACTAAGTTGAGGAGGAGTGCAAACCACAGTAGGTTGCAGCTTCTCTTTGAGCTCTACCAGAGCTCTTTCTACACTGTGCCTCCTGAGTGGCAGCTTGCTGGTGGCAGCTGTTCTCATTGCTTAGGCAAAATCCTCTGATGTAACAGAAGAATAAATCAGGGTGCTGAGAAGAGCTCTGCAAAGCTACCCATGGGAACAAGACATTCAAACATCCCAGCTCATTTTGAAACTCTCCTCACTCCAATCCTAGCAGCAAGGTCCTATTTTTTACTTGACTTAGATAAACAACAATTATTAATTTAGTTTCACTTCTCAGAGGAAATGATAGCACATTTCACATATGGTTGTATATTTATATTTGATTGTAAAAGGGCATTCCTAGCAAAACTATAAGATGAAATAAACTGATACTGTGCTTAAAATACTTGTCACTGCCATTTGAAACTTTAATATAAATATGAACCATAAAGAACTGCTTATCAAAGACATTTAGTTTGGCACCAGGGTGACAAAAACAATACAAAAGACCTAAGACACAATTATTTTAGTAAGATACTTTTAGCCTTAGACACAACAGGGAAGGGTGGGAAATCTTGCTTTCTCTTTCTCAGAAGAGAAGCCAGAAAACACACGGTATTAGTCACATAAGCACAACTTATGAGAGTCCTTTGACTTGCCCAACTTTTTCAGTTCTTCCTCAGCAACTCTTAAATAGCTTTTAATTCAAACAATTATAAAAATTTTATAAGAGGAGTCTACATTCAACTGCTGTAACTCTGCTGACTCCTGTACTATTAGTTACCGCTCACAGCACAGAATGAATAGGCTCTATTCATATATTCAGCACTAGCAGTTACAACTGTGAGCTGAAATCTCCAGAGGCAGATTGCTTTTTCTTATTTGCAGAGGTAGAATTTCACAAGACTCAATGTTAGAACAAGTCAAGATCCAAAATAGCAAGCATAAGAAAAGCAAATCTTCCACTAACTGCCACAGTCACTTTGCATAAGATCCATTCAGAATCCCACATGGAGAGCATACACTGAAATTTCATACGTGTCATACTTTGGCATTGTGGTGCATATACAAAAAATGGAACCCTGAAATTCAAGATTTGAAGTGGGGGGTGTTGCTGTAAAATTGTTCATCACCTTCAGCATTTAGAGACGGTCTCAAGCACATCTGTCTCAAAGACAATTCTTGCTGCAATCCAGGGGAATTTTATCCACTAGAGGACCCCAAGATGTAATTGACAGAAAAACCCCATCAGGTCTACATGTTTTACTCTGTTTTTAGCATCTGCTACACCAGTATTATATTTAGCTTATGTAATCTTTTTAGACTGAAAAAGTATTTCTTTCTTGTTTTGTTCAAAACAGTTTTTGTTCAAGAGCTTCTTTTGAACAAAATTCCTGAGATGAACCACTTCTTACTGTACAGGACTGCAGTATATGGAGAACAACTTCTTTACAGTATATGGAGAACAACTTCTTTACACCTCATAGCATTTTTTCTTTGTCATTTATTAAACTTCAGGTAGGTTAGTAGTGACATCCTAAATAAAGAGCAACTTCAAAATCACTGGAGACTGCAAAGGCAGGTTATATACTTAGTTCCAAAATTAATCAAATGCACCACAATTTCACAAGTTTAAAAACATTTCAATGAAACCTGGAATGCAATTATTTCTGTGTTGGAGTGCAAGCCCCCTGAGTTCCCCAGGGGGACAGAAGGATACAGAAGGTTGAATGAAGACTTTAGAGAAACTAAAATATATCTTAATATATAAATATGAAGTAGAAGTTTAGACTTTAGTTTTAAGCAAATAGACTCTAAGTGCCTTAAGAATCAGTCAGCTAGCACAAGAGGCCAGAGCCCTAAGGCCTGGTAACTCAGCTTCAGACATAACAAAACATCGCTCACAGTACTGGATAGAGTAGGTACAATTTTTATGTGAATGAGATAGAGCCTTTTATGTTAATAGATATGCTGTATGATAGAACTTTTTGTGTTAATAGATATGTTACATGATGTTAATATCTATATGTTAATAGATATGTAGCGTTGTGTGTAAGGATTGATACCAACTTTCGCAGTTTTTTGTAGTTTTACGTACTTTCAAAATGAGGTTTAGATTGGTGTAGAAAGAATGTTTTAGAATTGTGTTCTTAGTTAATTGGATAGCCTATAGACAAGGATATGAATATGCATTTATGGTTTGTGGATAAAAATCCCCTGGTTTTGGGGCAATGTCATCGATTCATGGACTCTTCGATGATGGGTCCATCCTCCTGCCATCTACAACAAGAGAGAGTGGGGCTCTGTGGGGAGCTGTGGCCAGGGAGCCATTGCCAGGACTTTGTGAGGTCTCACTGCTTGTGGGGGCTGCTGCTGTCGCTTGGGGGTGCAGCTGCTGCTGCAGAGAAGCCTTTGGTGCTGCAGCCACTGCTACAGAGAATCTGCTTAAAATGGGACTCTGGGCCAGGAATCTGCCTTTTCCTCATGGCTGGGACCCCTTGTCAATCTGCCTTCCCCCCTTGGCTGGCATTCCTTGTCAGTATGTTATTGACCCTGAGGTTGGAACTGTCTGTTATCTGCTTTTACGCCCCACTGGGACTTTAAGTATTCTAACTTTTAGTAAGACTGCATACTTAGAACTCTTGCCTTTGAGACTGATGCATTTATATAATAAACAACTTTGTAATAACCAGAAAATGCTCTTGGCCTTTTAAGACCCTATACCCATGAACAGCTTGACATTTCTGGATTTAAAAAACTGAGAATGCAGTCTACCAGGGAAAGCTAGTAAGTTAAAATTGAATTAAGAATTAAAATTGAATTAAGAGAAATTTTAAATCCTGATTCTATGACACCACTAAACAAAACCAAAATACATTTAGACAAAAAAAACCAAAAAAACCCCAAAAAACCCCACAAACAAACAAACAAAAACCCCACCAAAGCAAAAAGACCCACAACGATAAGAAGGATGTGTGCAAAATACGGAAAATACAGTAGATTTTGCAAATCTCAGCATCTCTTTCTAATGACAATCACTTGCATCACTAACATCCTGTGTAACAAAAATAAGCATTAATGCATGGATACTCTTTCCTTTATAGTGTTCCCTTTTTAAAGCATCCATTTATCTTTGGAGGGAGGCATCACTTCCCTGGCATCTGAAGTTTCCCTTGGGAGAGCCAAGACTTTGTATCTCCTCTCATGTAACCATGAATTTGACATCAGTGTTTCTTAAATTAATGTCTTTTAATACTTACTCTAGCTCAACTGCTTGGAAAGCATCTCTAATTTCACTTGTTGGCAGTTCTCAGAGACTGGTTTTAGTGTTTTATGGGAATATCTATCTCAGACACCACAAGCAGTGTAAAAAAAAAAACTGCAGGCAAGACCACTATAGTTCCTCTCAAGTCCCTGAAGGAAATTGCAGCATTCACTCTCTCCTAGACAGAAAGACCCACTTCTCTCCACTGAAAAAGCACAGCAACTAACTTAGGTCCAACACCAAACTTTGAGTTGGTGACTTGGATGAAAACAATACAGGTACTGGAAACCAATTCCCAGACTTGCTGAGATCACACAGCTCACACTAACTGCATTTCACATGTGGTTACTCCTCTGTGGGTAGTTCTTATGGTTTTACTAAGCAGTTTGTGAGATGTGAAGTTTTAGTTACAGCCCCAGTGCTAAAGTCATATTATTATCGGGAAATCTCAGTTTTCATTTAAGGAAAGAAAAAAAAAAAAATCTAGTTTCCAGAAGCTGCAGCTGCAGAAAAAATAAAAGGAAAAAGACCCTAAAGATACCCAATGCCAGAGGGTACTGGACCACAATGATGTGGTCTTCAGAAAAGATAGTATTAGGATTTCTGGAAACTTAAGACACAATTTTTTAATAGCTCAAGATGATGGCTCTGGCATCGTTCACCTTTGAAGCCCTATATATGTAACCCCCAAATAACAGACATCTCAATTTAGAGGTGATGAATTTTGATTGCCTTTTTAAATATTAAATGGTTACACTATCCATTATACGAAGAAACACCCTTAAAAGAAGAAAACCTTCAATATTTTTACTTGCTTCTACAATCTCCAGTAATTCACAGCACAGCCATGAATATTTTCATTGTGGTTTACAGCACTACTAAACCTCAACTCAAAAACTCACATCAGGCCTCTGAGGATCAGGAAATTAATATAAGTAATTCCTAGGATCATCCTTTTTATACTTTTAGTTTCTAAGCTTTTAAGATACCTCTGGGTTCCTGTATACCCATTTTCCTCTGAAACTGGAAGAAGTAAAGATTTCCTTTTTTTTTAATCCTTATTCTCTTGCTCTTAAATAAAAGCTGGGATTTTCTCTCATGCACACAGGAGGAAAGGTTTTAAGAAAAATTTTCTATATCTGTGATAAAATTGCAGATATGTGTTTTGTCTAACATGACCCTGTGCCAAAATGTATCCTACCTCTGTTCTGGTAGACAAGCCTTAAGTATTAGCATTTCACTTGATGGCACCTGAACTTGAATCACAGACTCGGAATCACTGAGGTTGGAAAAGACCTTTAAGATCATTGAGACAATCAAATCCAGCCACTACTGAATATCAATACCTGCTTTCCAAATAAAACCAGTAATGCTCTGCAATTGCATTCCTGACATAATTGTCCTAATGATTTTAAGAATGACATCCATGCTAGATCAGACTCTTGGAGACACTCGATGAAAAGACCAAACTCAAAGCACCACCTTGCACTTGCTGTCTATTTCCCTTAGTTTTCCTAAATTTTTGCACCTCTGTTAGCAGGTGTCTGCACTGGCCAGTCTCACAGTATCAGTCATGGGAAGAGAGAAGGAAGTTACCCTTACAATGGGCTCTTGCAGCCAGAGACGAATGAGAGTCGCCAGGGTGTAGTACATCACCAGCAGTAAGATTGGGTTAGCGTGGTGATACCAATGTAACTCTTGGTTTTTGATGATCATCCAAGTGTTTGAGCAGTTTGTTTGAGTAAGAGAAGTGACACCGAACAACCTGTGAATATAAAAAACCAAATCAGACACATTAGATAATAAACACTAAATCTTGAAAATGTTAAAAATTATTTTGGAGGGCCATTTTTGCTTATGTTTAATACAAATTGCTCTGTACAAATACAAAAATAATATCTGCCATCACTTTGAAAATGTACTGACTATTTTCATTCCACATATTTAGTCAAAAGAAGTGGTTTTTTGCAATGGCTTGTCAGCATGAAGAAATGGGAGTAGAATAACATTACATCTACTATGTCCAATGAGAAAACTTGCAATGACCTGCTCCCTGAAGATCCAGAGCTACAGAATCTGGAAAGAGAAAATCTGGCTGCGAGTCCATTTGGCAAATCACAGCAACATGACATTTCAGAGAGATTTAGTAAACTGACGTGTAACACCATTTCAGTCACCCTGCCAGGACACAGCTGTAAAGTATATCTTCTTGGCACACTGAACAGAGTACTTGTCTTTTCTTTTAAAAAGCTAATACTATTAATAAATTATCTAATTATGCCAATGCCAATACAAGGCTCTATTGAACTCATAGCTTTTGTGAACAGAAAATGAAAATATTCAGAAAGGTTATTGTTTCAGATGATCAAATAATTGAAGGAAGAAAAAGAAAACTAAATTAGAAGTATTACTATCAATGACATGAGATATTTGATGTTTCTGGAAAAACAGTATTTCTGTCAAGTAAAGAACATATGTTGGCAAAAAACCCACTTAGTATTAAAAAATTCCCCGTATTTTCAATTTAATACAAGATGTTTGGTGTTAGTAGATGTGTTAAATACTGAAACAAAACTAATAACAAACAATAATTAACCTGGCTCTTTCATAGTAAAATAGCTTGCAGAGTTCCAAAGGTAGGGCATGAGCTACCAGTAGCACGTGTCAGTATTCATAATAAACACTTTTGTCTATTGACAGAAGCTTTTTCTATCATAATGTCTGTGAGAGTTTTCATATTTTACCAAAATCAGGTCTAAGAGACAATTAAGAAGATCTCGTTATTGGTAGAACAATAAACCCCAAACTACTGCTCCTCTGAAAGTGTAAACCAAACACATTAATAAAAAAAACAAACCCAAAACCAAAACATGCAAGATTTTCTGCTGGAGGATTTAATTTTTAAGAGTGTCTAAAAGCTTAGCTCTTTCTTAACCTAGTAAAATTCAACATGAAAAGCTATATGAATACAAAGAGTAAGCACAAAATTCAACAGAGATGTGCTGCCTGAAATCTGCCCTTGGATGCTGCAAAGTGAAAATGTTATACCTGTTCTTAGCTGACGATTTGCTGCATGGGCACAATACCATTAATTCCCAGAAGGAGAGCTCCATAGCATTTTATTAATCATCTATCAGCACTCACTTCTCATTCTCATTGTCAACACAGGCCAAAGGTATAAACTTTAAGACCTTTCAGAGCTTTTGGGTGGATACAAGGTTGAGGAAAAAAAAAACAAAACCCACATTTAAAAAAAATCCTGCATACAAAGTAAATTGCTGCAATTTAAAGGAGTTGAACGAGCTGTGTTTGGAGCTGACTCAGGCTCAAACTTCCATAGCATCCAAGAACATTTGGAGCTGATGTTACAGTTTGGCTCCATCTGGGTGAAATTCATGCTGGATTGTATTCTGTTCATATTTCTATCAGCATAGAGGAACATCTTGTTTGTCTGCTTTCCTCTCTCCTACTGACTTGTCACTTTTGCTCATCAGTGATCAGGGTTGTTGAGTTCCTATTAGTTGTTAGTTTCATCTTTTACCTCTGTTTCACAACACAGTTCTCTGTCTTTGGTTCATTTTAAGCTTTTCTATGTAAGCACAGCAGGATTCAACCTATTTCTGTCTCTTAAGCATCAGAGTGAAATCCAATTCTTACTGAAATGCAAAGTCTTTCCATTGACAGTTAATGATGAGTATTTCCTAGAGAAATGAGGGAAAGTTCCTGATGGTTCTCAGAACCAAGCAGACATGACCTTCATATCACACATTCCATTCCTATAGTATGCTTTATAATATACTATATCTAAAAAGTAAGAACCACTTGTGGTTTAGTTTTATCTCCACTGAAAAGAAAACATTCCACATAATCCTAATGGTTAGGATATTTTATTATGTTTCAGTTCATTTGCTGGCTCCAAATTATTCATACATTATAATACTGGACTTAATTCTGCTCCCCTCTCATCCTGCATTAAGCAAACACTCATAAGTTACAACACATCTTTTACCTCTAAGTTGCCACATGGCCAGCAATATAGTTTAATGTATTTCACTTCAATTTATTCAATGTATTTTGCTTTGTCTCATAAATCATAAATGTACAAGAACTGCTTCTCATTTCTGATTTCTCCTTGGGCTTTGAGACTTGTACTCACAACGTACTCAACACAACTTTCCCTGTTTATCACGTTAAAAATTCACTGGTGTCTTGGGAATGCTCCTTCTGCCTATTCTGGCCTCCAATAATGCTACAAGCTGCTATGCACTCAATATTTATGCTTCATCATTATCCTCAATGAGAACTGCTGGTGCAGAACATTTTTCAGAGGAATAGAGTCATCTTCTCTTACACAAAGCTTCTAATTACACAGGGATGACTGCCATAAAATGCACAGGCAATATAAATTAGGGCATTATTCAATTCTGCATACTTCATTCTGCAAAGATGTCTTTACATTCAGTACTGATCCCAACCAGCTGTGTTTGAGTCCAACTCTGATCTTGGTGTGACTTCATCTCACCCAACACACACGTATGCCATCAGTAAGGTCAGAATGAGTACTAAGTGGGAGAAACCCACTACCAAACAAGTCAAGTACATGTGTGCCTGGATACAGAAAATAAATAAAACAAATTATGAGAGATTTATTATCTATTTATTAATGGATATATTTGGCTTTCCAAAAGACTGCATGCAATGCCACAAAAAATGGAGGTTTGCAAGATGTTAATAGATTAGTATTTCTGCTCTTGCAAAGAACTAAAGCTGGGTTTTTCAAAGTCCTCACTGGTGTTCTGAAAAAATGCATAGGAGGAATAATTTGGAAAAAGTTATAGAAATTATGATAGGCCAACTTTAACATCTGACTAAGAAATGCTCTGAAATAACACAGTGAAAAGCAGTTCTTAAAATGAAGGTGGCATCATTTTGTCCAGTTACTACTCTATAGCTTGTTTTCTTGGAAAAGATTGCTATGGAATCTGTGAATCATCCTTCTAGCAGATGCACCTTCATCTTTCATGACTTCCTGATAAAGCCATAAGCTGTGACCATACAAAATTCCCACTTTCTCTAGTAGTCTAACATTAAAATTCAGAAGAGGAATTTCAATTTCACTTGAAAACAGAAAAAAAAATCCTGTTGTACCCACAGATATTTCATCTAAGAAGCTGCCAAAGTTGCTAAAACTCTACATTGCTGAAACTTTTATTGCATGCATTCCTTAATTATTACATTAATATAAGAATTGGCATATTACTCATGGCACTAAATATGAACAAAAATATCTATGTAAACAAAAATATGTTTCATATACAGAATTATCAAAGCAGTCATTACATATCTGTTAGGTCTGTGAATTTTGCATTCACTAAAATTATTTGGAATTTTTTTTTTTTTTTTTTTGTAAAAACATACTTGTAAGTTCAGATCCCGGATGTGCTCATGTTTTAGGAGTTGACTTCAGGCAAGTATTTGCCTTGTAAATTTCAAGGCCAGGAAAGGAAGTAATAATTCTGACTTCCTGCACAATGTAGGACACCCAATAATTCTTCTATTGAACAACGATCTTGTGGTTGAATAAAAGTTTATAGTCTAGAATGGCATCCAATCTTGACTTCAATTGATAAAAAATCTTCTACTGTCTGTTACTCTTTTTCTATGAGTTTTAGCTTCTGTAATAGTTTTGTCTAAATGAGATTTCCAGTTGCTGCATCTTTCTACCACTCTGTATACTCCTTTACATAATACTTTTCACTACACAGCAGAGCAGGGGGTAATTTTTCTATATTGTCTCTGAGTTTGCATGAAGAAGCAGCTTGAAGAAAATATCTGCATCAAACCACTCTAGGAGCTGTGTTTTCTGATTTAGCATTTAATATTACATGATGCTTTTTTTTTCTGTGGCCAGTACCTATTGCATGGTTATTCCCAGCATTGGCATCAGAACATTTTTGCATGCTGGTTGGATTTGTGCAATGCATCTTTGTAGAACTTCTGAATTTTTGTTGGATTTTATGCACTGCCTGAAACTTTATTTCATCTGGATATCTTCTATTGCATATTTATTTCACTCTCCTCACATGAAAAGAGACGAGAATGGTGCCTGCAAGTCTGGGGTAGGAGAATGGAATATCGAGACTGACATTTGAATAGCTGAGCCCTAAAAGCGAGATGTTAAAAGTGACCAAATGAGAGAAGAAAAAGGAAGAAGAGTACAGCAAGCAAAGAAGAGGAGATTAAGAGAGGAGAGAATAAAGGAGAAAAGAGAGCAACAAATTCTGTAGAAACGGGACAAAAATAGTATATTTGGAGAAGGTGGTGCTGGTTGTGATAGAAATATTATTTTTCTGGAGCAAAAAGGACTGAAATACAGGGAGAAAAGTCAAAACTTCATATTTCACAGTCCAAGCTCTGAATACTGAGTTTCATGAAGAAGAGTATTTGAAATACTGAAAGGGCTATGTCTTTTTTCAAACACTGACTTAAAAGAGGTGCATGTTGTTGTCAGGCTTGAAAATGTTCTGTGAGTAAGAGAGAGAAAGGAGCGGAAGGAATTGGAAAATAACTTAGCATAGAGAAAACAGAATTCCTACACAATCCTCCTAAAAGTCAGGAGTCTCCTTTTCATACACAAGCCAACCTGTTGGGTTTTCCGTATTTGGATGACAGAGCTACACAGAAATTAAGATCCATGAACTTATATCCATAATGTCTCTTTCCAAGGGAATGCTATGAGCCACTCCACTCCCCCTCTTTGGGCTATGTGCCCAAAGCAGCACATGCTGTTGGAAAGCACTTAGCCAGTTCTGTGGTACCTTCAGACCCATCCTTGCCTTCCAGAAGGTCATTATTCCCCAGGCTATTTGGCTGGGAATTCAGACCATACTGGGGGTACTGCTCCAGGGTACACTGAACTGATACCACCACAGAAATAGCAGAACACGGGGAGGAAAGAGGTGGAAAAGTTGGCTGAAATGCATTAGGCATCCCAACGAATTAGGGTTAAAGACAGCAGAAGGCATTTGCTTTCAAGTAGCTTTTTAAAGGAAAAAAAAAAAGAATTAATGTAAAAATTAGCATTTGTCTTCCAAATCGTAAGATTCCACAGAGGAGATGATCCTTCATGCCTTCTCTTCATCTCAGCAGGACAACTATGTAGGGAGATACTGCAGCCACAAACCTCAGTTCACAGCTGGACTAGAGATATTAAATTTATCCATCCTGGAGTGATACAAGCTTTAAAAAGCACTGCAAGTATATTTTGCACTGAAAAGCCCTAGACCCTGCTTAGGTTCAGACTTGGATAATTCAGAACTGGCTAGGTGGAACTGTGCCATATTAATGACCATACAAAAATTTGACTGTTTGGGTTGAGAAGCATGATGATAAATTTCAGCTTAACAGTTCAAAACATTTTTTTGAAATATCTTTAAATGTAGACTAAGACTGGAATTGTTTTTCTTCAGCATGTTGCTATCCCAACGCTATAATACAGGCATACACATGGTGAATGTAGACTTGGTAGGTAAGTAGATCGTTCTAACTTTTGTTTTAATGTCATCACATTTCTGTAGCTCTTTAGCAGATGTCTTATGTCCTTTTTTTTCCTACCAAGTCTTGGTTTCCATAGCTTCTATTGGATCAAAGTTTTTCTGGGAATGACAAAACCAGCCCTTGTGTATCTCCCACCCTGTTCTGAACATCAGTGACTTTTCTTTTAAAGGAAAACTAATTTCAAATGCACATCTACTGCACATCTACTACCTCATGAAAAAGTGAGTAGTTTAAAACTTGTGTGCTAATATCATCCATATAATGAGGACAGAGACAAACTACGAGCCATTAATCAGGAAGCTGTAGAGGAGAAAGGATATCTTTAAGGGTGCTGAATTACATAAAAGATTGCAAAACCTGTAAATACAACACAAATCTTAATTCAAGGAGAAAAAAAGGACCATTAGAGAAGCCACAATAAAATCACTGTTTTCAAGTAATTAACGACTTTAAGATGATAAATAGTATCTACTCTATAAACTGTTGTTTATTTTGAAATAACCAGATAATCAAATTTTCTCTGAGACTATCTGACTGGAAGCTGTTAAGGAATGGGCTCCATTAAAAATGACCAAACTTCAGACATTAAAATACTTGACACATCTGAAATAGCTTCCCTGAGGGGAATTTAAGTCTGAACATAAAGACTTCTGAGATGTAAGTCACATTTCCTCCAATAATTTTGCCTTGTACTGACTTTCTATTACAAAAGCTTTCATTGTTTTAGAAGCCATAATTTCCCACTGTTATCACTAAAAATAGGTGCGAGTCTATTAATCCCTTGTTTAATGAGACAAAATCCATCTTCAAAAGCCTTAAGTGAAGAAAGTTTATCCTATCAATGGGTTTCTTCCCTGAATGCCTAAATCTTTTCATTACCTATGACACAGCTCAACTTTGCTCTGAGTTTCTAGTGAGCATCAGTACCAATGTTGCTTCTTTCAGCACATCAGCAAGCTAGAAATGCTGCATGTTCTTGTAGCCTTTGGGGGCCTCTGCTGGGACTTCCAGAGGCTGTTATCTGATGAAGAAACATACTGAAGCAGTGATTCCAGTATCTTTTCATTCCAAGCAAATATCTGAGCATCTGGCACAGGGAGGACTGCCAGATAGGATAGCAAGCAGGTAGTGAAATGGGGGTAAAGGTGCAGAAGAAATTGCTTTAGGACTCATGCCTGATAACTTCGTTAGAGTGACTTCATCAACATGATTATTCCTCACCAGCACCAGCATTGTCACTGCTTTGATGGCAGCAGTCTGGCTCATGTTTAGGTTAGGCAAAAAGAGTTTGTTCTCAAATAAAATTAGGCAAATAGTTGTTTGTTCTGTCACTAAAATAAAACTATTTTAAATGCAGCAGAGTTTTGGGGGTTTGTGGAGATTTTTTTCCAAATAGTTTCAGCTACAAATCAGAGGCAACTCAGGGAGGATGGAGGCTGAGTGAGGCAGACTTGCTGGGATGCAAAGATGGAGAGAGAACAGTTATCCCAGCAGAAAAGGCTGGTTGGCACCAGTGATTTTTCAGATGCTCATTTTGTCATGCACACACATATTCCCTCATGACCACAAAGGGGCATGAAAAGCAACTGATACTGAATAGCACCACCTGAGTATGGAAAACACTCAAGCTGCATGGAAAAAATTAAAAACATTTAATGTTCAGTTGGACTTTCTACTCAGAGATGAAAGTAAGGAGAAAACAGGTCCAGGCCTCTAAGGAGTCATGTGGAAAGCATGGGAAAGCCAAAGGTATGTTCAGAAACATCCATGGACACAAAGGCTTCCCCCTGTGGAAGGGTGAACTTGGACACTCAAGCAAAGAAGAGAAGGCACAGCTCAGAAATGGCATAGCTTAACAATGACATGGTTAACAATGGCTTTCTGTGCAAATTATCAACTGAGGCTATTGGTTTTTCACAGTGAGTTGGCTGAGCTGCTGAAAGGAAAGGAGCCAACAGCCCCACCTCAGAAAATCTCTTACAGGAAGAACGGGGGGCAGTCTGCTCCCAAAACTCAACCAGTAGTGCAGACCATGGACAGCCTTGCTGTCCTAAGCTCAGGTGCTGGGAGAAGAACAGAAGAACTCAGATAAAACTTTAGCAAAAGTCATTTAGGAGGAGGAGACAATGCTCAGATAACCTGAGTGAGCATTAGCATTCAGTGGGGTGGTGCTGACCAGAACATGCAAGTGACCTGGTACAACAACTAACCATGCAACTGCCTAAGAGTTTTATTGCTACCTCTTAGAGTAACATGTGCAGAAGAGCAGAAATAGTTTTGAAGTGTAGCTTCATACTATTTTAACTTTGAGGTAACTTGGTCTGTGATCTAGGACCCAGACTGCAGCCAAAAGCTTTGTGCTTTATTCCAAGTTCTGGCTATCTCGGGAGGGTTATGTGATTCATCTAACTTCTCTGTTAGGGAATTTTTCCACCTCTGAAAAAGGAGTGATGATACTTTTCAGTCACATTGGGACAGTCTGCTAGGTTCAGTGATGCATGCAGAGGATAAAGAGATTTTCCACTTACTCAGTTGGCAGTAAAACAGATTGAAAAAAACCCACCAAAAACACAGGAGTGATGGATACCTTCATCAAGAGATTCTGCACTAGAAAGTATGAGCAAAGAAAATATTCCTTTTTAGCAGTGAAAGCACTAAGGCAGAAATAAAAGCTATGATTCCCATTTGGCTTTAAACATAAAAAGCTAGTAAAATAGCAGGATATGGGAAAGAAGATAATGGGATAATGAACTGTAATGCCTGGGAAATGTTTGGAAATTGCCCAGTTTCAAAACGAGAGCGGTATAATAATTGATTTTAAATTGGTTATAAATTGAACATGATTGGCTCAGCTTTTATCAGCAAGTTCCAAACTTCAGCTAAATGAACATAAACAAGAAATTAAGCTCTTTCACTCTGTGAATGTTTAGAGAAACAGGTGCAGACTGCCCCTGTATGGACAAGGACTAACTCCCTAGTGTGTGCTCGACCAAGGTTACTCAGGACCTCCTTTTTTACCTCCAAGGAATGTGGGATGATTCATTTGTCGATGTTGATACACTGAGCTGAAAACACAGAGTGTTAAATATTCTTCATCACAATTTCTGGTGATGCCAGAGTATAAAGATAATTATTCTTGAGTAGACCTCAAGAAAACAAGCTTGTAAATCCAAGAGAAGTTTGCTAATTACAATCCACATCTCCTAATACCACAGAATAATAGGAATACAAATCTGGTAGAAGGATAGGTCTTTTGTTTTTTTTCTGTCCTTGTTTTCAGGCACTTGATCAATGATCAGAGAATGCAGATCCGCGCTTTTCAGAAAATATGAAGAGAAAATAAGGGATTGCTTCTTTGCAGTCACCCTTTGCACCTCCACGCAGGACAGGCTGTGATGGGCAAGGAGTCTGTTCCAGTGTCACTGTTGGGATTGGACACTTGAAAGCCCATGGTGTGCATGGGGGAGTGGAGTGATCTGTCTCTCCCTGCCCATGAGCAGAGCTTCTGCTAGCAGCAGGGTGTGCTGATCACAGAAGAGTCAGCTACCTGCACACTCACTCAGAGTGTGCAAAGGCGGGACAGCTACGTCATCAGACCAACTGCATGCCCAATTCAGTTGCATCCGAATCAGCAGGCAAGTTTATCTCAGTATATCAGCAGCTTTAAAATCTTCATCACGTCCCTCTGTCCCTCTGTCTTGGGTTATGGAACCTAAACTGTGTATTCTATTTTCATCTGCTGAAAGCAGTTGAGAAATTGTTCTTTATCTCTTGTTTACTCTGAAAGGAGGAGGGCGGGTGCCTTTTTATAATGGCCCAACTGTTAAAACCAGGTAGGGCATTGTTTCTTATTTCTCTTCCCGATGGGCCATTAAGACTCCCCAGGCTGTTTTCTTCCTCAAGCTGTTCCCTTTCCCAAAATATACCCACATTCCATCATCCTACTGTGAGATGCTCCACCCAGTGGGGGGAGCCAACCATTCCTACCTGGATAAAACTGGGACCCTGGAAGAGGAACCCCTCTTGCTTCACCCGATTACCGGAGGAAGACTGGACCCTTCTCACCATCACCGGACCCCTTCTCACCACCTCTGGACCCTTTTGGATGCAGGATCATCTCTACGTCAACAGAACCACATCTGCCACTCCAAGAAGATTTACTTTTGGACTGCTTCCAACACCCTGACCAACAGGGCATCAGGTTGCAGCTCTGACTTTGTCAGGGCTTTCCAAAATTGTTGTTTGTTTATTTGCTGGTTTGGTGGGGTGGCTCTGTTTTCTTTCTACCACATTCGTATTATTGATATCCCTAGTAAAGAACTGTTATTCCTATTCCCAAATCTTTGCCTGAGAGCCCTTAATTGCAAAAGTTATAATTTGGCGGGGGGTGAGGGGTTTGCATTCTCCATTCTAAGGGAAACCCCAGTTTCCCTGGCAGATACCTGTCTTTCCAAACCAAGACACCCTCTCACCTCAGCAGTTCAATGCATCCAAGGAAGAGGTGCCTCTGTGCAACACACATCTATCTGGATGCAGAAGACATCAAGGAAGAGGCAAGGAAGACCAACATTATGTCACATGATGACTGATTTTTATGTTCGCACATATCTCAGTTTACACCCCTTTCAAGTCCAGTGGAAGACAGAGGGATGTAAAGCACCTGGGGTGCAATGTCAGTAGCATGGATTAAGTTGTGCCTGCTTATTCCAAGGCTAGATTTGGCACTTGATGTGGGGCAGTGGTCATGGTGAGTGCTGACAGCTATGCCATGGGAATGGAACTGGGAAGGACTGCTCTCCAGGCAAATTGCTATTTACTGTTTATTCTCTTGTTTTTTCCTCATCCAACCTTTTGTGATAAAGGGAGCGCAAATATGGCCACCTCATAGTTTAGAAAGAGATTATAATAGCAAGGATGATTATTGTCTTTTGTCAACGGGAGAGTGAACTTGCATTTCTAAGCTGTTAACAGAATCATTCATTTCCTTTGCAAAATATTTTTTAACAAATATAAAGAAGCTGAAGTTCTGAGAAAGCCTAGAGGCTAAAGCATCTAAGTAAAATTAAACATCCTAAAATGTGGTACATTACAGAGTTACTATGAATCTCAGCTGCAAATTTCTGTAAGAATAAGGTCAAATACCTAATGTCTCTTCCTCTGAGAGAAACTGTGGCTCTCTAACCAAATCTGGTCATTGTAACAACATGGTGGCTGGCCTGGTATGTCTTGGAGCATGCTCTGCAACTGCAAAGTGTGCTTGTGCTGATAGAGGATGATGGAAACAGACAAGTGCAGTGCAGTGTCTTTCTGTGGCAAGTATCCAAGGGTCTGGCCTCTGCCCTGGCAGTAGTGCTGCAGTACCACGGTTAGAAGCAACTAAAAATACCAGGCAGAAGGCATGAAAGCTACTGCAGCCAAAGGGCAGCTCAGTATAGGACACATAAATGAGCTTTAAATGCTCCATCTTTTCAGACACTGGCTTGTGACCAAGTCAAAAGGCAACCCCAAAAACCTCAGAGTTTCCTACAAGGTTAAGAAAATTCTGCCTCTCAGAGGTGAGTCACCTTTGAAACAAGTGCCAAAGACAGTCTGCAGCACAGATTAGCAGCGGCTGCAGCTCAGGTGAAACCTGTTGCCCAGCTCTTGTCTCCAGTGGAGCTACAAAAGCAGGAGCAGAGCAGGAGATCAGTGCCTTGCCCTGCAGAGGTAATCAATCAGCTACATCTCACTATTTTGGCAATATTTGCTCTCCTAATGGGATTTTATTCTCAAGTTCAGTGTCTAACTTGGAAAGAAATATTACAGCTGGATGTCCAACCCTTATCTGACAACTCCAGGAACATTTGTGAGACAGTGCTTAAGCATTTATAACCCTGGTTAACAAGAGTATTTGGGCTACAAAATCCAAATCTGTATCAAAGCTTCCAGGGAAGTTCAAATGAAGGGTTTTGGACTGGACTCTTCTAAGATTGATCTGAAAACAAACTGAATATCCTAAATCTACCATCTGTAGCAGATATCTTTTCTCCAAAAGTAGAAGAGTAATTTAAGCAGGCTTATTATTAGTTACTGTAAAACCTATTTAAAAAGTCCCACTTAAATAGATTTATTGACATTTTTCAGATGAAAATTTCCTCTTGAACAAAACTCCTTAGACTAGACTTCCCAACTCACACTGCAGCAAAGCAGTCAGTTGTGTAATTCCAAATCCTCACTCACTTCAGAAGGTGTAAAATAAGGTACCATTGTGAAGTGGATGACACTACCTGGATGCCTAGGTTTGCCTCATTTTGTAAGGGAGATGCCTTCCATAGATGAAACCACATAGATGAAACTATTTTAAACATTACTTGCCTGAAAACTACAAGCAAGACAGACGTAAACTACAGGAAAGCACAAAGCTTTTAATTTACATTGGACTGCTGGATCTTTAAATTAATATGCTTATAAGTACAGTTTTGGACAGGAATAACTCTACTGACTCAGGACAAACCTCATACCACTGCACTGATCCTATTACTTCATGTTGGCAAGGCCTTATCATTTTCCCAATTACATTCTTTTGCCAAAATAAACAATATCAGGAAGAAAGGAGGCAGCAATCCGAAAAATGGCGAACATATTACTGTGTATTTTTTCAGGCTGTGACACTGTGTACCTAATTTCTAAAGTCATTTTAGCTCATTGGCTTGTTTTTACTAACTTGGGTGAAAATAATTTTATGGTAGAAATACGATACTTTCTGAATTTTGCTTTAAATGAATACTTGTTATTTTTCCCCCATCTTTTCAATATTTGCATATTGCAATATTGCAACATTGCATCAATTTGCAAAACTGATTTGCTGGCAGCATGCCTAGCCCTAACATACCAGCTATATTCAGAATTTTCAGTACACCGTATATTTTTCAATCTGCAGATCCCAGTGCTCACTCCATAGCATTTCAGCATGTTTGTGTTTATGCCACTTCTACCTGCACATCACAGATCCACAGCCACAGCAGCAGATGTGAAACTGTAGAGTCCCTATTATGGGACATCAATATCTTCCTGTTCACTAATATCACTCTGGTAAGTACTCTGGGATATATTACCACAATATCCTATTTTTAGGGGGGAAGTACTTTGTTTGCACAATCCCATAAGGTTTCAGGGCAAAACATGTAAATTCATCAGATGTAAAGTTATCCCCCCCAAGAAAACTGCTTTCCTCTGGTGACATTGTTCAGTCATTTCTTACAATCACAAATGGTGAATTTTGAGTTGAAGAGTTCTTAAAAGGAAGGAACAGCTCAAAAATGATGCAAATCTTGAGAAATCTTGCTAACTTGAGAATTTTCTGGTTTGTTTGGGTGTAGTTTATTTAGTATGAAATTAATCAATACACTTACAAGCTGAATGCATTACTATTCAGAGAAAACACATTTTTTATTGATCAGAGAAACCACTTGTACATTTCTTGTAAACTTGAGAGCTCAAATCCAGAATGCAGCTTTTTAAAAAACACCAGACTTACATTCTGCCGAGAGAAAAGATGCCCACCAGCAGCCCAACAGGAGCAGTTTTCACATCTGCCCTTGAAATTCAGGAGACCTTATTCTGGGGATAGGTCCCTCAAAACTTTACAGAGAAATAGAAGTCCTTCTTCCATATGGAATCACAGAATAATTTAGGTTGGAAAAGACCTCTAATATCGTTGAGTCCAGTCATTAAACCAACACTGCCAAATCCATCACTAAACCATGTTCCTAAGCGCCATGTTTACAGACCTTCTAAGTATCTCCAGGGATGGTGACTCAACCCATTTCCTGAGCAGACTCTTCCAAGGGCAGACAATTCTTCTGGTGCAGAAAGTTTTCCTAATATCCAGTCTAAACCTCCCCTGGTGCCATTTGAGGTCATCTCCTCTTGTCCTGATGATTGTTACTCAGGGGAAGAGACCTTGCTACAACCTGCTCTTAGAGAGCAACAAGGTCACCTCTGAGCCTTCTCTTCTCCAGGCTTCTCCCTGCGTCCTTTCCATAACAATTCTAGTTCCCTCAGATACTCCTCATAAGACTTCAGCTCCAGACCTCTCACCAGCTTTGTTGCCTTTCTCTGGGCACGCTCCAGCACCCCAATGTCCTTTTCTTGTAGCAAGAATTTGGGGAATCAAATTCTTTTCTTGGCATACAATTTGCCCATGAAAGCCATGTACTAGTATTAATGGGAATTCTGCATATTTAGCACACCTTCGAACCAAGATTGTACATAAAATAGCAAGGTATTGATTTTCTTCTAGGATGAAAAATGCTGAAATATTTTTTCTGCAGCATTCCAATACACGTCTCTCATTTTTCCTCCTCTAGCCACTGCTTATATATCAGCTCGACTCAATCATTACAAATCATCAGTGGCCTTTTCTCACACTAAGATTTTCACCTCCAAGCTCTGATAACACCTGTCTTGATGCTCTTTAAAGACATCTCTCTGAAAGCAGATCAAAGTAGAACCACAACAAAAAGACCTGGAAATAAAAAAAACCAAGGAATACTGCTCCTTCTGCTGCCATTGTGTGTAGATTGTGTATACATGGTTGTGTGTATTCAAACATAATTTCTCACATAATTTGGAACATCAATCCCTCACATGATTTCATGTGTAAAAGGCAGAGTACTCAACAGTACCAGTTCAAGGGAAAGTCTGCAGGAAGCTAACATCATTTTTTTAGTTACAAAAATGTCAGTACATACTCTGAAGTCCAATGCTGCTTCTTTTAACCCAAACTCTGAAGGTGCTTTTCTTTTCTACACCAAGGCAGAGGCAACTTTCTTGCAGCTTGATTTTTTCATTTCCAAACTTAATGACTAAGTTAAAGTGCTATAGTCATACTAAACAAAATTTTGTCATAAAATGAAGAATCATGTTGTTTAGAATAAAAGAAATTACTAAATGCAGACAATTATCTTGAGACTAAATGAATTGAAACAAATAAAAATAAATTAATGTAAAATTAATAGAAAAATACTAAAAAGAAAAAAGGGACTTCACAAATTATGCATACGAAGTTTCACATATTGTAGCTAAATTGTATGAAGCACATATTTCTTCTCCTTGAGAAAATGTTATTGCTGTCTGTTGCCAAAAAATGTGTGCAGATATCCTCAAAGCCAAGTTGCTGAGAATTTTGAAGCCGTTTTCTCTTTATTTTCTTAATGCATGGAGGAAGTAATATAAAAGGTTTAGGGAAGTTTGAGAGCATTTCAGCCTCTTGGCATTAGAAATCATCCATTCTCCTACCTCGACCTCTAGGTGGCACAAAAAAACCTAAACTGAGCAGGCTTTTCTGATTTTTCAGGTAATGTTATGCCCCCCCAATCAGACTCCACAAGTCACCAATTCCAACATCACAAAACACACATCTATTAACCTGTATTAAATAAAATGTCCAAATAAGTACTAAAGTAACAGCCACTGTAGCTAGACAGCTCAATTTTACTGCTTTTCATAGTGCATTGAGACGTAAATAATTAATTGATTCTCCACAGTACCTCTAACTTCTTTTCCCCTTCAGCTTATAATAGTCAAAAGGAACAATAGGTTTACTAGAAATTAAGTTAATGCTCACATTTAGTTTAATGTAAGAATTACTACAGCATTAAAAATACATACCATAAGAACCAATTTGCCATCATAATCCAGCAGAAAAAAAAACAGTAATGAGCAAAATACATCCTTTACTTCTTATTTTAGATTACAGTATGTAGAAAATTAAAGGATCAGTGAAATCACAGCCAATCAATATTTACTGCAGAAGTAACTAGAAATGCTGTTTTTTTACTTAAGTGAAGTAGCTGTTGGTATGGAGAATAGCATGTTCTATGTGATTCTATGTGACCAGAGAGAATTTTTATATCAACCACCTAAGATGCTCAGTACCTGAAGAACCCCAGCAGCCCTCAGCCTCTGCACACAAGAAGGGCACCACAAAAGCATTTTGCTCCAGTTAAGACACTATGATATTAGCCATCAGAGCATTTATTTTCCTCTAAAAAAACCCCCAAGCATTGCATTTATACACTTGCCCTTGTATCAATGTTACCATCTATTTCCTTTATTTCCTGCATTAGCCAAATCATTAACACTCACATCAGAGAAACACTCTGAGCAAAACCAAAATCACCTTCCTCTGCTAACCTGCTCCAGCTCTCTGCAATTACCCAGTCTGGACTTTCACCACTCTATCTAGCATTCAAAACCATTCCATGTGAAATGATTTGACTTTTCCACGACTGAACAAGAAGTTACGTGTAAAATTTGTCAAAGCATTATGTGGAAGATCATTTGCATCAACATGTGATAACATTGCATTCACGTGCCCACAATTAAACAGGAAAGGATTTTCTCTCACCTGGCATAGAAATCTTTTGGTGGAACAACCTCCTGAAAGAACTGTAGCTGGTACAGATAAAGTCCAATCAAGTGTCCTGCACTGAATATAGCCATTAATACACACAGGCAGCTGAATATCAGCGGATCAAATGCTTGGCAACAGGACCACCATGTGCACAGGCCCAAAAACACAAAGAAGTACACAGCTGAGGTCAAAGATGGCACCATCATACCTGTAAAAATGAAAACATGAAGTGTTGGAGAAGTGAGGGAAATATCAGCATTTGTTAAACTGCAAGTTTGACCCGATGTGTATTAAAAAATTTAATCCAATTCGTTTTCTGCTAATTATTACAATTAGCTCTAAAGACTGCTATTAACTTTGAGAATAGAAGAGCAGGATCTTTTTTTTTTCCTTTATTCAATTCACTTACGCCATATCTCAGCACTCAGAACACAACACTCTACAGATTTTCCTCTGAGATGGAATTTTCTCTATGTAAAGATGTTTCATAGAGCATGGAGAAAAATAGAAAGTGGCTGCAAGGGCAGCTAATACTGCCTGAGACCACCAGTGTACGGATTTTGAGTATAAGGTGCTAAAGTGGCACGATGGATGAACAGTGAAAAGCCTTCTCACACAGATATTGAAATACTTTGACACATTAAAACAAAAAAGACCCTGATTCATTTATCTAAACAAAGAGATTTGCATATAATCTACATAATAATCAGTAAATGTTTGATTTTTTTAAACTGTTAACTCCTAGAAACAAGTATTTACATATGACAAAGACTCTGCTGTCACAGACATGTATATTATTTTTTGCCTTTTCACATGTACTCAAGTATGTCACTTGAGAAAATGTCCAACTGGTGATTGGGACTCGATGCTCTGCTGGTAGCCTGCAAAAATAAGTTAGAAAGCAGGAATGACATTTGTGTCTAAGAGTGGCAACTATGAGAAAATGACATAAGAGTTTGCAGCCAGCAGAGCAGCCCAGTGGATTCTCTGAGGCAACAGTGCCAGAGCTAGCAGGAGTCCCTGTCTAAATTTGTTTTTAAGCTTTTTAACTAGTACATGTCTAGGAGCCACCTTCCTCAGGACAGACCTGCAGACTCCTGGTGGTGGCCCATAGCTCACCAGGTGCTGGCTTGATGTGTCTTTTGGGAGCAGCACTCCCAGGGTTGGTCCCTCTCTGGGCTGAGCCCAGGCACTGTAAGGACTCATATCCACAGTCATTTGCCTGAGCTTCACCATCACATCTTTCACATCCTATTTTAAGCTTTCACCTATGGTGCTGTAAAACTTCACACAGCGATTTCTGCCTTAAGCCTGAAACTATTTCCTTTCTTTTTACAAAGAGACACTTTGTCTTTATTCAAATACTTGGGAGAATGAGAATCCATGATATCCTAAAGTAAGTTATTTATTATGGCCAGTTACTCTGGTTGTAAAAAACACAAAATTTATTTCTGGTATGAAATTGCCTAGGTTTACCACTTAACTGTTGTCTCCTATTATCAATTCTCCTAGATGAAACTGAAGAAATGGAAGCACTTTGTATCTTTGTCAGTTCTTTCGGGCTGCAGTCAAGTCACTCTTCATCTTTTTGGCATGGTAAGTAAGGAAGTATTTAACTTTTAAAGCTCAAGGTCTCTCTCTGGAGTACAGGCTTCTCAGACCTCAAGTACTTTTTGTAACTCTACTCTGAATACCTCCCACTTCTTGGCTTGTGTTGGAGGTCCACAGGCAAGCTGCCCATCACCATTCAGAAGAAACTGCCCCTTGCCACTGCTGCACAATCCTTCTGCTCCCCCTCGAACATGGAATATGTTCACCTATGTAGAGTGACATCAGGCTTTTGGTTTTGGGGTTTTTTTAATGACATCTCTTCCCTGGTGTCAGGCCCTATGGTGGCCCACATATTTTTTCTCTTTTTAGATTTATTACTTTCCATTTGGCTACATATAAGGCTGTTTAGCAATCTTGCCTTAATGAAAGAACCTGCCTTACTATAATGGCCACACCTCTAATTCTCATCATTCAGTATCAAACTTTTTTTTGTACTGTTGTTTTATACTTCATATACTGACAACTTATATGTTAAACTGTAGTATTTATATGTATCACTCCATTCAAACATGTGAGTTGGAAGATAAATGCTAATCTACAATTTCATGATCTAATTTTGAATTCAATAGTTACAACGTACAGTCATTATGTACACTTCTGTTCTGGCTGTAACTGATTATGTGGTATTAAATCAAGTGTCTTATAAAAAGGTAGGCTATACAACATCAAATACCAACTAAATAAAAAAAAAAAACAAACAGGAAGTCTGCTTATCACACTACAGTCTGCGTTTTACACAGTCAAATAAATAACATTTTTTAAAGGCTATGTTCTTTTTAAGGCAGTTCCTTTTTACACTTTGAAGTAATGAAACCAAATTTATGAATTAACTTTAATATAAATACATATGTGTGTATATATATATATACACATACACACAACATATATAGTCATTTATAATATGCCCCCCCCCCATTCACCTTTTGGTTATAAGAGCAACTGTGAAAATCATAAAGGGAATGAAAGGGCTACACAGTATCAGTACAAAAAAATTAAGCAACTCAGCATATTCCAATACCTGCCAAAAATTAATTTAATAAAATCAGCAGCAATTTCTTTTCCCTTAAAAATTTCCATTGTTACTCCCGCAGGTGCCAAAGTGCTGAAAACTCATTTGTTAAACACATAATCTAATGGACTCCTGAGGAAATTTTTCAAATACACCAACCTGCTGAACCAAGTAAAATTGTAACAACAACTTTTCCAGTGGTGATTATCATATTGCCAATAAACTCCCTCAGCTTGGATGCTACGAAGGCAATTCTACGCAGCAGTTTTAATTTCATGGTCTCCTCAAATTCTGCTTCTCCACAGTCGTCATCATCCAGATCTTCTTCATACATCAAAGCATCATCTGGCTCTAATTTTTCTCTTACAGCCTAAAGGAGAAGAAAGGAAAGAAAAACAGAATGCAAAAACACAGAGAGAGAGACAAAAAGTAATTTGAAATTAAAACCCACACATATATTATTTAACAATGAAGTCCTCTTACAATCTTTGACTATGCCAAGTACTGAGAGCTAAGAAAGATGCACTAAAGCTAGAGATGTACCTCGATGGCACCCACTTTGAAATTGTCTCAAAATAAAAAGATATTAAGGGTGGTCTCTGGGAAAGGCTGCAGTCCTCCCACATGTGCACAACAGGCTGCTTGCTCATTTACATATAAAATTTGGTTTGATTAGTTCAGCTTTCTTAGAAAGATAAGTATCTCACTGTCTAGTATCTTTTAATCTCCTCTTTGCCTCAAAGGCTTCAGTTATAAGCTCCAACAAGTGCGATCCCTGGTTGATATTGCTCAATGGATCTCACTTTCCAAACCCGTTTTTCATCAACCCTTCCTCTAAATGCAAAACTAGAATGGGGCAAGTAGGAGTGATCTGGAACAGGGCTGAAATGAACGGACAGATAACTCATGGGTGACTAAAGGGCAGTTTGGAAGAGAAAAAATAGAGTAAGCAGAGGTTTGGGGAGAGAATGAGAAATGCAGAGATCAACTGATGGTGAAAGAAAAGGAGAAAATGTGAGCTAGAGCGATGTAGTGAAAGCTTGAGTGATCTATAACAATTTAGCAGGGGTAATGAGACGAGTGACTTAGAACTACACAATGGAAAAAAGAAAAGAAGGAAACGTGGAAAGGCCCATCATGCTTGAGCAGCTTGTTAGGATTTGGCAGTGGTCTTCATCATCAAGTCTCCATCGTATCTTGGAGACCAGAAGACATACACAACTATTGAGTGACGCAGACTAAATCATCAACCCACGGTAAGAATCTGCGGGGTTAGCAAGAGGCCCACACAAAGATACAATTTATGGAAAAATTAGTCATTCATGGAAATGTAGGGGCATATTAGAGAAAAAAAAAAAAAAAGTAAGAGTTTTGAGCCAGATTCTAACTTGGTGTAATATAGAATAGCATTTCTGGCAGTCATTTAGACTTGTATTAGCTAACATTAGTTCTGACCAAACTGTATAACTGTGTGTGAAAGTAAAAATGAGAGATTATTGGTACTTTTCATCAGAATAGCAGTTTATATTTATTGGTGACCTTTGGCAGAAAAAATTCCACACTGACAGATAAGATTGCAGTAGGAACAGATAAACTCTCAGCTCACTTAAACAAATTCTTCTGTACTGTTACATTATCTGGATTCCCAAAAGAACAAAAGTCCCTGTAGATGCCTTCACTCCTTCATTTCATCTCTAAGTTTGTTGCCAGCTTTCTCCTCCTACTTAGCATTAACATTGTTGTGAACGTCCAGGAAAACAAGGAAACAAACAAACAAACAAACCTACTTATTCTAAATAGTCTTGATTTTACACACAATGAAATATGTAATAAATACATCAGGGCTGATCTGGGAAATCTACATTTCTCTTGGACTTATTCAGCTATTTCACTAGCAATACATATTTTACATGGGGTATAGTAGAATTTTAATTGCTTTTTTATTGTCACCATTCACCTATACAGCTCTCAAAATATATAGATTATTAGCTCCTTGTGCAAAATAATAGAGAGATGGCAGCCTAAACATGCAGCCATCACATTTCGACCCATACAGCACAAAGAGGCATTCTCTCTGTTCATCACTGCTGATCATATCTGAGCTCCTATGCCAAGGATAAGAAAAAACACTCAGAATGAATGCTGACAGTAGGCACAGCAATACATTCTGCCCTAATTGCCTTCAGGTTGATGATGACAATACATTCAAACAAAGACTCAAAAAGTGTTGTCAATTCAAAATAAATAAATTACTACATGGCAGGCCATCAGAATTCACCTCTCTTTGAATATTATGTTAAACATGAAGACAGGATTCATATATTTATCACAGCTTAAAATTGCTGATTGCTATGAATTATACATAGATGGGAACAGGAAATAAAAGTCTGAAGAGTCACAGAAGAAAATAAAATATTTGCCAAACAAGCAAAAAAATGTTCCTGTGGGGAAAATGAAAATAATCAAAATGTTTTTAAGTATAAATTGGAGGAAAACACACAATACCTTCAAACAATAGAGTAAAAGGAGGACACAGAAGTAAGGAAACCACACAAAACATCCCAGTGAAAGGTGGGACTTGATATATTTTTCTGTCTCTTATCCCTACCTGTCTTCCTAACCTCAGGTGCCAAATGCCAAAATTCACACTGTGATCTCCTCAAAATAGATTTTTGGGTTTTATGTCAAAACTAGGACCATAATTTTTTAACTTTACCAGGCTATTTAATCTTGCTTCATTGATCTAAAGAACTTTTAGGCTATATTTTGCCTTGAGAGTTCAGCATTAGTAAACTAGCATTGACACGTGTGACACATAACACCCAGGGAGAAGCAGTAGGGAAGAGGATACTTCACTGGACCAGGATATAACTGAAGCTGAGATGATGGTCCAAGGTTTCCATGGACTGAGGCTTATATACTTTAAGCATAGCTGAAAGCTTCAAAGTCGATGAGTTTCCAAATAAGTTAATGTTCCTTCGTTTTTAGCTTTTATTTAGATACGAAAATATGAACTCCAAGTTCAGCAGGAAAATTAAGATGTCACAAACATTCACAGGAAATGCAGAACAACCTACTTCTAGTGTTACTGAGGTCATTGGATGTTGAAAAGAAAACTTCAGTGCTCTGAACCTCAGGAAATACCAAACTGATTTCCCAAATTTTCCCTCTAAAACTGCAATAGTCTATTGGGAGTTGGAGTTCTTCAACTGCTCTCCTCAGCTGAAGACAAGCTGGCAAATGGGATCATCAACAACAACCATAACATGGAGTCCCAGAAGCCTTTTCAGAACAGATGCATGTTGGTTTGCAGCTTTTCAGGACAGCCAGAATTATCAATTATATGGGTGTGCAAGAATTGCCTGGTTTCATGACACAGTTGATGGTTACGTCAGCAAAGACTATGACAGTTAAACAGCTCTAGGTTTGATTTTACTTCTTTTTTTTTTTTAAACAAACATATCTGGTTTTAATTCAGGATCCGGGATGAAAGGCCATGTTCCAGTGTATGTCCAAAAGACAAACTTTGGATTCCCTACTCTCATAGTCACCGCCCTCTAACTGGATCATCTGGGCTGGCTTTCCATTTTCTCACATTGAGCACTTCAAATTGCAGAAGGCAGGCAAACAGTGAACAGTTTTCACATTCAACATGGTGATAATGTGCTTGTTGTTTTAACACTTTCTGATGATTAAAAAGGCATACAAGTACGCGCTCATCACAGAACACCATTACTCCAGTCAGACTGCTTTGCAAAGCTCTTTTTTACTATGTGGATTAGTCTAAAGCTACAAACCCATGCTACATAGGCTACAGTTAGAAAAATACTTTTACTTCCATAATAAATTACCTATTATGCAATTACAGGATCCCTGTGGATGCTGATTAAATCAAATAAACTTCTCCATTCAAGGAGTATAGAGCATTTGTGAAGCCATAAACATGTGTTTCCATGACCCTTGCTCTGCAGAGCAGGGCCCCAGGACTTTTTATAAACAAACTAAATGCAGTTTAGGTTTTTTAGCAATCATGTGGAAGTCCCTGGAGTATTTATTCTACAACACTTTTTTAAACTGCCAAATTGAGATAGAGAACAGGCAAGGAAACAGTACAGCTCCTTGTGGCAGCTATGGCAGCTACTATTGTGGCCAGGGCCAGAATGTCCATTAGCTACTTTGGGGGCTGCTTTTTCAACATCCAACTTTTAAATGTTTCATCTGGTACAGTATAAACACTACTGCAGAGAGATATCCTCTAGTCCCAGAGATGTATTTACTAACAGGAAGCCTTAACTCTAACCTAAACCCCATTTTTGCTTCAGAGCACTCCTTGCTTTGTACCTACTTTTAATAGTATTGTGTGTGTAAACACAAACTTGCTCATTTATTGACTTTTCAATTCTAGAAGGGACAAAAATGAAACCCTTCAAAAATTTAAATACTGACAGCAACAAAATTTAATTAGCAAGAATTATTACAACTAAGGGGATGCAAGTCTCATAACTCCCATCCCTGTGAACACATTGCATTAATTATTGGGACCTCTCAAATATGCACTGCTAAGCTCACTGGAGTAAGTTCCTGTGGGGGTTCAGGTGCTTCTTCCTTCCACTTGGCTCATAAATGTTGTAAAAATAGCTTCTTTTAGTATTTTGACATTTCCTCCCAGCCAGTACCAGGAAACAAACAGAGAAGAGTAGGAATGTTACACTTTTCTAGCTGTAGCATTCCAGACCTCAGCACAGGCTTCCAACCCCTGCTGCTGACAGCCACACCAGATTCCCTCAAGTGGGCTGGACTGTCTTCATGCTGTCCCAGAGTCTGTGTGCCCTAGGACTCACAGTCACACCACCCTGCTGATACTGCCTCTGTAAAATTGTGATTCTCTCAAGATATCAGCACCTAGAACTACTTCTTTACCTCTAATCTGAGACTTTTATTCCATACCTGTAATAGAGTAACACAGATACAATTTGTTAGACATCTAAGTCTGTTAAAGCCACTAGGCCCAAGTTTCTGGACTTCCCATTTCAAAAAGCCCCTGTAATGAGCAGCTTGGTTTAGGAATGATCTGAGAAAAGCTACTTGATTCAATCGTGCTGGCACAACAACAGAAATAGACTCTCTCTCCTCTCACATTTAGTTCAATTGCCTCCAGTCACTTAGCTACTGCATTCAACCCACCACAACATGACCAAGTTCCTACTAGTAAGTTTGCTCTAAAAAACCCTCTTTCCCCCCTTAAAAAAAGTTCTTCAACCTTTATCTTTAAATATAAGATAGTTACAGCAGTAGGGAGAATTAATTACTTACCTGCTTATAGAAGCAGCACATACATAAGTGCATATAGAAAAAAATAATCAAAATAACACAATATTCCTTAGAAAGACCCAGCTGTGAGAACAAAAGCTGGAAAAGAAATTGAGCTGCTACTTCCTCTACCATCAAAAGAACTGCAAGCCCTTAATGTGATATAAATGACTGTAGTTTTAACCTGTGGTCAATACTAAACCATGTTAACACAATCATTTATTGAATTTTCAATTTTACAAGAAAGCATAGAACTCCACTCTTGTTCTGAAAGCATCAGCATGTGAGAAGCGGATGTCCTTGCTTTTCCTGCCACAAAATAGATCCAAACATTTCCACATAAACAACTCCCACGTGTCACTGAACTTGACTCCTACAGAAATGGGGCTCTGCTTAGCAAGAGTATCTTCTTTAAGGTCACCCTGTGTGAGGCACATGGGCTCTACAGAAAGCCAGAGGGGAACACCAGGCTGCACACACATGGGGGTGGGCATGGAGAGGGGCTGCAGGCTGCAGGCTGGGATAGAAGAAGGAAAATGTGTGACTTCAGGGGAAGACCCTGCTAAATGAGCTGAACTAATCAAGTGTGGGACTGCAGCGAACATTTTGGAAGGTGTGACATTAATGAGATAGATGCATCTTGGAATTTAAGCAGTTACTTAGCTGAATCACTGAATATAAAATCCTAAATTAACTGTAAGTCATATAGATTTTACTGAAAAATTTTATCACTGGTACATCCTAAGTGTGTTAAAGCTTGAGTTAAAGGCCTACACAGAAAGATAGATGTAGATCAGAAATAACTTTCAGTGTGTTTGCAGTGTTTTATAGTAATAAATGCCCTACGTACACCTCCACAGTAAAATCTCCTGTGGGAAAGAGTAACTCGTTACAAGAAAAAAGGATCAGCTATTTACTGGAAGCACATAGGGATAGAAGCATTTAGTGAGTGAAAGGAAATAAAAAATAAATTAATAAAGACAAGCACGGTTCTGGATCAGGATAACAGGAAGGCAACTCATTAAATCCTGTATACAATAGATATTGTACTGAGAGAACCAGAGATTATTTCACTTCCCAAAGTACCCATCACACCTGAGAAAACACCGAGTGATTTCAGCACACAACTTACTGGGCCAATATTGAAATACAGTTTCACATCTTGACTTCAGAAGGTTTTCAGGCATGGAAGCCAAATGCAAAAGAGAGGAGAACTCACAGGCAGAGTTCAGGGGTTTGGCCTGAGACAACTAAACACTTCTTTTTCAGTGTTATAGGAAATAGGAAGAGTTGGGTTATGACTACAAGGCACAACGCAGTTAATTGAGCTAGGGCAGGTACACACAGCACTCATATGGAGTAATTCCTGGCCCAGGAAATATAGGTACTGTAGCAGTATGCATCTTGTTAAAAAGGAGAATAAACAGCCTAACCATGGTGCTGTGGTTATTTGCAAACCAAAGTGATGGGCACTTCTCCAGTACCACCCTGAGGAACCTCAGACAACTGGGAAGAAAGGAGAATGCGATATCTAATCTACAAGAGGATCCAAAGTCACTTGTCTTCTGACTTGCAGAACAAGCATTAAAGAAAGATGTGGGGGTTTTTTCTCCCAAACTTCAGAGAAAAGCAAAATTACAGAACAGGGTCATTTCTGAAACAACTGGATGAAGGAAAATTGCCCTACTTCCAAGATGGTGCTTTCTACCTTCCAGAGGGAATTATGTGATACAGCTGCCTGAAGTAATAGCAGACTGAATTCCATGAGCCAAGAGATTCCTTCTCCTATTGTGTTATTCATCACTTAGGCCATCCAAAGGCAGTAGTATTCCAGGATTTTAATCCCCTGGTTAATAACTCTGTATCTCAAAATTTGTAAGGGAGAACTGTTAGTAACCCCAGTGAAGAGCTGCCACAAGAAGAATTGCATCCTGTCGTGTTTCTCCCCAGGACAGGACAGGTGCACCCTGAAGTTTCCTGCCCAGCAGGCTGACAGCCTTTGGTAACACACAATGCACTGCACTATGTAACATCGTGTAGCTGCAGCCTGCTGGGGTATAATTACGTATTTGTGTTAAGGCTTATCCAAAGACATGTGCATCAAACCAAGGAGCTAATGCAACTTGTAAACTTTTGACCCTTGTTAAGATGAGATGCATTAGAATTGTTACTGAGGGAGGCAGCTGTGTAAGGTCTGGCAAACTTCACCACTACAAACATCACAGGCAAAGAGATAAGGGAGACTCATCTACTCTTTTTAAACCACTGGAAACAAAGTTTTAAATCCTGTTTATATCATGTTCAAAGCACACAAAAACCAAGTGGGTTTGACCAGTTCTCCAGAGGTCAGAACCAGAGAAACATGAATAACTAATTAGAAAAAGTGAGCTTGTGTTGTGCTTAATATGGACAACAAGAAGAAAAAAGCTGAGAAATAATAGAGGCATCATGAGGAAGCTCAAAGAAGCCAAAACATTCCAACCCTCTCTAAGAAGTTCTTTTTTCCACAATATTTCCTACAACAGTAATAATTTTCTATCTCAGAAGAAAAGCAAATATTGAAAGAGGAGTTGCATTTGGGAAGAAGATGTTTAGAGAAATTGGGGCCAAAGCATCCCTTGTCAATGACAGCTAATCAAGTCAGGTGAATGTTTGATACTGGTAAAATCCAATTACATTAAGACACAAACACAAAGGAATAAATAATCTATGGAGAAATCTACCCATCGCAGGCTTCAAGAAAAATGGCATGATCCTGTAGACAGGGTCATGGCCACCACTGTAAACAGCTTAAGGCAGGTTACATCTGAAGGCAAGAAGAATTCAACTGCAAAGACTGGGACATCAGACCTTCCTCAGATCTGTTTGCTTATGCAGAACATGCAGGTAGTTGATATGCAACCCTAAAATCTCTGAACCCAATAATCAATATCATAATATCATTTAAATCAACAGTAAGACCCTGCCTGAAATGCTGAGGAACTGATAATCTCTGCAGCTCAAAAGAGTATTGCAGAAGTCAGTTTTTTCAGGAAAAAAGAACTAATTAAAATGATAAAAGAAATTACTCCCCTCCCCCTGAGATTGCTTAGCCTTAAAAGGTCAAATATAGAAGATAATAAATACATTTGATTTCCCTTATACCATCTCACTCTGATTTATAACATGTAATACAAGGGACCTTCCATAAAATTAAAGAGTGTTAAATTCAAAATAAAATCAAACAGCACTTATTAAATTGTGGAAGTCCTTGCTTCATGACGCCACTGAAGCCAAGAAATTAATGAGGTTTTAAAAGAGTCTGGGTAATTATATGTTTAACAAGATTATTCAGAGTAGCTATAATTATAAACAACTTTTTTTGGAAGGGATTTGAAACCACATGTTTTAGGATTAAAGTCATTCTCACACTAGGAGAGATCAGGATAAAGTGTAACATTGCAAAAGAGTATTCTCTTATTTGCTGTTGTCCTTGTCCAGCTGGTACCAGCTACTTTCTGGATAAGGATACTGGTCTAAATGGGTAATTCCTATGCTAGAAAGTCCTTGGACAAGGCATGGGACTTGGGCAGTTCTGTCTGTTCTGTCCTCTATGGAATGTACTGCAGTTACACTCAGGGACCTGGACCAAAGGAGAGCTCTTAATGCACTACATGCTCAGTGTAGGAGGAAGGCAAACAGCCTGTCACTGCTTAGAAGGACAAAGCTGGGGAACCAAGCATTTTACTGCTTCTGTGTGCCAAGGGACACAGGAGCCCAGAGACAGATGAAGTAATAGACTTGAGGACACAAAGTTTGTGGCCAAGTTTGTGGCCAAAGTGAGAACCAGGCTGGTCCTCCTGATTCCAGCCCAGTATCTTGACTCCAGGCCAAGCTCTCCTCACATTCTTCTCAAACTTTACTTTAAGAAAAGTCCTCCTATTTTTTTTTCCCCTTTTGAGATTCCCAAACAAACCTCTGACTCCTGCAGAAAAGAGGATGGGTAGAAGCTTTGGGATCAAGCTTGCTTCAGATTATGAGACAAAGTAAGGACATAATTGTCCTGTTCACTTTCTAGGACATCATGCATGAGAAACAAGCTACAATGGGCAAGGCAGCAAGTGCCTTGGGGAGGAAGTTGCATTGAAGACTACAACGGGCTTTTTTTCAACTAAGATCAACAACTCTTCCGAAGTTGAAGTTGTGCAATTGCAGAAGGATTTTCCTTCCTGCCACTGTCACTTAAAACATTAAGCAATTCATCCACAGTCTCAAGAAAAGGCTACTTCCTTTCTAATACCTATCAGACTGTATATACTATATCTGCATTTTGGCACATAAACCACCATCTGCTCCAAATCAAAAATGTCATACTTTCAGCTGCAGCTGGGAGTTAACTGTTGTTTCTTATTTTCTTCCACCTTTCGCACCTTGTGACTGGCATTGTGCTTTTCGGCATTTGCAACCCGGGCCTGTCTCCAGCTGAATTCACCTGCTTTAAATTTTCTGAGCCCTAATAAAAAGGCCTGCAGACACGTTTGCTCCAAGTGTGCAACCATTTAGGGGTGGTAATGAGCTGGACTGCAGCCTGGTATCTGGCAGACCTTCCTACTCCATGACTCACTGTTAATTAAAACCACACTCTGCTTATTCCTGGGATAGTGTTACTTACAAATAATTGAGAGTCTCACTGCCTTAGAGCCTCCTCCCCCAGTTCTGCTCTGTAGAATAAACTTTTCTGATGGAGATCTGTTTCCCTTAAAGTTGGATGCAGTGTAATGGAGAAAGACATCCATTTTTCAACAAATCCTTGTTCTTCTTAATTTGGATTCTGATGCTTTTTCTTGTTTTGAATTGCATCTCAATCCACAAGCAATCTGATCCATCATGGCTGATTTCTCGAGGCTACTGCCCCACCAAAATACAGCACGCAAACCACTGCTCAACTGGAGGCATTTTTACAGCATGCCTATATATCAACTGAAAGTGTGATGGGCTCACACAGACCTTTGAAATGGTCAATTTTAGCAGTATTAAACTAATTATTTAACAGGTTTTCCTATACAGAAATGTTGGAAGGAGCAAATAGATTAACTTTTCTTTTTTAATTAAGCCTATTTTGATAGTATTTCACTCTCCCACAAAGCAAAGAGATCAGGGAATCATTCAATGTAAATAATTTAATGCAAGAAGGTAAAGCTGCAAGACACTGCTTTGGCTTGGAAGTGCTGATTTCTTGATTTATAGAACCATCTGTGGCTAGGCATCTATCAACCTGAAAAGTTACCTTTCTAAAGGCTCTGCTAAGGCTGTTTGAATCAGCTGATGCATTCTTAACAAAATCTCCTACCACCAATTTCTAAGGACTGGTGGCAGAAACTCTCAGCAGCAGCTCTTCAACTCTAGAATTGGCTACAGGACTGGTCTAACAAACCCAGGACTATTTCCCTTGGAGGTACAGTACCAAGCTCAGCATTTTTCCTGATGTGTTGTTTTGTAGGACAGTTGTTGCTGCAACTCAATTTATGTTTTCTAGTTCAATGCAGTCACAGCATCAGTAACGAGGTGCACCAACACAGAACCACAGGCATCAGACAGCTCGTGCAGAATTCAAAGAACTGGTCACTGACTAAGTCTTCCCTTTTCCAGCGTCCTCTACCAAGAAAGAATTGAAAATTACATTAAACCTACACAGTTTGGACTCATTTTAGACCATGCCAACATTCTCCCAAATTCAGACACTCAGTGGCCTGATCTGCATATGCATTAGGTTCCCTGCAGTCAGTCCTGCCAAATACATATTCCTAGCAGATTCAGCTGCTTCTGCCTCCTCCTCCTAACCAGCAGAAATGATTCCAGGATGTTATGTGCAGACACCTAGAAAGAGAAAACTGAAGTTTGGAAAAACGTCTTTAATTGGTATTTGATTTTCCACTCTCCATTTCATTCAATCTTTAAAAAGCTAGCAGATTACTCTGATGCAGATTCATCATTTCAGCTGTGAAGGGCAGAATTCCTTAAAGTATTTGGTAGCCCCTCACATAACAGAAAACATTATCCCTTTTTTAAAAAAATGCCTGTGATAGAGCTTTAGGTGCCACTAAATCTAAACACAGCTGCTATGTTCACTAACTATTCTGCAATACACGCAGTTTACAGAACATAAATAATATTCACTGGGTTTTGATGTGAAGAAGAAAAACATATTTACACATTTCTATTTGCCCAGTATTCATATTTCTCTGCAGTCAGAGTTTTCTTCTCTCCCTCCTTCTTCCCTTGTGGAGTACTTTTGCCTTGGCATTGAGGTAGCCAGCTCAGGACCAGCCCAATACAAAGCTACACTGTGTGCTATGCAATTAGTGTTTGTTAACTCAGTTTTTCTCTGACATTGGAGGGAAATGACTACTGAACCCTGCTTGGCAGCCATCACCTATCCTCCCCGAGACACTGAGCTCCCTTTGACCCAGACTCCAGGCTTAGGCTCACCTCTGAACCAAAGAAAAAATGAATTATCTTAACATCATCATCTAATTTCAGAGATGTCCATCTATGACAGAGATTCATCTATGTCCATCTTTCTAATCTACCATCAGATTACTCCTGTTTTGTACTTGTGAATACTTTCTTTTCAGAAGATCAAGAGCACTAAAGAGGTCTGTTGGAGCTCACTTTGGTAAAATAAAACTCGTTTAAGAGGAGAGCTGAACACAAACCATACTAATAAGCCACACTTCTTTCCTTTTCTGGGTGCAGCCCAAGGTTCTAGCCTGCTGCAAAATCCATTTTGCACAGCTTCAACGATACAGCAGATTTAAAGCTGATAAAACCAGGTTCCAGGAGACACAAAGCTTTGCATATGCACATCAGACCAAACCCTACATATCCTCCAAAGTGCAGTTAAAAAGCTGCAACCTTCAGGCAATCCTCAGCTGCCAGGAGAGCCCATAAGAATTCCAACTGCAACTGAGTATAAAGCAAAGTCCTGATATTAATCTCTCATGTGCTAGAAACTTGACCAGCTTCTGGCACTGCCACAATCCAGACAACTGGCAACATGCAGAGAGGGCTCTTTTTACTCTATATAGTGGCACCAAAATGGGCAACTGATCCCCTAAGTACTTCCCTCAATTCAAAGTTCAATTTCTACTTGAAATGAGCAAGTTGAAATTGTGTCCCCTAAAAATGGTGTTTTGAGAGTAAAGAAAAAACCATTCCACCCGTATGTAAAAGAAGACAGAAAATGAGCCCCAAGCCATGAGAGACAGTCTGATAAAAAACATGTTTTTTCCACACCCTGGCCTGAATTCCCACTGTGGCTTTTTATATTATAAAATTGTTTTCCTCTTTCTGTGGGTTCTTCTGCATTTGGTATCTCTGCTTCTCTTCTCCCCACTGGTAAAAGACATAGCAAATACATCAACACTTCCATTCCCCCCAGTCATTCTCATTCTCACTCAGTACGGCCAAAGTTTTAGATAACTCCTTCCATGAACTTAATACACAGTCTCTCTTCTGTTCTTTAAGACTAATTTCTGATAATCACTCAGATGCTGCTGTTATACTTGGATAACAAATTTGGAAATAGGAATGCTATCTAAGACACTGAGCACTGTATGTAGCAGAACAACCTTGTCTGATTTAACCAGCAGCTCTGGTGAAGAAAAACTTGTGATGGACTGTCATGATTGTTTCTTAACTCAAAATTATTTGAAAAATCCTGTAGCATATCTACCACTTCTCATATTCTGCTTTGTTTTCTCAACATAATAACTTCAGGTTTTTCCACTTTAAAACCAATCATTTCATTTCCTGAAAGAAAGTTTACTTCTTAACATAGCCAACCCTCATGAAACCATTTCAGAACACAGGAATGTCAAAGCTCACTAAAAGCCATACAGATAGAAATGTGTATTTGATACCATCTCCTCATTTTCAAACTGCATGTTGCACTGTGCTGCATCCTCGGTTACTGGCTTCTGAAACATGTTGCGGCAGAGGAGCCATATTGTCAGACTAGCAATGAACATCCCAATATCTGGCACAAATAGTCTGATCACGTTCCCAGCATCTGCTCCTTTCACACTGTATGGGATGACAAAAACAACAAAAAAAGCACAAAGAAACATTTGTTACTTCCAATGACATTTTCAACTGGAACAGAAAATAAGCTCAAAGCAAAGAAAAAAACCCAAACCCCCAGTAATAAGAAATCTTTGCAGTATGGGAAATATGAAGATGATCAAGGAACTTTAGACAGACAGACATTTATACTCTCCAGATGTACAGAATAAGTGATTACTTGTTGGGAACTTGCACACTCATATTTTAGTCATACTTAGCATGTTGATTAACCCAATTCTGGTTTGGTTTTTTTGTTTTGTTTTGTTTTGTTTTGTTTTGTTTTTTTTGTGAGCAACACAAATATTTGGAGGAATAACCTCCAAATTCAAGGAGTAAAATTTCAGCTGAGTACCTAGAAGATCCATCTGTATGAAGCACAATCCTTTTACCAGCATTCCTTGCAAAGACAACATCCAGGTCCACCAAGGATGAGGATGTCCACCCTTAAGTGCGCCCTAACCCTTCCTCATGGCACACAGAGGAATAACCAGAAAGTCTTTAATATTTTAACATGTTTTATTATGTTAACAGTTAATACATTTTATTCAATAGACTACCTTAATACCTTTTTGGATATTTAAGTACAAATATTTAAATGCTAATTAATGTATTCAGTCCCTGCCAAGGAAGCCTTCTCCTCTGAAAGATCTGTAAGGCATGATGATTTTTATGTAGGAAAAAAATTGCACTGTTTCATTGTGCAGTTTTTATTTCTTGTACTAGGAAATACGACTTTCTGGATTTGGATGTGGTGTCTGAATTTCATTCACTGTTAAAAAGGAGAGCCTGGATTTAGGTTTAGTGGCACAACAAACAGTTTATTAAGCTACTGAATGTCCATATTAAACTCTCACCTATTAATGAGAGGATATAATCATAATTATTTGAAAGTGTGAAGTGAAGGCATTTTAAATGTGAAGCTTCAGTTCTATTTTTTTATAGGGCTTTACATCTGTAATCAGTTCTGAGGAGAGGTGAGGCATCTGCATAGTTCCTCAGGCACAGGTGAGTGCACTAGGTCTTCATTGCCTGAACTGGTAGAAAGTCTAATAGGTTGTTTTATAGATGCAAAGAAAGAGGTCACCTTTGGCCTTTCCTCATGGCAGCTTTGAAGCTTAAAAGAAGCTGTTTGTGAAGGAGTCACCTGCAACTGCTGTGATTAAATGCAGGCCTGGAGTATCAAAAGTGTCTCTAATGTGATTACAATACAACCACTGTCGAAAAGTGTGTGGGTCTGCTCATACACCCACGATCAAATCCAACATTTCCATCACTGCTGCTGACCCAGCTTTTCCACTGATGTGTATCTTGCAAAATAACATCTGTTCAAAGTGGGAATAAGGTAAGTGATCAGAAAGCTTGCTTTAATGTTTGTTTCAACAGCTTAACCCTGAATGGCCATGCACTGTATGGCAGCTAAGTAGCTTGAAAATATTTTGCGAATGGCTTTCAGTTGTTCTGAAACAGAGAAAAAAATTAAGTAATTGAAAATCTTGCAAAAGAGTTAAGATAGCAAAGTTCTTGCTGGACTGCTTGCTTGTTTCTTGTGCCACTGGTACCAGCACAGCACGCTGTAGAGTCAACTGGCCCATGAGAGCATGGCCACTCTGGTTAACATTACAGAAAATCCAGGCTTGACATGAGCCCCCCCATTCATTTTGCAGTACTGTGGCTCTTAATGTCACTGAAAATTAGCCCAGGCTGCACTTAGGCAGAAAGAGGTAAAAAGAACGTTTAATGAATCTTTTTCCCAACAACAGTGTACATGGGTTTCATAATAATGAATTTTTTCAATAATCCTGATCATTGTGCTGATACAGGTTTCTTAAAGTGGTTTTGCTGAATATCTGGCAAAAAAAAAAAAAATCTGAATTCTCGATTCTGAAAGTTTCACTTGAGTATTTTTTTGAAAGAATTGGCATACACTCTCAATCCAGAATTAATTAGTGTAAGAACAGTAGAATTTTGCTAGGCTCATGTTGAAAAATGTGTCAGATTACTTCTACGTAGCACTTCTGTATGTGATTTTTTTCTTTACACAGACCTGCAGTGTTAATTAATTGAAAATCAAAACATTAATTTTGCATCACTTCTGAAGTCTTTCAGATTCAACCACTCGCATGTGTACAAATTAAAAAGTGGCATCCTTCAAGTACCAACTCTTCTTAGTTGCACCAGGTTCTCCTTCCTCACATTGTACTCCCATGGAGCCACGCTGGGTATTCCTTCACAATATCCCGCTCCTCAGACCAAGGGGAGACCCCAGAGGGAGCCCTGCCCCTGGTGCAGCTCACATCTTTCCAAACCAAGTGCTTCTGATTTTTCAAAATAAATCATTTAGCGTGCTGTTGTGAGAGATATAATGTGCAGCCCAGGCTAGCAACAGAGAGCCTGAACACTGATATCTAACCACGGAGCGGGGAAAAATTCTGCACATGAATAGTTTATTCACCAAAACCAGTTGCAAATGTATGCTGTCCCCACTTCCCCATGAAAAGGAAAACAAATTGACCTCGGTGTGATAATTAAAAGGGAAACAAAAGATCACTTGAAAGTAGAGAAACGTATATTCTCCTGTAAAGCAGAATAATAAACGGCTTCATTCGACCCCAAGTAATTTGCTCCCCACTTTTTCAGAGCAAAAGCTAAAACAAAAATCAGTTATTCCCACTTGTTATCTCTGGCAATACAAAAAAGAATGGCAAATGCTGTGATCATTCCACAAACATTTCTCACTTTATTTGCGCATTCACACATGGTCATATTTTGCATTTGATAACAGTCTATACATTGTGCTCTTTCCTCCAAAAGGAGCTTTCAAACTACGAAGTTAAACAGAAGAACAGGAAACCTATTCAGATATCCTACAACAACAGCTTTTTTTTTTAATCCCCGCAAGGATCTTATGGTGTTCAATGAATTGGTCATAGCCTTTGATCTACAGCTGGTAAAAAATAATTTATTCACTTACACTAAATAATTTACCTACAGGGCAGCTTTAGTTGTAATAGATACCAGTGACTGAAGCTTATAACTCAGCCAGAAACATATTCTGCAGTGTAATTACAGTAAAGGGCAGCTTTAGTTTTTCCTTCTTTCTTACAGGATGCAGAGGAAAACAGCATGGACACACACACACACACAATTGATTAGGGGTTTGAAATGATTTTTTTTTTTTACTTTCCTTGACCAAATAAATCAAATTGCACACAATTTTCAAGAGTAGGGACTACTAGTTAGGTCAGAAGGGACCTACAGCTAAGGTTGCAAGAATTCCTCTGTAACAAAAATAACTTTTGTAGGACAAAAGGAATTTCATTGACTTTTCCGTCAATAGGTGAAACTGTTTTATTGCACCAACAGACTCCTAATACATCAGTTTTCTCATCAGACAATGTGTTCTCCTGCTGATTTCAGCTGAATCCTTTAAATTTACTACATTACAAAGTGATCATCTGTGTATATACAGAATTTTTCTAGGACAGTGTGACCCTGGTCTATTCCTGAATTTCTCTGCTGCTCAAGAAATTTAGGAAAAATTTCCTACTTTATCTGCATTGAGAATAGAGTTAGCTTTGGACACACATGTTAAAACTGTTATCTTACTTCATGTACACTCACTGATAGTCAATTAAAAAACAAACAAACAAACAAACAAACAAAAAAAACCCCAAAATGCCAGCATAATGAAACATTACATTCTTGTTTGGAGCTGTAGAAATCAGCATTTCAGTTTTCTTAAAATAAAATTCTCACTTTTTGCCTTGCTAAAATAATGATTATTCACAAATTAAAATCTTTCATCTCCTACTGAATCTACAAAGCTTTGGTGAACAGTGAAGTGTTAATATTGTCACATCTGGCTTGATTTCATTTCTTTAGAATGGCAGACGCCCTAACTTCCTCTTTATTTCAGATTTACAGAATACAACCAGGAAGGCAGTAGAACCATTAGAACTAGAACTGCAATGGTTTCAATTTAAAAAAAGTAAAGTATATAGTAACACACATGTGGGACACGATGCATGATGGTGCATAATGTCCATAATAGTCCACATATAAAATGAATACCAACAGTCTTCAACTTTAAATATTTACTATTTTGTTACAACTAAACAAATATGGCAAAGAACAACCAGTCTTTCTTAAACAAAACTAAAATGAATTCAGCATCAGCAATGTATCACATTAATTAAGCTTATGGTAGATAATAAATATGATAATGCTTCCAGATTAAAGAACTGTAAAAAAGCTTGATTTTATATTGGATATTGGGTAAAAAAAAAGTATTTTAAAGGTTATTTTTATTGCAGTTTTAAAAAGCTATCAGAAGTCTTATTCATGCATACTACATCTTTCCATACATGCATGAATCTTTCCTCTTTTCCGCTCAGGGATTTTCTATAGCAGGTCTTTACTTTCTAATTAATTTAATAACACACAAAAAAGTAACATTGTATTAATGGCTAGCAAGTGTTAAACTAAGGAGGAGATGCATAGATGCTAATAACTTCCATTCATCTGTTTGGTGACTGTGAAACATCTGATATTTCTAATTGGATCTAATATTTCAGGGTAATGAATGCACTGCTGTAGCTGCTTACAGCTGAATTCCCATGGGCTTCATCTGCAACTGTAATCATTTTGTTTGGAGGTAAAACAGACCCAAGAATCATAAGCATGGACTCCTGAAAACACGGACTGGCAGGATTTCACAGGTGCTATGCAGTACCATGAATGATTCATTTGTTTATCACTAGTATCCTCTCTGATCCAAACACAGTGGGAACTTTGAGGGTACCAAAGGCTATAAACCAGATGGCCTTAGAGATGTGCCTGCTGATCCTTGCTGTTGGAAGAGGCTGTTGGGGATGAAGCTAGTTAAAGGGGCTCCTTACCCTCTCTCAGTTTGAAATAAGGATGAAATGTCTGATCCCACACTTTGCTGGGAAACTTTACTTATCTGAGTCTGAGAATTGCAGACCCCAGTCTGAGCCACAATCAGCACTTCATAGGATGCTCACAGTCTATATTCATGGTGACATGCTTGTCCCTGGTGGCTCAAAAGACAAGTTTTTTATGATGTTGGTTCACATGGCAACATTGCCACCACATTCAGGGCAAACCTGTGCCACAGGTAAAGTTTGCAAGCTGCTGAGCACTGCTAGGTCTGCCCTTAATCCTTTCCTTGCTCATCAACAAATTGAAAATAAATTACATCACAAAAACAAAATAAAAACTCAGAAATATTAATATCCACAGTGCTTTGCATGCTCACTCTCTCTCCTGCACTGTCTAGATATGATGGTCTTTTCAGTTCATGCAGAGCATGGCATGTGTTTTACCCAAAATACCTGAAGTTGCATTTTCAGAGAATATTGGTCATGCAAAGTAAATGTGTGGGAGGAAGAGGGAAGCAAAAATGCATAGAAAACTACTTATAAAAATATTTAGCATGCGCTGACCTACCCAATGTACAAGTTCAAAGGGCTCCTGAAGTATTTGCAAAATCTAAATCACTGCTTACCAACTATGTCTGCACGGATTCAAAAACCAAAAGTACACTTTGCTTTTTCAGGAAAGATACCTTGCAATGAAGAACACACTCTGTATTGCAAAAGTGCTTAACCACATATTAACCAAACATTTGCTTTCCAAACACCGCTATGCAGAGAGAGCGAGCAGCTATTTGAAACTAAATGTACATTGCCAAGGTTTTGGTGCCTCGTTGCTTGCATAAAACATTCAACATTAGGAAATTATGGATATGTGCAATAAGTAAAACACTGGTTTGGGGCAATTTTTCTCTTTCTAAAGCACTCATTGTTTCTTTTTGTTCATTGATCTTCTAATAAAGGGCAGACTCCAGCTTGCCCAGGGCAGCACACAGAAGATTTAAACTTCAGTAGGGATTTTCAGCTATCACGCAAAGCACTCACTGCTCTCACTCTCAGCACTCACTCGAAGTGCTGCACTACTGCCAGACTCGTGACACCACAACATTCAGCTCGCCTTGCCCGTGTCCCACAGCTCCAAATGTGGAGCAGGACTCATGCTGCACAGCCAAGAGGAAGTGAATGAAATCCCCTCCACACCCATGGCGCTGTGCGTGCCAGCCCCACAGCACGGTGGTGGAAATGACAAGTCCATCCACTACACAAATTATTTCAGGTCAGAATGAGAATGTGATCCTAGATGGAAGCAGAGCCAAAGTGAGCAAAAGAGACCTGAGGACACATCAGCTATAAGTGAATTTTGGTCTTAACTCTTCAAAGAAACTCTCTGTTTCAGCTTTGAACACTTCTCACACAGGCTTCTCACTTATGCACTCAGTGTGTAAGGATTTAGCTTAAGCATTAATTCAGTATTCATTGATCTCGGCAAAACATTCTCAGTTAAATTTGTCCCTAATACTCATAAATATTTTGTAACTGGCAACAGTGTTTACATAAAGACATACAGATATCCATACGTTCCACAATAGTCCCGACTAAAAGTAAGTGCTTACAGTCTGAAACAGGCTGACATTCGGTGATTATTTCAAAACATATTTTCTCCTTCTCTCTGCAGTTTTCGTACTCTAGTTGGAGCATGAACAGATCATCACTTCAAACTAGTTTTCATTTCATTCTGTTGCCAGCATATAACATATAACAGAAAATAAAAGACACATCTAGATTTTCCAGTCTGATTTCCTCCAATACAGAGGGAAAGCACACAACTACCAGTGGTTCAATCTGAAGTGCCCACTGCACTTCAGTGTTTGCACAGGAGACCCTTCTGTCCCACAAGACCCATTCCAATTTAAAACCATCCAAGTGACTGTTTGCTGGGATGGGACCATTCACTGTCAATTCTTCCATATGAAAAAGCTCCCAGTCTACCCTGCTGCTCTGGACATGCCCACCTTTCTCTTCACAGCATCAAGCATGACAGGACAGAAAGCAATATCTAACCTATGTCATCACCACCTGTCTGAAAACCCCAGTGGTTTAGAGGCAAGAGCTCATGGACATTGCTGGAAGCAGGCTCCAGCCATCAGAGGCATGTGTATAATATCTCCCCTCACCTCCCTGCTGATTTCCATTAAAACTGGCCAAAGGAAACATCCTGATTCATCCCAGGTGCACCTTGTTCAATTCTACAGTGTCAATCAAAAAAGAAGTGGAGTAGAAAAAATCAGTGGCAAACTAAATCTCCCAAAGCCAAGAGATGTTGCTTCTAATTTTTCCTGTAAATGGAGCCTATAACACAATCTCTGGGTGGCAAACACCCCACATCTATGTGGGAGGGGAGAGGACTGCACTGCTTGAGGCCATATGCTCAATGCCTGGATGTGTGGCCACCAAAGACCTTTCTCGGGTGCAAGAGGCAACTGTGGTAGTGTTTTGCCACTGTGGGAGGCTCTTACCTGTCTTAGCACTGGAAAAACCACGATTGCTCAGATCCAAACTGGGCAAAAAGAGCTGGAGTGAAGTGCCCCAGGCTGGCTGGGTGCCAGGTGTGAGCACAGCAGGCTGGCCAAACCTGGCACATGGTATGTTCCTGCTCCACAGGAGCCACAGGCTCCCTTCTGTTTCACGTGCCAATTGCTATTTGGAGATCTCACTTGATTTACTAATGAACAAAACCCAACAAAAACAAAATAAAGCAGAAAGCCAAACTGTTAAGCATGCGTCCTAGAGAGTTTTTTGGATACTAATTGCAATGCTGATTGCTCTCCAGATTAAAAACAAAGACTGGCTCACATTCTGCTGCTGGTGGCTTTACCACTGTTCTGCTCCCAGCTACCACTGTACTGCAGGAGGCTGGGCTGTGCCAAAGAAAACACGGACAACAGTCTCACAACTCAAGTGCTCAAACAGCACAGGCCATAAAATATCTTCTATCAGATGTTCCTTTTCTTTGAATCCCTAGGTTAAATGGCATGAGAAAAGTTAGCTGAAATTAATTTAGCTGAAAAGAAAATAAGCACAAGGGGTGGTAGGAAATGAGAAACCTGAAAACTGAACACAAACAGTTGGATAAATAAAATTCATCCTGAATGGAGACGACTTCTAAGAGGGCCTTATGCCAATGCTGAGGCAGCCCAGACCATCAGATGAACATGACACAATGACAGGTTTTAGAGGCAGAAGGATTCTACATGGAAATGGTCTGAGCACAGAGGAATTTTCTCCTCACTTGCAGTTAGCAATGAGGACATATCTGAGGTACCAAATCCAACAGTAATGATGAAACCTTAGGCAAAGACTGCTCTGTCATCATTTCCTTCCTTCTATTCCATGATACTTTACTTGTCAGCATCTCTTAGTCTGTAGTGATATGAGGCTACTCTTCTTTTTGCTAAGTACCTAGACTACTGTAGCATGCTGTTAGAAATGGCAGAGTAATAATCACACAGTTTTTCAGCTTTTGCTTTCAAAGTGGTAGAAATTAATCATTTTCTTATTAAGTTATTAAAAATAACCCTGTTTTACTTCAGGCTTCATTGCCCTTTAATCTCATTGGGTTGCTGACTGCACATATGCTGCAGTTGTAAGCAGAAAGTAAATTTACCTTCATCCCTGAGACTCATAATCTGTTATTTTTTAGGTCTCCCTAGTTTTATCTAAGGTTCACCTGGGCACCTCATTAAGCCCTTTTGTTTGTTTAACCACTAGTGTCACATAAAAAAGATTACAAGCTGCCATCATGCGATTTGGGAATTCTCCTGTCATAAATGTGCAGCCAATATAACACCCCTGTGGCAGAGGCTGGCAGAGAAGTATTAGAATGAGAACAGGCACACTGTGCACTCCTAACATTTGCTAGATTGATTGACCACCTTCCACAGTTCTCTCTTTTGAAAATCGAAGTCTCCAAGTAAAATAGAGAAGAACAGAACAGCTCAGTTGGAGGGGTCCTACAGTGATTTTCTTGTCCAACTTCCCAACCATTTTAGGGCTGACCAAAAGTTAAAGCATCTTATTAAATGAATTATCCTGATGCCTCTGACTGGCTGACAAGGCTGAAGTCCTCAGACACTCCTCATAGGACATGCCTCCCAGCCCTTCCACTAGCTTTGTTGCCCTCTTCCAGAAAATGACTTTAGCATCCTTCTTGAATTGTGGGGCCCTCAACTGCACATAGTTCTCAAGGTGAGGCTGCACTCACACTGCGTACAGGGGGAAATATTGGGTGCACCAAAGTCTCTTACTTTTTTTTTCTGAAACCACTGATTTTAATTATTGCCATCTTCCTGCCATAGACTACAATGAGCTCTGCCTTAAAACAATCCATTTACTTATTTGGTTTCAGACCTCTGGCTGATCATACTAACAAGAGGAATCACCCTCTTTCTGCTCAAAGAAACTCAATATTCTGAAAACATGCACAAAACTGAAGCTGCTAAGTTAGAGCCTTACCATTCCCAATGACTGAAGAAAGGGAATGGCATAAAAAGCCTCCCTGACCCATTCTGTTGAAACTGTACCTCTGAAGATCACCAACATTACCAGAGGAAGTCTTAGAGCAGAAACAGAACTGAGGGAGCATCTGCAGTTGAAGGTCTGCTCTATAAGCATGATTTTGCAAAGGAATGTAGCAGCATTTGTGTTATTTCTGATTCAGCAACTGCTCTCCAGAGGTCCTCTCCAAGCATCTTCACCTGGAATTCAGTGTTGAACTAAGCTGATACAGCATGTAAAAAAATCATAATGTTACTGTGATTAACAAAGTTGTATCTTGACTCACATGGATTCCTAGAGCACTCTCCAAAAAAACAAGGCATAACAGAAAAAACAAAATAAGATTGACTAAGAGGATGTTTCAGAGACTTCATTAAAAATTAATAGAGATTTTTGTCTTTCAAAGTTTTATCATCTCTCAGACAGCAAAGAGAAGGATAAAGTTCTTTGCTCACTCATTTTGTCATGAAAGAGAGAGCCAGATGATCAGCTGATACCAATTATAAATTATTGGTCAAGATTACAGAAGGAAATGAAATATGGGGGCTGACTGATCCAATTTCTAGCAGCACTGAACTGGAGCAGATGTGAGCATCGAGCCCAGCAACTCTTTCCTCCCACGTGTCTTTTTCTCCTCTGAATGGTAGCCCACGAAGGGAAAACTTGGCTCCTCAGTAAGTTCCCGTAATTCATCTAGGTTCCACAATAGCAGCATATATTCCTTTGCCTTCTGACAGTGTGCAGAGACCACAAAAGTCCCCAGTGAACTAGGGGTGTTAACCTCCATTCCACTTTTCTCATCATATGCATATGGAAATGAATATTTACTGGCTGCTTGGAAGACTCAGTACAGAACATATACTCATGTCAAAAAAATGGATAAACTTATACTGTGGAGCTGTCTTCCAGGGCTAGTTTAATTTTTCAACACAAATGTTATTTTCTGAAAGAAAGAAATCTCACTAATTTCCTCTATTTTTTTTCTGATTAACTATTCACCACTTTACACTACTATTTCACATTAGCTCACCATTTGCCCAGAACATCTAACACCAATCTTCCTGTGTAATACAAAGTCCGCTAAAATTTTCTGTTCACTCAGCTACTTTCTTTGGACATGTAGAAAAGCCCTTCATATACTTGATTCTATTTCTCTAAGCTTTCTATTCACTCTGAACATCTCCAGAGCTCTCAAAAAGAAGAGTATTTGACCATTCTTTAAATACGTTTTAGGACTTGTGCACAGTGAGGTTGTTGTAACTGGTGTATCACGATGAGTGTCATTTAATGCACAGCTAATAGCTATTTTACTTTTAAAAATCAGGGTCTTACTTAAAAAAACCCCACTTTGTTAGCCAAAAGAAAATTATGAAATGAATGTGCAAAACCACTATGACAGAATCCACAAATGTATTCTTTCACCTTTTAATTATATAAAGCTTTATCATTATATCTTTGAATGACTTTTTATCCTTGTTGTTTTGCATTCATGTGCTTTATCCTCTTCACTGATGAGTTTTTTAATTTAAAAGCTGATTTGATTGTTCATTCTCAACTGCATCTGCTGCAGCAATGAATCTTTTGCAATCACCTGCCAATGTCATCACACAGCAGCGGGATGCAGTCGGATGGCAAACATACACTGTAGCTACAGGATGACTGTAAATAAATCAAAAGTAATCAAAGCAGTTTTTTTACATGCTGAATCAAAAAGAAAGAAATGTGATGACACTGCAGTGACAGTGGGAGGGAAGGGAAGAAGATATTCCAGACGCAGAAGATGACAGATATGCTGCTGTTTGCAGAGCAACGTAGAACAAATATAAAATCTGCCCTGCTGTTCGCAGTCCTGGCAGCTTGGCTGTCTGCACTCTACAGAATCACATCTCTAACAGTCTCTTGAGCCACTCTCACAGTTCAGAAATTAGGCTGGCATGCTGGAGACAAGGTAGCTTAAAGCCATTCCCCTTTGTCATGGGTTAACAGAGTTTAGTTTTTAGTTAAAGAGGAATACGGAATATTGCCCTGTCAGGACCTTGGAATTGTTTTAGAAGGGACAGGCACCTATCAGAGACCATTTTTAGGTACTGGCATATGGTTTGACCATTGAGGACGTTGAATGTGACTTTGGGAAGTACCCATATAAATCCTAATTTTGTCCAAGCCAGTCCTTTTCCTACCAGCCAGAGGAGCAGGTGACATCTGGCCCCAGCCGGATGCCAGGAGCGGCTCAGGCCGGCCAGGCCCTGCCGCCCCCTGTTATGTGGGGGAGCTGGCCTGAGGCCTGGCTGGGCTCCATCGGCTCCTGCAGGGGAGGGGGAGGCCACAGTTTAACATCAGCTTGTTCTAAAGCCTACCCTGGAGCCCGGAGCCGGCCGAGCCGGGAAGGAATGTCCGCCAGACCCCTTGGTAACAGCTGTAGGCCCTGGCTGGGCCAAGCCCACCCGACTGTCACTGAGGGCTGGGCAGGGTTCCCCCCATCTCCTCCGGTGGCTCCTGGGCATTACTATGCAGGCCTGGGGAGATTTAACCCTTTCCTGGTAAAATGAATCTTCCAAGGCTTAACCCCTCCCTGAGAGAGAGAAGAAAGGGACAGTGAACGTAGAGAAGACACAGCATGAAGTCAGTGGAGTGAGAGTGAAAGAACTGATAAAGACTGTTTGAAGAAGGGATTGAGGAAGAGGACGTCTGTAGCTGGACTTCTCTGGTGTAAACCATGGAGAAATGGACTATTTCTTGTAATATGTTAATGCTGTTTGGCAGAATGCTGGTTCTAGTCAAAACTTGTGGATTGATATAATTGAGATTTAATTGAGAATTTTGAACAGAGTAAGCCCCTCACTCCTGGGGTAAAGGAGGTCTCAGCCTTTGAGATGAAGATGATTTTAGAGAGGAAGTGATTTGAGGCCCTTCGCACCTAGGGTAAAAAGGAAGTCTCTGTTTCTGTTGAGCTAGAGATGATTTTAGAGATAGAAGAAGAGAATCTTTGTTTTAGAAGAAGTATTCTTAAGCTCAAATATGCTGAGAGGCCCATGAGTAGCCAGGGGAAAGGCTGCTAATGGGTGGGACTGCACAATCTGCAAAAATTCCATGTGGTTGCAGATTTGTGACATTGGGAGCCACATTTCTTGTGGCGAATGTCATGGGACTCCAGAGAGGGTCCTCTCCCGAAGTGATGAAAGATTATGTTTAAATGGTGAAACTGGCTGAAAATCACAGTTTGTGTCTCTCTACGTTGTTTGTGAGAAAGTGAACAGTTTGTGGGGGGAGGAGAAGTGTTTTGAAGTTTCATTTTTTCGTTTTTTTCTTTCTTTTAATGTGTGTGAATAAACTATTTTTGTAACTTTAAGTTTAGGCCTGTTTTGCTCTTTTTTCTTTCTAATCCTATCTCACAGCAGAGTAAACACTATGACCACTACACTAAATTTGGCAAACAGAAACAGGTGGAAGTGGAACCACTACACTGAATTGGTGTTTCCGCCCAGTTAGTGAACTTTAAACTAGTACACCCTTCTAGACTGAGATGAGTTACACTCTGAGTGTTGCTGAAGAGTCCTTCACAGCTCCAATATCACTTTGATAGTTTCAAAAACTCTACTGGAGTTTTTGCAAAATTTTCCTAAATGTTTACCTTCTGTAGCCATGTGACCATGACAGTCACAACATTTCCTTATAAAGATACACACATCCATTTACAGCCCTTACAGCTAGGAAGAAAAGCTGTGAAATGTCAAGCAACTTCATTCTTAAAGGTTAGAAGTCAGGAGGAAAAAACCAATGATTTTAAATCATTCCACTTTATTAATGATTATTCTTCGCATCTGTCATGAAACTATTCATGATTATTCTTGGCATCCATTTTTTACTTGTTTTTTACTTCAAGTTAGAAAACAGGAGAAAAACCATAAAAATACTTCAGTGAATGTGTCTTTATATCTGCAAAAGAAGAAACCAAAGTAGCAAGGAAAAAGAAAAAAATATTTTTTTGTTGTTTCTTACTAAACATCACATACTGAAATATACATATCTTTGGTATTTTCCGTAGAGTGTATCTGTTACCAAACGCCTCCTTACAGGCAATGTAAAATTTTAATTTCTGTTTTGGTCCAAATTGTTCTAGCAGAGAGCAATTTTAAGACTGGAAGGATGGGACAAGCCCATATTAATTCCTCTTTTGTCCTGGCCTGTCAAATTATTCCTTTTATCCAAAAGCTATCCACAGTGTTGGAAGCATAGGAAAGTGGTTTTATGAAAGTATTTGGCTTGGCTTCTAAACACACCTTTGCTCTACTGTTAGAGAAACACTATGGTGTATGTTGGGAAACTTCAGCCATGCTCATAAATAAATGAGTTTCAGGTTTCAGGTTTGGACTTTGAGAAGTCTATCAAAAACCCCAAAACAAACAAACAAACCTCCCCCCCCAGAAAAGTGAGGAATCTTCTAATTCATAAAGCATCTTGTAATTAATAACACTACAGTGCTTCTCATCTTCTCATCTACACACAGCTGAATTTTAGATTTATCACAGGCACGTCGCATGATTAAGAGACTCATCTGCCTCCAGGGTGTTTGCACACCAGCTCTCTCTGTGGGTGCACAGGAGGCTGTACAGGAAGCAGGACTGTCCTGCTTCCCACAAGTAAGTGGCTTCTTGAACTTCAGCCTGTACAGGCAGAGGATTAAAACCCAGTAATCTCACAACTGTGCTTTACCTGTATAGCAACATGATTTTCCTCTGGACTACCCAGTGTGATGTGCACCTTGGTTTTTTAATACTTGAATTCTCTCTAAAGTTAGAGAGTTTACAATTCTCTAAATTCTCCAGAATTGACTATATTCTCTAAAACTAGTTTATTTATTTATACCACTAACAATGAATTTTTGCCTTGGTTCCATAATGTTTACTCTCATGAGACATATCTTTGAAATCTAATGAGTTGCTTATATAATTAAGGACTGTGTATTCAGACATCTAGAAGATTCACATCACTGCTTTCTACATTGTTTAAAAAGATGTCAAAGTAGCTGCAACCCACCCAGAGGAAAATCCTTTCTTGGCATATTACAGTGATGTACACTAGAGAATAGCCATAAATACTATAATTATTTTAGGTAGAGATTGTTTATGTTACCATTAAGACAACTACTTAAACATAAGGATGAGGGGTTAAAGCCCAAAAATTCTCTTAAATCTGCTCAAAACAAATGAAGTTACTTTATTGAATGCTTACATATTTTGTGATATTTTTATCACTTTTTCTTAATAAGGACAGCTTTGAGAAAATCCAACAAGTAAGGAAGCACTTACTGGTCTAAGTGTTTTTAGCCATGTGGTGATCATCTCCTAAAAAGCTTCTGTAAAAAAACAAAGTCTCACAGGTATGCTACACAAAGGCTACAAAACCACCACTGGCAATATATTGAAAATATTCTATGACATGGTTGCTAGGAAGAAATGTGTTTATTTTGCAAAAGCTAGGATAGTGTATCGCAAAACTTATGAAAATTACATCTGTCAAAAATCAGCTTTTCTTCTAGCTTAAGTTTAAAAAGTACATGAAAAGGGAGGAGAGGAGAGGAGAGGAGAGGAGAGGAGAGGAGAGGAGAGGAGAGGAGAGGAGAGGAGAGGAGAGGAGAGGAGAGGAGAGGAGAGGAGAGGAGAGGAGAGGAGAGGAGAGGAGAGGAGAGGAGAGGAGAGGAGAGGAGAGGAGAGGAGAGATTTGAATTGGAAGGGACCTACAATGATCATCTCATCCAACTGCTCAACCACCAAAATTTAAAGCATGTTATTAAGGGTATTGTCCAAATGACTCTGGAAGGCTGACAGAAAGCTTGGGGCATCAACTCCTCTCTAGGAAGCCTGTTCCAGAGTTTGACCACCTTCTTGGTAAAGAAATGCTTCCTAATGTCCAGTCTAAATCTCCCTTGATGGATGCAGCTTTGAACTATTCCCAGAATTTCTTCATGGGCCACTACAGCATGCCTGATGCACAGTATTGTTTGCTAACAGGGAATCAGAGGGAGCACACTGAACTAACCACACATAGCAACACTGGAACAAAAGTCAGCATTGGAATAAAATCCAAGGTAAGTTAGACTGGTTTAAAACTGGGTTTAAATTGTTTCTATTTCACTATTTAATATGGACTAAAAGATTTCAGTTGACCCAGTGTTGGTGAAAAAAAGCTACTTCCATTTTCTTCATATATTTTTAAACAATGTTTATTTCTTTCAAATATTATTCAATTTTTATTTTGGCTTTCTCTGTAGCTCAGACTTTTATTTCAAAGTTTTACTTTTTGTCAGAGCAGCGAAGAAAACTCAATTTAAGATAGAACCTCAGGCATGCAGAATATATCAAATAAAACTGAAAACACATTTCTTCCCCATTTCCTACACTATAAACAAGACAAATACTTCAGCACACACATGCACAAATTCCACAGTCCTGGCCACCACGAAGTAACACAAAGAGAGACGCTTTGAGAATTAAATTAAAGCAACCTCAGTCCCCGTGTCTTCCCAGGACTCAGCACCCTGTGCTTTTTTGCATGCATGTGGCAAGCCCCATCATCTGCTGTTCATCTCGTGCTGCACTACAAGAAAAGAAGCACAGTGTTCCAGCTGGAAGGATGTCAGCCTTTCTGATGTAGTCCTTTGCCTCCAGATCCCCACCTATCACGTAGGTTTGGTAACTTGGGGCTGAGGGTGACGTAGCCAGTATCATGTTTGGCCCAGATGAAGAAGGTGTGGAGGGCTCACAGTTGGTGCAGCACCCCTTGTCGTGCCTTCTGCATCACCAGTGTTCCTAGAGCTGTAGCCTTTGGAGCTCTTTGAACTCAAACCCTAAAAACCCTAGAAGAGGTTTAGGGCTGAGGATGAGGCCCTCAGAGACATGTTTTTCTAATGATCCAATACCACCCAGAAGCTAACACTTCTGCTACAAGCAATAAACTGCTCTTTTATTCACAGCTTCCCAAGGGAAGGTGTGGAACTGGTTCTGTCTCTCAGCTCCTTATTTTACATTTAGCTGCCATATTATTGAAATAGCACATGTAACTGTAGAATATTCAAAACTGCAGAATAAATTCACATTCATTAACTCCTACAAAAGTGTGATGGGTATCATATATTAAGAATAGAAAGTATAAACAAAGCGTCAATTAATCTAATTTCTCCAATTTGAAACAATTCAAGGATGGTATGCTGTGGCAGAGAACCCTGCCAAAGTAAAGGAACATGCTTAGGCACTGAAAAACTCAGCACTTGCTTAAGTGCTTTGTGGGACAGGAGACCAAAACAACTATACAGACTAATATAGCTATTTTTTTCCAAAATGGTGAAAGATGTTCCACGTCCCTTTGATTGCACACTGCACCCATTTTTCTTTGTCTTCTCAAATTATTCAGTATTTGTGAAATGCATTCGAACTGCACTGTTGCCTTTAAAATAACCTCTCAGGGATCAGACCGTATAGCCTCATGCAGTCCCTGGCTGGGGCAATGTTCCCAAAATTATGTCAATGGGAGCTTTGCCCAAGAAAAGACTATAGGATTCAGCTGTATGTAAAGAAAGGGCTTAAAATTATGGAGCATGGTATCAGGATAAGACTTTATATTTCAAGCATATATTTATTCTTTACACTAAATCACCGAAGAGCGTGGGGAGAAGAGGGGGATGTCACTTTGGAAAACCATATGGTACTTTGATTTCCAAGCCAGAACTGTGCATACTGAATGTTTATAGAATCTAGTGATACTCTCTTCTTTCTGTTTATTCCTGTCACACAGAGAAACTCTGGCCAAGCACCAATCAAATATCCAAGCAAGCACGGGGAAGGAGAGAAAGCAGCTCGCCAGTAGGCTTGTAGTTAGCAACCTAAACCTGGAAGGAGGCGCTTGGGAAGTGCCTCTGGTGCATCTGCATTCCAGCGCTCACCGCATGTCATGAGTGGTTTCGGAAATTGAGTTCTCAGTCTCTGCAAGGGGTAGGGAAGATATACACAGCATTTTTGGCTAGACTGAGCAGGGGCATATGTGGAGCAGCTGCAAAAGCAGACATCCGTCTGCTCTCAGAGACCAGTGTAGGAACAAAAATGCATCTCTGAGCGATGACAGCTAACTTGCTCCTGGCCTCTCCTGGGTTAGCTGTGTCTCCCTACCTGTAGCAAGCAGGGCTGCTGCATTTACTTTGCTGCATGTAAAAACAATGCAGAGTGTCCTCCTTATCACCCTGTGCTTACAAGAGTAGTTGAAAGAGATACTGAGGTATACAGAAGATCTGAAATCTATCTTAATAGGAGACAATCTTCGTATCCAAGTTCTAGCCTTGATATAGAAATCTTCAGGTCTTTTTCCTTGGGAGTCTTATTCCCTTTCCTGCTCTTATCTACTTACCCTTTCAGCGTGATAGCTAGCAATCTCCAAACCACTCTTTCATTCTTCAGAAACAGCAAAAGGATTACAAAAAAGCATAACAAGCCCACAACTCAATACACAGTATTTTACTAACAGGAGCAGCTTTTACTGCCAGTCACCCTCAGCATTACTTTAGACTGAATCTGGGATGCTGCTGGTGCACTTTCTACATAGATGTTGCTGCTGTACTAAGTATGGTGCATTATAGAGAGGTCTTACTAGCATTACGCAGGGAGGAAGTCACCTGCTTTTGCATATATATATATATATATATATATATATATATGTAATAGTAAGTTTTTGAATACCATGAAAATAAAAATAATTTTAGAATCAGGTTGAAGCTGTCAACCAAACAAAACTTGTACCTTTGGAATGGAAAACTCATTCATTTTTATGAAGATAATTTCATTATACTATGAAATTGGTGCTCAAAAGTTCCTTTCTCTACTATCGAAACAACTATTTACTATGAAAAACATACTTACTGAAGGCTGCCAAAAGTTTAATAACCACACATCTGTTATTCTTCAAATACATATTTTCTAAAACATTTGATATTTACTTCACATGTAATAACAGTTATTAAATCTTTCTTAAGTCTGTTTTGTGGAACCATGATGTAAAGCATTATACACACAGGAGAAGCACCATGGGAACAAATGCAAAAAGGGAGTAGAACTGTTGTTAGTAGCTGAGTAACTTACTAGTCACATTACAAACTACAACTCAGAGAAGTATAGTAAGAGGAGTACTGGAATCTGGAAATCCTGCAGTTTGATGAATTTTAAGAGGTCCAACATCATTCATTTAAAGTTTTAAAATTGTTAAATAATTTATAGGTCAACAAAGATGTAAAACCAGAAGATATTCCTGTAATCACTAGTGAATCTATTAGACAAGGACATAAACTTCATCATCTGGCAGCTCAAACTAGAGAAATTTAGGTGTTTATAAAAAGGCCTTCTTTTGGTTTTCATTTTCCGCAGTGTGGCAACATTTCCCTAGCAGCTTTTCCTCAGTGCTGGTGGTGGCTCTTTGCAGGCTCTGCACTTCAAGCCTCACCCCAGCCATGAACTGGAAAGACACTACTGACTGCATTACAGAAGACCAGCTCTCTGACTGAAGTGATCTTCTTTCCTTTTGAATTTTAACAGGCTTTGTGCATTAAGCTCTCTTTAATTACCGGAGTAGCCAGGAAACAAGCACAGTCACTGTTAATTGTTAATAACTGTTCCACTTGAGATTTTGAGTGAGCCTCCCAGCAACAGGACACAAGGAAATGGCCTCAAGCTGTGCCAGGGGAGGTTCAAGTTGGACATCAGGAAGAATTTCTTCACAGAAAGGGTGGTTAAGCACTGGTATAGGCTGCTCAGGGAAGCTGTGGAGTCACCATCCCTGGAAGTATTCAAGAAACAACTGGATGTGGCACTTAAAGCCATGACTTAATGTTATGTTGACAAGGTGGTGTTTGCTTAAAGGATGGACTCTATGATCTAGGATGTCTTTTTCAACCTTCTTGATTCCATGATCCTATGATTTTCACTGGATCCTGAATGTGACTGAAAAAATCTTAAGCCATTGAGGTGAACAATGTCTTCTAAAAAAATTTTTAGTCATGTCTGGAACAAAGTACAAGAGAGATGACTATTTTCCAGACATTTTTATGCATATGTGGGTGCCATTGTAATATGCAGCAATAATTAACCATAATCCCCACATTAACAGTTGCAAAAAAGTCATCCTGTTTATCCATAGGTCTAGTTGCTTTGGCTTACTAAAGATTTTTAAAAAACCATTAAGGTGACAGCTTGCTTGACATGAAAGTATCACGCGTTCTCAGCATTTTAGATCATATTTCTAATAGGACAGCACAATAGAAAACAATATTTTTCTTAAATCTCAAAATTGATCCTTAATGTTCTTCAGAAAATACAGTCAGGAACTGCAGTCTAGATCATGCTGGACAAAGGTGGTGACTACCATAGTATGTTACAATTAGCTTATTTGTAATGTCTCAAAAGACAATCAATAAAATAAAGACCTTAATTTATATCTATCAAACCCACATATACTCCTTTTAATTGAAAAGCTCTTAACTCCAGTCATTTCCTGGGTATAAAGCTACTTTATTTGAGCTCCAGCATTTTTAATTTCCCTTGCAATGAAAAGCAGCATCCTCAGCTCACAAGTAATGCTTACATAAAAGCCTTGCAGTCAGATCTCTTGGTGCCACAATGTTTTTCAGGATATGAAGACAAGAGTAATGTAAACACTCTACTATTACAGAATAAACACCATGTAGCCACAAAGCAGTGAAGACATCACCTGTAAATTATATGGGATTAATTTCCTGCAATGTAAACTGTCTGTCTATATATCCTGTTCCTCAACCCACTCTAAAACACTTTGTTGAGAACAATTTATATGGACCTTCTAGTTTTAAAGCAAAGATAATTCCTCCTTAGGGCATTACTTTGTGTCTCTCCTTTTCTGTATCTAAAACTCTTGCTTCCTCTCTCCTGAATGAGAATGTCCTTGCTCAAACAACACATTTAAATGCTATTAATATTTCGCAGCTGACTAAGGTGTGCCTAAGTCAAAAGCTTGCAGAGAATAGAATTTTAAATAGCCAGAGACATGCCTCTGCTGCTTCTTTCCCTAGAGTTTATATAAGTAACACAAGAACAGTTCTGTGGGATCAGAGGTAACATAGATGTAGCCCACTAACCTGTCTCTGTTGGTGGCCAAAAAGGGATTACTACTGAAGAGAACAAGATTAGGGAAAGGATGAAGTGATATATCCCCAGAATAATCTCTCAGTTTTGAGAGCTCTGCAGACCTGGGATTTCTACTTCTGTGACTGCGAAGTTAAGTGTGATTCCAGCATCCAGGAATTACATACAAGAATGTGTTTGCTTTGGAAATTATTCTTTGAGATACAAAAATTACTGATCTTAAGCAATAACAGATATGATATTAGGCAAATATTGCTATAAAGGAGTTAACACTGAACTTCACATACATGTTACTCATTAGCCTTTTAGTCAACCAATTTGAGAAGGTGGCTGCCCCAAACCTTGTGTTATAAGACAGGCTGGATGGGTCTCTGAACAACCCATGGCAGGGGGTTAGGAACTAGATGATCTTTAGGGTACCTCCAACCGAGCCATTCTATGATTCTATGATATATTCCTGTCATAAAAAAATCTTGTGTTAAAAATACAGGTAAGATAATGAATATTACTATTTTAAAACCTGCAAATCTTAATTATTATATCTGTATAAAGGACTTAATTTTCCTTTTTTTCTCCTTGCTGGTTCTCTGAAAAAGCTGGTAAGAGAACACATCTGTTTCTATGACTATGGTAAGCAAAGTACATTTGGATCTTCATCTCATCTGTGTTAACTAATGTGCTCCTTCAGATCAAGTTACCCCAGGGTGACAATCAATCTCTCAGGGTGCAGAAATGACATTTGAAAGCCTTTCTGATTTTCAAACTAGAGTGGCAATAATGGGATCTGCACAGAAATCCCTTCTACATATTTGCCTCACCTCAGGAAGGCTTCTCAGCTGTAATTTAGTCTATTAGAAATTCTCCATCTTTCATGTGGTACATACCTTGCATATACACAGCTGGTATGGATTCTCCTCGTTTTGAAACATCTCACAAGTTGGAAATTGCCACCACAGAACTTCTAATGAACTCAGCTAAAAAGACACTAACCTTTTCCATTCTCACTTTCAAAACACGGACACAGAGTATCAATTCATCCTAGAACTCCTCAAAACTTTTTTAAAAATTCTGATGGAGACAAGCAGCACCAATAGGTGCTGCTTCATAATTTGGGTGATGAAAGAATCAAGTTTATTGTAGTGCCCTGCAGACATCTGTGGTATCATGTTGAATGAAATGTTTACCAGGAACCAAACTGGATGTAATTTGGAAAAAAAGCCCCAAACAGTTAAAAAAGAAAAAAAAAAACAAAACACCCCCCCCCAAAAAAACAACAAAAAACAAACAAACAAACAAAAATACACACAACACCTTTGAGGACATCAAACTTAGCAACTAAGACTGTTTAATTTTCGACAATATCCAAAAAGTAAAGCGGAGTACAGATTCTTCTGCTTACCATTTGTAGAAGAATAAAGATGGCATTAAGCATCTGAATTCTTCTTTACTTTACATCACTGTTTACTGGACTTGGCCTAGTTTCATTTACAAGACAGACATGTGTTTCTGGTATGATGACCTTGTGGCTAAGTTTGTCTGCAAGAAGTTCTTACACTTGAGGAATGCTGCATATTGAATTTTCCTCTGATGCTGAACAGCTCTCTGCCAGCCTTGCTCCTCTTTCAACTTCATTTACTTTTGTCAACTCATATGTCAGAGATTAGAAGTTTCATGGAAAAAATAACATGAGTGAGAGCAATATTTTCATTCATAAGTTTGGCCATTGTGGCCAAAAGGTGTGTCCCTTTTTTTAATACTAGCATGCTATATAGTCACTAGCAAACAACATGATGAGCCAAGTTCGTATGATGAATAAATTGCTTCTGATTGACTGGGGAAAGAAAAGAGGACACAAACAGAAAAGCTGAATACATATGTGCATGACACTGCATGACTTCCACTTTGAATTTGAGGTCAATCAACTAAAATAAATAACTGCAAATTTGCCTGGGCAGTTTTTCTTCCCTAACTTTTTGCACTGGTAAGGACAGAAATGTATGGCTTACCTTTCAAAACCAATCTGCCGTAATGTTTTCTCCCATGTCGAACCTGCACAAAGAGGAGAAAAAACAAACACCCTTAGTAAAGAACCCTTTTTGTATGAACACACTTCTTTCCTTGTGCAGCTGGGATCTGTATATTAAGGAGATTTTTCCACCCCTAGAGAAGTACTTGTAAATAACACATCTTTTTCCCAGAGTGCAGAACTGTTGAGAGAGGCTACCATCAGGTGACACAACCATGAGAGGGGTATCAGCCTATACAACTTTACATTGCAGAGCAGCTACAGTTCACTGCAATTCCAAGGGTGGTCTCCTCTGCTAGAGCAATGTGATCTGGAAGCGCTGAGCTGGCATCTCACATCACGCACTCTTCACATTTCAGCTTTTCACTTTACTGTAGTGTTCGTCTGATTTTTGCTGAAAGCTTTACAGCTCCTTCTGAAATCCAGCCCTTTTATTTTTAAGCAAAAGCATGAACATGTACTCCTTCTTTATTGTTTAACCCTTCATATTCATACAAACAGCTGCAAAAGACTCTTTCTCAAAATGATCAAGGACTCAGCCCCACAAACTACTCAAAAGTGCAGACTCATCCAAAGAATTGCCCTCAGTATTTCTGATGCACTTAATACAAATGTTACCTAGATTTTCTCCAAAATAACACCCCCCCCCCACACACTGCAAGCACTAAGTGTTCAGTTTTCAGCTCTTGGCAGGTTTTTTTGCTTTTTGCCAATCTTTTTTCTTTTTTTTTTTTTCTACTATTATGAAGTCATTATAAACACAGGCTACTAAGAGCACAAATATCTCAAGTCATGCAGGTCTGCCTGGCAAATGTGTGGGAGGACATGAAGCTGCGTCATAGTTTGCTCTCTGTCCTTTTATGCTCCTGTGGGAAATGCAACAGGACTACATGCCATGTAAGCAACTACAGTTCTTTTTGAATGATTCATCTCCATCATTCACTGAATTCTCAAAATCAGAGAAGTGACAATAATTCCTGTTGCTGATGCGTTCCATTGCCTGAAGGGAGATATAAGTTAGGAACAAAAAGATTCCTTGTGAGTGACATTAAGCAAAAGTGTTAATTGCCCCCATTCAGTGCAAAGCAGGCAGCAATTTCAGGCCCCTGTCCAGCAAAACACACAGCAGAAAGAGACTGCAAAAGCAAGGTGGAGAAAGCTCTACCTTCACTATATGGGGGAAAAAAAAAAGAAGTAAAATTCTGTTCTGGAATAACTGAGCAATGTTGATTGTTTGATGGGTACTGAGAGCTTCTACTGTGGCACCTGTATTTACCTGAGGTGAGGCAAGACTTCTGCCTGCAAAACTACTTAAGGCAATACCTCTCATCACGCTGACTTAATATTTTATGAAAAGAAGTCCTCTAAAGACATCTCTAAAGCAGGACAAGAAATACTCTCACACATATATTTCAAATAAATGTGAAAAATGAAAATAATGTCTAGCACAATGAGCCATGAATGATTAAGATAAATAAAGACCTGCTTCATTAATGCATCCCCCAAACCCATTACCTTCTGCTCATCTCTTGAGTGCAACTGTTTTCACACAGCATCTATAAATCAACTCATAGTTACAAAGATGACTGTGCCACTCCACAGGTAAGTGCAGGACAGACACAAGCAATTCTCCATATATATTTTATGCAATACTACTGGCTCTTGAAGAGTAGCCAATGGTTTTTGAACTCTGAAGATTTGAAGAGTGTTGAAGAAAAGAAATCTGAACAGCATTTCCTAAAGCAAAGACCAGTACCGGCATCTTCAGTCCAAGTTTCTGTGCCTTCCACTGTTATGTTAAATTGTGTATGAATTTTTCACCCCATGACTGGCTACACTTCATTTGTAATGTATAAAGAGTCCTACTGAAGAAGGCGGGGGCGGGGGAGAGAAAGAGAAAGAAAGGAAAAAACTGTAGAAGAAAGGGAATTGGGTCTCCATTGGTTTGAAATAATCTTTTGGCTGCAGCTGGCCACCAGAATACTCTTTGAAATGCATCTGACTCCTCTGAAGCAAAGCCTGCCAAGAACACAACTAACATTTCATATTAAAAAACCAAATCTTTTTTATGGAGTCTTATTTTAAAATGTTTATGATCTAAACATTGTGTTTTAAGACTGGCCAATTCCATTCACAATAGTATCAACTTCTACACCACACTAAGAGCCAAGAGTAAATACCCTGAGGTAACATAAGCACTAAAAAGAATAGCGCTATTAAAAGTCTAGAAAACCTACTATTTGATTTAAACCTTACCCGTTGCTTCCAAAACATAAAACAGGATTTAAGTCACGTAATTCTCATTAAAATCAAAAAAGGAGTTAATCAAGAATTAAATACTTGATCCTGCTCCCAAGTAAATCAGTAGGAATTTGGCTATTCAATTCAGTCTTTCTCTCTGCTGGGACTGGAGAAAATATTCACCTGTTGACTTTCAGAATCAATCAACTACTACACTTGAGTCACAAAATTAAGGTGGCTTCACTTTGCTTTCTTTTTTTTCCACCACCACAACAAAAATACCATAACTGTTTATAAGAATGTCTTAATCTGGTACCCACGTAATTAAGCTTTTTATTCCAAATACTTGCTCCAGAGTACCCGACCATTCTCATTTATTCCAAAAATTCTGTTTCACATTAACAGCTCTAGCTTTAAAATTTTTCAAAGACATGAAGCATAATGCACTTCCAGAATTTCTGCTCACATTTAACAGGAACAATTGTAACATGCATACCATGCTCATATATGTGCTCAGCGAAATCCTACCATAAAAATGAGAGTATAAGAACATTAGACTTAATAAGATAAAATCCAGAACACCTTCCTTGAGTGAAAAGTTGCCTTCTTTGACAAGTAGGCTTTCATTCACGAAGCAGTTGCCATATTTAGTTTGGCATGGTTACAACTCTCTGCTTACTATGAACTTACTTGGATGAGAGGACTCACATACCAGTGCTAGGTTGTTCGCCTTTACAAAACATGAAGGTGCCTTGCTGCTGAAGTGCACTGGTGGGCATAGGGAAAACACAATAACATAGTCACAGGATCACAGAATCATGGAATTCCAGGTCAGAAAGGACCTCAAGGGTCATCTTGGTTGGATCTCATGGTCCAACCTTGGACAAAAGCACAGGCTAGATACTCTAGCACCCTGACTAGCTGGGTGTTATAAGTGGCCAATGTTGGGGAAGAATATTGGGTAAGTGATTTTCATCTTTTCATGGAGGTTGCACAGCTATTCACCTTGAACCCTATCATGCCTATCTGCCACTGCTGCTGACCTGTAGCTGTTGAGGGAGAAGTCTGGCATGTGTTGTAATTGAAACTCATGCCTCCTATGCCATTCCCATCCACACATGCATGAAGGTCCCTGCAGATCCTGCAGTCCCCATGGCTATCTGTGGTGATTACCAACAGCTTGCTGCCTTCTCGTTTCTCCAGAGTTAGTGGCTACTTTAAGAACTACATACTGCTGCCTGACTCGGCTCTTGAGGCTGTCTAACAGCAAGAATAATAATTCTTGCATTCTTTTCTCACTGTGATCTGGCATAAGGACCAGAGGGGAAAAATAGGGGAAAAAAGCTTAACTGAATCAAAAGACGATGTTTGACATTTTTCAGTAAGCATTAACTGAGCCTGTCAAAACTCAAGTATACAATCGGAATTATATGAAGATCTCCAAAGACTGGAATAGGAAAAAAAATCTGTTAATTCCATCAATCCAAAGTAAAAAATGTTTTTTTTGGAGCCTGTCAGTGGGGTATCACAGAGAGTCACCCACACTCTGAAGGAACAAGCAAGGTACCAGACATACCCCATCATACTTAGCCCATGAGTAACATGCAGGTGTGACGTACATAAACCTGTTATGATACTCCAGAAACAGGCAGATATTCTTGGAATAGAAACTTCAGTGATCATTTTGAAGTAACATTTTGTAGTAACATTTTGAAGGAAAAGAATTTCTGAAGAACAGCTGAATTTGTAACAATTAGAATATTCCTATCAATTTCAAAACTTTGATCTTAAGCCTGTGCCACTTACTGGTGTTCTCAAAACCCTTCCACACATTCAAGAGATACAAAACAGAGATACAGAATACTCCAGAAATGGAGAGAAACACTTTGCTAAACCTTTCCATTGCAGGTGCCACTTCTCTTAACTGTTTCTCAAATAACAGAGAACAGGGCAGAAGTTTTCAGAGTTCAGTCTAGCCAGATTTGTTGGGGGACCTGAGTTTCTTGAATGCACACCTTAAAGCTCTCAAAAAAAAGGATGAACACATTGGCTGCTACAGCTCCTTTCTCAGTGGAGACACACGTACTGTATTAACCACTTGAGGGTTTGCAGTCTATTTAAAATGGATTGAGAAATGCTGCTCTGCTGTATATTCACCTTCATCACCTCAGTACTTACTAACAAGTAACTAACATGTGTTACCATTACTAATGAGCTGAAATGTTCCCAACTGCAGTTGATAAAAACTGCCATATTTGGAACATATTTGTTTTAGCAGCTTCATGTATTAATAACAGCCTTTACAGTTGCTGTTCCTAGTAGCAAGCTTCTATCTTCTTCCAAACAAAAACTAAAAAAAAGCCTACATTTTTTCAGAAATCCTACATTTTTGCTGTTTAATAAATATAAAACCACAGGTTTTATGAAACCAAACAGTAGCTTTGACTAGAGAAATGTAGGTGGCATAGGGAAGAACTTTTTCTTACTTGCTGCACAGCACCATAGAGGTACTGCTAATACTTGCTTACCTGTACATTGGCTATCCAATAGTTAGTTACATGCAACATGACTCTTACAGAAATAATCATTTGTTTCATGTGAAAGGCATGAGACAATGCTACATGGGCATTTAGCATCCATCTGTTTTGGGAAATAAAGCTCTCTTACACTTCCTCTTCCCTTAATTCAAATTACTTAGCCCTCACCCTGCACTCATCACTTTGTAATTTTATCACCAGTCTATCATCTGGGATAATGAAAACACTTTCTTTTAGCATGAGATCTCCTAGTATGACATACTACTACTCTGCTGTGTTCATGCTGGTGTTTTAATTCAGAGCTAGGGAGTATTTCTTGGGCAAATCCCTTACCGTGCTTTGGTTTGCACAACAGAGCCATCTTCGAGTGCACAAATTGGATTCCTTTCACGTGAAACTGAAGCACAGCCCAAGGACCCAACTGCTGTGTTTCAGCCACCAGCTGTTTTTCTGTCTGCATGGCCAGAGCAGAGCTAATCCACACTCAAAACACATCAAAACATGACAGCCAAGGACTCTGCACCGAATGCTTCACCCCTATCACACTGTGCTGCTTGCTGAGACAGATGCAGATCACTCCACCTCTCCCTTTGCCTGTCCTGGAGTGCTCCCAGAAAAGCTTCCCAGTTACAGTCACCCTGAGGAATAAAGGGGCAGGTCAGGGTGCTCACCCTTGTTTTCTGGGCTGTATCCCACCACTGCAGTGAGCAGGAGCTTTTCTACTGCTCTGATGTACAGAGTAGGACTGGATGCTCAGCACTGTCACACTCCCTATAAAACCCCAGGGAGGCAAATGTGTAAGTCAAGACAGCAGATTATTTAATTTTTAAAGCAACTCCTTAAGGAGAAGTGAGGGAAAATCTGGGCTGCTACAGTTTGCTGTGGATGCTGAAGAGACTAAACCCACCAGTAAAATAGAAGCTTAGGGCCAGTGGTCCAGGATTCTGTCTAGATGAAGAAAGTGATTGCTGACTACATAGCAGGAGAGAGTCATATCAAGAAGAAAGATCAGATGTTGCAAGTCTTCACTTGCCTTCCACACATACCAGCTTTCAACGGATTTTTTTACTGAATAAAGAGCACAGATTTGATCCCTCCACAATAATGTCATGGGAAAGATTTACTGTGTATTTTCTCCTCTGAGGAACATAATAAATTACTATCGTGAGATGCAAAAATTGCTTTCCAATAAAAAAGAAATCTTGACTCATTCCATGTTAACCGGAAAAATAATCATCATCAAAAATGCTAGTTCTCCTCTAAGGAGATGTTAATGAGTGGGAACTTTTGCTAATAAAATGAGCAGAGGAGGAATATAGAGCAAAGTGCAGTAGTACTGACACGACGTTTTGTGTGCACACATATGCATATTGCTTTAAGGTGAGCATTAAGAAGACAACAGCTATGGTAAAGTGATTATCAGATGTATGTGAACAGTCACCTCTTCCGGCCTGTGGCTTCCCTGGGAACTCTGGGAGTCCAGATAATGTGTCAGCAGAGCTCTCAAAGAGAAGTGGGGACCCTAAAAGCAGCTGCTTCACAAGCCTAATCCATATTCTGGTTTTTTTCAGTACCTTGATTAGCACTTAGAACTGGGGGATTGGGGAAGCATTGTTTTTTTAAATTGAGCATGTAACTTAAGATAGACAACACCATGCGAAACACCCCTTAGTGCACCTGGGATATAACTGATCCAGCATCTTGCTGGAGGCAGGGGCAGATCCCAGCTCAACTTGCTTGATGGTAAAACCTGTGTCTCTGAGCCTGATGCAAAGTCTATAAAAATAACTGGAAAGACTTGCATTGAGTCTTTGGCCTTCATTGGGCTTTGGCAGTTTGCTGAAATAAATAGCAACGAGGAACAGTAAAAAGAAAATCAGTTGCTATATGTGAAGATGATGTGATAATTAAACAGCAAGTTAAAAGATATGTGGAAAAAATAATGACTTGGAGAAAGAAAATGTGGAAAAGTACTTCCTGCATTTTTTCTCCTATGACAGATTTGTTTAAAATGATACACAGGTAACAAAACAAATTTAAATTGGCTGAATAGCTTCATATTTTTTTTAATCAGCTTTTTCACAAGGATGAAAGGTTCCATAATTTTTGTAAGAATCATGACTTCTTTTATCTGCTTAGATATATCAGAAATGCAGGCAATCTTCCCCTGCAACACATACAGGCTTAAAACCACTCTTACTTTAACTTCATTTAATTTCAAATTTATTTTCTCAATGAGGCAGCAAAACAGCAAAACCCAAAGCACTAGAATATCCTTGGGGAATGTATTCCAGATGAAACCTGAGACAGCTAGCTAATGGAAAGGGCTTTTTTGCTTTTGTTTAATATTTTATTTATCTATTTGTTTGCTGTAATGGTTGGTTAGTGGGTTTGAACCCAAATTTCCAAGGATACCTCAGATTTGAATTCATTCTGCCATCTTACACTTTTCTTTTTGAAATAGAACCGCCCTTCCCTTTCCCCGTCACTGTAGACCCCTTCAAAAATGGATGAGGAAAAGGAAATGATGTGCAGAGCAGAACATTGCAGGTTACCAGCACAGAATCCCACTAAGGGAATAAAGGATGGTTCTTAGATATGATCAATCTCTCTCTTATTCTTCTCAACAGCAGAAAACAGTGCCAGGGCTCTGGGGAGCAGCCTCGAAGGAAGGCTACTTTTCCTGCTGCTGCCATGGGGGATTGCCAACCTTAAGCCAGAGAGTCACAGAGTTTAAGAGGATCAAAATTCACTCCAGACCTTCTGAAAAGGACAAATAATAATGAGTTCTTTTTTCAAATATGGAAGACTGGCTTTGCTTTTGTTTTCAAAGTAAAAGAAAACTTGTATTAAGTTTTATTTTTCATAAGCCTGAAGAAAGTAAGATTTTTCTCCATTTTTATTGGCAAAAAAATTCTCTCGTCTCCTATCCCAAGCAACACTGCTTTGTCTGCTAAAGAGTATCTTAGAGGCAAGGTCTTAACTTCAGAGTGTAAGTGATGGGCATCCTTCCAACCTCTAGAGCTACCCTCTGCTTAACTTTTATTGTAACATAATATACTGTTATGAATAATAATGTCGACCTAGTTTCCTGCAGCGTTGAATGTGTGCAGCGTACCAGCACAAGGAATTTACTTTTCATTGTCTCATTTTCTATTTTTGTGTCATCTGAAAGAGAGGAAGTGGGCACACGACTCCTTGCAGATTTTTAAGCATAGACACACGGGAAGGGGGAAATAAACAAGTGTGCCTGCAGTAGCACATCCATTGTGCAGTATCAAAAGAAATTATGGATGACATAAGTAAGAATAGGAAACTAGGAAATCTTGCACAGGAACAGGAGGGACATTAAGACAACAAACCCCAGCATTCCAGCGGTGGCATCTTTGACTCCACTAACATACTCCACACCATGTAAACCATGCTTTTTATCCGAAATTGCTTTCTGGGTTTTTTACCTTTTTTTTGTTGTTGTTGTTTTTTTTTTTTTGTGTGTGTGTTTTTTTTGTTGTTTGTTTTTTTTTTTTTTTTTGTTTTGTTTTGTTTTTTTGTTTTCCTAAAGTTACTAAAGAACTATTTTATTCACATTATTGCCCTCAGAGATTAAGGAAATTTTTGCATAGTATGATGACACTGTTGTTAGGCATAAGCTCTAGCCCACACTCTCAGCTTTCAGAAAACCAAACCAAAACAAAATAAAACCCACTCAAAAAATTATTTCGGTGGCTAAAATGATACAAAGACCTGATGTGCTGTGTGAAGGATGATATCCAGAATAAACTTCAGGAAATAGGCTTGAGATGTGTACAAACTTAGCACATCACCTTCCACAGAAGCAGAAAGCAGCACTTTTAAACCTCCTTCTGTCTGCATGCCATTAAGAGAAGGCAGCAGTGCCTGCATCAGGCAGCAAGACATTAAGGGCATGGAAGCTGGCTGACTCCCAGAAATCCCTTTAGAGAAGAAATCTGGATGCAGAAGGACGTGCTCCTCTGGGCAGTAGCATGAAGCAGGCACACAGACTCAAACAACCAGGATAGGGCAACGATAGCAACAGATGTTATTTTTCCTCCCTGGAAAATATGAAGATGCCTTATCTAGTTCAGCTGACAAGTATAAACACATAAGCACCGAACAAAGGGTTTCTTTTGGTTTAATTTTCTTTCTCTTTGCAGAGGTTACAATTCTGCAATTTCACTTAAATTTTCACAAAGCTCTAGTCTGTGAGATCAGAAAGAGCAAAGCTCCTGAGCTTTCCAGTTCTCATTCCTCTCATTTAAGAGAGAGCTGACTGTGCAGCTGTAAGGGTGCTCAGAGAAAGCAAAACTAGCAAAAGAATGGGAAAACAGAAGGCAGTGAGGTGCCAGTCACAGATTCAGCCCAATTCTTTGCTTCTATACATTGGTGTTTTTAAAACACTGTTGCCACTCACTGGGAGAGGAGTCCATACAGACAAGGGGCTGGTGAGGAGGAGTTTGGCAACTCAAACTGGTGAGACACACCAACAGCAGAGAGACTCCCCACCCACCCACACCTCTCCTTTCCAACTCACAAGCACACAGCTTTCAGCACCCCCTGCCAAGCCAGGAGAGACATGAGTCACACACTTTGCCACCTGCCATCTGCTCCCCTGCACGCCTGGAACTTCTGCTGGATTCCACCACCACTGGCTGGGAGCCACAAGAGCCACTGGTGAGCACTACTGATCTGTGCTTTGATCATGACCCGTGGAACAGCAACAGTGAAGCCACTAGAAGTACCCAGCCAGGTTTCACAGGGATCCAGCTCTGTGTGATTGTTTTTAGTTTCATCTATTACAGACTGCAGGATTACATTCAGCGTACTAGGAGATCATTTCCCAGCACTTAATTAGTATGCCACAAATAGCATGAACACTATCAACAAATTAAAGAAATCACTGGGTTGCTTAATAATTTCCATTTTTAAAAGCACTCCATGCTTTTTATCTGTGTCCTTTAAACAGTTTACAAATAGTTTGCTCTTTCTACAGTTACAGGCTTAATGAGGAGTATTAAGAGCAATTTCTCCCCATTTAGTTTGCTTGGGTAAGTCTAAGCCAAACAAAATCAATAAAAGCACTGAAACCTTTGCCATTCTCACATGCTATTAGATGATAAGAGTATTCTCACACTTACTTCAAGTGTGGTTATTTTGTCCTCACTGGAATGTGTTTTATTTGAGTGCTTCATTAGGGTATTAAGAGAGTCATACCTTTCGAGTGAATACTGAAGAGAATGATGAGCAGTAACAATTTTCTACTAAGCAGGGATTTTCATTTTACAGAAACCATGGGCTGTTTAGACGTGTTATTCTCAAAAGCATTCTTAAATCATGTGTTTTATTTATTCACGTGCTGCTTCATTAGAGGTGATATTACATCAGGCCTAATAGAAAAAGGATAACACTTTATTGTTTGCTTCTTTTCAAAGATGCACGGCCAACAACAGCAACTCTTCAAAGCTGCTGCCAGTTTGCAAGTTTTTCCAGTCCAAGCAGGTCTGAAGAACTGGAAGGTCCCACAGTGGGATTAGTATATCAAGTGATGGAACACAGGTCCAGTATTAGAGAATAAGCAGTTTATAAAGCATCTCCAAGGGTGTATTAAAAACTCATTGGAAACATTCTTGTTCTGCTCAAAATAATACACAACAAAAATACTACAGTTCAAGAGAACTTGTCTAAAGGATGTTGGCCCACTTTCTAAACTGTCTCACCCCAAACTTCTCTCTGCATCAATTTAAAAAAAATTAATACCCTGAATATACAAATCTGGGCATCTTGGCAACATTTCCCACATAGCATAAATGCTATTAAAATTTCTTGTCTTTCCCAGCTGAAATGCATTGAGCATTTTTATGCAATTGCAAATGTGAGCTATTCACAGTGTTGGGGGACACTGAACCTGTTACATTCTGAAATGAAAACAAAGACACAAAGGAGAGAAAAAATATTTGATAGGAAAATGTACAGAAGAGATAGATTTCTAATAAAGAACAAGTCATACATAAAAGCATTGACTTCTGTTGAAAACAGATGTGAGTGTAAATGTTTGCATTAAATCTAAACTTAATTTAGATCTAAACTAACCTAAATTTCAGTGAATACTTTTTATCTGGAGTGATTTCTTTGAAGACTTTGCATGAGGAAAAAAAAATTCACAGTCTAAAACCTTCATACCACCCTACCTAACTACTAATCTGTAAAGGAAATTCAGTGGTGGAAATAATATTAATATTAGCAATAAATTCTATATTGACACTTTGGTGCATTTGTTTTGTACAGCCAGTGAATGCAAAGTAAGACTTCCACAGGAGTCGCAGTAATATTTCATCCAGCTTTAAGAATTATATTTTCAGGATGGATTTCCTCAAGTTTTTACACTTTTGATGTCATCACCATATCCGGATAGGATAGATAGAAGGACAAAATGATACTTCACAGGTTCTGCTTGTGTGGGAAGAGAGCTCCAGAGAAAAAGGGCAGAGGGCTCCATGTACTATTAACAAAGCCCATGGGGATGGAAGAGGGACTCACTTCAAAAGGATGCTGCAATTGTTGGTGTTTGCAGATGTTTGCCTTATAGCATTTGGTATCTGAAATCAGGCTACAAAGCAAGATGATACTGAAATACAGTCAAGATCTCACACTTCACTCCATCTCAGAGAAAACCTGAAAAGCTCCAACATTAGGCACATCTATCCATAGCTAGATATGCACTCACTGGCATATCAGTAGAGGTTTGGTGATTAAAATTCTATCACTAGGACAAACACTTAGAAAATTTAAAGTAAAGAGACAAAATAATTCTGGGACATGTAAGCCCTTCAGAAGACTCAGACATCTGTAACCTCACAAGGACAAACCTTCCAAAAACTGCATAGGCTTTGGTTTCTTGAGCATCAATTTTGTAGAAATAGCATGCTTTCTTAATAAAATAGCAACAAACAATAAAAGGGTCAGTGGATGGCTTGGCAAATATCCAATATAGCAAAGCTTCCAAGCTACTGGTCAGGCTAGAAAAGTTGTGAGCAAAAGCAAATACTACTTAACAGATTTTGGAGGTCTCTGTGAAACATTCTATGACTGCTGTCAAATTTTGTTAAATGTTATCTTTTACTATCAACTGTGGCACCTCAAACAAGCAGCAAATGTCACTGTTCAACCTAACACAACTGAATTTATGATCCAAACATTTGGGATTTTTACAAGGCAGAAACTCATTCACTATTTAAAATTTACTCAAATTAACCTTATATCTTCTAGAATTTGAATGAACATTGCTAGTAAGTCTTTACAACTACTGTTACTTGCCCTTTACAGAAAAATAATTATTGTTAGTGGCCACATCTTCAATCCACAAAAGAGTGAATTGCACTCCCTCTTTTACTCTTCCTGTGCTCTCAGCCCACCCTAACATTTCACCTCTATAGCAGGAGGGCAAATTTGGACTCTTTGAGACCCTGACTTGAAGGACTAGTAATGTCAAGAACTGCAAAAAGTCAACATTTCTGAGCAAAGCAAGGCCATCTTTTCAGAGGAAAAACACATGAAAATCCCAAGAATAGTCCAGAAATGTCAAAGGAAATCCCTCATGCCACTGAGGTTGGGTGTGCAGATAGAGAGACAGAGGAGATATTTTTTTTATACAACCCAGTTCTCCACCTCTTTCCAAGAACAAAGGTTACCATGTCAAAGTCCCTACAATAGGTCAGCCCCACCACCAAGTATTCATTGCAGTTGTGGAAGAGGAGCTGTATTCAACCTGCTCAAAGAACTTTAATTCTCTCTAAAGTGGTAAAAACTGGCCACACTCTAGTGTAAGGGGCAAAAATCCAAACAGAAAACAAGCCCCTTAAAAATTACTTATGAACAAAAAAAGAAAGGGAGAAGAAGCAACCTTACAGGTTATTAATCTGACTTATTTTCTCATGGGGCATCAGTTTCCCATTACTTGAGATTTTAAAGCAATTTCTAGCTCTAAATAAATACTGTTTCAGTCAAAATTATGTACAGAATTAAGGATTAGTTCATGAGAGAGATTATAGGCTTTGAGTAGATTTTTTTCCCATTTGTGCCTCATAACGCAGCAATTGTTGAATTAGTAATACATTTGTCAAACCTAGTAGGCAATTAGAGTTAATACATATAAAACAAATTACTGCTCCATTTCAGCATGTGAATAGCAAAAGTTTGGCATAAGGTTCTAATTATCTACTTAATGTGAGTCGTGCCAAAACCAGTGGGACAAATTGTATCCTAACTCCCCAAGTGACCCTACCGAATCCAACCTCTCTGCATCACGGCACCAGCCCCAAAAGAGGAGTGTCCAGCAGGACTTGTCCGGGTGCAGCAGCCACCCTGCAGACACCAAAAGTCAAAGGGCAGGGGTGGGAGCTGCCACTTAAGAACAAATGCAACAAGCCAGCTGAAGTGATTCCTCTGAGGGGGTCAAACCTCGACTGGGAACAACTAATGGCTTCTTTTCTACACCACACTGAACAAGAAAATACATACACCATGTAAAAAATAATAGCCCATACTCCATACAGAAAAACCTGGCACAAACAAGTGACTTTTTATGGATTGGTTTTTGCACATGAACTATGGACCCTGAAAGATGCTAGACAGCCAGACCTCCTACTCACTCTCTTTTGACACTGAAGCAGAGACAGGCTGACACTGGAGAGAAGGGGTTTTTAAAAATTCTGTTAAATAATTCAGGGCTCCATCTCTTGCACAGCTGCTCTTAGCAGCTTCCGTGGAGTGATGTGGGAGCTGTGAGCAGAATTCTCTCTTAGCTTTGAGAGCTGCATGTAACTGCCTATTACCTTGTATGCTGAAAAGCACGCATCAAACCAATGCAAATACTGAATTTCACAGGACACAATGAAAAATTAAAAGTATAAAAAGGAAAAAAAAGAGTGGCTTTAATGTGTTGCCATCTCACATGTCAAAGGGAAGCCAAGAAACAAATTCTGTGCTTTGATTTATGAACAAGCTCATCAGAGATCTAAACCATTGCTCTTAAGATATCTCACATTTTGTGCGTTCCTATGCCAAGAATTCAATTCTCTCAATTTTCTTTCTAAATTCAAGGGAAATATCTCTCCTGGGGGATTTCCTGGCACCAGCACTGTCTAAGGGCCAGGAAATGGTGGGATCCAGCTGAACTGAGGGCTGTGTAAAAACACAGAAGTACACAGTGATTGCCTTGAATCCAGACGGGATACAAAAGATGGAGGAAATGCTAAAATTCAGTATTTTAGGAAGGGCTAAGAGAAAAGGAAACTCTAGGCTGTACTGAGCTGAGGCACAACACTGAATCATGATGCTCAGGAACGTTTCTGCAGTTTCTCATCTTCCCTCAGATGGAAGTTTCTCTTTAGATAGCTCATAAGGGACATAGACACTGTCCATTTCCTCTTGTATCAGGCCCAACAAACTCACACATTTCTCAAATCTTCTCTCTTATTCTTTCCTTTTTGAAACTGGCCTGACAGAATGGCTGTGGATGATGGCTGTGTCCTGGAGAAGCTCGTCCAGGAGCTCAAATCTTGTCTAAAGTGGGAAAATTAACAAATAATGACTTCTTGATTCACTGCATAGCACATCTCTCCCTCTCTCCATGCTATTTTCCCCATTTGTACTGTCACTGAAGAAAAGAAATTTTTTCACTGCTGTTCCCAAATGCCTTGAAACCTGACATTTAGGACCTCTTTGTACACCTAAAACATTGGAAATGTCCTGAGAGCCTTTGGAGTGAGCCACTGGGAGAAGAGTGGATTTGCCAAGCAGTGGTATCAGGACTATAAGATTATGAGACTAAACATCTTTTTATTTACTTCATTTTCAAGAGAGTCTTTCAGTGTCAAGAGAAAGAGGACACAAAAATACTCAGGTCAGATGTTTATGTGACAAACAAGCTAGCAGTAGCATTTGCATTTCTGTGAGAAGTGTTCATGTTGGAAGGCCTCCTGCTGATCTCAGGAAGCAGGAAGCAGGAATCATAGGTAGAAATGCAAGCAAAGGGAGAAAAAAATAGATATCCCATTATTGCAACAAGCCAAAGGATGAGGGAGGGTGTATACAGCACACATTTTTCCCTGTAAGAGGAAATGCACTTCAGAAGAAACCCGAATACTGCATGCAAAGATGTGTTGAGCTAATTGAACAGACACAGTTAATGAATGCCACCTCCATGGAGGTTGCCTTCTGTCTGGCACACAAATAAAGCAATTGGCCAGCTTAGAAATTTGCATTGTATGACAAGTGGAGATAATGGTACAAGATTACACAAAAGGAAGTGATTTTACAGATTGAAAAGGAAACGAATCCTGTACATCTTCTTACATCTGGCACTGCACTGCCTCCAGTGAATGAACACGGATGTGCAAAACAACCCTCTGCCAAGTAAGCTGAGAAAGGCCAATACACTGCCTTTGCTGAAGAACTGGAAAATGACCCTGGTGAAAGAGGAAGCTCCTGTTTAGGAACAAGCAGAATCTACATCAGAAGCATATTAGATCCACAGCTGAGAACATCTGCAGATAGATACATATTTCAGATAAAATTTTATAATGTTTATTCAAGTCATTACATGTTTACATAATTGGTACCCTACTGCTTGATTTTTTTGTGTATCACCATAAGTCTTTTGGAGTCTTACTTCATATTAGACTTTTGCACTGGTGAAATGCTGTACCTTCTACCAGAAAACAACCACTGGGCAACACAGAGAATCAGGACATGATAAATTGAAGAGGAAGTCTCCAAGAAGGCCCCTGAGATAGGTCTATGAAATCTGCTCTTGCAGGGACCAATAGAAGCATCAAGGTAAGAAAACAGATTAGAAAGTAGATCACTGGCTCATTAAATTCATCTTAGTAAGAAATAAACACTCACATGCAGAAAAGTTTCCTATCAAGGTGTGGCAGGCAAGGTATGCTCAAGTGTAGGTGGTTGGTGGACCACGATATGAAATAGCAATCTATGCAAGGAAACTTGAAAATCTTCTTTTTATCCCAGCAACTGCTGAATCTCTTGTGCACCAAGGAGTTTCAACTCTCCATGGTCAAAGCACATCAATCTTGAATTGAATGTGTTCTTCCATCACCGGTATGTATCTGCACAGCCATGATGACATTTGCTGACAAAATCCAGTCTAACTTCTTATGAGCTGGGATAATGGCATAAGACCTGATCCTGATCCTCTTTACTTCATTTGTGTAAGATGGTATTGACTTTGGCATTTGAACAGAGTTTAGCTATCACTCTGTTTAAAGAGATCTTCTAATAATGATTTTAGTAAATTATTTGATGAGAGATTTCAACCTCATCTTCATCATTCCACAGAGGCTGCAGTGTTTTAGAACTTCCACACAGATACCGTAGATATCAAAAAATGCCTGATAGCACAAAGTGAAATTGTCACAAATCCCAAGAACCAGAATTAAAAATGGGTATATATATAAAAATATGGGTATATATGACTGAATGCCAATGATTTAACAGAAAAGCAACACTAAATTCCCAAGACAGAGCAACAGCAGAGACAGACCAGTCACAGGGGTCTCCCAAAATAGCAAAGGGTAGATGGAGCCACAAAAATTCTAACATAAGGTACTTTCAGTGTGCAACAAATGTAATGAAGTTTAAAACAGAAGCATCAGGTGAGATACTGTCACATCAATTATAACAAATCTCGGTGAAATGTATGTGAACATATGAAAACATATGAAATACATGTGAACATATATAAACATATGTGAACACTGTTCACTTCAAAACCAAAATTATTTGACTCTACACAAAGAAGCACAAGATTTCCAGTTAGAGAGATCATTTAAAGCCTAGCCAAATACTGGGAAATATCCTGAGAGATTATGACCTAACTATCCACATCCTGGACTAAGAATTTCAACCCCCCCAAAAACAACCTACTCACATTGTTATTTATAATGAAATATTACCTAACTTTTTGTTTCCAGTTCTGAGTTCCAAAATATACTAATCTTCTTCATAGGAATACATTCTTTATTTCATTTAAACAGCTTTCATATACAACCTCCAACTGAGGAAGGAATAATGAGCAAACACAGTTAGGATAAAGTATCTAAAGAGCAGAATGGTCCTGATGGGTTTGATTTACATCTGAATGGATTTAGCATCAGCATTTGGAAATTGCGGAGTCTACATTCCCCTCTCCAAACTCAATTTTTTCAGCTCATAAACCTTTTTGAGATTTATAACAGCTTGGTGAGCAGTGTCTTCTGCATCCCATATGCTAGGGGGATGGGTGGTTTTATTAATATTAATAGAAAATTACAGCAGCCAAATTTTGTGATCATTGACCCAAATATAGAGGCTACTACCTCAGAATCAAACGCAGCCAAAAAAAGATACAACTCCAAGGTGAAAGTAGCTATTTGTACCACAAACAGCAACATAAACAAAACAAAACAAAATAAATTAAAAAAAAAAAACAAAATCAAACAAACAAACAAAAAAAAACCCACAAAAAAACCCCTCTATAAACATGAGATCACTTTGGCTGTAATCCTGACTCAGAAAAGAGAACACGACAGTGAAAGTTTTAGATAAATGCAGTCACTGTGTGACATGCAGAAGACAGAGAGGGAAACAGAGCAAGTGAGAAGTATTTATCCCATTTTTCATGATCTGGTAGGCTTTTATTTTATTTTAAATACCAAAATCCTATTGACAAATCCTAGGAGACCTAGCATAATGTCACATAAGCCACATATTAACCTTTCTTTATTCTCAGAATTCTTTCTTTCTTTTTTTTCTCAGGAAAAAAAAAAAGGAAAAATTTAATGCATTTAGGAAACACAGAGCTACCCTGTACACAGTTGTCTCTTGGTTACCCAGCACTAGTGGTGCATCATGGCAGTGTGCTGCTGTAGCACCAACAATGATATATACAGCATCACTTTTATGACTTCCAGGACATGTCAATCTCTGCTAATGAAATGTTTATTTAAAACGAAATATTCTTTACTTAATGCCCTAGTAAAGTATAAATATTTAACAGTGTTTACAATATATGTGTTACTGTACAACAAAATTTAACTCTTGCAATAAAGAATAAATTAAGTGAATTTTACATTGCTGGCACTCAGCATTTCCAAAATGAAAAAAAATCTCTGACATTTCAACCAAGTTTTGAGAAATCTTTGAAATCAAGAGCTGCCACTAAATAAAATGCAAAATCTTCTGCAGAAAGATTACATAGCAAAAGAAAATTACATATCAAAACACTAAAGATTATTTTTGCCTTCTGACTTAATACATCATCCACCAATAAAATACAATATTTATTGTTCATTCCTGCAGCTGCTGTTATAGAACCTTTCACTCTTTACTATAGTTAAAAAAAAAATAAAAAATAACAGGAACTGTGAACTATGAAGGGAAATGTGATATCATTTTCCTATTGTTATCCAAAAAGACATAGAATAGATATGGAAACCCATCTTTGACTTTTTCCAGATGTTCATGGAACTCTAAGAGCATTCCAGCCTTTGTTTTATGTGGATTTGGATTCTTCTAAACTTCCTTGCTCAGGATTTTCCTTTTTATCATATATATGAGAGAATTCTGACAATGTTTCAGTGGGGATATGAAAAGTCATAAAAACAATCTCAAAATTCATGTGTCATAGGTGTTGTATAATCTAACTTGTGGAAAGGCTGTTGAGAGGACAGGATTGTAATGAACAGGTGGTATTTCACTCTCAAGGCAATGCAGTTTCATGAGCTGAAATTTATTTTGGTTAGAAGCCTTCATAAAATTACTATATGATGAGAGTACAGTAGCAGAAGAGGGGTCCAGTCCAGCATGGCTGTAGAACTGCTACACTGGGCAGAACCATGGCTCACATCTACGTCAGCAAGACAAACCTGATCTCTGCCAATTCCCAGAAATTTTCATTTAAAAGCTGCATAAAAATTTTAATGGCACTTACAGGTACTACTGGAAATTGAAAATTTTATTTAATTCAGTGCAGTGGCGAAAAATTATTTATTCCCTCCCCCAAAACCTTGCTGAGGCAACAACTGCATGAGTAGCAGCCTCAGGGACTTCAGAAAAGCAAGGCCACTATGGACTCTGAACATCCATGTCCATCTGCTGACCTTCCCTTCTGCTGTCATTTATCCACTCCTCCTGCATATTTCCTGAGCATCTGACCAAGAACTGCAAGTTCAACAAATCCCTCTTGCTCACTATCTCCATTCTGCAGAAAACAGTTATTTACTCTGTGACCAATCCATGCATGTGGATAACAATACTAATATTATTTCCATTTTGATAATAGGACCTCTGGATTTTTTTTTTCTCTGTTAGATCTCAAAGTATTACATCCCCTGTAATCTTGCCTGGTCTGTGCATATTTTTGGAAGCCCCCTTCTTGGAGTCAAAGAAGTTGAGCTTCTATGGTATTGACCACTAGAGCACATTTTACTTTCTCATTGGTACTTACAGTTTTTTAAACCTTGGAAAATTTCATGGAATTTTATTGAAAAAATGGTGCTGAAACATCCTCTTCCCCCACTTAGCAATGTTGTCTAATTGGGTAATTCAATCAGCCTGACTCCTGAAATTGCACAGGTTGCTGGGCAGTACTAAAACTTAATAATCACAAAAAGTTCCTGCTGTAATGAATGAGGCCCCTCAAGATGAAAATATACATGTGTGTTTATATAAACAGAGAGAAACTGAGCACAATCTGATAGCAGTTTAAAAGGCATCTCTTGTCCCCTTCACACAGCACTGATTGTTAGTGTTTCTGCCAGTCCTGTACTTTATTCTTAGTCAAATATAAAACATCAGATAGTCAAGAATATGGATAACTATGTAAATATTCATCTCTGAAATAATGAGAACTGGGAGATCAGTAACTTACAAAGCTGGAATTGTTGCCAGCACAACAGCATCAGCTCCAATTATGTTTTATTCTTGCCATGTTTGTCTGGGATATCACAGAATCACAAATTCATAGAACCAATAAGATTAGAAAAGACCTTTATGATTACCAAATCCAACCATCAGCAGTACTAGCACATTCACCATTAAACCACATCTCAAATGCCATACCCATATGGGTTTTTTTAACTCTTCCAGGGATGGTGCTTGTAGGACTTTCACCAGCACAAGTTTCACACTGCAGTTGTGTTTACTTACCACTAGACCACCACATCTTCCAGGTGAATGTAATATTTTTTTAGGATTAAAATCCAGTTTGGCACCTAAATTAAGGACTGTATTTTTAACAATGATGGCAATTTGCTAGACTGTACAATGGAGCCTATTCTGGGTAAAATTTGAGTCTTTTGACTTGTCTACAGTGAAGGTAAGAACACGAGTCCTTTCATGAAACATTACATTATTCACAGACAAATTTGTGGGGTCTAGAAAAAGGACGAATTTCCTGGAACCTGCTATGTAGCCAACTGTGGCATCACTAACAAACTGCATGGACACAATCCCACGACAAGGTCAAACTGCTGCCTCTAAAGGATGAGTTAAACATCATCCTTTTGCATTTCAACATTCTAAATTTGTGTGCCAAAAAGAATTTGTGTGCCACCATGAAAAACAATTCGCTATTTATTTTTTGACCATAGTGACTGTAGGTAAGGTGATATATGACCACAAGAACATAACATGCTATCAGTTCTTATCACTGTGTCCTCTGTACTAGGGGCTGGCTATCTTCTTTTAAAATGCAGGACTATATACTTAAATGTACAGTTATACAGGTATTAATGACTAGTTAATGTACTCTGAACTACATTACTCTTGATTTCCTTCAGGAACTACTTCCATACACTGTCCTACGCCCCAAAAAACTTGCTGAAGCTTTTGACAGCCACTGGCTGGAGTGCATGCTTTTGAGTGTTTTACACTACTTCAGTGTGAAAACTGTGTTTACTTGTTCTCAGTTTTAAAATCTGAATTCAATCATATCTGGTGACAGCTGAAAATCAAGTTCATTCCCTTAATCACTTTGAAAGATACTGTGTTCTACTCTCCCTATTTCTAGACACATAAAATAGGATTACGGTTTTTTCATGAAATATTTTTCATTTACTACACTTGCTATTGAAAATCTTTCTGGTTTCAGTCTAGATGATGACTGTAACATCTCTGAAATCCAGTTTCTTGATTGCTTTAAACAAACCCCTAAAGAAATGTAGTATGATAAAATTCATCAGTAAACACAGTATATATGGATTCATATATGTATATGTTCCAGACCTAAATATCGGGAAAAATGCAGGAGTTGAAACAAAATGGGGATGTTTATGACTTTGGAAATTAAGTCTGCCCCTCAAAATTCAGAGTTCTCCTCCTTCCACAGATGTAAAGGATAGTTTTTCACCCTTTGTGAGTGTAACAGAATTGTTTTTAGTTTTTTTGCTCTTTGTTAAGAGTAAGCATTGACAGATGTGCTGAACATTTTTTATGCAAAAGGTGTAAGGTACTTTCTGGCATCCTGTGTGGTTACTGATTTAGACTTGTATAGCTGGCAGAACTTGGATGGAATTTTAAGACAGACTTTCCATTTGGAAGTAAACTCAAAGCATGCAAGTTCTGATTGTATTTGACCCAGGTTTAGGACTGTGTTCTAACACACTGATGCAGGAGAGCCCAACAAAGCATTTCAAGTCCAATCCCATCAAGAAAACATTTTTTTCCTGATGGGTCCAAGCCCTATTTGAGCAATGTTTTTTGCTTTGTTTTACAGGGTGGTTTGTTTTACATCACAGCTTCCATGAAGGGCTCAGTAAACCCAGCCCTTTCAATTAGAAGTTAACCTCAACTCAAGACCTGATTTTTGTCCAGAGCAGCCCCTAGCCCACAGTGCCCAGGGAAGCCCACCCACTGGGGTGCTGCACTGCCAGGGATGGCTCACCAGAGCTGCCACCCCCAGACACAGCACCTGGCCCGTGCCTGCAGCTGAGATGCCCAGCTGTGGCAGAGTGGCCGTGGTGAGCAGCTGTCATCATCTCAACTCAGATTTGCTGTTTGCTTTCCAGCTGCTGACGTAAATCACCAAGAGGTGCAGAAGGATCAAGCCTAAGGGCTCTGACCCAGGCACCAACCCCCCACAAACTTGCAATGTGAGTAGGAGCACACGCAAAGGCTCACAGCATCACACTAACGAATCAGGTTTTCTAAAATAATTCAACACAATTACGTGATGAAGAGCAATCCTTAACAATGTAAACAGCCAAACAGAAGAGACAGATCCCCAGAAATAAAGTGAAATATTTATTCTCAGTGGAAAGTATTTGTCTAAACAGTGTCCAACACACAAATATATAGTTTCCTACTCCCAAAGAGTAATACTCCAGTAAGGCTCCCCAGTAAAATATTTATATAACTATATTTATATAGTGATTTGAATAATCAACAAGGGAACATTTCATCAGGGTCCCTACACCAGCCCAGAGATGCTGGTTCCTAAAGCACTATAGTGCTGTCCTGACATACCTCATTCTGCTGCAGCCAAACTCTGCCAGTGAACCATGATAACCTGGGGTCAGAGTAAGGGTCTGATCCTGCAGACAAGTTTTTTCACTGTAATCATCTGAGCAGCCAGTTTCTGATTTTGCTGGTCTTCAAGAACTTTTCACAATATGGAAAACAGGTTTTGTAGTAACGTGGAACTTCAAAGCAGTTGGCAATGTACACTGATAAGCTTTTCATATAAAGGTTAAGCATACAACCAGGGGACAAGCAAGCAAGTGGCTACTTACAAAAATATAGAAGCCTACTCTGCACATTTGCTCCCTAATTTACTAACAGCACTAACCCCGACTATAAATCAACAAACAGATATTCTCTTCTGCTTTTATTTCCTTCACACATACATTCTGCTCTCATCTCATATATTCAAGTTTTATTGAGTGCCTTCTCCTTCACAGCTGGCCTTGATTTCTTCCTTGTGTTTGCTGCTTCTGCTTCTTCCTTTAAGAGGACAGAGGGAGACAGAAAACAGCTGCTCTATCTCTCCTACAAACAGCCCTAAAACAAGCTGACACAAATGGTCACACTGCAGTCATCCTAGCTACAACTGGGACACTAAAAAGAGAACTGTCCCAGTTTGCCTCACAGCATCAGCAGGTACACCGGGTGCTTCTTTGGGTGCACCTTGGCAATACCTTCCAAAGTTCACCAGCTTCAGAAAGAAGCTGTACAGCCCCATGGGCCACCCAGCAGTTTCCCAGGTCTTCTCTCCAATGCAATTCTGACTGTCAAAAGTACAAACTGTGAGTGGCAGTGAGAAGGATCATCTCCTACATCAGGTTCTCTTGAACAGTCGAACAGAAGCAAGTATGCCAACATCATGACAGCAGAATCACATCCATTACACAAAAGAGTTATGTACCATGCCTCAAAGTGACTCCCTAGAATATTGCTCAGTTTTCACATGGCAGCCTATGAGTCCAGAAATAAAGGCTCCATAAGTACAATGAACACTAACTTTCCAAACTGCTAAGTAGTAACACCCAGCAGGAAATTAAGCAGGACTTATCATACATGCCTAAGAAGCAATTACAGAAGCTTCTGTTTCCCCAGTCATAAATTTCCTGGCTACATAAAGCTGCATGGAAAGTGTTGAAGAAATAATGACATCCAATATGCACTGAATATATAGAATATACAGAATACATATACAGAATAAGCTATTGTTGTAAGCTTCTGTTGAGACAAAAAAGGTATGCTAACACCTTTGACTACTTAAAAGTTTCTTATTGGATGTGTTCCACATGTTAAACATTCTTGACTCTTGAAATCCTTGAAGTGATGGTAAGAAATGGTCAGTGGTAATACTGAACAACCACACTCCTTTCTAGGACCCAATATAATGACTATATCTGTGCCACCACATCTGGATATCACTGCAGTTTTCACAGCTAAGCATTCTTTTTAGTCTCAAGATCTTCATGACTCCATAGGGAAGTTCCTTCTTATTCTTATACTTCTTGACTCAGACACTGCACATCACCTATGCAAGAAACAGGACATGATGAAACCAGAGTGTGATAGGAAATACTATTTCCTTAAAGTCAAGTCTCCTGCCTTTCTGTCATTTCCTAGGTTTTCAGAGGTATTTGCCATGTGAAATAGCCTAACAGCAGCTTCAGCTCTATTTCAACCCTTGCTTGCACCACTCTTACCAATCTCTGCAGAGATTCTGAGATTTTCTGTCTCTCAGTGGAGATCTGGACAAATGGCCATTTGCTGCTTTGTAGCTCATTACTCTGCAGGCATAGTGGCTGATAAGAGGGAAGCTCTGAGGAAATCTTAATCTCCTTATTCTGTAAACTGTGGATCTCCATAAACCCTGAGTCACCAAGCTGACTCCTGCTGCAGGTTGTGAGGTACAAATAACAGAAGAGGAAAACCTGCTTCTTAGAGGATTTTACAAGCTAAGTCAAAGCAGGGTTTTTTCAATCCAGATGGCACTAGGCAGATGTCACCAAGAGATCGTCTTTACTGCTTTGGCTAAGAAGGACCATATCCATATATTGACTTTTAATAAAGAAATTTCCACAGTTAGCTTGGATTTTTATAAAATTCTATTCACCTGCTTCTCATGTCCTCAGGCTTTAGCATCCTGCTAGTAATATAAGCAATGAAGCTTCACATAGTTTGCTGAGGACATTACACAAAGCCAAACCACAAAAAGTAACTGACTGTCCCAGTTTTGCCAGGATAGAGTTAGTTTTCTTCCTAGTAGCTGGTACAGTGCTGTGTTCTGGGTTTATTATGAGAATAACGTTGATAACACACTGATGTTTTAGTAGTTGCTAAGTAGTGCTTACCCTAAATCAAGGACCTTTCAGTGTCTCATGCTCTGCCAGTGAGAAGGTTCACAAGAAGCTGGGAGGGAGCACGGCCAGGACAGCTGGCCCAAACTGACAAAGGGATATTCCATACCCCAGATTGTTGTGTCCAGTATATAAAGTGGGGACTTGGCTGGAAGGGACTGTTTGCTGCTCAGGGACAGGCTGAGCATTGGTCAGTAGGTGAAGAGCAATTCTATTTTGTCCGTGTCACTTGTGTTTCTTGAGTTTTATTTTTCTCTTTTTTTCTTTTTTTTTTTTTTTTTCAGGAAAATTAGTAGAAGCAGCAGTAGTAGTAGTAGTTTACTTTCTTTAAATTATTAAACTGTTCTTACCTCAATTCATAAGCTTTGAGCTTTTTCTTACCTTTTTTCCCTGAATCTCCTCCCCATCCCACTGGGAGGTAGGGGGAGTGAGCAGCTGTGGGGTATGTAGTTGACATGTGGGGTTAAATCACAACACTTACCTTTCATAACACCTGAACAAATATACTTTCCAGGTAACTGGCTGTCTGTACTGATTTAACAATTAATAACAACTGTAGTTCAGGACTTCAAAAATATGTAAGCATCTGAATTCCATTAAAAATGGACTTTTATATTGGAATTTAGTATTATCAGTCTTGCTGGACAGTATGAAGAACCTGTATAATCTCTTCTATATAAAATATTGGCTTAAAAATTGTTTTTTCCCACTGAGGCACCACTCACCACTCTGGAACTCACCTAGCTAAAAGTCTGGACTAAATTCGTATTATTTTGGCTCTCATAGACATCACAGGCTTAGACAAGGTCAATTTTACAATAGATATCCTCTCAATGAAAGGTTACTCTGATTCTTCTGCAGTGCTACAGCTGGTTGTTTCATCCTATAAAAGCTTTGCTGTACTGGATATCCCACAGTTCTTGAAACAAGAGTTCATTTCTGAACCTTCTTCTCTTGCTGCTTATACAGAAACCACACAAGTACAATCTGGTGACTTCTGTGATAACAGAATGAACTCTTTCTTAGATGTTTAAAGGCATCACTTTTTGCTCAGATTTTGGCCAAGATTATAACCTTTGAGATGACACACAAAAATACAATTAAAATGTCGATGTTCTGCAAGACAAGGCCCACTTTTATTGGAAAAACGTTGAAATACAGATTTCACTAAGCAAAAAAGAAAGTGTGTGATGCACAAACAATTGAGGTCACTGAAGATCTCAATTTGCAGCTGAACCAGTTGTTTGGAAAGCACCTTAAGCATTTGCCTGGTTGAGATATGGATGTGTTTGTTAGGGAAGAATGAGCTGTTTTGCCTGGGGTGTAAGTGCTTGAGCATCTTTAATGAACATAACTGTTAGCTTTTATTTTGGTAAGCAAAACCATTGGAGAGGACATCATGACTTTTTCAGTATAAAAATGATTACTTTGCTATGACTTCTGCTCAAAAGCTTCTTACAATAAACTTACTAATTTTCTTAATGCTATTTAGATTAATTTCATTTAATATGAAGCAATATTTTTGAAATTAAAATTTTCAAAATTATAGAAAATTAATAAGAAATTGTCAGAGTATTTTTTTCATAAGAGAGTATTTAAAATTTCCAATATTTTAAAAATATGTGTTTTCAAGGCAGTCTCTCATGAAATGATGTGTCAAAACAGCCAACAAGGGGCCATGAGATGCACTCAGACTCCAGGCAGGAGCTGGGCCAGGAAGTCATGGTATTTGAAAGACTGGCATGCATCTGCCACCTACCTTTGAAATAGAAATATGAAACTCTGTATGAAATGTTTTAATTTTTTTTCCTTTATAAACAAAAGCAGCATCTTTACTTCCAGTGAGTTAATTAATCCAACAATAAACAAGAACCTTTACCAAAGCAGTACTTAACAAAATCAGCACAACCTTAAAAGTATACTCAGGAGGGTATAAAAAGCATGAAATCTCACCAGGTATGTAGGAAAGAGTAATTATTCATTCCTATGAAAGGTCAGCTTCAGTCCTCAGCCTGAGCTTTCAATAAATGGTGAAACATAATTTATTTGTACTGGGTATTGTTGCTTCCTAATATAACAAAATACCTCAGGGACATGCTGGTAGTAATGCAAACACAGGATGGTCTTTTAAGCCAAGAAATCATTTCAAAATTTATCTAAAGCAGAAAGTTATTATGATTCATCAATGGTGGCATGCATTTGTTTGACATTCACCATGGCATACCAGGGACAGAGAATTATCTGATTTTAGTTCCCATGATCTAACAGAGAAGCTATCTAGGCAACTTGGTGCTTTAAATCTATTCTCCCTTTTTCTGCAGATAGCCATTTTGCAAATAAAGCACTCCAAGGAGGTACAATAAAGAAAGATTCATAGAAAGTCTGTAGAAGGATGTCAAGGTATCTATTTAAATTCCATCACTTCATCTATGTGATGTATAAGGAAAATATCCAGAAATACCTTAAATGCTCTTTTTGGTATTCTTACAAACATTGACTACAAAAATAATTAATGAGTAGTTGAAGTATTCTAAGTTGCATTTCTCATGAACAAAAACACTGTTCTGGAAGAATAAGCATTTCAGCAGATTCATTCACAGAAGTCAAGACCAAAAGATGACAGACGAGCACAAAATAAGAAATGGATGTACATCACTACAATTAGGAGAAAAAAAAACCCAGACTTTCTTTTGGCTGACTTTCTTAAAGCCTGACTAAGCACAAGAAGATACCCTTACAGTATGTACATTTCCTGAGTATTATGATGAGGAGTAATTGAACTGATTTACTGGAAGTAAAGTTTAAAATTAACATTGTGGGAAACATTCCTGCTAGTGTTATTGCCATTTTTAAAGGTGTTTAAAACTGGTCCTAGGAAAGAACCAGACTGTGCATACTGGAGATTGCAACTATTACCTTGTGATCTAATCTTCAGTTGCCTGCCTAATGGATTCTATACTCAAAAAATGTTACCTAATCTAATGATCAGAATTTTATTCCATCAGAAATACAAACTTAATAATGAAATTCTATTACTGCTTGAATACTGCTATACTTCAAAATCATACTGTCTATTATATGGAGATATCAGTGAAACAAGACTAATTACATAGCTTTTGATGGTTTGAGATTAGCCCAGCTCACCCTTTCAGTATTAATTTTTCTTTTCCTTTCTATATCTGGGAGATATTCAATGTTAGTTCCACATACTTGAGTTGTGGCTAACCAGAGATCTTTCATTAAGCTAAATAAAGACTACTAACAGCAAAATTTTATTAGTGCTAGGCAATAGTCACAAGGCTCTTAAGAAACAAGAACCTTCTGTTGGCCAAACACATTTAAACACCTCTATCAGCAGACCAACATAATTTAAAGAATGCTGTAGCATTTTGTAGCCTGTATCCTGAAAAAGAAGGTATATGAACTCTGAAAGAGGAGGCAGATCAGAAAGATAACAAACCAAAGAAGTTAAACATTCCAGGAATTATCCTAAACTGATTTTGAATTACATAAGTCCAGGATAATAGAAGAATATTTTGAAATGGACCCGAAATTCTGTATGTCTGGTTTTTGTTTGCAGATGGCCCAAATAAAACTGCTTCTAGATATAAAGGATAAAAGGATAGCTGTTCTTCACTTCCAAAATGAAACCATAACTGTATAAGGTTTAAGAGGTGATACTCTTTATCACACCTCTTATTTAAACATTTTACAAGTGTTTCTGTTACCAAAATGAAAATATTATTAGAAGCTTTAATATAGCAGTGTGAAAAGAAAAACTAAAACCAGAAAATGATCTTTTGATTCAGAAAATTGGCATTTGAAAATATTGAGACAAACTAACCTACAGAATTTGCCCACAATGTTATCCTGCCCCCTCACCTATTTCTGAAGTTGCCAGGAGTTAGATTAACTACACAAAGGCCTCTGCAAGGCATCATGTCCCAGACAACACCTCCCACTTTGATTATTGTTGGTATCAAACTTCCTAATGGTGCATTCAACTCCTGCATCCAGATTAGTGATAAATACACTGAAAACAGGACTGGCCCTAGAATTGGGCCCTGAAGGTCCTGTGGCCCCATTCACCACAACCCTTGGAGCCCCACCTTTCAGCCAGTTCATCAACCAAGCACATCTTGAACCTACTGGATAATTTTTCCTGGAGGACAATATCAAAAGCCTTACTAAAATCCAGGAAAAATACATCCACCACCTTCCCTTTATCCACTGGGCAGATGACTTTACTACAGAAGGATATCAAATTAGGTCAACAGGAGTTTTCTTTTGTGAACCTGTGTTGACTGTGCCTGATGACTGCATTGTCCTTTAAATGCCTTTAAGTAGTACCTAATTTAATATTTTTCATATTTCTTTTAGGAACTGAGGTTAGAATAACAGGTCTGTAGATTCCTAGATCTTCCTTCATGCCCTTTTTGTAAACTGGAAAACACTGTCTGGCTTCCAGTCAGCAGGACCTCCCCAGACTCCCATGACCTTTGGAGAATAATTAAGAGGGCACCTGCCATAACATCCACTAGGTCCTTTTATGGTTTAATTTACTTGAACTTGGGGACATACTAAAATTCCATCAAAATCAAAACAAATAGTAAATTTAAAGGAAAACCCAAAAATTTATTTATCCAAAACCCCTTAAAGGTGTTATTGCAGAAGGCCCCTATAAGAGAAGCCACTACCAAACAAGGAGAGAGAACAGTCTCGATAAATAAAACTTTCTGGAAAAAAAAATAGGCAAGCATCAACTTCCACTATACTGTAAGAATACTTACCTACACAAACATGGTGAAAAAAAAATAGTCTATTTTGAAGAAAAGAATTTGTGGGATTTACTGAATCACAAATAAAAAGTGTGAGACAATTGCAAAAAGTACCATACAGTAATTCATAAATAGGGAGTATGACCAATTACTTGGGTAATTGTCATATTTCAGAATATGCTACTAAATTCTCAGCTGAAATAGTGACCAGCTTTGGACACTGAGTTTCAAGAAATACCTGAAAAAACTTGGAGAAAACAGAAGTAGACCAAGAACTATAAGAATAATCTCCTTCCTAGAAAACATGATGCATAAGGGGCTGAGGTTGTGTAAATAGAAGAGAATGTGAGAAAAGAGTACATACAACAAATATGACTGCCTTCAAAAATGGGTAACCATAAAGACTAATGGAAAGTTTTTCTTTACTTCTACATCAGGCTGAAGGATGAAGACAGGATATTTTGACTAATGGAAGAAAAATTTCCTAATGATAAGCATCAGAAAAGACTGTAGCTGTAAAAAATGTTTTATTAATAGTGGATCTAGGTCTGGATAGAGAAACAGAACACATCAATCTTCCAGTCTACACTTCTGAACTTCTTATTGAGCAAAAAGAATTGGATAAACATTAACAGCAAGTCTAAAATGCAGAGATCATAACACTGTGCAGAACCATGGGTGAAGTGCTGTCATTTCTCCAGCTATGGCTTAGCCCACATCTGGCAGTCAGTTTTGTACAGCACTCTTCATATGGCTGGGGAACAGGAAACCACTGGGGCTGTGTCACCACATTGTTACAAGCAGAGGTACTCCCAAGGTGCTTTCTGGAGAGGAAATTCTGTCTTCCCCTCTCCCACACAGTAACATCTAAGTTCTGGTGTCCTTAAATGACAATAAGTGACCTTATTCCCTGATCTAGCAAACGCTTTGGCCTTTTCTAGCCCCTACATTCACAACAGTCTTTAACTTCTCCTTCAGCACCTTGGGTGTCCAGCAATGCCAGTATCAGATTGCCCTTTTTATTGGCTTCACCTGGATCTCACTGACTATAACCCTACCAGTAAACAAAATGGTGCCAGTTTACTCAGTATTCAGGCAGTGAAATTCAACAGCTGAATATTTCTTGTTGCTAAACAGTTTAAAAATTCTTGGAACAACTTTGGTCAACCAACTTTGGTCAACCAACTTCTTTCCCAAACAACTCGGGCACAGTTTGGGTGTTCCTCTGGGACAAATAACATTCCCAACAGGCAACTCCAAACCACCCTTTGCACTCAGAAGGCAAAAAGAGTTTTATGGTGAGTGTGTGGGAATGTCATGCCTGGTGGCCTTGGTGTCAGAGAGCAATCTGATAACATTTAATGCTCTCCTACAGCTATACTCACTGCTCTGTGAGGCCCCAAGTAAGGAGATGGTTACTAATGGCAGCTGAAAGAAGAGCTCCTACACTCAACAACTGTGAATAAACAGTAAAAAATAGTACATTTCATCTTGAAGAGTGGGCTCTTCAGGATAAAATAATTATTTTAATTCCCACTGCAGTCCCTGGTTCCCACCAAAAAAGGAGGAAAAAGCCAGTGGTCACAACTCTGTCTTGGAACTCTCTATTCATACAAATGGTGTCTAGATGATGCAATTACTTCTATCTAAGTAAAAATTATGTCTTTATAGTCATAAGAACATTAAACACATATGAAAAACAATTAATCCAGCTCACTCAGTGAATGATATATATTTTCAAAAAAAAAAAAAAAAAAGAAAGGATATTTTTAGACTCTGAAGGCCTGATTTGAACCAACAGAGCCCAAGATATTCCAGGTGAAACTGGTATTTCATGAACACAATTATGCCTTTTACTTTAGGAAATGTTTTAAGCTAAAGGTGAAATGGTAATGCTCACTTCAAGTTTCTTTAGGATTTTTGTTATTTAAGTCAAATCCTTTACATCACATGAGGTTTCTTGTGTTGAATTGTAGCACAACTGTTTACTCAAGTGGCAGCAGCATACCTTGTGATAAATTAAATGGACATTTATCAAAGGTAAGTTGATAGGTTTAAATGTTAAATGTAAGCATGGTAAGACAAGTACAAATAGTTTCTACCTGGAGGTTATATATCTAAATCACTAGATAGATATTTTAATTAACTTCTGCACAATAAAGAATGTTTGCTTTCTGAATTATTGAACATTTCCTGAGAGAGGAAGATAAAAAATGTCATGCAATATATTTTAAGTAGAGCTTACACATAAATGAAAAATTGAAAATCTTTCCTCCCATGCAACACAAGCAAGAAAGAGACTGTTTAGAAATACAAGTTTTGGAATCAATATTTAAAGTTAAATTAAATTAAAAACAAAAGAGAGTTATGCCACAGAGGAGCATAATACATGGACAGAGGGAGGTTTGTTACTTTATTTCATTTTACTCCTAATTCCCTGAATTATGATCTAATGACACAAATGAGTAGTTTCCTCAGTTTCTGAGGTGATTTTGAGAAAGCCTAAAAGATGAAGACATACCAATAGTCAGTGGTAAACTCAAAGAAAATGCATCTCTGCTGGGAAAAGAATAGTTATACACACATACACAGAAAATAGTTATATATAAATTTCTTTTTCTCTTAAGCCCTTCTAGTCTTCCTGCCTTACTAACAGTAATTTTTAAGGTAAAAAGCTGGAAAACAAGAGCAAGCTGCAAACCCACAGGAGTACAAAGCTTAAGTGCCTTCTTATCAACCCTTCGCCTTTCAAACTGAAGCATTTGGACATTTTAAAAGCTAATAAAAACCAAAATGCTTTACTCACAGTTAAAACCAGGTTCAATAGTTTTTGCAGCTTCAAGACTGTTTATTGTAATCTGAAAGATGATGTGCAGCAGCAGAAATGATAGACTGGTGAAACACAGAGATTTCAATAATCGTCCTGTATGCCCTAAAAGACAAAATATACATACATACAGTAGGTAAATTTTTGAACATTACTTAACGATTTTCAGTATAAAACCATAAAAATATCCTGACCAACGATACTTCTGCCAGTCAGTTCCACATTAATCATGGTTGTCCCTTATGGTCAATGTTATAGCAAAAATCACACTTTAATTATAGTTTCTTTGAGCACTCTTTAATCACAAGCCACAATGACTGCTATTGCCAATTTTTCTTTCTATTTTTTAATTAAAGAAAAAGGTTTTTTAAGTCTCCAGAGAGCAATTTTACATCAATAATAATAACGACATCACAATGCTTACCCAACACATTACCTGGTGCTTAGACAAAACATGAATGATACTTCTATTTTTGAGAAAATAAAAGCCTGTTAACTTTATTTCTGATTACAAAATTGTTACATGGCAGGGGGCATAACAAGACACAAACCTCAGTTTGGCTCAGGAGTACAGACGTACTTTCATTGAATGCTTTGCTTTGTGCCAACTGCCCTCTTTCCTTCCTTCAGTAGGTTATAACATAATTTTCAGTATACACTGAAGAACCCTGTGCCTGACAAATTTGGTCATAGTTCCTCTGTGATTTACTGGATGCCTATTCAAAAGCCAATAGAAAATATTTGATGAAGACTTAGAAATGCCTTATAAATCCTCTAGGAAACACTTGGCTTAATCACAGGCAGCCAAACTTGCAAGGTATGAGTAAATAAGGTAAACCATCAGTATTTCAGGAAATATGCATCTTCAAGACAAAATTGAATTTCTGATAGAAGATAATGTTAAATATCACCCTACCTGACCTATCTGCAGTAACAGATCTACTTCCAAAGCCTTTTATACCTAGATTTTATACCACTTGTTTCATGCATTTGAAGGTTATTTTTTAATTTGCAGATCAAAAAACAACACTGCTGAAATTCTTATCCAAAGCTGTAAATAAAGCCAAGGCTCTGGAGGGCAGAACTAGCAGAATATACCTAGGAGATGCTCACTCTACATGCAAGCTGTTTTGTTCATACTTATTCTGCAAGCATCTGTTATGAAAGATGGTTCACATTCTGTATCTAACCAATAAACCAGATTTCAGTTTTAGAATTTGTGTAGTTCAAGCATGTCATCAATGGTCTAAATAGTAGTTAATAAAGCAAAGAATGAGATAAGCATGATTCGACAATTTAGAAAGTAATAGACTACCTCCCTCCATCAGACTCCTAATTTTTGTCATAACACTATCCTGAGTGCAGATTTTGAACACCAAATGTCTGTAATAAACTTTCCTTTCCTTCTTCTAAATATGGTAAATAATTAAGAAAAAAAATAAAATTGTAGAATGAGCCTATGTATGAATTTTCTTCAATCTGAAAAGGAAGGTTAATTCACTAGACACATGCTTTTTATGATCTGTTCACTTGTCACCAGAGTTCATATAGAAAGGAGACAACCTGGGTGGCAAAGCAGTACATCAAAAAGACTGGATATTAAAATCTTTGGCTCGCTTTTTTTCTTCTTCTTCTGCAGAAGTTGGCCTGGTGTCCTGCCTTAGGACAACAACTTCTAAGCACTATAAAAGCAGAAAGAATAAAATAGGTAATATTTTCAAAAGCTTTAGAAGAATGAACATATGACAAGCTACATATTATTAAACAATTTGTTTGATGTGATGTCATATGTAAAGTAGTCCAAGGACTGCTGTATTTTACAATGCTTTTGCAAGCTTCAATATTTGGTGCTTTGCTTCTTCATTACCAGACCCCATGCTCGTGGTACTACAAGCACTGCACCCTCAGATACAATTAAATACAACTAAAAAAACCCTATCTCAAAGTTGGACAAAAACAGTTTGGCAACACAAATGTTGTGGACTTTGAAAGTGTGCCCAAATGTACAGATTTCAAAGACAGACTGGTGATTTATGAAGCTCTAAGTCACAAGGTCTTCTCAGTGTTTGGGAGTTGATAGATACCAAGCAACGAATTTTTCATGTGGATTTGAAATGTTTTGATAGAATTTTCTGAGACAGCACCAAAGGAGAAAAAAATGCAATACAATTAGTCAATGCACATTCAATTCCCAAACTGTTAGGTCTATCTTTCAGTATTTCTGTATCACTCCAAAATATATCTCAGTTTTAGACTTCACTTCTTACAAGTTTGAAAACAAACACCTTTGAATTTAAACTGAGCAAACCATTTATCTAAAAAAGCCCTTTTACAGCTCTCATCCTTTTAAGAATTGTAGAAAAGATGAAAATATATTTCTTCAAATGCTGAAATGTTGAAAAAAGATCTCCTTCTGCACAAAGCTAGGAAAAAAATTCCAGGACTATTAACACCCAGGATAAGAAATAGCCTCTCAGTGTACTGGTAAACATGGCAGGATAAACATACAGCTGGAAGGCAGCTAAGTATGTTCTGAGCAGGTTACAGCATTCCTCAAGGGCTACTCCCTTCATGGCCATCAGTGGGACCACCATCAGATTGTACTGAGCAGGAGTACTTTGCTTGCACCACATTCATCTGTGCCAGCAGAAACTAGAAACTAGAAGTATTTGGAGAAAAAGTAAGAAATATTATGACCCAGATTTCAAAAGTTTGGAGCTACATCAACAAGTTGGGAGAAATGGGAGTGCTAAACTGAGTGAATTACTGAATATGTAATTTATGTTAAGGAAGAAGAAGTGACAGATTTGGAAAAGGGATGAGTTTCAATTCATAGTGGGGCTTGGGTAAACCCACTTAACTATGTTTTTACTTACATTTTTTCTCTTTCTACTGGAAACTTGGTTCTAAATGGCACAAAAGAAAAATTAACCATATGTGTACAGAATTGAGATGGTGAGAAAAGACAGCTGAAATAAAGCAGAGCTTTTTTCAATGAGGAAGAAAGATTTTTTTTTTTTTTCATCCTTGGATTTCTTTATTCTAGTTCACTTGCAATGTTACAATTCCTTTGCTAAAACACACCTCAACTGCTCAGTTGCCCTAATGTAAAAATCCTTGGGGACATGGATGGAAACTGAACATCCCACAGAGAAAGAGATACATATTGTTCAAAAAGCTGTGTGGACAGAACAGACATGAAAGAGAACATTGCCCCAGCTGATACCAGAATTTACAGTATCGATTCCTTCATTTCTGTCCTAAATGTATAGGCTTCTGTAAGTCCATCAAGACTGAAAAAAAGAAAAATCTCATGACAAAACACCTCAGTTTGGAGCTTGAGCATTGGGTTCTTATTTCACTCCACCAGTAACTTCTGAAAACTATGAAGGATAGACAGGAAAGAGAATTTGTCTCAGAACTGGGCATAAGGACTGAGAAAAGTGGGTTTGCTTTCAGGTGTCACTGCAGGTGTCACTTCTAATGATACCCAGTGGGACCAAAACCTGGCATGTAGAAATGTACCCCAGCATGTCTCAGAAACCTGGGGAGGTTGCTCCAGCCACTCTATCCCTCCAGAAAGCTCCTGGCAAAGGGCTTCCTCCCCTCTGATCAAGCCTGCAGGAAGCCAGACAGGATGTGAAGGCTTCATTACCCTCTTTCTCTTCAGCCCAGCTGCAACGTTAAACTGGACTCAAGAGGGCCAAAAGCTTTTCACACGTGGAAGAGGAATCAATTTCTTATTTTTCAAAGGTAATCCAGCCAAGAGCTGGATTAGTAATGGCATGTCCCCCCCAGCCACAGGCATGTAACCTCAGTACAACTATTTGGATGTGTTCTAATTGGACTGCTGCCTCCAACACACCCGTGCACCTCTTGACATTGTGATTGTACACAAAGTTGGAGCGTGCTACCCACATTGCTTCCAACAACAATGAAAAATTCTTGTACATTCATGCCCAGGTAGTCCTCTGATCTTTTTTGCTACCCTCTTCCCTAAAACAGCAAGAGTACATCAGAATGTTTTTGTACACCTGGAACTTCCTCAGAGCTTCTACCACAAGGATGTGCTAATGGGACATGGAATAACTGAATGGCCAATTGTCACTAATACCTGCTTAAAAATCACATATATTAGCTCTTACATGGCCATGAGCCTTAGGCTATTACAAGGGATATATGACTGACACTATATTATATGATATATGATCGATATGGTAAGACATCATATCATATCATATCATATCATATATCATATCATATCATATGGCAGTTGCTTGCAAGATGTATTTTCATTCCACACTGGCTGGTTTTTTCTCATTTTGATCTATTTATGGAGCATGACAAATAATTGGTTGAATCTCTAATAAAGTTCTCTTGATTTTTTTAATAAATAGTACTATGCATCTCTGTGCAAAGCTGGTAACTTCAAAGGGTCAGCATCCATTTCAAAGCTGTAATGTTATCAGAAAAGGGAGAATAGAAGAGGAAAAAAATGGAATTTAAAAATTGATTTAAGACTGTTTACTATTCCAACAGTGTAATTCCATCATCACAATCATACATAGGCTGCATGGCTTCACCTAAATGGCAGATTTAAGTGTTTGAGTGTCTTATTTGAGGTTTTAATTACTTTGCACAGGTTTGTTGGTTTTGTTGTTTTGTTTTTTTTTTTTTAATGTGACCCTTAGTGTTGCATTTTCTGAAGTTTGTTCATTTGGGGATATTCCTAACATTTCTTTAGCAATGTATTGTACTCTCAACTGTTATTCTCAATTCTTCTTGAATAGCTATGTTTGGCAATTTTTTTACACAGAACTTTCTATTCAGATCACAGTAGGTGAAATATCAAAGCAAAAGTAATTTTTCATATAATAATCTCCGATAGCACACAGTGGGTGATAAATATTAATGTGCATTTATCTCCTGAACTAGTGACACTCCACTCAATAAAGATACTCTATTACAGCCATTCAGGATTTTTTTTTCATAAACCTCTTCCTCAGTAAGTGACAAACATAAAACTAAAGAGCTCAAACTTCTGCAGTGCACAGACACACTCAGTCCCAAAGAATTTGTTTCAGCTAGAAACTGAAAATCTTAACTTTTTGACTTTCCATCAAGAAACCTAGCATCACCTCAGAGCCCAGCTGGAACCAGGGTCCAGAGACTTAAATCTCTCCCCCCATGATTCCAAATAGGAATCTGTCACCATCATCTGAACTGTAGACTGGGACAGCTGGGGGAGGGAAATTAGGAAAATATTTAATTCACAATACATGTCTTTTGGAAAAAATCTGGATGTTTTGGAGTCATATGATCATATGACTCCAAAAGAAAAAAAATAATTAAAACATCATCATTTCTTATACAAAAGAAATCCCACCCTTGACCAGCTCTGGTTTACGTGCCTCAAGATATCACAAATTACCTTATTGAAATAAATGCAAGAAAAGAGTTCTGACTTGAAGTTGGTTTCTGCCAAAGGTTCAGAGGCAATAAAAATACAGTTGGTTCCAGACAATCATGAGGAAAATGTCATCACTGAATTCAGCATGAACATCAGCCACTTAGTCCACAAGTATAAAACACAGCTTCACACATTTGAATTTACAAACCAAGCAAAGCTTACAAGAATGAAAGGAGCACTGAGATATCCATCCCCCACTTGACAGGAAAACTTTGTATTTCAGTATGGGCAGTCAGCAACACCGAAGAATGTGGGCCAGTTCCCTTTCCTGAATTCACTGCTACTATTGCACACTAATTGACACTTAACACAGCAGGACACCTCCTGATGGCCATGGGAGATGAAGAAGGTGTTCAATTATGAGTTCTAAACTCAGCTGAGATTTCCAGGTGACTACAGGGTTACATTTGCAAGACCCAAAGCAATTTAGCCCTGTCCTAGAAAGCACTTTTCTGAGCATGCACATCTTTGAGCATGTGGACAGGGAGTGAAGGGCTCTCAGTGTTGCATAAAAGGCTCATAAAGCAAGGCTGACTGCTTTGCTCTTAGGGTATTGATACTTGATGTGATCCAGCCTTAAAGCATACAGCTTGCAAGTCAGTGGGAGCCAAATCCTTTCAGATGCCTCTAAGACACTAATTTTCTCTAGTTCTCCTTAGAGGTAGGCATAATCTCATTGTTTTTGACTCCTCATGCACTTTTGGATGTGAAGACAGACACCTTCCAGTTCCAGGTTCTGTAAGAACGATGCTAAATGCTTGCCAATGGCAGTTACATCCATTATTAAACAATGTTTCCCAGATGTAAAATACCCATCCTATGCTACGTGCACAATGCAGCTGTGCTTAGAGATTTGGCCTCTTGGGTGCTGAAACAACGGGATAAAGCTATCAACAATGGATAGAGGAAGACAATTATTTGGAAGGACTATTCTAAGAATAAAATTTGATAATGGTGTGCCTTGCAGACTGTGCAATTATATTGTGCAATGTCAAGTCATTGATCCACCAAGTAAAATACCTGCATATCAGCTCCTGTTCACTAAGTCTTACATGAGCACCTTAAGTAGACCCAAAAAAGATAATGCTTAAATCATCCTGAAGCTGCCAGGAATTATTTTAAAGATTAAAAATGTGCTACTGAAAGTGCTGCCATCCTTCCACTGCACAGGTAGTTAGTACATCTATATCTAGCTTAATAGAAAATGCATTAATATTTCCCTTCCCTCCCAAAGAGTATCTTGTATTTCAACATCATCATCTACGCAGAGGATGTCAGTTTACCAAAGCCTTAAAAGTGGGCACACATAAGCACTGCAAAAATACAGAGCCACTTGGTTTACTCACTCTATTTCCAGCAGCAAGACAAAAATAGTGAACAACTAACTAATGCCATTGTCTATTCTGTATCTATCCAGGCCCAAACCTCAAAATGTGTAGCCACAAACAGCAGCTCAGGACTTCATGCAATTATTTTAGCTATCTTTAAATGTGTGTGTTCAAGCAGCCACACTGAAATCCAGACCATAGAATTACAAGTTCTAGATTCAGAATTTTCAGCAAAAGCTTTGCAATGGTTGAAAGTTCTGTCCATGCTTTCCTGAATGTATCCCTTATTCCCATGTGTAGCCAAATGTCACAATCTACAACTGCGACCAATGGAAAAATTTTCTAATAAATTTACAAAAAAGCCACGATTCTGTAATTTCAAACAGCTCTTTGTACTATCATGTATTCATTTGCATTTCAAATTGGAATATTGCATGGATGATAGAGCCACATGAATTTAAAACAGATTATCACAAGATATGTAAAAGTAAAATGAGATACATTTTTCCAGGCTGTGTATTTGCACACAAAATGCAGGTTCGGTTGTACTATTCATATACTAACCTGTTTCCTCATATTTCTCTTTCTGCTTCTCTCTCTTTTACAAATACTACAGAGTTCTAAGAAGCAAAAAAAGTTAATTCTAGAGATAGACACTTACTTTGCAGGAGTGCCAACCAGACTTGGGTAAACACAGTTAAAAATTCTATGTGTAATTAAAAAAAAAAAATTAGAAATGAAAACATAAAAGTGCTGCATGGCATAATAAATGTCTCCTTACTCTAACTTGCAGGATTTCCTGTTTTTTCTAGAAGTTTTCATGCCCAGAATACTACTAGAACTGAGCTGTATCCTCTGCATCAATACACAATACCATCGTTCAAGCTACTCATAATCTCTGCATTGCAAGTTTACACAGACAATTTACCCATTTCGTTAACAAAATATTTTTTCAGACAAGACTCAGAACTTGACCATTCATTTTTTTTCCAGATGACACTCAAAGCAAATAACAGCTACTTGATGTCTGCTTTATAATTTGACAGGTGGCTGTACCAAGCTAAATACAGGAAATAAGCATGATCTCAGATACTACTGCATATGAACTGAGAAATTTTAAGTCAGAGCTGTTCTTTCAAAAGAGAATTTGAGGCTTTTAATGCAGAGTTCAAGTTCCTTCCCTTGAGGAACTAGCCTCTCCATGTTCAACACTACCAGATAACACTTACTTTGAATTCAAATTAATTCAGTCATTATTGTCTGTTAGAAGCAGAGCTTGCAACTAAGTTTCTTCATTCCTCTATCACTGTCATAAAGAACTGGTAATTTATCCAGTATAAGTTCCTTCAACAAGAGAGAGTCCAAACAACTACCAAGTAATGGGAGATGGCAGCAGGGCGTGTGCTACACAGGCGAACCACATTTTCAAAAAAATCTGTATTTACTAGGAGGAGAATAATTTTCTCTCTTGAATACCTACCCACATATGTTCATAAGCAGTAAACAAATGTGATGCAGGGCAGAGTGAGAGAGGAAGGCTAGAAAACTATGTAAATAGGGCTGACAGAACTATGGCAAACCAAGTCCTATGCCATGCTGTTTTCACAAAGGAGTGGAAGCTGTGGTATGAATTTCTACCTTTGGCAGAACTTCTCCCAGAAGCTCTTCTCTGCTTCAGCTCAGAAAGAAGTTTTGCAATGAGTTTAACATTAGGATCTCTAGCACAACATAATGCAGTTCATGACCCAGTTGAAGAGCCCCTGGGTCAAAATGCATTGGCATTTCAACTTCAGTTTTGCACTTCAAAAATGTTAAGCCCTCTTGTCAACAAAGAGCTGAAGTAACCTATGCAAGGGCATAACATCATTCCCTCCCTTTATCACACATGCTTCAGGGAGGCAGAAAGAAGGAAAAGCAAATTACTTGTGCAAAAGATTTGATTGTAAAAGTTTCCTGGTGTTTGAGATCATTCTGTGATGCCTGTATGCCACCTGGGCCATGACATGTTTTTCTTTCTGAAAAAAATACAATTACTTTCAAAACACCTGTTCCAGTGGGCAAATGGAAGAGGACCTGATAGCTTTCTATAAACATTTTTTCCTTTACATATTTTTTTTTCCTTTTACCAAAACTGGGTGTTTTTCTAATAAAATTAAAATACTAACTTCCTAAGAGTCTAACTAGGTTGTATATTCAGTAAAACTTTGTAGGAAAAGAGGTTGCAGGAAGTAAGAGAAACACAGACCAACAAATCTGACTCACACGCTTGGCAAATTGGTAAAAACGAAAACACAGCTGATAATTAGACAGTAGACAGTCAGGTAAGCACTACATGTGCAGGAGTGTCCAGGTAGTTACCATATTAAATGGTAACTCCTACAAGACCTCGAAATTTTTATGGAAACCAGAGAAACTGTTTAGAAGGATATTTTAGATAATGCAGGAAACTTAGTTTTCAATAAACTTCTGGTGAGTATTTCGGAGAGCAACTTTCTGTCAAAGGCTTTACAGGAAATGTTCTGTCATGGGAATAGAGGAATCATCATCTTGGGAGGTATCAGCTTTGGCTGATGGTAACTTTTGATTTATTTTTCAGTCCAGTTGCAAGAAGTATGGGGGTACACAAGGAGCTGGAGGGGGAGAACAGCCATGACAGCTGACCTGAACTGACCAAAGCAGCCATCCACACTGTATGGTGGTGTCATGCTCAACATATAGAGCTGGGGGAACAGGGATGCAGAGTTTGGAGTTAAAGTGTTTCTGTGCAAGTCATCGTTACATGTGCTGGAACTCTTTTCCTGAAGGTGACTGAACACCTGCCTGCCCATTTGAATTAACTCCTTGTTTTGCTTTGCTTGTGCACATTGTTTTTGCTTTACTTTGGAACTATCTCAACCCATGAGTTTTCTCACTTTTACTCTTCTTTCTCCCCCATGCCACTGTGGGGAAGTGAGTGAGTGGCTGGGTGAGGCTTAGCTGACTGCCAGGGTTAAACCATGAGACTGGTCTATAAATATACATGTAATCTAGACAACAAGGAACTCAATTGTGCTTACAGAAATACTAGATTTCTTCATGAGAAGAAATCATAGCATTGCTCAATATTTCACAAAAGGCAGTGTGAGAGGAAGAGTGAGGCCCAGTGAAAGAATGAACCAAGTGACACCACTAATGTTTTCTTTCAAGAGATATGCAAAAAGCCATTCACTGGAACATCCTGCAAACCAGGCAGAGAAGAACAATTAGATCTGTATTATCATTCTTATATCAATTCCATGCATGCATACACAACAGTTCTCCTCTCTTAATAATTCTGTGTGTAAAAACATAGCTGTAATATTGTCTGTTGGGTTCTAGGTAGATCAGACAAAGTAATTTTTCAGAAACGATCCACTACTTTCAACTTGAAAATGTTACCTATGAATTTCCATACAGGGCTACAGCTCAGGACCATAAATGAACAATCATATTTCCATATGAAAGTAACAGTTGTAGTTTTTGGACAACGGCTGCAGAGGGAATCATTCCATTTTCACCCTACTACTCTGTTTCTCATAATGGAGAAAAGTGGGCAACACTACAGTAAGGTGAGCCCATGCTTGCCAGCTGACATTGGGAAATGAATGAACAGTGATGCTCTTCTCTCTTAGGATGGTTGGTACCATGGGCCAGGCATTTGGTGGCAACTGTCCAGACACTTACAGGATAAAAGATAAAATCCATACCAGCTAAAGACACTGTGAAATCTTAAATTGCTTCTGTGAACAACCTGAATGATTGATACTGAGAAAGGAAGAAAAATAAAGAGTTGCATATTAATACACAAATCTTGGATGAAGAAATTTATTGAAATGTTAATTATATGGATTTAACAAACCCTAGAATAAAAGGGAGAATGTTTACCTTTAAGTTTTCATAATTATTTTTAAGTAGGTAGAAAAAACTCAGTTTCTGAGAAAACTAAAACTCATGAAAAGGAAACTAAAAAGAGTGATATGTCAAAATGGGAAAAAACCCAAGCCAGGTGTGGAACTAACTCATAATCTGAAATATCCATCATCCTACAGCCCACTGTGAAAACACTAGAAACTGTGAACATAAAAGAAGCTAAGAACATCTGTATTTACACCTGTACAAACCAAAAGTCCATTATCACCAGTAATCAGCAGCAGTGTAAACAGTTCAGGGTAAGCATACAAGAAGATTAATACTCCCTCCAAGTCTCTAATCTTTTTCAGATTGCTTGAACCAGATCTGTTCAGTAAACATCTCCCTGGTGAACTTCCCCAGTGCCTTTCTCAATCCTGTGAATTTCCAGCACACAGGACGTGTGTATTGCTACAGTTCAATGGCTCACTGTATGAAGAACATCCTTTTGCTTCCCAGTTCTCATGTTATGAGAAAAAGAGAAACTGGTCACTATCCATCCTTTCCCCACCACCCATCAATTTGTGTCTCTCAATCATGCAGTCTTCCATGTGCATTTTTGCTCAGCTACAGCCCCATCATACTTAGCTGTTCCTCAGACACTGATGCATGGGCTTATCCCCATCAACCATCTCTGAACTCTTTTCCAGTTCTGCTACAGTCCTTTTGGGATAGGGCACCACTACCACTACAAAGCACATACACCTTATGGCTTTATAGAGCAGAACAAACATCTATTCACTCTCTTTTTTATTTCTTTATGTTCATATCTATTTTCTCAATGTCTGCTGAGGCTCTGAAGTAATTTTTCCACAGATCCACATATCACAAGTCCTTGACTGCATTCCTAAGGGCCAATGTCAGCTCAGTGACCAGTGTGATTCTACATGTGATTATTTTTCTTTTAAAATTGACTTTTATATATACTTGTCCCACAAGAATACCAGTGGGGTAAAAGGAAACCAGTGCATTCACTGAATAAAGGGGTCATCATTTTTTTTCCTCAGAGATACAGCTGAATGTGTAAAGGTTACCAGATGCATGTTCTTTTGAAAATGTGATATCTATCTGGAAATTCCAACTACCTCCACTACAGGAAATAGCCTTCAAAATTCTCTTATCACATCAGATACTTTCAAAGACTGTAAGTTTTATCTGCTTGCTTCTGAATACATGAATTATTTCAAAACATGATTTATCTATTCTAGTACCTGGAACTTACAGTAAGAACGATTGCCTAACGATAAATCAAGTTTGTCATAGATGAACTTATTTAATCCACACATTAAAAACTACCCAAAAGAAAGTATGTGCAGTCTTTTAAGATAAATACTTCAGTTCTTCTCTACAGTCCTCTGGGATTTTATCAAGGTTTTTTCAAAGGCTAACCATTTACCAAGCATTCACTGCAAGACCTTGGCTAAGTAATGCTTGTGTCCAACTAGATCTTATATGTCTGGCATTTTGTCCACTGGGGTAGACATAAAAGGATCAGTAGTTTCATTCTTTCACGTACAGCAAAAATAATGGGAACCCAGCAGCCAAATGTAGTAAAACTGCTTCAACACTGGAGCTGAATTTGGCTTCTATGCTCTGCACACATGTAGCTCAATTGTTGTCCAAGCAGCATTTCAGGATCCAAGAGGCCTCTGCAGTGGTATATGAGACATCACTGCAATTCAGCTGCGATTTCTCACACATCTGCCTTTCTGGTAGAAGGATTTGGAATCATCCCCTGGACAAAAGGAGGGACAACAACCTCAGACAACTCTTGCAAGGATCACTAGGGACTGGAATAGAAGGCTGCACCATTTACACCTCTTCCTGTAGCTGCTTTTTATAAAGGTTTGCTACTGGAGCACTTTTAAATACTTCTCCCTTTGGTAGGAAATCTAGGTGTGGAACTAGAAACATAGTGAGAGTGTAACAATATGGAAAGGGTATGTAAGATGATTGATTGGAATATATGTACTACCATGTTTTAGAGAGTATAGTTTTAGCATTCTGCAAAGCAAGGAAATGTAGCAGAATAGCTTGCTGTTTTCATGGTTTTAAAATGGTTTAATGATTTTTAAATGGTCACTGATGTTGCCTTTGCAGACAAAACAACAAAAACAACAAAGAAACAAACCTCCGAAATGAACAAAGGGATCATTAAGAGTCATAAAACGTGGAGATCATGGTGGATGTAAAGGGTGAAGATATTCCTTTTCTCTTTACAATTTATAAAAGTAGTTTCAGGTCTTTGCCATGGAGTGTGAGCCAAAAGATCCCTGTGATCCTGTACTTTGTACCTTTTGTTGAATGTTAAAGGGCACTAGAAATGTCAGTCTTCAAAACTCCCTGATAGCCTGAGCTTGGGTCCAATCTGAGTTATCTCTGTAATTCCAAAAAGAAAAGCAAAGAATTATTTTTTATCTGCCATACATGGAAATTCAAATGGGGAAGGCAAGAAGAAAACCTTTGGCTATGTGACCTCTAAATGTCCTCTAAGTCACTGACATCACTGAAGTGGGGTAAAGTCTAATCTGCAATTGGCATAATCTCATTGTCACTACTCTTCTTATGAATAAATCAACAACAACAAAAAAGTCCTAGAAGTTCTTAATACAAGTATATTTAAGGAGAGAATAGTACTTTTTAATGTGAAAGAAATTGAAGCATGTTCACTCATATAGATTGGTTTTACTTTTGATAAACCTCAAAAATACTGTTTTGAAATAAGAAACAAAGCTTGCTTTTTGAAATTTTTATGGAGACAAAAATGGACATGCTTCAGTTTAACAGCATATATATATATACAAAGTTGTGAGCATACAGAAGTACAAAACATATATTGGTCACATAAATAGAGGTGAAGTAGACAATCTTTTCTCAGCCCACAGTGCAGTTAATAGTCTTACTTGTATGCTGAGAGGGAAAACTATACCAAATCCATTTTTTCATCTAGGTTTAGATTTATAAGAAAACACTTTTCCTTCTACAGTTCCAGCATGGCTTATTTTGGACACTGGAAAAGGAAAGATTTGGCTTCATACAGCATTATCTCTATATCACTATCAGAATCAAATGTAAATGTCATTTGGCTGTTTCATATACTTAACATAAAATGAAAACACTTTAAAATTTAGTCTTGTTTTTAAATATTTTGCTGTTTTCCATTTTCTCATACATAATACTTTGCTACTAGTCTGTAAGACTAAAGTATAACTGTGTTTACAAAGACATAATTCAGATTCCAATATGATGTGTCAGTGTATAATAAAGTGAGGTGTCAAAAAACCCCCATACTTCTGTGAATTTTGTAGGATTATTAGAATTCAATAAGTGTTTAACTATTAATGAAGGGGAAAATGTGTATTTGATGTTATACTCCAGCATTCCAACTAAAACACTGCCATACAGTGTAAACAAAAAAAAACCCAACAAAACAGCCCTACAAACTTACAGATATATACTCTTGTAATAAAACACATCTGTATTCAGTACAGCCAGTAGCCTAAGTTATTTTCCAGTCAGACAAATTCAGACCTTTTCTTAATCTACAACATACTAAAAATATTTCATATGAAGTGATGTTCACAAAGCTCACAAAAGTGGAAGTCTGATTCTATTTTTGATTGCCAATGTTAAAAAAATTCAGGCTGAAATTCAAGTTGCTGAAGGAACTTTTACGACACTTGGCAAGAAGGATGAAATGCCACTGTACAGCTCAAGAAATCAAAAATAAAACTATTTAGTTTGAACTTACTAAAGCTTAGGTATTTTCTTTATATTTTTTTTCCACATGGCAAAGTGAAGAATTTCCACATTGGCAAATATCAACATTTCCTCATGAAAAAAAAAAAAGCATCTGACTTTGTTACAGCACATATTCCTCTGAATTAAAAACTATTCACTAGGAATTTTTCATAGAAAGTTACCAAATAGCAGGAAGAGAAAAGGTGTAGGGAAAAAACAGCAACAACGTACAGCATCTGCAGGCATCCTCTGAAGTGCTAGTGACATCTTAAAGCAGGACTGAACTGGCTGATTTCACACAAGCATGGGGTTTGCATAATAGACGACAGAAAATCCTCCTGCTACAAATGTCTCAGGGCCGTTTGCTGGGATAACCCCTGGAGCACATTCAGGGCTCTTAGCCACATGTAAGTGATGCAACCTTGCAAACACGTGCTAAAACAACCCCGTTTGTGTTCAAACTCCGCCGCGGCAACATTTGATCTCTCTGTGCAATGGCCAGCTCTCTCTGCACCTACGGCTGAGCACGCTCAGGCATGCACAGTTGCATTAGCATCACTTCAGGTGTGTGCTGAAAAGATCCCAAAAATGAAAATGCCCAAAAGCTGGGGTATTAAATCCTAAACAAGCCCCCACCTTGGCATTGCAGGAACACTGCAGCGGGCACCCCGGCAGCGAGACACGCAACTCCCGCCTGCCTGCTGCCCGCGCTGCCCAGCCCCGGGGAGCACGGACCGGAGCAGCCTGCTCCACCCCGGCATCCCACCGGCGACACGCATGCCCTCCCCTGCAAGCTCGGCTCCGCTCCACTGTCAACAGGAGCTGAGTTTGCAGCAGTGTAACAGGGATATTTCACTCGCTGACCCTCCGCTGCCGCCCAACACAAATAGCGGCAGTGAGACAGCCTGCCATGACAGTAGTTGAGCAGCTCTCCGGGTTTCTGCACTCCCCAGACCCTGGGAGAAGCCGTATTCTCCTGTATTATTATACCACGTTTCCTTGTGTATGTCAACTGTTCCTTGGTTACAGAAAACTCTACTCTTTCCAGACAAGTTTAAATGAATCTTCAGAAAAGAGTAATTTTTTTTTTTAAGGCATTTTACTGTAACTCCCAGAAGGAATGAACGTTTTTATTTACAGCCTTGTCTGCTCATATGTGAACACATTTCTATGTAGCCACCTCATGGTAGCATATCCTAGCCATCTTGTAAGGAAATTATTGTGAACATATCAGCAAGACACGATCCCACATATTTAAGTCATTACAGCGAACTTTGGCTTAGATCAAAGTACATTAGTTATTTTAATTACAGCTGAGTCAATCTCAGTTAAGTATGAATAACACTTGGCCAAAATTTTCTCTGTCTTTAAGCTAGAGGAGCCTCCTTTAAATTTTAATCTTGAACTCAGGTTTTTGAGATTTACATAATTACTAGAACCCTGGCTTAACTTTCAGACTACCATTATCTCTCTCTTAGGAAAAATGAAAAGAAATCTAGTACTCAACAGTATCAGTTCGACCACTATTAATTTCCTAGACTGATTTAATACCTAATTACTAAAACACAAAAGATAACAGATTGGAACACAGTAAAAAGTTCCCATTTGCAGTATTCTGAGGGTGACATTTTTAGACACCCAAAGATCTCTACAGAGATTTTTCCAGAGAATACTGCCAATAACTGCAGATGTATTGCAAAATGTTACAGCAGTGATGCACCCCAACCAACAATCCTCTGTGGATTTCTTTAAGAAAGCACAGGTGTCTGGAACAATTGCACTGACAGTACCACCCTCATTTAGTCCCTCCAATCCTCCATAATATTTAAGTGTTTCAGTGATCATATTTACATGCCAGGGTGCTGTCAAGCAAATTTTACTTTTTTCCCACTGCTGCTGAAAGTAAGACAATGGTGGCAAATCATGTGCAAAAAGGGAGGACATCACTGTGGGGACAAATAAGTTCATAGAGAGTGCCCCACAAGAAGATGACAAACCAAACTGTGCAAGGGCTTGTTGCATTAATCTTTGTTTTGCCAGAGTTGGGATTAAATGCTTGAGACAGTATTTCGTGTTTGGACTCAGATGTTTATTAATTCTTATCTATATTACAGTCTCAAAAGCCATGAGTTCTACACCACTTCTAGCTAACTAAGTAAAAATGGCTTTGACCTCTTTCTCTACAAGGCTTTCAAGGATAAATTGTCCAATTAAGAAATGACACCTAAATTATTTTTTACTTTTAACCCAATAACCAATCACCCATCATCCGCAATGTGGACTTTTTCTATCCAATTACAAAATACCACCTAGACCCATGAAGAAGGTGAAAAAGAAGGACTAGCCTACACCCTAAAACCTCCAGCTTGCCTGACTACAATATTCTAAAACCTTAAACTCCAAGTTTTCCACCATGTAATATTACACACTTCTGTTCAAACTACACACCCATAATCCCAGTTCTGTCATTCAATTTTGGAAGCCTTTTCCAAGGCCTCAGGTCAAATGCAGTGTTTTCTTGTGCCTGTCAGCACAGAAAGCCTAAAATTCTCAGTACCCAGGGTTCCAACAAGGGCTCTCAGGCAAGGTTTCCACCCACTGCCAGTGCTCAGGAATCTTCTCTGAGACATCAGGGCATCCAGCTCTTTGTTCATGTGTGATGGCTACTCAGTGTCACCTTTTCCCTTGCTTAAGGGGATTCAGATCCCATTATTCACTGCACCACCATCAGAGGCCACTGGCTGAGCCTGCCCAGACCTAGGGCCCTGCTCAGATCCAATAGGCATCCTCCAGTGGCCAGATGAACCTCAGTGCTGGACCACAGCTGTCCTCACTTTCCCATGCAGTAACCACCAACCTAAGCACCTAAGTACATTGTCCTTGCCATTGCCTTTGGGCCTGCTGGCTTCTGTCCTTGGGCAGCACGGCCCAAGGGACACAAATCTGTGTCTTTCAACAGCTGTGACACTGATACCTGACAACTCAGCCTTGCCAAGCCAGACTGGGAACATTGCTGGAGATGGCTCACGTATTGGGAATTTGAGATATTTGAGGTCAGCTGGCAGCTGGTCATAGATTTTGAGGAGCATGTTTTTATTGGGACATCTAATACTAGTACTAGGCATCTAATTGCTCTTGAAATTCTACCTTCTCTCCACAAACTCCTCCTTAAGAAAGGTCTTAACACTTCACATGGTTCCTTTCACAGCTACTCTTATTTATGCTTACAGCTCTAATGCACAAAATCTTCTTTGAATCTGGAGGGCCTGTAGTAGCTTAGAAATTTCTAGAGCTGGCATCTGGAGAAAGGGAAGGGAATAAGAAGGAAATTATTCTGTATTTTGAAAAATATTCACCAGTCGTTACCTATAATCTGTCTCTCAATTACTCCCAGTCCCCTAAATATTTCCTGAAGTTTTATTAAGGCCAGTCAGGGAACTGAGGCAGCTCCATGTGACCAACATAACCATTCATCCCAGGGGGTGGGACTAGATGATCTTTAAGGTCTGTTTTAACTCAAGCCATTCTATGATTCAAAAGACCCTCAAATTTAATAATGACTGACTAGTCACAAAGCCAAATTCTGACTTTTGAGAATGATCTGCAGCTTTCAGAGACACTTACTGATGGGTCACTGTTCCTCTTCCAAATAGAAGTATTTTTAAGAAAACATGTCTAGGTCCTCACAAGCCTCTAGAATAAATATACACGAGACTTGCGAAATCGGAAAAGGTCCCAGATTATTACTCTCTAAAGCATTTAGAATCTGCATTATTGGAAGTTAAAAAAAAAAAAAAAGCCAACATAATTCTTCCTTTAATAACCTCAGCACCTCTCAAATGGATCATTATAGATACCATGAACATCCTTAGTGTATTGTCTGATCACAAACATGGTAACTGATGTATTACCATAACTGTAGGGCTTCATGAATTCAGAAGGGATCCCAAGTCTCAAAGTCTATGGAAACACAGAAGAAGAGACTTAGGAAAGATTCTGTCTCATGCAAATGTATCAGCAGGCATGTTAAGAGGGTGTATTAAGCAACCTGACATGGTGCTGTTAAAAGTCAGTGATCTCCACAGTTTAAAGGGGTCAGTACAGAAGCAGGCTGTGAAAAGATTCCAGGAATGCAGCCATTCACTGCAAAAGTGTATTTCAAGTTCAAGGATTGCAAGACAAGGAGGAAAATCTTCCATGCACACGTATGTGTGTTTACCTCCTCCTCCCCACAAATTCCAGCAGCAGAAATAATGTAGGGATAAGGAAGGAATACCCAACAGTTGCTGATCACTCTTAAGTCATTTTGGGAAAGGTGAGCTAGGTATTAGAAACAAGTTGTGAATAAAAACACAGCATTTAAATAATTTTTTAAAGGAAGGTAAAAAAGAGATCTGTGTCATGCAGAAGAAATGGCATGGCAAATTAAAAGGACCTTTTTTAACCTGGAAATTACAGGCTACTGAACACAGAAGGGAAACATTCTGGAATTTGAAATATGCTTAAAGGGCCTAAAAACCAGAACAGGTGTTGTCTGCCATCCAAAATTACTTTGGAGATGACAGACAATTAAGGGAAACTTTGAGTCATCATCCAATGTTGCTTGCTTAACCATACAAAAAGAATGAGACATAACACTACCTTATTTTCTATAACTTAAATGCTCTTTCTCTTACTGAAATCTATTACCTTCTGAAAGAGAAAACCTCCACACTCTGTACAATCTGAATACTGTAAACAAAACATAATATACTGGCTTAGGAAATCAGCCAGCCAATCTAGACTGAAGCACCTCAATAAATTAATTTAAGATTTACCAGGCACAGCTCTTCCAAAAAAGAAGTGTAAAGCTGAATGTGAAGCATGAACGCTTGAGCTGTGGTGAATCAGCATTGCTCCATTGAAGTCAACTGCACTGTGTTGTTTAAAGAGGATGAGAATCAGTGCTCTGTTTTACATAAACAAGTATTAGCAAACATACCCATATTCTGCTGAAATTTTACATGCCAGTCAGACTGCATTTCTCACCTCCAGTCCAAGAGCATAAATGTAATGGCTCTGTACAGCTCTCTCTTGGTAACATGAAGACAACATTTGGCAGAAGGAAGCCTTCTGCAAACATCCAACGTGGGCTCAAAAATATTGTTGCTTTTCCACTGACAAAACTGATTTATCTTTAGCTACCAGATGGACTCAGGAAAGATGGATGAATTCTGTAATGGAGATGGAATGCTCTATTTTATGTATGTCTCATTACCATTCTTTATAATCCTTTTCTCAGACATTAGTAGGATTTTAAAAAGGGGAACACTTTAACTTAAAAAAAACCCTGATTTTTAAGAATTTTTTTGGTTTTTGCAGGGAGGAGTTTCAGTCAACTTGCCTTTAAACTACAGGACATTCAGATAACGGAGAAACTAACTAGTAAAAATACCTCTAAAAGCCAATACCAGATTTGTAACTTCAACAACCTCCTTTCTTTCAGAGTCCTAACAGCTGTGTCCTCAGTCCTAGAGGTTCATATTGTCACAGCTTAGAAGAATAGCAAATCTCCTGCTCCCACCATGAATAGCTTGGAACCAGGGTCAGGTTTTGAATTGCACAGGTCCAGTGTTGGCTAAATAAATAATGTGGCCAGGACTGCAAATGACCTAGCTTCTCTCACCAATTCTACTAATTTCAAAAAAAATATAAAATCTATAATTATCCTATTTTCCTGTCAGGCAATAACTACTTATGCTATTAAATAAAATGTACAAAGTCCTGCAAACACAAGCAGCAGGAGAGCACTGCAGGGAGCAGGACTCTGAATCTCTGATCCACACCATGACCACAACAGACAGGAGAGCACTCTGGGACAGGGGAGCACAGAGGGACAATCGAAGACCCTCAACAGGGCAGCAGGAGAAGAGAAAGAATAAATAACTCAAGTGTTTGCTGCAGGTGAGAGCAGGCAGTTACTCCTAATTAATTCCGTTTCCAAGAGCTCAGGCATGGCACCTCTGAAAATCTGTCCTTTGTGAGTAGCTGAGTGCAAGGACAAAATTAAATTGGGTGCACATTTTTAAAGTAGTATTGTTCCCAGAAACTTAGCATCCCTCTTTCATTAGATGTGCCTATGTTCTTGGCTGCCTGTGTGTGTTTACGAGCTTCCCTTTCATATTTCCTGTAATGCTCATCACAGCACAATAACTATCAGGTTCTTTCTTATTCCTTGATTCCCTTGTGAACCAGAACAGTTTTAATCATTTCCCTTACTTAGACTTGCTGAGAGTCACCTTGGTACAGCACACATGTGAGCAGGTCACTGACTTCTGACGTGGTGTTAACCTTCTGCTTCCTACCCCACACTCTGTCCCTCCAATGTGTAAGGAAGCAGCTTGCAGCTTTGAATGTGCCTTTGTGTGAGTAGGCTTCCTGCCTGAGGAAGTAGCATCAGTTTCAGCTGAGGTGTCAAGGCACTCTACTGTGAAAAACAGTACAGTTCAAAACACACCATGCTGTTTAGCCTGGATTTGGCTGGGATAGTTAATTTACTTCTAAGTAGCTGCGTTTTGGATTTAGTGCACCAGTGAGCAGGTGCACAAGAAATTTGGGAGGGGGAGCACAGCCAGGGGACAGCTGACCCAAAGTGGCCCAAAGGATATTCCATACCACAGAATGTCATGCTCAGTTTATAAAGTGGAGGGAATTGGCCAGAAGACACAGATCACTGCTTGGGGACAGGCTGGGAATCAATCAGCAGGTGGTGAGCAACTGTTCTGTGCATTACTTGTTTCTCTTGGGTTTTATTCCTTTCCTACTACTACTACAACTACTACTACTATTATCATTATTGTTGTTATTGCTGTTGTTATTATTATTGCTACAATTAACATGACAGTAATCATTATATTTTACTTCATTTCAGATATTAAACTGTTCTTATCTCAATCCACAAAGTTTACCTTTTTTCCCAATTCTCCTCCCTACTGGAGGGGGAGTGACACATTCCAGTGAGAGAACTGCAGTGTGGGTTTAAGGTTAAACCACAATCCTGTTCCCATCTTAGGAGTACATGAAAAAACAATACAAAACAAAACAACACCAAAAAAAAAAAAAAAAAAAAAGGGCTGTAGCAGAAAATACCACTGAAATCCAGGTGGGCTTTGGTTTTAGGTATGTATCCTAGAATGGGTATCACTGCACAGTCAGCATTCAGACCTAGGAGTTATTAGATTGATAATGAATACAAAATACGACACTGAATTGTCTTCAGAAAAGCCTGATCACTTGCAGAGTTGGTTTGATTTTGTCCCACTTTTCCACTTTTCCTCAGAGTGGAAAAAAAAGTTATAGGGTGGGAGGGAGGTCAGGAAACTGTCATGGAATTATCTGAGGTATGGTTTGCCAAAGGGCTGAAGTAACTGCCCAGGTTATAGGATGCCTTATCTGTCAGGTTCAGACTAGAACTGACTGGAGTCAGTTTGGTGTCTACCCTCCATAATCACTTTTATTTATTTCTTAAAGCACCCACCACTTTACAGGATTTGCTGTGCTCTTCTTAAAATTAATTAAATACTTTCTCAGACACTACTGTTATTTCCTGTACTACTAAAACACACAAATACCTTAAAGCACTTAGAAGATTAATTGGTCAGGCCTGGTTAATTTATGAATAATAATCATGGGTTTGGTCTCTGGACGAGAAACTCATTTTCGTTTTTGTCATCTGTTGGACATCATTTGTTTGACTTGGCTATAACCTGGTAGAAGTGTGACTCATACCCTGAGAACCAGAGTCTCCACAGAGTTAAGTATTCTCATTCTCTCTCCGTTTCTGAAAAAGAATTCTTGCTTTGTGACCATATTCCTCACTGCCTGGTCTAACATGTTTATGGGGTGGGGAGGAGTGGGGTCCTTGTTTGTTTTATTGGTAGTAGTATCTTGGGTAAGGTATATAGACTTCAAGAAAAGATACAGACCTCAGTAGCAAGGTCCCTGGCAAGACATACCTGGCCTAAAAGAGTTTTTGATCAAAACTGGCAAAGGATGGACAAGGATACAGACAAAGAGGTTGCTGGCAATATGGCTATAATTTATTAATGTCACTGTCACAGGAATTATGGCTTCATCTGCATGCGTGTACACTTGATGGACTTTCCCATCCATTAACAAAAATTTTAAAAGTTTAAAAACTAATTCCTTTATTGCCAACACATATAGCCATGTTGCCATCCCACCCTTTTAGGCCCTTCTTGATTTACAATGCAGCACTATGTTATCAAAGCAGAAAAGAATTCACTTGCTGTAATTTTATGTGAAGTGGAAGGAGAGATAGATGACTTACTAAGCTAAAACCAGTGTCATCACAAATAATGTCTCAGGGAGTGTGGAAAGAAGTAGATCTGGTTTAATACTCTGCTGTACTGCTTGCTTCTGTTTTCCAGTACCTGACAAGGGCCTGCTGACTGCAGTGCTCCCAGCAATGTGGGATTCAGAATGCTGGGCACCAGTCAAGAAATGTCCTGGCATGGTTCTGTGGCAGACAGTAAATAACTGACCTCAAACATTGCGTAGCTTGAACTGAAGACATCAGGAACACAACCAGTATTACTGAGTTTACCTGTGTATGCCCAACATGAAATAACAGACAGCGTTACCTTCAAGGTGAACCTTTAAAATAAGAACATTAGGGTAATTTAAGTACTTACTTTTGGTGACAGGATGTAGGTGAAGTTTTTTACTTTGGGTGTTTTGAGTGTGTTAACTTTGAGAAGATTGGTATCATCCAAAAAACATTCATGGTTCACACACTTCCTGTAAACTTGAGCAAACACGGCAATTTTCGAGCCGGGCCAATTTTTTACTCAATTTTATTTGGCTTGCAGTAGAGTTTATAATGAATCCTGGCAACATTTTAACTAAAGAGAGACTATCACCCATGTATAAGCAAAACTGTTTTAAATATGAGTCATCTGAAAATCACCATAGTCAAAATGAATTGATGTTTTAAAATGAGCTTAATAATATTTTAGAGAACCCAATCTGTATTTTAAAGCAAGATCAAGCTATTCTAAAAATTCAGCTGTTACTGAACTCTCACATGCAATGTAATTTTATTGCACAGCACTGTACTGAAAATTTATGCTTGTTTTTAAACAGCACTGCATCTCAAATCTTCCCTCTAAATTTCTTTTTCTGCAAATATATGCCATTGGTATTTGTCATATGTGTACAGAACACCAACAATGTTATTGTGCCAGAAAAAGAACTTAGGAGTGTGACAGATTAAAAAAAATTATTGGGCTTGCATTATTTTAGATTTTCTCGAGATCTTTTTTTTTTTTTTTTTAATGCTGCTTCAAATTTTCAAGCTAGAAGTAGAATACGAGCCTACAATGAAGTACACCATGCATCTGTACTCAGACGAATTTTTGACACTGCAGTTTTAAATTAAAGCCACACAGATTTCTTCTCTTTAAATATGGAAGGAAGCATGAAATTTGGGGTTTTTTCACAAGGACAAAGGGCTAAGAATGAGTCTAAGCCAGCACAATTGATTCAAGAGGGATGAAGGCATTCAGAGAAGAAGTATATGAGAAACAATCTCAAAATCTGCGTTGGGCACCAACTCATGAAACTCGTGATATTCAGTCCCACATGAATATCAGCCTTGCAGGCTACCATTTTCCAAGTGCAACTTTCCCCCAGATTTGGAAGGAAGTATCTGCTCACAACACTTAAAGGGTAGGATGTGTGTGCATGTGGAAAAATGCTTTTCCAAAACTACCATCTATTTTAGAAAGCAAAAAGTGGTGGTACCTATTCCAAGCCATCACAGAAGTCACAAGAATTCAGCATGAAAAATCCCCATGTGTACATGCATCCTTAACAAACAAATATCATAGGGAAAATCCCCATATATTTTCCTAATTCCTACATGAAGTATTACCTCCAGCAGAGCATCCACAGAAGATTTTATCTAGCACCATAATGAGTTTTATTTCTGAATCTCAATTATTACGATCCCTCGTACATCTACTTATATCATTTAAGTGAGAGTTAAGTATCTAAAAGCAAGCAGACAAAGACACAGTCTAAATCCATTTTGCAGCTTCCAAATCTAATTCTCTTCTTTGAAGATATGTCTTAATAAAAAACAAAGTATTTTGCTGGGTAGAGGAGGAAGTCAGCAAAATTTTAAATGTTGTTATTTTGTAAGGCTGTGAGACGTTTAGATCATTTTACTAAAGTGGGCTAACGTTTAGCTTACAAATAATAACTGAAGTACTTTTCAAGCATCTTGGAGTGCACAGGAGTGTTTTAGTTAAAATGCGAACTGTAGGTATTGAATCAAAAATGTGTGTTTTCCCGTGGTAAATCCTGTACCTGTCTTATCTCTAAATTTTCCTGCATCTTTCATAATTATATCTAGTTTCCAGAATTATCTTATTTATTTCTGTTATTAATTTCTTTGTCTAGATATACAACAGCACAAGGAAGTACTCATCTAGCCACCTGAATATCCTCACAACAGTAATATTAAGACAAGTTTTTACACAATTGCATGTAAAATGTTTTTTTCAATATTGCATTCAAATGTGTGATTTTTAGGTCAGTAACTTCCAGTAACTTATTCCTTCCCATATGCCCAAGAAAAAAAGAATCCCCAAAGGTCACTAAAGAGTGCACGTCCTGGATTTGGCTGCCAAACCTCGCCCAAGTTCTTATTTCATAATCAGAACATTGTCTCCAGCTACACATCGGTCATTTGTGTTTTGCAGACTTGGAAAAGGTTAAACCACCAAAGAAAGAGGCTGAGGTTAAAAATGGTTTTCTCTAAACAGTCATATTTTTCTGCTGAAATGAAATTAAAGGCTTGCAGAAGAAAACTTCAAGTTTAGGACACAATAGATCATCTTAATAGTGGATGAAGCATATTTGTACTGCCTACGTAGTATTTCCCCTGTACAGAAACTCAGGCTGTCAGAAGAAGCAAAGGAGGCAACAAAACCTCAAACCAATTTTTGTACATAATGAGCCTTGTTGATTTAAGCACATAACACCATAAATTACCTCACATGGCTTGCAAAGTGCTTATGGTGCTGATGAGCACCAGTAGTTGTAGAAACAAAATGGACCCTGCTTTAGGAACTATTCTTTCCAGTCATTATTTTCCTGCAATAGTCAAGCATATGGGTGTACGAAATAAGAAGTGGCTTCCTTAGTGCCCACTGATGCTGATGGTTTTGGCTCAATATTTAAACTAATCATTAGGGGCATGCAACTATAAGAAAAAGTTGCGCATTTGGTAAAGTTAATGACTGATTTCGTAATCCCCAGAGAAGGCCAATAATTCCAAAAAAAAGCTGCACTTCATTTGTTTCAGGTCCAGATCATCGCTGATTTTTTTGAGTACCAGTGGAGGCCAACCACAATTTGGCTGATCTGCTACAGGAAAATGTCTAGCCAAAATTGATCCCACCTTTACAAAATGGAGATTTTTCTTCACGAATATATTTCCTTAGGAATACACTCTTTTGGTTATATATCTGAATGCAGAGATAGCTTGCTGAAGAACAGTTAAGCCAAGTATTTTCCAGGCAGTACAATAGAAGATCTTATTGCATTAGACCTTCTAATGCCCTCAATAAAAGGAAATGAAAGAACCTTGACCCCTAGCTTTTTTATGAATGCATAAGGAGAGATTATCATTAACCTCCTATCCATGATCTGCCCAAAGTGATTACTTGCTGCTGAGGTGAGATATCACATAAATGCAGAGGTATTTAAGAAACACAGGAGTGAAGAAATTGATGGAAACATTCATAAAGATATTAACAATACTAAGAATTTTCTGAAAAAAAAATCCAAGTATTTTAGATAGTTGCAAGTGACCACGACTTATACCACTGCAACACAAGAATGAGAACCTGACCATTGTTCAATAACAGTAATTTAAAATTTTCTAACAATCTAATTAAACTTTGTTTCAGCAGTCAAGCAGAAAACAACAGCATCCCCCTCCACAGAAAAACCAACCAAAACAATAACAAAAACAATGCACCTACCCCCCCAAAACTACAAAAACAATAGCAACAAAGCTAGACAGAAAATAGTAAGGGAAGAGGATAGAGTGTAAGAAATGATAAAGCAGCATTTTAAAGTCTCACAGACGCTTCCAGCTATTTACTGTCTGGCTCATTTTATTAATGTAAGGTTTCCACCAGGAAATACTTGTTTTTGGAAGATTATTATTGCATTAATGTCAGAATCTGGTAAGCAAAACAAAAAAAAAAACCAAACATAACCAAACAAAAATTCCAAACCAACCAACAAACAAAAAGCCCAAGATAATAATAAATCAGTCAGTCTTTGGCTTGTTCTGTATTCTAATCGGTCTTTTGTAATATTGGATATATTTTAAATGTGGATTTCAATACTTCGCCTTGACCTTGTAACAGTTCTACATTTAATGGTTTAAAACACAGACTGCCATTATCAGGTTACACTTCTTTTGCTGATGCAACAGTCTTCCCAAAACTACTTCCAGTAATAACATTTTTATTTGGCTTACCCTGATCTAGCCCTTTAGCATAATTACTTCTTATCATTGAGTCAATATAACACTCAAAATTAGCAGCTGATTTGCACATTTAACAGACAAATCAGATGAACTGAAATCCTGATTTTGGTAGGATATAATCTTCCCACTGCAGAGGTGGAAGCAGGGGGTGGCCAGGAGAAAACACAAAGGAATGTGAAGCTATCCATATTGGCCAATAATTCTTAAGAAAACTCTTTAAACTGCCAAAACTAAAAAGCTTTTGCTGCTCTCATTCACCTTTAAACATCAGATAGAATAGAGACTGTGTACAAAAATAACACATTTGTACATTTTACACAGTCTCCTCTGACCTCTTAAACAGATTTCAGAAACATAGGTATGTTTTCAGTGCCTATCCATTTGAATAGCAAGGGAATATTCTGTCAATACTTCACTTGCTCTGCAAAGGCTTCACTGTCTCGCTCAAAGATGAGCACATACTCATCACACCTCTATCCACTCAGAAAAGCTGAACCTCTCCTCCTTCAAAAACAATAAACTAAAATCAAAAGTTATGGCACCTAAATCTTCTGTATGGGCATGGTTAACTAATTTGAAAATGTCTTGAGCAGCTTAGCAGGAAAGTTCCCAATCCGGTCAGAGCAATCCAAAACAAGCCTCTCAGATATGAAATCAGAGTGCTCACATGGGGATTTACAGGTTTAAATCACAAAACAAGATCTTTGTTTTGGAGTTGCTTTGGAGCCAAGCTATAGTTGGGGGTTTGAAGTGGGGATCCGAGCCAGTGACTGCATAGTTTAGAGTTTAAGGGGTTGGACTCATCTCTTTTTGTAAAACTAAGTCTCGCAAACTAAACTAATATATTATTAAAGGCAATAATGAGGCAATAATTTCTTAATGTAAGTGAAATCATCTTATTAATACAAATCCCAGTGCTGCGCTTACTAGCTTGCCCAAGGATCTCAAACTTTTATGAAGATCTTACAGAGCCTCCAGATCCTGAGCTAAGTGTCCCCAGCTGAAATGTGATTGCCTCCAGAATAGAATACCACAGTTATCTTGCAAATCAAAGCAGCACTACACAGCAGTCTATGCCAGAGTTAGAGAATGCCAGATCAACTGAACCTCACTGAGGAAACTCTACAGACAATAAAGTAAATATAAACATATCCGGAGTGCCCTCTAAATGATAATTTTAAGTACACGTAAATATTCCATTGATTGAGAAGTTGCCAGTAAGTAACATTCAAAAACAAATGCTACGTATCAACGGATTGGTCTTGTTCTTGAGTCCCAATGGTTTCCTTCTTGCAGATATTCACAAGATCTTAGCTGTAGTTGCCAAACTTGAAATCTAGCCAATACATTTAATTAGGGAAAAAAGGGACTAATGGATATACTTAAAAATAATTGCCCACAGATTTTTAATAAAGTTCAGGAACTTGGTGTAGCTTTTTTATTCTAAATTCACTCCCTTACTAAGGTAAATATTCAGGTACTGTGGAAGACACACTCTAAACACAAACTTTGCCTTTAAATCTATCTGGCCTCTAACTCTCTCTCTAACTTTCTCTGCACTCTTCTATTTCCTGCCCACACACAAAAACCCTCTTATTTAAAACTGATTCTGAAATAACACTGTGAGATGTGCAGTAGCTGAAGCACAGTGTCTCTGACCTATCCACCACTCAGCTTTTCTGCCCCTTTGATCTCCAGCTCCAGACCACTGCTTCCAAGCAAAGACTGCTGTGAAAACAACTGCACTCCTTCAGTAAGGAACAGACATGTCAGGTCTATACCTCTTCTACATGGCAGTTAACTTTTCCTTTTAAAATTAGTTTAAACATTTATTGGTCTAAGCTGCCAGTTTAATTAAACACATTTCATTACAACTCCAAGAGTTGAAATTCTGGGGCTTCAGAATGCCTATGCCAAAATCCAATCTGCCAAAGCACATTTTTTTGTTCATTGCCAGCTGAGTATATAGAAATTGGCTCTGAAAAAATAGGCCAAGGCATGTAACACTGCACCGCATGCATACGAAATGCCTGAAGGTGCCAGCAATATGTACTGCACACAGCTTGACTTTACAAAGTGCATATGTCCAAATCACCAGGTCAAGAGTAAACTCCGCAAAATTAAAGCCAGAAAGCAATTCCTTTCTGTTGTGGTTACTGTATCTGTTTCTATCCCAGTAATATCAGGGTGTACTGAGCGTTCCCACAATTGTGATCGGGGTTGGTGCCTGTTTGTATCTGTGTAAAAGGGGGGCACTCCTGCCAGTCCCTGCACAGAGTTAAATCAGGCACATTTCTTCAGCCTGCTTTTCATGAGACATTGCCCCATGCACCTCAGAGCTTTCAAACTGGCTGGCACACAGAAATAGAAAGGAATCAGAGGCACAGACACCCTGCTGCTAAAGGGGTAGGGTATCACAACAACAACAACAACAAAGGGGGGTGGGCAGAAAAGGGAAAAAAAGAGAGAGGATCTCTCTCCATGCCATGGCTTACAAGTGATAAATGCAAGTGTACACAAGCAATACAGCCAATTAAAATGCCCAGATAAGGAAAAAAACAGTGAAGTTAATTGTATTTTCTACCTAGAATCACAGAGCCATGGAATGGTGCGGATTGGAAGAGGCCTTCAGGACACCTCATTCCAACCCCACTGCCATGGGCAGGGACATCTTTCACTAAAACACCTCTGCCAATGTGCAAAATCTGAAAAAAGAGTGGGACACAAATGAGATTGTTTTACATATTCCTCAAAATTCATCATCCCAGGGTATCATGGTTAAAAAAAAAAAAAAAAAGGACCAGATAAATAACATGAAAAAATATTATCATATAGGTAGACATTTTTAAAAAATGGTCACCCCTCATCCCATCTGCTCCACAACCACCAAGAAGATTTAGATAGATTTGGGTCCAAATACCATGGTGGAGAGCGGTCCACCAAGAGCACCAGGCACCACAGTCTCAGTAATCATTTTATATATTATCTCTTTTCTTCAAACAAGACTTGTGGGATTAATTACACAGAAGAAGAATAAAGACAACTCAATTTAAGGATTATAAATAGCAGTTTCCAGTGCTAACAAAACACACATGCTTAACACTGGAAGGTAAATTAACCTGAATTATTGGATTATGGTCATTTCACTCACCAGACTGAGCATTCCCTGGAGGTGTATATACACTGTACTCACTGGCCAGCCTTAACCTACCACTCACCAGCTGGCCCAGAGGATCCAGACTCAAGGAACAGATCAGCTACAAACGACTATGTAAGGGTCACATTTTCAACTCTGTTCCTACATTCCCTATCACTTGAGGAACCTGTGGGGAGGACAGAGCAGATTTTCTTCTATGATTTTTCCATTCGTGCAGCTTTGTCCATTGCAAACTCTTCTGTAGAGACAGATTAAGCCTCCTAACAGCCCTTCACCCTCTCCAGTAGCTGTGCCTACAGCACAAGACAGGTGCTCCATGGGTTTCCTTTGGAAAAAACCCCAGAGCATGTGAAGATGAGAGAGGAGTAAGGAGCTGCAATGGGCTCTAACAGATTTCCCAGGCTGCATGAGCAGTGGTGACACTGAAGGACTACATCACAAAACCCATTTTCCCACAGTGCTGACACCACCAGCGTCCAGCTTGATGCAGGACAGACTTCAGCTCTCCTAGATATTGATCTTCAGCAAGCACACATGCTTATGCTGCTTTTCTCATAAATTACATCAGGCTTCACCTGTGAGACAAAGTAAGCTTTCTTCCTTCATGCACATGGACAGGAACTAAAAATATACAGAAGAAACAAACGTACACTACAGTCACATAAAATAATGCCAACATTGATCCATCTATGCAGAGCTCTGCTAGAGTAAAACTGCTGCCTATGCCTGTTCTCTAATAAAACTTTCATACAGATGATGCCTTGAAAACTTTTCATGGTAAGTGTCTGCTTGCTTCAGGACATGTTTCACTGAAAAGCCAAAATCCAGCTGTTTTCACCTCAGTTTTTCACCAAAAACGTAAAAGCCTTGCTAAAAAAAATCTGGTAATAAAAACCTGACAAGTGTTCTATGTATTGCTTTTTACCACAAAATTACAGATTTTTCTACAAAGATTATTCTGATCAGAGTAATATTAGGAACACCCCATAAAAGTGATGTCTGCATGCACATAATTACTTACCAGACACTGAGGGAATCAATAGACTTCTTCACCACTTTTTTTCTGTTCTGTGATTTTTTTTTTGTGCCCTGTAAATGGTCTCCTAAGAGCAGTTCTCTGCATGCCATGTTTTAATTCAGTGACTAGAGAATCATGTAGACGCTCCACTTCACTTTTTTTATCAAACATAAGTTATACCACTATATAAAAAAGGATAATGCTTGTGCACCAGGCTCTCCTTTTTTACTACAGAGCCCCTAATCCCAAAGTACTTTTCTGAGCTCCCACACCTGGCATATTGTCTGAGAAAAACCATATGTCATGGAATAAAACACTGGAACATCTAACTGCCTCATTTTAACTGACAGATTTTTCTACAGAGAATATATGAAAAAAAGAATCTAGATCTATATAAGAGAGACACATGTTAATTAATAGCCCTTGACAAGGAATCATCATTTTTCACATCCAGATTTGCCAAATGGAAACTATCTTTTCTTGTGACTTATGCTCCAAGCACATGCAGCCTCAGACTATGGAAATAAAATCACTCTCCTATAGTGCCAGAGTCTGCACCTCTTCAGTGAACAATTTTTTTTCCCCCAGTGTTTGTTATTTTTCCTGAAGAGAAACAGAGTAAATAACCAAATAATTTTAGAGAGACAGCCTGTTTACACCCAGTTGACTTTGTGCTCACCTGCTCTGATCCTTCTTTGGCTCCCTGACGTCAGGACCACGTTCACACCCAGATGAAACCCAGACAGTGGTTAGTGGTGTGAGACCAGTCTCCAAACTTAGCCACCAAAATTAGCAGGTCTGAACAGGGCTGTATGAAATTAAATTTCCCAATACCATTTATCAAGTAGATAAGAATTACAAGCTCACAGGTACAGAAGCTGGGCACACTGCACGAATTATCTCTCATCTGAGCACAGTATAGACCAAGACCAAGGGAAACTTCTAGCCCTGTACTCAAAAATTCATTCCTTACCATCAACACACCCAAAACAAAATTATCATGGTTCCAGGATATTTAGGGTAACAGAATGAATTTTGGTTAACAAGGATAAAGTTGGCTTATGTCAAACACTCAGGTAAGTGCTAAACAGATGTAATATACATACTACGAAATTCACAAAAAAATTCCTTTTAAATATTTCTATTTGATTTCACTATAAAGAAATTCACCCCTGGAATGATTGCAGAAGAAAAAACAGCAAATCTACTCAGATCAGCAGTGAGAAAGGAACTGCCTTGATAAATAAGTTATCTGAGTAATAGTCAAAACCCTGAAAAAACCATAATTACTCGGTTAGGAAGATGGAATGGATTCATAAGTCTCTCACAAAATTGTGTAGCATCCTTCCTGTCCTCAAGAATTAATAGCTACATTTAATAGCATTTCTCAGTTGTTTTTGGAGTAAAAATCTACCCAGTCTAAAGGTTATTAAATTCCTACTGATGTACTTAAAACTACCCCTAAGTGTTTTATTTAAGAGAGAGATCAATAAATAGGGCCCAGTATATTCAAATCAAGAAACTGAACGAGAATGTGAACAATCCACTGAGCAAAAGTTAACAGCAAAATGGTTTTGAATACCCTGACTGGAAACCACAGCTTTCCAGACAACAGAAGCTAAGGTAAAACAGAGCCTGAGCATTGCATTAGGGAGTCTACCCAAGTTCCTTCCGCAGTACGTCAGCAACACCTCCTCTGCAGTGCTGCTAACAGCACCTCGAGAGCACAATCAAAGGTGAATTTCTGATATATGGACAGAGATAACAGCCCAACCTTGCCTCTGCATTATCTGATGCTCTACAAAAACATGAGGGGGTATGGAGAGTAAGGGAGAAAGCAAAGATTCAACTGCCCCAAGCACCAAACTCCCTGCCCATAGCTCTGTGTGAATCTGTGCATATGAAACAGCTCTAACCAAGAGGTCTGATTCTGGGGTATTGAAGAAATACTTGAAATCATGAAGTGGCAGGCAAATGCCATGGCTTCCAAGCCTTGGATGCCTTTCTCAAAATCACCTGCTTCACTGAGCTGAGGGCTATGTCATTAAAGAAGATTCAAATAATTGTGGTTTTATTCAGCAGCAAGCAGAATTTTAAGGTCCTCGCTTCTGGTTTTAGAAAGGCTTTACCATAATGTCTGCTACTGCCTCATGGACAAAAAATGTGGCATTCATGTTAGCTTGCAAACAGACTAAGCCTGCTCCTTTCCTCAGAAACGGCAAGTCCCTTTTTACAAGCCTGAAGAGAAATTATAGCAGCTTCTGTTTTCTTGATCTAGACCCAAACCCAAGAGTATGCATAATTTCTTGTGAAATGAAATGACAAAGAAATATCATCAGCATTGCAGCATTGCACAGGCAAACAAGGTGAAGAACCCAGGAGATGGTACTTCATGGTATAGGGCCAGAGCCTTCACAAGTATACATCAAGGATACTGTTTGGGATATAATGCCATACAAAAAAAAAAATCCCCCATTTTGTTATCTTAAAGTGCATTTTTTTTCAGGACTTTCTAATTCAACTTGATATTTATCATGTGCTGGATTCTGTACTAACTGGATGCCATGGCAATGCTTTCAGTGAACTCAAAAACCCCATATCGAGCCTCTGAGTGTTTCCTAGGAATCTTTTCAACCTCCTTCTGATTCCTCTTTAAGGTCAGGAAGAACAGCTAATAAAACTGATTTATAGATTAAAAAAAAAAAAATTAAAAGTACCTGAAGCTCCAGAACAGAGCTTTAAAATGCCAGGACTATTTCTTCTATGGAAACCAACTCATGAGTCTTCTAATGAAGTCAGTCTTCCCTACTTTCATGCTTTAGGACTATGAGAGTGACTAAATTCAAGGTGACACCAACAAGATAGCCTTCAGCCCCATCTTCATCCCCATCACACTGCAATCCATCATCGTGAAAGACTACGTGAAACTAGAGATAGTTTTGAAATACAGGATGGGGGAGACAACAGGGAAATAGTAAAGAATCATATAAATCTGATATAAATCATAATAATCTGATGTTTCCTGACCAGTCACCTAAAAATCTTGGTCTGAAAGTCTTTGGATGAAATCCCAGGGTCATGTTTACATTAGTGAATGGTGGCAGGTATATACCACTATATTTATTTGTGAGGGAAATTGTTACTATGCTGCATTTTTGGACAACGAGGCTGCACTTGCTTATTATGAGTAGTCCACAACAAAAATCTGACTCACAGAGGTCAGCTCCGGTGTTTATATTACTTTATTTGCATCAACCCAAATGTCAAAATAAGTACAATTTACTAAAACCAGGCTCTGTCGCAAATTATACACCACAGAAGACATAGCACTAAACACACATAATGAAATACTTTCACGTTGCTTTTATAGCCTGAGGAAATTTTTATAATCAAAATAAATAAAAATAAATAAATTCAATTAAAAAAAAAGAAATGGAAGGTATTCACATAAAAATCTCTTCAAACCAGATATTTTGCTTGTGGTAATTAGCAAACAAGGAAAGGAGGAAAATTGTGACCCTGCTGCCTTTCACCACAGACCACCAAGTGTCCCTGGAAGGTTTCTGTAACCTGATGATCTGCCCCAAAGCACACAGGAGGCCACTGAGCTGGGTGAGACAAGTTACCATTACTTCTGACTGCTACTGCAGCGGGAATTACTGCAGCACCAGAGGCATCAAAGGCTAAGGCAAAACTGCAGAAGCTGTGCCCACATGAAGTTGGCTTCTAGCAGGGAGCAACAGGGGAATTCAAGATGTCCCCAAACTATTTTGTTACCAGCTCACTCCCCTTCTTCCCCCACAGCCCTACAGGCACCCTGCCTCCCCAGTGTGCAGACACCTCGGACCACGTCCTGCACAGAGACAGGAACACAAAGTGACAGACGTGGCCTGTCCTACCCTACTGAGCAGCTCTTGGTACCCAGAGCACTCTGCTCAATGCCACTTGCCTAGACCTGTGTCACAAGAAATACTTCTGTAATGAATGGGGCTCTGAAGGAGGTTCTGAGGGAATTTGTTGTTTTATGCAGCACTTCCTCTACGTTTACCTTGCAAACAGAGGTAAATTGTTTCTTCTCTACTAAGTAGAGAAGCTGCTAATATTAAAAACAAATCTGAATCTCCTACTGAGACTTGGTTTTATTTTCTTTTTCCCTTTTTTTTAACAGGAGCATCTTGTGAACCAAGACAAACATGTGAGGCTTGGTTTGTGACCAGCAAAAACACATATTCTAAACATCAGTGGACGGCAAGCAACCCTAACTTTTGCTACTGGTCTCAAAGTATTTACACAGAACTTCAGCTTGATTCTATTATATTTTTTACCTAGAATAAGAGACTAAAACTGACCAACACAAACCTCCCAATTAGATGACACACTGTAAAATATGCAAAGTCACACGACCCAAGGAGCAAAACAGCCTCTGCAAGAGAAATTCAAAGCACTTTCTATAGTCCCTTCTCTCATGTGTGGATGCACATTTGTGATTTTAAGAGGAAGAACTTTCCAGAGTGGAATGACTGTAGAAAATCCACATATCCTGAACAATTTGGAAATAAAAGGAATTACCCTTATGCAACCACATAAGTGAAGTTCTCCTGGTAGAACTTTAAACCTATGCAATCTCCCTTTTACACAAAGATTGATACTTTGTTGAGCAAAGCATCTGCACACAATGAAACACTGCCTCAGTGGCTTCACCTCAGAAGGACCATCTGAAACCAGCCTCTTTGACTCCCCATTCATGCTAAATTAGCATATCTGCAGCCCTGTGGCACAGTCAGGACAAGGACCATTTTTGCTTTGGAGCAAGCAGCATTCTCTGAGCATGCAGCAATGTTCTTCCCCACATGGATCTCATTTGTTGTGCAGCTGTTCAGGTTCTCCTTACTGGTTTACTAACTAGTTACTTCCAGTAAGAAGTTCTTCAAATTTTACAGCACAGACACCACATGTAATAATGTGTTTATTGTTCTCTATATTTATACAAGGAATATAGAATTGGAAGTTACAGGAAAGCATCTGTACCTATGTGATAATCACTTCTGGCTATATTATGACATTACTGATGTTCCACAGCCATGCAGGTGTGCCAATAAAGATGTCTTGTGCCTTTCCTCCAGGGCACTTCATGCAAACAACCTAAAAGCCCAAATGCATACCATCCATCAACATCCAGTTGGAAGCACCAAAGCAACAAAAAGCACCCCTTCTAAGTGATGAATTTAAAGCACCCCTTTAAGTGATGAATTTGATGTTCTCCACCATATCCCATTACTAAACTGACTGTAGCAGAAAGTATATTGGCCTATGAGCCTGCACAGCACCTTACACGTTATTGTAATAACTCTATTATAAATAATAATGAACTATCATAGCTTAGCATTTCTTTTCCAATCTAAAATATACATGACCCAGCCAAACAAAAACATAGGACTAAGTGCAAGTATAGTGGTAGTGATGGGTGCACTACACTCTCTGGAACAGTCTAACATATCCAGCTGCTGGGCAAGAGCATGCAGAACAGCCATAGCAAAACAAAACACTGTTAAGTCCCGCCTCAGATGAGGAGCTGGAGATCACATCATACTGAGACCATTTCTACAAGTACAGAGTAATTTGGTTTAGTGAGTACTCAGGGGATTCACAGCTAAAACAATTGATGGAGAGATTCTCTGCTCTCCCAAGCCCTGCAGAGTGAGGTTTGTCCTTGGTTCCCGTGCAATGTGAATGGTAAATGTCAACCTCTCTCCACCTTGGAGTGTCTGTATTGCAGAGAATATTGAAAGGACAATTAAGATTAATTTCAGAGAGAAGCTGCAAAGATAGTCACATCATTTTCTCATGGCTAATGTGAAAAACAACATTCAGCACATCTATTTCAAATGAAAGCACTTTAAAAGAATGTTTTGTTCTGAATTACAAACTTACATCATGGGAGGATTAGGTGACATGATCAGCTTTCTGTTTCCATAACTCATTGTCATCACAGCCCCTTGTCTTTCTGAACTGGACTTGCTCTAGTAACAATAATGGACCTACTCTGCTGGGACACTGGCTTTTATAACACTGCCTGTAAACCGAGGATTCTGCAATTTTATAATAAAAAACATTGATCTATACATTAATAATTCATGTATAAATTATATTGTTATGTTTACATATAATATGGTTTAAAAACCTACTATATTTAAAACTAAATCCTCAAACTCAGTCGTTCTTTGCTTTTTTGTTGTTTTTTTTTTTTTAGAGGGAATTTTTAAAAATGTTCCACTAGAAAGATGCTGTGCTCAAGAATATGCTACTATCAATTATTTAAGTACAGCACTGACTTTCTGGGGGCGTGGGGGGGGGCGAAAAATGGAAATCTTCAATAGCCCACCCCCTTCATCTGAATATTTTCATTTGCTATTTCTTCAGTTTTTAAGGTGTTTCCTACTGCAAACTCTCCAGCCATGTTTCTCTGTTGAAAGACAGACACTTAACACAGCAAGGTCACCCCACCAGAGCACTAATACCTGGATACCACCTACAACATCAAGCCAGACAACACTCAAACCTACTGGACCACACTATCATTAACCTAAAAGTCAAAGCCCATACAGGGTAAGAGCCCTCCTTCCCCAGCCTGGAGTTCCCCTTGCTGTGCACCAGAACCTGACCCCAAAGGATCACTGCAGCCTACCTCCTGTCATTTGTCCTCATGGAGAGGAGGACAAAAAAGGGACTGCCCTGAAGAAACACACAACAGTGCCACCTTACAGAAGTAACTCCTCTACCAAGCTTCTGATCCTGGCAGAAGGCAGCTGCTGAAGGAAAAAGTTGCATCAAAACTAAAGGTCAACAGCAAATAATTTATTTTTTAAAAGTTTTCTTTTCAAAAGCTTGTTTTCCCCACTCACCCCAATGCTTCAATATGCATTAGGGCCAGTGAAATGATGCCAAGAGGGACAGTATGCCCCATTCAAACAAAGCTGGTTTAGTGGTAGCACTATCCAACACAAACTGTGACTTTGTACAACATTCTTCTACAAAATAAACTCAAGCCATTTGCCAGCAATAACCTATATATTGATGTGGTATTAAGAGAAACTTGGAGGCTTCAGCTGGGAGACAAACTGTCAACCAACCACTAATTAGTTTTTATGATGTAACTCATAGTTCAGTAATTTCCCAGAATTTAATCACAGGGCACCCAGAAAGATCAATTAAAGAACAGGCTCAGAATTTGTTAGAGCCCTGTGTGAGACAGGGGAAGGCAATGACCTCAGCAGCTTTGCCACAGAATTTTATGAATTAACAAAGAAAGGATTTAAAAGGTAAGTTTAACTAATCTTGTGTTTCCTTGCAGACCCATTCATTGTTTTTACAAAGGACTGAGTTTTTTAAATGAAGTAAAAATTGTAGGATTGTATGTTGTATTGTATGCTACTGTTTATTTTACAGCTTCATTTACATGAGACCATTCTATGTGTGATTTGAATTACTCTACTACTTTTTGCTGTATCTTCTTTTATATCTTCCTCAATAAAAAAGGAAAAAATCAGAGTAGCTATAAATTTCTTTAGATTCTTGAACAGGAATAATATTACATTATCAGAATGGATAGTAGAGAATTCCTCTTCATTCCCTCCTCAAAAAAAAAAAAAAAAACAACCAAAACCCAAACCCTTTGTTAAAATTATACTAACAACATTTAATAAAAAGAAAAATTATTTTTTTGCCACAAAATTTTATTATTTCCTTTGTCCTTTCACTCATTTTCAAGCTTTTTCTATTCCCCCAGCTTAACACAATGAAACCTGTGTTATTCCCACTTCTTGGTTTCTACCATCAATCTTTTTTCATAAACTGAATGAAAATAGCAATAAAATGCTAAAAGCAGTTTTCACAGTTCTTAAATGGTTTTGTTTATCAAACACTGATTTTTTTTTTTTACCTGCTGATTTTGTTCTTCTGTGCAAATTTATAGAATATGTATACCAGACAAGTACTGAACAGCTGTGATGAAAACTTCATTCCCTTTCTTTCTGGGTTTTGTTCTGCAAAAAGCTTTTCTTCACTGATAGATTTTAGAAGAGGAGATTAAATTTATTTTCCTGGCCAAGTTATGTGAAACAAGATTATGCTGAAATGGTCTGAAAAAGTGAGGATTTCTGATGACCTACTACGCCCTATTATTTAAATAACATTTGAAATAATCAAAAGAAAACCCCTAAATGTAGCACGCAGGTTTTTCTTACAATGACAAACAGCACCAAAATGGATCATGCATGTTACATATGAAAACATGATAATAAAAGAAGCTTTGTGGGTTTACATTTTCTCTTAAAAAATAGAACATTCAAAGTTGGTGGTTTGCACATAAATGAGTTTTTCAACTTTTTCAAAGCAAAATTATTCTATTTAATAAACACTGTCTTTGTACTGACTGTGGTGATGATGACGACGATGAACATTTCATGAGGAATGATGGAAAGCCAGGGAGACTGGTTTGGGAAGAGCTATGTATCTATGAAATCACTGCTACTATTTCACAAGATTGACAAGCCTGTTACATGACACTGCCACACATCTCTAGCAAACCTTGTGCAGCTCGAGGTTTGCAAACCCCCGTGGATGAAGGCAATGACTGTGGGGATGCTGGGAGGGCACCAAATACTGTAGCAGCTCTGTTTTGCAAGAATAATCAAAAATTTAGGGAGAGAGATTTGAAGAGGAGTAGGGATAACAGCAAGGCACTGTCAGCCAAAAGCACTTGGGAGACCAGATTCAGGTCTCTGCTCTGAATTAGAACAGGATGTTAACAAATCTGCTGGTGGGGAGGAGGATGTGTTTTAAAGTTCCCCGCTTCATCCGGAGGCAGAACAGAAATATTTGAGTAATGAGAAACTGCACACCTAGCTCTGCATCTGCACCAACAGCTTCATTTTCAAGAGTTCACAGCTCCCTCTAAATCACATTAAGACCAGGGTTTAAATGCTAATTAGGGAGCATGTGCATATTAATTTTCTGCTTCCTTCTCTCCGAGAGTAATGGGAATGCTTTTAAATGCCTTTTGTTTGGTTTCTTATGGGCTTACTTGGTTTCTTAATATATTACAGGGCACTTCCTGCACTGCTTACAGAAGCAGATTTCCCACTGCTAGTGGAAGTTTTCCCTAAGTAAGGTCAGCAGATTTGGTCCCAGGGGAGTGAACTGATCCTCACGCTTAGCTACCCCAAAAATCTAGCAGAAAGCAAACCAGATACCATTCTTCTTTAGAATTTGCTACTATATTGTACCCTTCTCCAAGGATCATCATCCAAGACAAACAACTAGGAAACGTTTTGCTGCAATAATCCTTTCAATTAAGGCTCCCATTACAGTGAAACAGCTGCTCACTAGAATACATCTTTGTAATGGAACTATTTATTTCCCAGAAAACATTTCTTTAGTTAAGACAGATGCAATAAACCAGACCCGCGGAAGCTGCAGAAATCAAAGCAAAACATGACCAGCTAAATATCCTTGAACTGAAAAAGGGGTGCTTTCTATGAAGGCACAATTTATTCTTCTGTGTTGACAGAAAAGCCCATTCAATTTAAAGTATGTGTGGTGTCTCACTCTAAACATAATGTCAGTGAGCTGCAACTGAAATAGCAGGATAAGCTCTCACACATACATTATTAGAAAGAGAAAAGAAACACTCCAAAAAATTTTGTCCTCTGTCTGATCAGTGATGTTTGTGTGGGCCTTTAAAAGCCCTTTGAAAAGTCTGCATCATAAATATTTGATGGCAACTTCTTGCTTACTGTCATTTAGGTGCTGCTCTTGGCATGAAAAGACAAATGAATCAGCATCTTGTTCCTGCCTCCTGCCCCAGCCATACATGGTCTCCCCCCTCCCAGCCCTGATCAGCCTGCTGAACACTATTTATTTATTTTATGAAAAATTCCAACTCACATTACTGTCATTCAAATATAAACAGTAGTGACAGAAGCCCTTATCATGAAAAAATTAATCCAAGCTTTGTGAGAGCTTGCAAATGAACACATTTTTTGCTGACAATTCAGTCCCTGTGATTGCAACTCTGGACAGTTTGCATATGTTTCAGACAAGGGAGACAGCAGGAGGAGGGGACATTCTTCTTCCACCTACCAATTGCCAGTGATTTGAAAACCTTCCTTGTCAGTTGTGCCTCTGTTGATGACCAGTGCTGCAAAAACCAGGGAAATTAAGAGAAGCACGTTCCAGTCAGATGATGGATCGATGTGCCCTAAAGGCACTAAGAACCAGGATTACTCCTACAATTGGACTTGATGATCTTAAATGTCTGTTCAAACCTAAATGATTCCATGATAACAGCAGCTCCATATTGCTGTTGTCAGGAATGAGTTCCAAATCCAGCATTTGCCCTTCGCCCACAAAGGTGTGAACAAGTCCTCAGGCTGAGTGGAGAACCACATCTACACAAACTACACAGGCATTGGTCTAGATGTGCTTGAAGATGCCAGGTCCTGTATCACTGCAGCACCAAATTATTTCTCAGAGCAGTACAACTGGTGAACAGTCAAGACTTTGCTACCTAGTTCTCCTTTAACTCTTAAATCCCTTGAAAACAAAGAACTTCATAGACAGTGTCTATGTGTCACACCCTCCTAGTCTCTTGCTCAGCCACTTAGCAAGGGTAGTGCTGTGCTACCCTTGAAAGGAACAAAGCAGTTGGAGCACAAATCAGTCTACTAGATGACAACAAAAAGACCTGTTAAATCATACAACTAAGAAGTAGAAAGGAAGGTAGATGATTTCAAGAGAAGGAAAGAAAAATACAAGGTTGCAATATTCATATAGTGGAGATTGTCTCTGAGGCTCACTATGACATGAAAGTACAGTGCTGATCTGCAAAAAGTTAACACCAATCTGGATTTCTGCTTGAGGCTTCCCAAGTTCTTGGGGATGCAGACTCTGGGTTCAAATCCGTTACAGACACAGGAGCATCCACAGGAAGTCAGGCTTAGCTATGAAATCTGATAAAAGAGGCCTAATATCTACCAATTACTGTGCTCTAAAGGCAGTATTATTTTCTGTCATAATAAGCTGCTGTCAAAAGTACATACTTTTCCATGTGTGAGGATGAAATTCAGAGTAAAAGAAAATAAAATCCATGCTTAGCACTTAACTTGAGGAGCAAATCTCTTGCTGACAAGAACCTATTTGAAATAAGGTCAAATGAGAAGGGAAAACAGAAGAAAAATAAATTACGTATGAATTTTAAAGAAATAGTGTCTACCTCAGTGGACAAATTTCTGGTACTACCAGAGAGCAATTCATAGCAAAAAGCTGGTGCCAAGACACTGCAATGAGAAGTCAAACTAATGCCATCACCTGCCTTGCTGTGCAGTACAGTCCAAGGCTCACTTCTTAATGCTTCTTCAGACATCATCTGGTGTAGTAGATTCAGGGTGTGACTCACTGTAGTGTGACTGCCTTCAAACAAGGCAATAGAAGTGGAATGAATTGGAACAGATGCACTGCTTTTGAAAAACTGCACTGATTTTATTGCAATTCCTCTCACTTACAGGTCAGCCATAATAATAAAAAAACGTACCTGATGGTTTACTGGGTTTTTGTACCCTTCTTGTATGAAAGCATGATAAAACTTGGTTGTTTAACATACAGGAGTAGGAGAGATGAGAATAGGAAGGCCCAAAATGATTTTTATATTCTTCTTACTCTTTCATTTCCCAAACCCAAGCATAATCCTCTAAGAAAATATACAATTCTTCTGACTGTTGAACTCTTGAAAACAGTTCTGATGACCACAGTAACACTTCAAATATTCCAACATTGTCCATCTCCTTAACCAAACCACCAGATAGTTTCGAGCCAGCAACTGTTAATTTGGCCTAATGTAAAACAAACTAAATAACCCTCCCCAAAACATGGACAGAAAACCTCAACAAACCATCTGACTCTTATCATTTATATACAGGTTTTCTGGAGACATTGGGCAAGTGATTTCCATGATGTGAGTTTAGAGGCATTGGTTGGGTTATTCTACTTCCCATCACCCAGGATATATTCTGGTTCATAAAAGGATCATATTCCACTTGGAAGTTGAATGGTTCTTTAGGCTCACTCTGTTCATTAGAAGCCTGAAACCTAGAAAACTACCTCTGGTCCACCATGCATGCACAATTTCTAGATGGTATGCCAGCATCCCCTTTTAACCCAAGAAGTCCTTCTTCTCCTCAAATCCAAAAATGACGATTTTCCTTTGCAGACTGAAAAATTGGGAAATCTATTTTAAGATATATGAGATGTGTTGTTTCTTTCTTACTTGTGTACATTAGCATCAGCTTCTTGGGACTCAACCTGAATTGACCTTACCAAAGTATTATCTAGGTTGCTGAGCACAACCCCATTTTAGAACAGACATTTTCATTTAATCCCCTTTTTTTTCCAGTAACCTCAAGATATTTATTTATTCTTCTCTTATGAATATATTCCAAAATTTGAAAAAAATACAAGTTCACAGGAGTTCATGTCACAGGAGTTCACATGCAAGAGCATTTCCCCCTGTTTTCTGTATTTGAGCTAATATTTTCATTCTTTGAATTAGGATATCACGCTCAGGTTTAGGAGGGAGATTATGCAGTCTTTAAAACTTTAACATTTAAACTCCTTGGGTCTTAGTTCTTCCTCACATACAGTAGTTTTTCTTTTTCCAACCTCTTTCCCAGGTGGTGCTGTAGCCTTTGTGTTTAATAGCATTGTCCTGATTCAAAACTGAAATGCACAGTCCTGTCTAAAATTTGGGGCATAACCAGATGATACTTAATTCCTACTTCATCCCTACTGTGAGCCATGCTTTTAATTATTTTATATTCATATAGATATAAATACACATCTTTATTTCTTGTTTCAGTTTCCTTGGAAGAGTTTAACTCAGCTTGACTTCTGGCAAATTCTATTTCATCTGACCACTTCTGACCTCTAAGATTATTCCCCTTTTACTCATTCCTTTCAAACTCTGTTTATGCTTGATGTTGTTTGTGGGAGTTGTTAGTCAGCAAGTTAGGTCTGGATTTCACCTCTAAAAGCCACCCATGCTTGAGATGGGAGTTCTAGAAAGATTGCTGCATTTTTTACCAGAAAATGTCACCACATCCAAATGCTTGAGCTCTTCAGTCACCATCTAGTTTCTTTAAACTTATGTTGCACTTCAGGTTAAGAAAACCTTAAAGATTATTTTCTGTTCATTTTGGATCATAAGAATAGTGATGACTAACACTCTCTGACGTCCGTAGTCCCTCCAAACCCAATTTTAAAATAACACTGACTCTTCACAAGTCAGTAATTGTTTAAGAAGTTGTTTGCACTAGGGAAATATCTGGCTCTATGGTTATTAGGATCATTCATCCTCTAATTTATAGCAGACCATAACAATTGCATGTTGATTTTCTCCTCTAGTATTATCTGAATCCGGCCAAAATCTTTTCAGCCTCCTACCTTCTTCCTGAAATGTAATTTTGACTTTTAAATGACTCTACTGTAGATGCAGATTCAAAAATATCCCTGCAATTTCTCTGCAATCTGCTTACTGATTGACAGAGCTAACAAGCTACAGCACTGTAAACATTTTCAATTCTTTTAATTCTGTATCACCCAACTTCAGACAGAGCTCAATCAAATGTCTCAGAATCGTCACAATGAAGCTTTGCTGCCTCAGGGGCTGGTCCATTCCTGCTGTGGGGAAAACAGGGCAGGAGAGGGTTCCTGGCTTGGATGGTCATGCTTCCTGCTGTGTGTAATGCACATGAAATTACCAAATTATGCCAATGAACTAAAAAAAGAAGAAAAAAAGGCTCATTAAAACCAAAAAATAGAAGCATAACACTTCTCTAATAATTTAATACAAAGCACACTAAAAAGGAAAAAGGTAATTTAAGTCAAAGAAATTCACACTTCAGGACAAAGAAGGGAGAACAAATTCTTGAAGTTTGGCTGTCTGCACCCAGTACCACCTCTTTCCATCATGATCTGTGACCTGTCTAATCAGAATTAGGATTATAGGACTACATGATGCACATTCAATCATACTCTACAGTCTTGCTGCTATCTTTATATGATTTTGTAAAATGCATTTTTGTAATTTCATTATTTAACTCGATTTAACAACATGACATAAGATCATTCTGAGTTTAAAATCCTTTCACAACCACAGTAAGCCTACATCAGATCCCAAATTTGAGAATCTGAGCACATTCAGGAAAGTGGTTTTGTCAGTGCTCAACTTCACAGGTGGGTTCTAAACCATATTTACTGTGCTTATCTCACTCAAACTCATGGCAGACATTTCTACTTACACTTTAGTGGTATTGGATAGGAGAAGTGCTAGCTCACAGTAAACTACCCTAATCTACCATGCTGTTTCTAAATCTAGAAATTCTAGATTTCTAATTCATTCCCATTTCTGCACTCTTTCACCTTCCAAATACAACAATAATAAAACTTTTTCTTCCTGGGAAAGAAGAAAATTTACTAATTTTCAATTATTTAAAAAAAAAAAAGAACAGAAAGAACAGAAAGAACAGCTAGAAAAGTAAACTTCAGAAGCTGTATAAAGTAAAATTGATATTATTAGGTGTTGCACATAGTTTAATGAATCAGGGGGAAAGAAGCAAAAACACTTTCAAACTTATTGCCAAGAACAAAAATTCCTTATCTGCACCTCTAAATTACTTCTCTATGTAATAAATTTTAATTTACCTACGCTGTGGAGCAAAAAGGCAGCTTGGTTCTGGCTCTAGTTCTTTAGTCATGGCTACAGTTAAATTAAACAATGCTAATTAAACTATGGCATGTTCAGTCTGAAGCTGACTATCAGCAGGGCAGGGCATAGCCTTGGGATCAACTTGAAACATTAAAATAACTAAAGAGATCACTTTCAGATCAACCGAAATTGACTTTTTTTTTTTTTTCTATAAAACAAATGATATTTAATAAATCAGGAGAAATATTGCTTTAAAATAAATTAAAAAATACAAAATCTAATGCAGCTATAAAAGTGCTCATTTTTACACTGAAAACAGTTTATGATAGTGTCAGCCTTTCTTAATCTTTTTCTCATATAATTAAGCATTTCCACCGCTATCTAAAAAACCCCACACGCGTCTAATTCCAAACACCTTATTTCAAAAGCCTCTGAAGAATTTTTGCCCTCCTTACCAAGACCCATTTCCCTTCTCTCCATTTGAATCTTTCCAAAGACTCATGTCATCGATAACCACACAACAGAAAGTCCATATCAAATAGTTAACTGCAAGTTAAAAATTTTTGTAGTTATTTTCTCCTCCTTATTCCTGTATTCTTGCCCCAGCTCTGATGGCTTTGCTTCTCTTGCAAGTCTTCAATCAACACGCTGCTGAGTTTCTGCCATACCTGGATCCAAAAACATTGCCAGCACTCATATAAAACATGGTAATGGAAATGGGTGACACATCGTCTAATCAACCACTTATTGGGAATCCCTGCTTACAATCTAGTCTGTAAAAGCCAAAAAGTGAAACAGCTCAGGCACTGGAGTGTCCATTCTTGGGGTGGAACATCCCATTTGGGAACTGCATCACAAGGCAGTGAGAAAAGTATTTGTTATCACACACAACTTAAGACAGATACAAGATTCCTGTACCAAACACTATCAGTCCAATGCTTCTTGTGAGTTTACTCTCTTAGTTGAAGGGGGTTCTAATTCACCTCCTAAGAATATGTTTTGGTCCTAAAAAGTGAGAAAGCACACAGTACCAATGACAGAAATGTTCACTGGCTCTTAAGATGCAAGAGCATTTCTGACAGTGGTTAATGTAAAGGTATTGCTTCATTTTCACTCTCACATTGCTAAAATTTTCATGAACAAGTACTTCTTATTGGATTTGGCCTGCTGATTATAAATAACACACACCACTGTTCACTCCCAAGAGAATACCTTATAATGTTGGGAGTGGAGAAACCCAGCTGAGATGCAGTGTTTTGAGTCAAAGGGTGTTTATGTAGCAGCCTGGCATGTCTCCATAGGAAAACATGTGCCCAATCCAGTAGAAATCCCATTTGCTGTTGCTGAACAGCATCTTCTAACTTATAAAAATATCTTCATGCTAATCCTTTGGGCTAGTATAAAGAAATTCAGTGGTTTCAAAGACATTCCAAAGAGTTTAATCAGCATTTCTATTACTGCCCAAAGTACTTTCTATTGATCACTTACGGGTAACAGGTAATAAATCATTTTCCAAGAAAGGTACAAATCGTCTTCGTGGTTATGCAGGTAAAATGTAGGTGAAACTCTTCTCAAAATCACATAAACATAAATCTAAATTGACTGAAGAGTATCACAAATCTACCAAAGAACAGGTCAAAACTCAAGTTGTACTCCCCAAGACCATGAAGATTTTTTTTTAATATATGTTTTAAACATGGTTTAAAACATATCCCTTCTCATTGCAGCCAATTCATACATTTTAATTTATAACGAGATCAGAATATGACTGGGTCTATGGCCTGTCAATGTGTACTGTCCATTATGGCAGACATGACTGAAAACTCTTTTGAAGAATGAAAGTGCAGTGTACACCAACACAATTAGAAAATATGTGAACAGTTACAGGTTCTGCCTGTTGCAGGGGTGAGCAGGGTTTCAATCACACACCTCAGATGCACAAAATGCATCTCTGTTTTTGCTCCACTTTCAGATGGTGCAGCGAGGTGGGCAGTTATCCTCTATCTGAAGTAGTCTAACTTTGATGCCCCAACAATAATATATAATAGTGGGTGATATAAGCATCATGAGAAAAAGAGTCATGAACTCCAACTGCTTGAGCTAAAAACACCTCCTTAGACAGATGCAGTATGGACTTGTAAGCTTAAGGTGCACATTCAGTTGAATTTCTGTTCAAAACAAACAACAAAATCCATGCTAACAAGTCATCCCAAAATCAAAATCTGTATTTCCAATCTAGCATCACATTCTGTATGCAGATAATTTAAGGAAAACAGAATGTTTAAAAGCCCCAAATTAGCTACATTATTTGTGTCTTCCATTAAATCCTGTTAATAACAATGTGTTATGAAAATTATTAGAGCTGGCTTAAACAGAAAAGATCAAAAAGTTTAAGAATCTTTTCCACAGCTTTGAGGCAGAGAAAGACATGTAAGATTGCAAATATCAACATTCCATTATAGCAGACATGACAGACTACTCCAATGTATGTGTTAATGTATAGATTAGGATATTATATTTTTCAAATGTTTCATTCTTTGTTGATAGAGCCTTAAGTATAACATTTGCCTCCAATAGGACATGGTTTTAACAGGGCTGATGAGAGAGAGGAATTCTGTTAAACTCTCAAAACTGGTGATTTGGTTTCTTTGGTTTGAGATTTTCAAGACAGCTCTAGGTGCTTTCTGCATACACACCTTGGGCAGCAGTTCATTCTGTAGCAACATTCAGGAAATTTGGAAAAGCTAAAGCTGAAGCTCTGTCAGAACAGGTGATTTAGTAATACAGAAAGTACTCTTTTCTCTTTTCCTAAAAGCCAGTCAATTGTGATTTTTTCAGTACAACAGTTTAAAATTAAGGGGTTAACCATCTTTTTTTCTCTTTCGTGAGTATCACATAAAAATATTCACTTAAGCTCCTTATTTTGTTCAGAAGTCTTAATGCCTTGCAGCATAGATGAGGTCTAAAATTATGCCTCTAATTTAAGATATTTGAACTCAGTGGAGGCTTAAATGGTCAGTTCTGAGAACTATCATTAGGACCCATCTTCTGTTCAGTAAATATATATGTTTACCCCAGTTCCTGCCTTGAATGTCTAAACCAGATGTCTCAAGTCAGATGCTTAGTGTGAAACTCAAAAAAATGAGTGCAGATGAGTGCAAAAAGCCTGCTAGTAAAACAGAAGCATTGTAGAATTGATGAGTGCACATAGGGGCATTGTTCTCATACAAAACTCAAAGTAATGCTTGTATAATTTCTTTTCCTATATTCACTTGGATCAATTCTCTCCTGAAAACCCTTCAGTTATATTTGGTGATCCAAATTTGTTACTGCAACCCTTCTGCAACCCTTCTACAATTCTGTGCAGATTACTGCAAAACACAAACTTTAATATCTGCAAAACAAGTGTTCCATTTCTTTACCAGGGTTTCAGCCACACTCAGAATAATGCTCAATTAACATTTTTTGATTATATTTCATCATTTTATTAATCTACACATTTTTAAAACATTTTTACTGATCTGTGCTGTGCCAAGTTCATTTTTCCAACAGAGATACAAGTTTGGTCATCCTGAACAGTGTATTAATTCAGAAGCAAACCCATTCTTTTTGCCATTAACATAAGCAGACTGAGCAAAATCTAATCCATGCGTAAAATTAACTGATTCCCTCCCTCATTTTTTTTTTTTATTTACATCATGACTGACAACAGAGCCTTATTAATCAAAAAAATGTCAAATTAAATAAAGTACAATAAAAGCTAACTAAATGTAAACTCACATCACTTACTGGGGAAAAACAAACAAACACCACCACCACATAAAACAGGTATTTAGGACAGTTAAATGAGCCACTGGCCCAAGACAAGATCAATCTATGCTGTCATGTTCTATTATTTCTATAAAAAAACATCATGTACAAGCCTTTATTAAGGATGAAGACATAACTGCAGTAGACATTAGACACAAAGCAACAAATATCACTACTATAAACAATCTCACAATCAAAGAAGTTAGAAACTAGGCTGTTGTACAATTTACTGTGTATTTGTCATCTCCAGAGAAATAGGTAACAAATCATTTCCTGCTTTTGGAGATAATTCGTACAGAAAGAATTACTGCTGAAATCACAGGGCTTGACTACATGTGCACAAAGGTAATGCCTCAAGAACTGTTCCCATTAGCAACCCTTGGAAAATTGGTCAAGTTTAAAGTTACTCCTGTAGAAAAGAAGATGTTATTTGCAATGAATGTTTTTTACACAGTTGTCCCTGCCTCTGTTCCATAGGTCAGTTTTAAGATGCTGACAGGTAAAATACCAACCTCTTTTGAAGTACAGGAGACAAATCCTTCTGTTAGAACTGAAACTAATACATGGAACACAGGCAGAGACACAGACAGTGACTTATATCTTCATGTTTAAGGATTTAAGTGATATTTTACTTTATCTTAGTAATTAACCTTTCTAAGAAGGTTAAATGTTTAAGGCAGCAAGAAGGAAAAAAAATTATTCATTAATCTTTAAACACCATCTGAACTATTTGAGCAAGTATAATAGGTTTTCCCCAGTGTTTCTAACCTTTTAAGTTTCTGTCAAAATTTAAATTAATCTTGACTGAGATCATCCATTTCAGATTAATTTCTATTTCTATATCTTGTAAAACCCTTAAGCTTTATGGAGAGAAGCTTTGTAAATTCAGTAACTGTAAAGTGCAAGGTCACAAACTGGGAAAACAGATGAAAGTGCAAGAGATAGGAATGTTGGTCAGAGATTTTGACTGAAGAGCTGAGTGTGTCAGGAGATGATGAGGAAAGAAAAGATAAGTGGAAAGCTAGAAAGTTCAAAAGAATAAAAAAATTAATCAAAAGAAACAGAATTTCAGGAAAAAATATTATCTGAGTGACAGAAGTATTAGGGGAAAAAATACAAGTAAAGTACATAAGCATATATTTGGGTTGTTTGGGGATTTTTTTAAATAAAGTTTAATTTATTTATTTTTGACTCTGATTTACTGGTGGTTTGGCTAGTTTTAGCTAAAATATTTAAAGATTTCCTCTTTCTTCTCCATCTCCCAGACACAAGAAAAAAACCCAAAACAACCCTCAACACTTTCCAGAAAGACACACCTACAGACACACAAACAATTTAGAAATGTGACAGGGACAGTGGGCAAAATGGACACACTTAGAAATAGTAAATTTATATAAGAAATTAATTCAGACAAACATATCTTAGCATTACATTCACATGAAGTGCAATGCAATGTAACACTCAATACAGGGAAACTATCCAAAGTACTAAGAAAGCATTTTCCTCTGAAGAGAGATTGCCACCATCAGTGATGCATACTACATGACTCTATTAAGTCATACTAATTTGACAGGAATTAGTCCTAATCAAATAGACTTTTTTACACTCTAAAAAAAGAGAATTTGTGTGTCTCTCCAGTGTCACTCTTGGAATCTAGAAAATAGCTCTGTTTATCCTGTCAATCACTTCTCCTGGCACACACAGAAGGGGTACCAAAAATAAAATGCACAAAACCAATTGGGTAATTGCATATTACCTGAGCAGCTGCAACCAAATTCCCAATGACTGTTTCCCTCTCAACTCGTATCTTCAGCATCTTTAAGAGAAACTCTAACTCACAGCTGGACATTTACTGATGTTCCATGCTACACTGTCCTTGTAACATTCCCCTGTAAAAATGACTGTCAGCCTTACCAAGAGTGGGGTTTGCCACTTTTTTGGTTGCTCAAATTATTTTTCAGGTTTGTTTTTCCTGCTTCTACTGGTTACTGACACAGACAACATAAACTGAGCCCACCCGACTGGCGTGGATTCCCACCAAATGACAGGAACACCTGTCCTACAAAGACAGGCTGGAAGAGATGGGATTGTTCAGCCTGGAGAAGAGAGGGCTCCAGGGAGAGCAGCCTTCCAGTACTTTAAGGAGGTTTATAAAAAGGAGGGATAGGGACTTTTCATGCAGGCAGATAGTGACAGGACAACAGGCAATGGTTTCAAACTGAAAGAGGGCAAGTTTGGATGAGATATTAGGAAGAAATTCTTTACTCAGAAGGTGGTTAAACACTGAAACAGGGTGTCCAGAAAAGTTGTGGATATCCCATCGCCAGCCCTGAGCAACCTAATCTAGTGAGTGGCATCTCTGCCCATGGAACCAGATAATCTTTAAGGTCCCTTCCAACCCTAATTATTCCATGATTCTATACCAATCAAAGCTTTATAATTTAAAATATATAAACAGTTGTGCAGGCCTATAAAGAACCTGTTTCTTCCCCCATTACAGAGAAGTGTAAATACCCCTTTCAGAAGTATTACACTCTTGCTGTAGACAAGAGAGAATGGCTCACCTCTGTATGTGATACATAAATGCCTAAATGCCTGATACAGTTGTTTGTCATCTCTAACAGCAAGCCCTTCAAGTTATTTTTGCTAAGGCAGTGATATAATTCCAGGATGACAGTTTTTTTAAATAAGTACCTAAAATACAGTTGAATGAAAAATCTGACATCAAATTTAGTTCTCATAATTGACTACCAATTCAGACAGACCTGGAACACAATCTATGATAGGATAGCTTTGGGAGGGTTCTGAAAACTCAATTTTCCCCCAGACCACATCAGTATTCCAGAGGAAATAATGCCATAAAAAGGAATGCCCAGTAGTGCTATCAGACAGCCCTGATGCAATCTGGGGCAAGCATGGTTGGAAGTCCTTGGGCACCAAAGCCCAAGGAAACTCAGCCTCAGGGAATTTACAGTGTGTGTTACAAGTCAGATCACTTTGTGAGGGGGAAATGCTCAGGACTTCACCTTCTACTACACCAAAGCTTTTGCATGTACTCTGTGCACCACAGACTGACGAATGAAGCAATGAATGTCTTACCTTGCATCGTTGCTTTCGTGGGTTCTGAAAACAGAGGAATGAGCAGGAGGTAGATGAGGTAGACAAAGGAGAGCCCATTGTAACGGAAAGCACAGGCTGCAGTGAGAGAAAAAAACAACATATTGTTTAATTGGCCTGATGAAATCAAATTTAATGGCACAAAGCATTCCCTACTTGAGTTTACGATTTACCTTGTCAACTTTTGACCATTTATTTAAACAATTTTTTTCACAGGTATTCAAGTTTATGCTTAAAATAAATTTCAGAGTCCAAGATTAGGTCAGGCTGGAAAGAACCAAAGTGGGTCATCTGGCCCAACCTCCCTGCTCAAGCAGGGTCATCCCAGAGCACACTGCACAGGATTGCATCAAGATGGTTCTTAAGTATCCCCAGTGAGGGAGACTTGTATCAACGAAGTCTTCTCAGCTATATCCAAAACAACTTGGTTTTGGAATACAGATACATCTTTAGCCCTGCCAGAAATGTACTCCAAAAGAAAAGAACTTTCTCCAGACACCACTTCCTGAAATTTCACAGAAACAATAGTGGGAATGACCTAAGAAGTTACACATCATTTGGTCCTCATCCTCATCGCATCTGTCCCTTTTAATTATAAAACAAAACTGCAAAGGCTCTCTATTAGCAAATCCATACCATAGCTACAACTTTTGTTTTCCAAACTAGCCCATGTTTTGAATAACTGATTTGATTTCATTAATAACCTTGATAGAAAACTCTGGATATACACTCCAACATCTGCAGGTTGGCCAAGAAGCATGTGAAAAGCATGGGTGCTTAGCAAGAAGGAAAGATAAGAAGCATCTGTTCTCTGTTTCTGAACTGATATGATTCCACCATCAGCCTTAAAAAAATCTGTCATGGACTACAAAATCCACCAAAGCTTGATAGAGGGTTTTTCTGAGTGAAATCCAGAATCCTTAAGAGTAGCTTCTCATTATCCTGTAAGAATTGCTCTTGTCACTTACTAAACTCTCCTTATAGCCACAGCCTTTAAAGGCCAGCTGAAGACTTACACATACATTTGTAACTATAAAAAACCTGCAAGATAGAGTAAATAGGACCTATCCCACAGGGAATTCTGTGAGCAATTATCAGAGCTCTACAGTCAATGTACTTGAGAAGAGGGAGGCAGCTCTGCTATTACGCACCTACTCTCCGGGTCCTCTACAGAGGAGCACAGGATGTACAATGGCCATTAGTGGCCTTCTTGGAAAGAATGGCAAAGAGGACACTCCCGATTTCAGGACAAATCCATAAATCAACTTTTTTGAGGTTTTTTTCAAGTTTAATTTTGGGGTGGGAACTAGTTCTGTGGCATTCATAGGAAGAGGTATGGTAATGGTTTAAGGCTGTTCTACGGCCTGAAGGCTTTTCCATTTCAATGGGAAGGACCAATGTGCCCAGTCATTCTGGTAGGTATTAGCAGGTAACACTGTTATCCAGTTATTTTTGGGATTGTGCCGACCAGATTTTAATCATGTTAAACAGCTTACTTATTTTCAGTGCAATATAACGCTCATTTTCTTCTTTCTTCAGGACTGAGCTTGCTGTGCTTCTTGTTGAGCACCTACCACTCAGTTTCCCAGTGCAAAGACAGAAAACAGCAACTGTGTTCTTTAAATGCCTTCCTTCATTAGCTGGAAGTGACTGAATGTCTTGCTAACAAGTCTGTGTCAAATATTTAGAACCTCTATTTATGTCAAAGCCTCCTCCAGCAAACTTGGCTAGGCACTGCCTGGAAAACCTGTATTTATTTAACAGTTGCAAGAGCTTTAGCAAAATGTTTCTCAGAATTATGAATTAAATCTCCCAAAACCTATCTGCAACATTTTTACTATTCCCTACTGCAACCATTCCAATATTTTTGTGTTTATCTCCACTCATCTTGTATATGTGTCTGGAGAGATGAGTGCCTTATCAAGCTAAGGTGCAAGAGGAAATGACTGAATATAATTTTAGCAAAACAAAAGATTAGGAAACAGCAGTTCCCCTGCTTTCACATATTTGCATTGCACTATATCATTATTTTGTCAAACATACATATTCCTCACTTCTGACTCAAAGCTATCTAGAAAAGGTTGCAGAGCATAAAATCAGCTTCAGTTTGTCACTGATACAACAACAAAGGACCCAAAAAAGCAAATGAACCCGTCTTCTACACTCCCTCTGGTATTCACAAGGGTCTCCTCCTGCAAAAGAAGCTGTACACAGATGTCCAAAACAATGGAATGTCCCATTTTAGATCAATGGAATTCCATCAACAGAAAAAAGTACCTATAAAGATGAGTTTCTTGGCAAACCAGATGCTTATAGAAATTTCTGGGTATTTTGGATACATTGGTCAGTTTGCTGTATCAAAATTAATGTAATTTTAGCATTTTAGGCTTGTTACTGCTTCTCAAAAATGTCTAATCGATTTGCAAAATTAATTTCAGATGACTTTTTCTTGAACTATATTTACCTCAAAATTTACTGCTTTCTATTCCTAGACCTGTGTACTCAAAAGCTTTTTTTTTTTCCTCTACTGCTACAGAAACAGGACTGTTAACAGAGACTACATTTCCATTCAAACCTTCCCTATGTATTTTTTTCATATAAAGCACACAGAAAACCCTTAAAAGGATGGGCTTGTCTACAGCAAACACTGAACAAAAAGGCTTAAACTGGAAAATACACCATACATGCAAAGTCCATACACACTTTCTGCTCTTCAGGTTTCTTTTTAAACCACGTCTCACCATGTTTTCTAACAGTTTCTATTAAGAAAACTTCAGAAATGTGATTTTCACCTCTGAAGTTCTGCTGTTGTTCACAGCCCATTAATAGCAAAAATACACAACTGGGAAATGACATAAGAAGCAGAGCTATTAATACGCAGAATTAGAAGTAAATTAGCTTTTATTTTGTATCACCTGAAGTACTTTAAAGCACCTTCCCTTAGACAGGAAGAAAAGAGCACTTTATAACATGTAAGATTGACTTCTCCATTCATAAGTGACTATTTTAAATATTTCTGTTTTAATGTATAGAGAATAAAAGGTGTTGTCCAAACATTTAATAATTTTAATTATCTTTCAGAGAAGTGAAGAGATTGATTTTGAGCGAAAAAATTTAATTCATTCTTAAGACAGATATGTACAGAGTGTGTCATACAAAATTAAAAAGGAATCTCAAAAAAAAAAACAAAAAACCAGAAACCCCAGAAAATCATATATCACATGATAACCTTGTCCTTCTAGAATTCATTTTTCATTGTTTTATGCTAGCCAGAGTAGAAGGCCTTTGAAGAAATTTAATACTGCTTCATAGACACATCAGTTTTCTACTTGTAGAATTCCAACAGCTGTTACATATTATCATTTCATATTTATACCAACAGTTTTCTTTCCTCCATTTAAAGGGAATAATTTGCATAAAATTGGTGGTTCGCCTGTTATATAAAAAAATACTAGAGAGCAAAGTGAGAGGCAATAAAGAAATTCACACTAAGCTTGAACTTGGAAAGAAGCGGAAAAAAGCCCAGCCTCATAAACAATGTGTTTAGTTTTATTCCACAAAAATTTTAAGAGTACTTAATTCAGAAGTGGAAACTACATGTTCAAAAAAACCAGCCTTCAAGAGTGCAGGCATAGTACCAAAGGGCTACTGACTCCTCATTTGTAAACTAGAGTTCTGTCAAAAGCCACAACAACAGAAAAGAAGGAAGGTGAAGACAGAATTAGCCATCCACTCACTATTTCTGAATTTAGTTTAGTAAAAAAAAGCAGTGTCATTAATGTTAACAGAATAATGTATTGCTTGTTATACCCTTTTCTGTTCAAGAAATATATAAAAACATCTCTTCCACATATTTCACATATTTATACTGTAGGTTTGAGAATATTATATATCCTTCTTCGTGTTATCCTATCCAGACTCTTGTGTGCTTTAGCATGAGAAGAAATTAATTCAGCCAACTACACTGAAGTAATGTGTCTTCTACCTTCAGCAGGATATTGCATGGTGTTTGCATCCTGTTTTAACAACTTTACAGCTGCAAGATTATTAAGAAAGCTATGCAATGATATTCTTTAAAAATGGTACCTTTAGATTAAAATTTGGTCTAACTTTCATGCTTATTTTTGCAATAACACAAAAAAATATATTCAGTGAAAATATTAATTGGAAAAAGTGCTGCTGAGAAAAACATCTAACCCTGAGCAGGCAAGGGTTGTTGGCTAAAAGACAGAGGTGATGCTGTTCACTCATTACACCAGCTGATCTGAAATAAGATACCAAAACACAGAAGGGGAAAGGAGTCAGCAGCTGAATGATCTTTGAAACTTCTGAGTCTCCAGGAGGCCAAGTGTCCAACTCTCAAAGCTAGGACAACTCAGCACCAGATTCCTGCCTGTAATGCTGTATTTTTTCTTAGTTATCTCATGGTTAATATCCATTATATCATCATTATTCTGAAAAGATCCCCAATTATCACGCAATTCAGATAATTAAAACAGGCTACAGATGACACCTTAGCTACCAGGTGTAACGTGAATGAGACACTGGTACACAGCCAGATGAAAAGCTTCTGGTGCAAAAGCTCAGCCTAAGAAGTCAAATGCTGAAGCAAATCTATCTCCTCCTCCAAACCAAGGTGTTCAACATGACAGTCCATGAATGTGTGGCATGAATAGTCAACTCTTCCAGGAAGACAGACAGTTAAGATTCCTCTTATCAATACGGCCTAATGTCCTAATGCCTTTCCACTTGTGCTGCTCTCCAGTAAGACTTAGCAGCCAGTTCCCCACATTCTTTGGAATATTCTAAACTGGGGAAGTTTGGGGGGCTTTTTGTTGGTCATTTAGGTTTTTTTACCCCTGATCATCTTCACTGGACATCAAGGGCTGCCTGACCAAGGCAAGCAGGTCCAGCATTAGGCCATATGGACTCAGCCTTCTGTCGGAGACTGAAATGTTATAATTTATGGCTTAAACATCTTTACTGCCTATTATAGCAAAACTGTATCAAAGCTGCAGAGAAAGCAACCAAAAACCTGAACAGAGCCCTACACTGCTCCTGGATGGACTATATGAACTATACAAGAGTTTGGTAAAGTAAGTCAGTGCGAAAAGAGGTAAGGCGGTTTAAATTCTACAGAACAAGAGCTACTGAAAATACATTACTTTTTTGAAGGAAAAGGAGTTTTAAAAAATTCAAAACAAATGAACAACAACAAAAAACCCCACCTCCATTAGCCAGCCAGATAAGTACTTCCAACAATGTGAGACAAAGAGGAGAGGTCAGAACTGGTGAGAAAAGTCTGGTTTACTTCCATTCTGCATAAAGCCCTTATGTATAAATCTCTTTAATTTCTGGTAACGCTCCCTCTTGCTATCAACCAGCAAATGTGAGAAGAAATGGAAGAAGAATTTTTTCTCCTTTTCCTAAAGATTCGTTCATGCAGCATTCTTTAACCAAAACACACACGTGCATAGTAGCAATACAGTAAAATGGCAGCAAACTGCCCCCCAGTATTTCTTACAGTTCCTGATGCCTCTGCCCCCAGAGGCAGGGGTGTCCAGAAAGCCCACCTAATCTCACATCGAAGAAAGACCCAGAACAGGGCTTGCTCTGTTGTCTATGAGCACTGTTTTACAAACTAATGTAGTAAAAAGTGAAGCTCATTCTCTGTTGGCAGGATAAAATGACCCAGTATTAAACACGTACAGAGCTGAATCTCCCAGAAAGATGATCAACCAGTTGCTCTCATCTCCACTATAATTTTATGAGCCAATGACTCTTAAAGTACAAAGTGGGAGGCAACCTCACAGCCCCTTTTCAACTGAGTGACAAGTGCAAGTCTTGTTTCTGAGGATATCTCACTTTTACCTGACACAGACATTACTAACCAAATGCAGTAGAAATAAAAAAAAAATTAAAAATATTAAAAATATTATAAATTAAGTTCACTTGATCAGAAATATGCATTACCATTCTGCAAAAGAAAGGCTACTTTTATAAATTGCTATTTTTCATATTTTCTAACACTTCGTATTTCAAATTTCTGTTTCAGAAATACAAAATTTGTTTCAGAACTTTTTCCTCCAAGACTTTTTACAATAATAATAAAAAAACCAAACTGCCACACATTGCAAAATTAGTTTATGCTGTAAACAACAGAATAAAACTGTGATAGTGACGAAAAATGTTCCTCTTCAAAAACCCTTTTCATAATGACAAGTATCTGATAGGCATAGTGCCCAGGGAACTTTAGCTCACAGGTATTTAATTTTTTTACTTATTGAAATTCAAAAGAATGTGCATAGTTTTGGTCTCACTTTTGAGATATTGCATTTAAAATAACATGTGACAGATGAGATCGGAATGATACACTGCTATGCAAGACAGTTGAATGAAGTGCATGTAATCTTACCATCCCTTTAGAGCAAAATAGTGCCTCTGGTGTGCAGTGCAGAACTGTGTCTGCTCAGGACAAGTTCCCTCCTGCATCAGCCAATACTCCCTCCACATCCAACAGCTCTGCTGATAACGCCGTGCTAACACACACCACTCCCCACCCTGCTCCTGAGCCAGTATTTCAACACACGGCTGCTCTGTGTGCTACACCCAGAGAGAAAACTTTTCTTTTTTGGAAAGAAAAAAAACAACAAAACAACCAAAAGCACAAAGACTTTGATAAACAGATGAATGGTATGCTTTTTTGTTCACATCAGCACTTCTACAATCACATTTTTTTTCATTTGTCACCATTCATCAGAGAGAGAACTGCTGGACAGTGAGCAGTTTTATAAGGGCTTGGGTTTTGTTTTGTTTTCCTTTCTTTTATTTTTTCTCACTCTTCCTCTGTTTCTCCAAGCAGCAGTTTTAGTAAGCTCTCTCTCCATCAGAAACCATCTGGAATAGATTTTAACTTTGTGGCAAATATTGCCTGGGAATCAATCAGAAGGAGGAGAAGACAAAACACCTTGTTCACAGCTTTCCTTCAGTGCTTAGGAACAGGAGCTCTGTTTCCCAGCTGCTTTTGACAGCAAGAAAATGAACAAAAGATCTCAAGTATTACCATACCACAATCATCATCTTACTTAGAATAATGTATTTTCAAGCCGTATCCACTTTCCCAAGCAAATCCGTGTCAATACACCTTACAGCCATGACTAAGTATACAAATATTTCCAAATTAAAAAAACTTGATGGACACCATCATCAGTAATTTTTCCCATTAGAAAGATCAACTTCACATTGTAACTCATTTCAGTTTCAGTGCCAAGTGAAACTAAATTCATTTACTGGTCTGGGAAGTGGAAAGAGGTGGCTTATTCTTCCACTGAGGTGAGTGCCTGCAGAAGGGATATTGTCTGCATTCTCACCCTTGCTTCAGCAACAGCTCTTCTGTCTCCAGGCTCCTCTCTCTAGGAAAGTAACTGGGAGCTAAAGAAATAACTCTGCTCCTCACTCATTTTCATGGGATGAGAAAAGCATGTTCCTGTTTCCCCGGACATCTGGAGACAGTAGTCTGGTTCTGCTGTCACAGTTGCATAACCCTGTCAAGACTCAGACTAAAAATAACAGCAAACTCAGAACACAGATGACAATCAAATGTCACACAGTGCTACTGCTAAACACAACATCAGCCAGGGACAGATGTGGAGAGAGCTGGGTGACAGAGAGACCTCCATGAGCAGAAAGGGACTGAGCCCTCCATTTACAGCTGCTAAGAAGCCATGGACACCCAGAACAGTTACCCAGTCAGATGTTTCCAGCAACTAGGAGTGTGAATTTCAGCATATATTATCCTCCACCACCATTCACACTCATCGTCTCTTAAACACATAAATCACCATAAGTCAATTGACATAAGATGCAGAAAGAACCAATCTGTTGCTTACACTGACATCAGTCCTAAGTCAGATGAAGGATGTGTTAAAATACTAACCCAGATAAACACCTCTGAGGAATATAAACATGATTAAACATCAGAGAGGTGCTAACACTGAAAAATATGAGTGTCATTAGTGAAGTTACAAACATGTATTCAGAGTTTGAAACTCTGCCATTGTTCATTCCAGTAGAGGAAAGGATAGACAAACTTCCTTTCTTGGTTCATCACTGAAGAAAAAGGACCCAGAGGATTGCAACTGCAAGCTATAAATCTCAATGATGAAGGAGCATTTCAGACAGTGCTACAAAGCCACAGTGTTTACTAAAGAAAAAAGAATCTTTAAAAATAGGTACCTCCAGGATATCATCAAGTGCTTAAAGGAGATACAAGCTCCTCATTCTTGCCATGTCCCTATTCCAAGCTGATGTTGCTTGTACAAAATGATAAATCCCTTTTTGCTTGAAGAGCTGTGCATTTCTCACTCTCCTTACAAATACGTGAGGTAACTTTCTCTCATTGCAAACCAGTTTTGACCTAACACAGGAATCTACTTAGGAATGCCATGAATTGTCTTGCAAACTATTTCTCATAACTCAGAACCAGGAAAGGAACCTGAAGAACTGAGTCACAGAACCCATGGACAAATTAGGAGGCTGTAAATAGGATCTGTAAATCTAATCTAATCATTAAGATTGCCTTTTCTGGAGAAGTAGTACTTAACTTTCTGTAGTACTAATCTGACTCCCAATGCAATTTCACATGCACATGACCACAGTCTCTGCAAGAGAGTTCTGCTGGGGCAAACACATTTTACTGTGGGTTTCCAACCCAAGACTTACCTAACACTGAATGACAAACATCATCCAGAAATCCTACTATTGGAACAGAACCATGGTCTTGTCCAGTTTTCACACAGCAAAGTAACAGCGATTTTATTATAATTACTCCATATAGCAATTTAAGAAAAAAACAAACAAACAAACAAACAAACAAAAAAAACACCTTAATTGTGCATTTATTTCAAATAGTAACATTCCCCAGAAAGCACAGGGCACATCTGCATCAGTTTCTTCACATGTCATTCAAGAGACTTTCCCTACACTCAAGGAGTTGCAATCCATGGCACTCCCTTCAGGTTGCCAAATCTCTTGTACTTTTGGGAGGCCTCCTTCCATGTATCAATTTTCTTTTGTACAGCATCTGTAGCAATGTTTTCTTCCCCTGGAATATGTTTTGAAGAAACTCCCCCAGACTTTTGATAAGCTCTCGGCCAAATTTTAAGAGCAAGACTGGAAATTCAAAATGATTTAATACCTCTTTCATGTTTATAAAACAAACCATTGTGTCCTTGTCCAAGAATATTTGAATGTGGGAAGTTAAGAAGAAGTTTAACTTGAAGAAAACTTCCCACGCAGTTAGTAATTCTAATCTGTTTATATCTAGGCTCAATATAAAGTCTGACTACGTATTTCTCTGGAGTCAGGCCACTGTCCTGAAGACACCAAACAGTATTATGCAGCATCCTACCAGAATAAAAAATAAAACAGTTATCCCACCAAGGAAATCAGGGTCCTGGGCTCACCACTACAGAACTTCTAGAGCTCTCAACTTAGCCAAAGGCAAAGTAAGGATTTTTTCTTGCAGGGAAAGACAGAGAAGAAAAGCTTGTCATCATTAAGCATGTTCTGAACACCAGGAGATGGGTACAGGAAATTTAAGGGTCTCAACATGAATCTTCATTCAAAAAGCACAATACTGTACTAACTTATCTCATTTGAGGAAAACCAAAATAAAACAAACAACAAAAAAAAAGGCAAACAAAAACCCAGCATATTTTTAATTGAGCAAGATCTCAAATATGGAGAAATGAGTCCACTGAGAATCTCAGAAAATCTGTTCTTGAGAAGGAGCCAAAGTATACATCCTGGAGGATTAAACCTAAGTGAAGAGCACATTAAATTTGATTTAAACATATCCCAAAAGTTCGAGAAATACATAAACATCAAGCTGTCTTTCAAGTTAAAAAAAAAATAAAAATGTTTTTCTTTACAATCTCTGCAGGGCGGCCAATGATCCCTTACAGACAAGAGTTCTACATACAGTGAAGATAACAGCAGTAAAGACTTACATAATCCTTGTGACTTTATTTATGAGCACTTCCATTAGAAAAAAATTTTATCTGGTTAATAAAGTATTTTTGTCAGTAAATTGACAAAAAGTTTATACCATCTGAGAACCCAAACATGGATTTCAAAGCGGTCTTTATGAGCAAACTGCCCAGAATTAATTTTGGATGATGTTTATAGCTCCAGAAAAGTGCCAGAATAAGTAGAATGCTGGGGTTTGTTCAAACACAAGGATTCTCTTCATTAACAGTTACACCAATGTACAACAGCCAGTCAGTGTGTCAGGAGTATTCCTATTTGTCATGCTTGAAAATTAACTAACTTCATCCCTTGCCACATGGTCTTAGGTGATGGAAGTGGTAAGATAAAGCTGCAGACAGAAAAACAGCAGCTACTAACAAGCTTGAGAGATACCTAACTCAGTAATGAGGTTCTGTTAAAGTATTACTGGAAAGTTCATTTACCACAGAGGCAAGAGAAAGTTCTCCTAAAAGCAGGAGTAATAACAATCATAATTATAAAAAGGATTTATGAAAATAAATTGGTTGTGGTTTGTTTTGTTTTTGTTTTTTAACCCAAGAAAAATGAAAACTATTTTTCAGTTTGAAATCAGGGGAGAATAATGCTGGAAATGTGAACTTCTTCTGCTTTATCCATTCGTATAAGATTCTCTTCTCTTTTATAATTAGCTATCCACTTCTAAAGTACTTCAATGCAGAATTATAGTTGATTTTGAATATTCAATTCTCCCACATAATTTTCTTGCTTTTCGTCACTAAACAATATTGACAACTGATTTTTTTTAATCTAAAATGTCCAAGTTTTTTTCATTATGGTTACCAGAAAATACACCCTCTATAAACAAACAAACAATCACCATGACTGCCTTCTCAGCTCTTTGATGAGAATAAATGCATATTAGCAGCAAAATTCCCACCATCATCTTAATTGGTTACATAAATAAATTAGGACCCTGTTACCAACATATGGTAAAGCAAGCTGGAGCTAAGTGTGATTACATAACAAGGAACAGCTCGTGAGCATGACTAGAAAACATTTACCCTTTGTTTAGGGCATCACAGTCTGCTCATAAAAACATTGATCCTCAACAAATAATGGAGTGTGGCTTCACTGTCCCTGGACTACCAGAGAACATTGCAGAGTAGACAACTTCAGTGCACAAGACTAGTCAGAGTAGGAAAAAGGGAAGTACCCTTACCTAGTTTATACAGGTAAGAAAACAATCCAGAGGAAATTGCTTGACCTCATCACATTTACATGACAGCCCTGTAGCAAAGTGGGCCCAAATTCCCAAACCTAAACCTGCAGTTCCAGAAACACAACCACTCCACAAAAAATTATTATTGCCTCTCTTCCTAAGTGGTGCTAGATGCACATACAAGCAAGACTTTACTCTGAAATAAGCTTTTTCTATTATTATTAGCAAGAAACAAAACCCCAAAATTACTCCCCTAATGATATTCACATTGTTTTTCTGGTAGATTTCCCCATTCTATTTGTGTCACTTTCTGTTTGAAAACGTCATAGGCTGAGTCACAAGTTCTAACTCCATTTGTCACAATATGCTGTGCTGCACTTCAGCATCTGAACACCTTTCAGGAAAAAATGAACATGTGCCAAATGCAATCACACCTTTTGAGAAACTGGAGGTAGTAAAAGGGATAATAAGGATTAGTTTGAGGATGCAGCTCCAGCCCAGGAGGACAAAACTCTTTCTACCCTTCAAGATGAGTCTTAATGCTCCTTGCCTGCCTCCAAATGTGTTCATTTGCAGCCTTACATGGGATCTTAAAGGGGGATGGCCCTGTAGCCATAGATATGTTCATTCAAATGGAAAAATTTGTGAGAATGTATTTACAGGAAATCATAAATCTAATATCAATGTCTCAGAATTTTCAACGGTATCTTGTATGAAAACTATGTTTATTTCTGCATTATGATTAAACACATCAACTTTTGGCACTCAAAAGAAAAAAAAAAAAGGTGCAACATTATACCCATTTGAAAAAAATGGCACATTTGCTTTCCTGGGGAGTCTAAACAGGTTGGTTTAAATTTGAAGTCTTGGTGTCACTAAAGTAATATATTAACCTTTAAGAAAAGATCAATAGATGCAGGAAAGTCATATTTAACCCAAAATCATTGGGTGGTTTACTTCTTCTTCTAATCTAAGTCATTGAAGTCTTTCCATTCCTCTTACTCTCTTCCCTCAAATTCACAGCAATCCAATAAAAAACCAGTTCAAATTTAAAGGATAAAATTTCAACAAACATTATACAATGATTCAAAACAATCTAATCATTACCTTCAGTGGGTAATAAAATAGAATCTGATGCTTGGTTTACTTGAACTACAAAGGAACACAGGAAACCCAGGGAGCTCATCCAAATCAGCACAACAATACCCTGATCCTGCACTTCTTACACAAGCATTTCTGTCCTCTTTCCCAGGACTGTTCCAGGAAGGGCAGATGAATTCACAAACTTTACCAGTAGCTAAACTTGCTCATCCCTTAGACAAAATACACTTCTTGCTCAGAAACCACTGTAACCTGATCAACCACAGTGACTCAAATCCGACATAGCAAAGTCCTTCTGAAAACAGGAACAGCCAGCTAGAAACCTGTCCTTTAAAAATATTTTTGCACTGTGCTAACTGACCCTTAACCAACAGTATTAGATGCAGAAAATTTGACCATCTCAAAACATCCAAGAATACGGTTTTGTTTGTGGGTGTAATTTTTAAAAGCAAAGAGATTTTTTAATTCAAATCTATTTACTGGCAAGACAACAGTGTGCATGCCATGTTCTCACTCTCCCAATCAGCAGGCAAGACACTGGTAGATCCTTCTTTTTAGCCAAAGGAGCAAGGAATAAAAAAAGCAATTCCAGAAGGGGCCAAATGAATGGCTTCATCTGAAAATGGGAACTGCAGTCCAACATATGCCAAAGAGGAAGAAATGTGTTATTTTTGTTTTTAGAGACAATTTGAGTCAAGTTTGATAAGAATATTTCTAACCTCTGAAGTGCTTTGTGAACTTCACCCTGCATCGTACAGCCCAACAAGGCTGCTTTTGTGGATGATGATACAGAGCACAGACAGCAAAACAACCAATGTGCTTGTCCATACAGAGTTACAGTTTTAACTCTAGATTTAGAAAACACACAAAAAATACTTGTGACTATGCATGAGACAGGCTACTAATTCAATTTATACATTTTATTACTTCAGCTCATCTCTCCTGCCAAAAATGCAATCACCTTCCAGCAGATGAATGTCAACCAGGTAAGCCAAAAGCCATTTATCAACTTTTAGCTAAGAAATATTTGAAGAGCTTAAAAAAGGGCAAGTACTGAAATGCAGATTGGAACAAGCATGAATGGTTTGATTATTACATGGAGTCCTGGAGCAGAAAGAGGGGAGCACATCCTGTTTTGAGGTTAGGAAAAGTTGGCAATCTGGATCTGACCCCCACCCTTTTTTTGTGAGATCTCTGCATAATAAATTCGACATTTCAGAAGAAAGCTTCCATTCTCCTCCAGAAATCCTATGCAAAGGAGTAAGGAAAAATGGGTCCTCCACTCCATTTTTTTTCAGCCATCCTCAGGATTTCCAAAAATAATACCTGCCCAGATGTTGAATCAGACTTTCAGTTTATTTGCAGGCAGCAGAATCAGTAGATTTGAAATTAGCTTCAGATGCTGTGAGTGAGGAAACATCACTTCCCTCCAAATTCAACATCTAAAAGTTTTTTGCATTTTTATGCTTATTTAAAAAAGAAAAGAAAGAAAATTTATAGGCCAAGAATTAATATATGAGCTCTCAATCAATGCCTCTTTCAAGACCAGAACTTCTGGAGTCAAAGAAATCCTTAATCATGGTCAAACCTGGGCACTAATTGTACCCAAAAATTCTACCTCAGCCACCTGCACTCCTCATTTTACTGAAAAAAAACCCACAAGCAAGATTATAGAAGCTACACCTGGTACTAAAAATGGCAGACCATTTCAGATACAATAATTAAAAATATATCTGTAGTTCTAAGTCAGTTTTTTCTTAGTTCAGTATCGAGATTCATTCTTGACCCTACTGTCCCTACCAATCCCACATTTTTCATTTGATTAACAAATTTAACCTCAAAATAGGGCAAAAAGATGGAGCCTGTATCTCCAATGGTTGATCACTGTATTCAAACTTGGATGAGGTGGGAGGGGAGCACCAAAATTCTTCTCAAAACAATAACAAGCCTGTCCACCAGGTAGGTATGGGAACATGGGAAAGGTTTGCCTTAGGAAAGTACACATCGTGGTTCAAACATCTATTTCTTAGCCAAAGCACATCCAGAGCATGCAAAAATACAATTGCAGCATATTCTTACATATCTGGATGCTTCTATTAGAAGAACAGTTTATGTCTGGGAAATGAGGATTTAAAATAAACATGGAGCCAAATCCTAAAGCCTTTAACCTGGGCAAACTTCCATTCCCCAAAGTACAACAAAAAGTCAAATTCTTCTCCTTTTGTTAGGTTTATACAGATTTAAATGGATTTAACCACATTTCTTGAATTCAGATCTATTAATCTGAAAGTTAAGACCATCTTCTAGTGAAAATGGAGAAAGAACAAAACTCTAGCCCAGGATTATTTCAATATGAAGCACCAGGTCTGCTAAGATTATAGCACCAAAACAAGGAAAACAATACATTTAAATAGCACTACAATCCTGCCATTATTCCAGTGGTCTTGAACCTCTTTGTCCCTACTATTAATCCTCTTAAGAACAACAAAAGGACAAAGGTAAGTCTCTGGAATACCAAGACAAGATATATTTAAATAATGCCTTATGCATTGGTCTTAACATGTTTCATATGTCCATTTGTCTATAAACCCTGAAAATCACACATGTTAAAATTCTGGTCACCAGAAAGCAGCAACTTTTCTGGTTCCATTTGTACTCTTTTGGATACAGAAGATAAGTGGACACTTGTCTCCTCCATGCCCAAGGAGGACTCTGGCCTCAGGCATGGGGGCATGAAGCACCTCACCAGAAACACCATCATGCAAACTCAGCCAGGCAAGAGGACGTAATTTTACAGTCTGTGTCCATGTAGCTGAAGGAATAATCAAGGAAACCAGAGTTTGTACTACTGAGATATCACATGGGACTTTGAAGTTGCATATGACTACTTTTCAAAGAAACTAAAGCAAAAATTTTGGGTGGTGGTTTTTTGTTTTTTTTTTTTTTTTTTTGGAGGAAGGAGAGAGATGTACAGATGCAGAAGATCAAGGTTATAATAAGCAGAAATCAATTCTGAATGCTGCACTTTAGCTATTCCTGGAGCCTTTTTTTTTTTTTTCCCCACCATTTGTTCCTGAAACACAACCAGCAGTAGCACCAAAAAAGCAAAACTCAAAGAATATCCTTCTAATAAAAATTAAAAAATTTGTAAAAGTGATACATGTACACATGCTTACACACACCCCAGAATAAACCAGCCATCCCCTCTGTCACAGCTTAACCCCAGTCAGTAACTAAGCACCACACAGATGCTCAGTCACCACCCCTCCATCCCACCCTGGTGAGATACGGAGAAGAATTTGGAAGAAAAGGTAAAAACTGGAGACTGAGAGTAGAACAGCTTATTAACTGAAATAAAGTAAAACATAGTAGTAATAATAAAATACATACATAAAATACTTGAAAGAAAGTAAAATACAGTAGCAGCACCAATAATATTAGGAAAAGAGAAAAAGTAATAAAACCCAAGAATCACAGAATCACCAGGCTGGAAGAGACCTTTAAGACCATTAAGTCACACCCAGCCCTAACACCTCAACTAGACCATGGTACCACATGCCACATCCAGTCTTTTTCTAAACACATCTAGGGATGGTGACTCCAGCACCTCCCCAAGCAGACCATTCCAGTACTTTATCACCTTTTCTGAAAAAACCTTTTTCCTAATATCCAACCTATACTTCCCTTGGTGCAGCTTAAGACTGTCCTCTTGTTCTGTCAGTTGCTGCCTGGAGAAAGAGACCAACCCCCACCTGGCTACACCCTCCTTTCAGGAAGTTGTAGAAGCACAAGTGATACACAACATAGGTGCTCACCACCCACTGACCAATGCCCATCCCATCCCCAAGCAGTGATTGGTGGCTCTCAGCCACCTCTCCCCAGTTTATAGACCAAACATGACCCTTCACGACACGGAATATCCCTCTGGCTGCTTCAGGACACCTGTGCTGCCCATTCCCACCAGCTCCTTTGTTCACCTGGTCACTGGCAGAGCATGAGACACTGACAATATGTGGCTCATAGTGTAGTAAGCACTACAACCAAAACATCAGTGTGTTATCAACATTGCCCTCACACTAAATCCAAAACACAGCAGTGGGCCAGATATTAAGAAGAAAACTAACTCTGTCTAAGCTGGAAGCAGGACATCCTAGCATATCTAATCCCTAAGGTATAGGGATATCAGTTATCTCACTATCTGGAGATCAAAAGTTGTCACTTAACATGTTACAAGTGAAATTTATTCTTCCAACTCTACCTTGTGATACCAAGCATGCTGGTTTCCTTCCCACACCTTGCAAAAATTCTTATCTTGGCAACACAATTGCACATTAACACTAGAAATTTTGGGTGGCAAAAAAGTCATCTCCATTGCTAATCATCTAGTTCTACTTTGTTCTTACACAAGCTACTGTAGTTCCAAGGCAATCACAGTTCCTATTCCTCTCAACTTGTTCTTTAGAAAAACACTGAGCTCAAACCACTGGTTTTCTCTTGACAGAACTACCAAGCAAGCATCATGATCTCATAGTACTCAACATAAACTTTTATAAGCATTTCAAAATCCAAAATAAAATAAAAATCTCACAAGAATTCTTCTGAAATATTTATACTGTTTATTCATCAGTACTACATAATACAAACTTGTGCCACGGTCTGTGTAATCTTTTTCCATCACATTATTTACATTTAAATCATGTTTTATGCAAGTTGGCATTCAGTTAAAGAGACTCCAATGGCCCTGTGTATATACCTCTTGTGCCATTGAGTCTGGATATAGCCACGTAGTTTTGGACTGCAAAAATAGTAACAAAACACTGGAGGTAGTTCACAGAGCATATTACTTGGGAAAGAAGTTAACTGTCTCTGTCAAGATGAAGAGAGATTAATTTTTTCACTAAGTCAAAGCGGAAGATTCTATAAAAAGACATCTGAAGGGCAGAGCACACCACACAGGAAGAGGGAGTGCATTACATACTGGATTACTAAGTGAACTGACCTCATCTGAATTGAAAAAGTAGGGTTTGTTTTTACTCTTCATCAGTAACCCCACACCTGAAACCAATACCAGGTGTGCTGCTGATGGACTTAGCACTGTTCAGGAACCTAGGAATTACATTTGAGCAGATTACTAGAAATTCTCTGGCACTCTGTGACTTCCCATTTTGTATAAAATCCCTCAGGAATATGAAAAAGAAGGTTTACTGTCAAGCAAAATCAATTGCTATGGAAAGCTTCACTGCTACATCAAACTTGGGAGCACAGCTTGGGCACCAGGCTTAGTCGTAGCACCCAAATCAATGTTGACTGATGAGGGGTGAGAGACTAAAGCTGAGTAAAGAACCCAGAGGTCCTTTACCCAGAGCAGTCTACAGGACACAGTTGCTGAACTCACATTAGTGGTGACTGCTTAACTGAAAAGAAGGTTTATTTTCCAGTTTGCTCAGGCCCCTGAACTTCACTAGAAGCATGAAGAAATCAATGTCACTTTGTAGAAGCAGTGTCTGTTTTAACTAATTGACACCTTCCCAAAAAGAAGAAATTTGGGTTGGAAGATTTCCCAACTCACTCAGCTGAGAACTTTCTGTTTACTAGGCTGATCTTACAGGTCTTCTCTATCTCTGACTTCTGATTCTGTGGTTAACTAAAAAAGCAAAGACATAGCAAGTTACCCTAATTCATAGTGAGGAATGTAAGTTGTCACACAATGACAGATAGTTTAATCCCTGTAGGGTGTTAAAACTCAGTGGCAAAATACCAAATAGCATGAAGTCATAGATATTAAGCAATCTGCTACTATTTCTTCTAGTTTGGTCTCAAAATAAAACAAAGACAGGAAGGAAAAAAAAATGTGCACACAAAAAAAGTCTAACTCAATGCAAAATATTTAAAATTATTTTGGAAACAAGGAATGGCTATTATTGCCTTATAATCTAGTGATACTCTCCTAAAGGAAAACATCACCTCCTCACTTTGGCTTGCATGAAAAGAACAATCCTGCTTCCTGACAGACTGCACATTTCAACTACCCTTGAAAATATGCATTTAGAAAACAAAACAAAAAACTTTATTTATTTGGAATTCTAGGTTAGAATTTAATTTAATTTAAATTCAATTTAATTCATTTTAATTCAAATTTAATTCAAATTAAATTTTCAAAGTGAGCCTAAGGACATTGAAACCTCTGAAATCCTGGTTTTCTGTTTAAGCAATTAAAAAGATACAGCAACTCACAAGTTCTAATGCTTGAACATCCCTGTGCACAGAGACACAGTTCTCAGACACAGCTTCTGCCTGGTCACATCTCTAATTTGTATGATTAGTGCAGTGAATGTATGCATCAATACCCATCTGGGATTTGTTTTACTGGATAGAAACGTGCTGCTCACAGGAACACTAACAAGGAGTTTGTCTCTAGACCAATATTTGGATCCATCTGTGGACATTAACATAAATAAGAATCAATATCTGCTTATTAGAATTTATTAACAAGTTCTGTCTTTGGCAGAAGTGGCATTAAAATCTATGATTCATATTGCTCCAGACCCTTTTTAATGAAAATACAACTCCTAAGTACACTGTCAGAGGCATGCCTCCTTTACTATTATTATTTTACAGTGTTTCCTGCATTTTCTATTTCCTCTTATCTCTATGAAGTTTTTCTTCATTAATACTTTTTAAACCAGTGAGTGCAGGTCTTCCACCACTTTCACCTGCAAAACCTAATGGAGGCACCCTCTATGAATTTGACAATTTCTCTTACAGGCAAACTTTTCAGCTTTCCATTGATTCACCTGTTTCACAGCATCCTCTGCTACCACAGCTCTTTGTTCTTTCTATACATCCATGTAAATCCAAATCACAGATACCATAGCTGAATTCAAGTTTTGGCTGATATTTCAGAAAAACAAAACCAAAACCAACCAACCAAAAAAACCAACCAAACAAACAAAAAAATATATCCTCTAATGCACCATGATTTCAGCTACTTCATGTACAAACATTCTCACCTTTTGCTTGCAACCTCCCACACTACTCTTTTTCCACACAAAAGGTTAGTAATGACCAACCTGTTCCCTCATTAGCTCACACCTCCTGAGTAATCCAAGGGCAGCTCCAGGGCTGGAGCTACTTAACAAAACTGACAGGAAAAAATAATGAACCTGCAAAAGCTCAGTGACCTTGGACACAGGCACACAGTGCTACCCCAGTGGCTTCCTGTCACTGGGAAGCCACTGACACCTTCTATGAGCTCACTAGACCAGGCTGGCTCTTTTCCATTAACTATGCAAGAAATAGGCTTTATTGGCTTTCAGCTATATGAAAATTCCAGTAACAAGTCACATGTCAACTGCCTAATGACAAAAAAGTAATAAATTATTAAATTTGTACAGGGAGAAGATATTTAACCGCTCTCTACACAAAAGTAAGAAGTTTTTAAAGGTATTTTTAACAGAAAAATACAAGGGACTTTTGTTCATGTCTTGGAAGCTGACAACAATTTAACCTAAGTCCTCAAATAAAGTAATTCCAATCTCCATCATTCTAACATGCAAAATAAATATATCCAACATACCAATAAATTATCACTATTTCCTTCATTCATGTAAATGGTAATCATTTATATCCAACCCAAACTTAAAATTCATTCTAGACTGCATACTCCTTTACAGCAGAATCATTAAATCATCCACCATCTTTACATATGGTTAAAAAAAAGCAAAGATTCATTTTTAACATCTTCATAGATATCTTTTACTGCATTAGTTGCATTAATTAATTTTTAAGTTGTTCTAAAATTAGAACCTTCTGGAATTACAAAAAAGAAAAAAAAAAGGAAAAAGAAAAAAAGGAAAAGGAAAAAAAAAAAGAAAAAGCAGTAGGTTTTTGTTTTTTCTCTCTTTGTCCAAATTTCATCATGGCTAAAAGACTTGCACAGACTCACTGCCAAGAATAATACCGTGAAAATCATGATTAGCATATTACAAAAATGAAACACTACTTCCATGAAAAATGAAATGTGTTTATCTATTAGATTTCTAATTTGCTTCACAAACAACTTAAAAGGATGGCCATAAGAAAGACAGGAAATACCAAGAATTTTGACCATCATCCACAAGCATGCTAATGTGAAACAGAATTTATAAGAATACAGAAAACAGTACAAATTAGTCTAATTTAATCCTGTAGCACCAAAATGTAGCCATATTTGGAAGTGAAAGCTAGTTAAGGCTCTGAGAAAGAATATAAAGATTTGAGTCCTATTTCCATATCACATCCATCTCGACAGGAATCTTTCCAGGACTATTCTGTCTCCTAAAAAAAAATTACCATGCAGGTGATATGACATTATGATGATAACACATATTTTGACTGGGAGAAGTTAAGAAAACCTTCTTAGCACTGATATCATCACTTAACATTGATGATCATTTACTTGCCTTTATCTCTAAACCAGGTGTGCATGCAAAGTAATTTATTTCACACAATGATCAGTACAGCTAAGACAAAGTATTAGAAGCTATTTTTGAGTGAGAATTGCAGTGAAACACACAACTGTTTCTATTGCAGCTCGCCAAACATAAGCTAGGTAACTGAAAGATCTTAGGAGACAGGAGTCTAACCAAGTTTTTCTTCCTACTTGTTCAACTATTCCTCCATTCCTGACCTTAGTGATTTCCCCTGAAGGAACTCAGTCCCAAATTTTTAGCTGATAGAAGGTGAGAAAACATCTAGCAAAGTTTTAAACTAAGAATATTAGAAAAAAAGACAAAATTATTTATTGTCTCTGCTTGCTAGTATGAGCAGGCCATCCAGAAAACCCCTAGACAGTTTCGCTACCACAGGGTACAAGTGCCTGCAATTTTTTGGACCTACACTGGACCTCTTCAGGAATCACCAATGCACTTTGTCACCAAACCCACTGACAACAGTGGCACCTTGCTTAATTATTATGTGCCAGAGAGACATTTTTCTTGCCCTTCAACCAGTGTTCAAAGAATGAAGAAAAAATAAATCTTCACCAGAGTGTGTGGGACTGAGAGGAGAAATAGCCAAGCATCCACGTGTTCTTCTCTGACAAAAGTAAATTCGAGGGCATTCAGAAAATGCTCATTGGAAACATCTGTCCCAATGCTATATCCATCTGCAAATATTTATATTATACTTTTATGACATTTGTACTTGCAAATACAGAAGGTCTGAAAACAGGCTGAAACACTGACAAGTAATACATGAACTAAAAAAAAATTTAGGTGATGTATTGCACTCAAAATCTGCATCAAAAAACACTTCTCACATGAGTTAAGAATAAACTCTGTTAATCAGTAAAATACTGCAGTATTTCATCAAGATACACTTCTGAACTGTACAAGACTTCAATCTCTGCCTTCCCACTTGGCACATCTAATGTAAAATCTAAACCAATCCCACTCTTCAAATAATGTCCTCTTCCCTCCATCTTCCTGCTCTCCCCTTCCCATACACAAACATTTCTAGTCCAGCTGTACTGGACTCCATCCATCCATCCATCCATCCATCCATCCATCACCTCCAGGCACTCTGGAAAGGAAACAAGCTAGGAGGCCATGAGAAGGATGGATGGCTACAGCTCTGGTAAGCATTAAAGCCATTATCTGTGGAAAAGTTACACTAGATCCATCACCTCACCTCTCACTTGGAAGAGCTAGGACTGTTATCCCTGCCACTTACACCTCTTTCCCTTGTAAAGACAGAGGTGTGTGCAGGAAGATGAAATGGTAACTGGCAGAAAAGCACCTTTAAAAAAAGTTCATCATGATTGCCTTATGTGTATAAACCTTTCTAACCCAAGTCTCCTAAACTAAAATTAAATACAAGGTGTGGAAGAGCTTGCAGCCTTTATGGAGCTCAGGAAATTCCCAAATTTCCTGAAAATGGTAATGTCCCATGGATATCAACAGCTTGAAAGACACAAGGTAAAAAGGCCTTCCAACATTCTTCCTGCTCAGTAGTAGTGCTAGGAACACTGTCTCCAGTAGAAAAGTCTTTCTTTTTTTCCTACAATATTTTGGACTTACACAGACATCTATGGCCTGAGAGTCAACAAACAGCCACAGCTAGGACTATTTTAAAATTTTAGAGAAAAGACAACAGTAAATGCCCTCAAAAAACAAAAAATCATCTATGGAGTCTACCTTTGTATTTATAGGACAGGAAGGCTGCAAGTTTCCCTGAAAATGAGTTTTGCTTGCATCACCCTCCCTCACCATCTTGTCCCCTGCCTTCCCTGAATGCCACAGCTGCTTACGCTCTTCTTTTGCACCCACCAAGAAAACCTGCTAATTCAATCTTCTGTCTAGAAGAAGTGGAGCATATCCCTGTGGCCCTTACTGAGACACAAGGAAAGGGGGAAAAAAAAATCCGAATTTCCATAACAGGATACATGAGAAGCATTAGTTTAAGTCAGCTCTCCAACCCCAAAATCTAAGCTACCAACACTTAAGTGGGTACACATGCTGCAAATGGCCCTCATCTTCAGTATCTGCACAGCTCATTTGTGGCTTCCAATATTTCAAATACCACATTCAGAGTTACAAGCTTACCATCAAAAGGGTTCAAATATTACTCTGCGTTAGCATTTTTTAATGAATATTTAAATAAACCCTGAGAAACCAGATCTGAAAATGTAATATAACAGAAAGCTAGAACTTTAATGAAAACAAGCCATTATTACCAATAAATTATACTCTGAGTTATGTCAGATGGCTGAAAGACAAACATCTAGATACAAGGATTAATTGTATTTTTCTTAATCTGTAACTTGAGTTAAAAATAAAAGGCTCACCACTATGACTTAAAATCTTCAGCTGCACTAATACAGCCAAATATTAAAATGAATATGATGCAAAACAGATTTTGAAAAGGATATTAAAAGAATCAGAACTACATTTCAATTCTCATTTGATTTCCCATGCTGACTCTTCAAAAGGTTTGCAAATGCCAATATATAAGTCTTTCTCTGTCCAAAATCTACCTTTTTAACATTAGTCATTAACAAAATTCATTGTGGTGTTTTGCTTCAGTAGATATTTTTAAAGAGGTATTTAATATTTTTTTACATAAAATACTGTAACAGATATTCACCATCAGCCACCTCCAGGACAGCTGTGTTTTAAAATTAATGTTATTTCAATTTCAATGTTTCTTTCTGGTGAATATGACTTTTGTGAATATGAATATATTCTGATTAATTCTACAGATCTGCATGAAGTAGAAGGATTTTTAAAATCTCTTACAGTATTATGTTTGTATCTCAAATGAAGAGAAGCTCTAAGTAAGTATAACATCTGTAGAATGTTTGATGACTATGACATCAGTAATTACTGATATACACAGGAGACTACTGGTAGGCGATATAATAAATAAAAAGTAACACAAAAAATAATCATCAACCTTCCTAAATGTCATCAATATGTAATTTCAACTAATAGAAGTCCTGTTTCAGGTTTGTATACTTCTGTAAACATGGCATAGACAACTTCTGTTCAGAAATGCCAAAGACAGTTTCCCTCAATTTTCTAATTTTCCCTTTCTAAACACTCTAATATGGATTTACTCCAATTGATACTTAAGATTACAGATGAAAGCACCTTATTTCCACCTGCTCACAGAACTGTGTTTATAGTTTAATATTACAGATTATTTACATGCAAGTATTGTAAATGCTTTGCCCCTCTGTTCCCTAGTTAAACAGGGGATACCTAATTCCTAGACTTACGTTTTATCTGAAACTACTTTTCATGTTCTTTCTGATAGTTTAATCCTAGAATTAATTCAGTTAGACAAAATAATTGCATTTTTTAGTCAATATTTCATGACCTTACCTACCTCGCTTGAAGCAATAATTTGCCCAAAGACACAGAATAATGAATCATTCATAACTAACTGCAATATGAAAGAGTAGAAGATCCTCCTTTAGAAGAAATTAAACCTGATCCTCTAATTGACTTGCACTGAAAAGATTCAATGTCAAATGAAAGTTGTACAGAAGAATTAATTTGGGAATTCAGTGAAGATATAAAAGGGAGGGGGAAGAAGGACAAGAATGGTTTCACTTTGCAAAGTTTACCTCTATGCTTAGACCTTATGGACAGATCATAAAGCCTCTTCTGACTGCACTGTACTGGTGCCAGGGACCTAGGAATGGCTGCAGGTGCCAGGCAAGGGACTCCCCCTCACTTCAACACCCTCTTGCTGCCTGAAGATGGGATGGTGAGCCATTTGGAGAAGAAGGAGCCTGTGAACTGCAATAGCCTTTGCTATCAAATTATCACTGTCTATTAGGAATGTGTTATTGATATCCTGTAAAACAGCTGAAGCCCAGGCCATTTTCTTGTTCTGTAATGCAGCAAACACATCATTTCAGTCACAGCGAGTGGAGCCTGCTTGTAATTAAACTAACATCTGTTGAAACTTAATCCACTTACTCAACTTCTGATACATGCAAGCTTTTTGCATTAATCTCTTATCCATAAGGATGTTCTTTGACCTGTGCTTTGGCACTAGTAAAGTCAATGTTGACTAATCTTGACTATAACCTTAGACCCCTGTCCTTTGGAAATTAATTTTTGCCCTGGGATTCTCATTTTCCGGTTTAACAAATGGTACAAAATTAGAAGTTCACCTTACTTGTAAAGATTAATTTGTTGCCCTATTTCTAATAGAAATATTGCATGCTTCATTTAGTCTTCACAAGCCACATTTCCTGACTTCCAGGGCTCATAAAAAGCAGGGAAATTCAAATTGATAACGATTGGGTTTGTGCTCTGTTGCACATTAGCACATTTGCACAAATAGGGCAGGTGGAAGGAGGTAAGAAATGTTCTGTGTGGATTTTCACAAATTCTATCTTCATTTCTGATAAAAGGAGTTCTCTCCTTAACATCTTCCTACAATACAAGTTTGCCAGAGGACCTTTGCCAGTATGTTTAAGGGCTAAAATTGTTTCTGGTTTTGATTTTTGGGGCCTTTTTTGTAGGATGGTTAGAAGCTAGGTAAAATGAGAAAAGACTGTCACAACAATTTAGGCAATCAGCCTGTGATACACAAAGCCGCCTAGAGAACAGAATCCACCTCAACAAGAATCGTTAAAGTACTAACTCAGAATCAAAAATAATTTTTGTAAAAAAAGCAAAAGATTTCTTAAAAGCTAGGACAGTAGCAAAACTCACAGCTCAAAGGACATTTTCCTCAGTATCCTCAACCTATTCCTGAATTGCAATAAACAGAACATAACAGTCCACTGTAATCACTAATAGGATTACATACATCAGAAACCATGAAAAAGGTATTTTGCAAGTGAAGGAAGGCTAGAAAAAGCATTATGCAATTAGGTTGGAAGACCTTTACATGCCCCACTTCTAGATGTTGAAGAAAAGTGAATTTTTCATTGTTTTTCTTTTTACCCTTTCTTTTTAATTGCCTTCACTGCATCATGCAGTATAAGGATTACATCACAGGCCCACAGGGAACTATGTAAACAGGTGGGAAGTAGTTTGGAAAAGTCACTAGATTACCTGCACCTGCGAATTACACTCTGAAAAGAAACAGATGGCAATTCAGCTTTGCACTGCTGCCTCCTCTACACCCACCCCCAAGTGCTCTGGTAATGTATCCACTAAATGTTCATTCTGCATCTCTAAGCAGAGAGCTGAAAATAATGGGAAATTTTCTCTAAGACTGGAAAATATGTTTAAGTGTTCCACATGATTATCAAGTTTATATGGTCTTAAAATACACATAGTAAAAAAAAAGAGATTTAAATAATTAAGAAGACTCATAGGTCTTGATGCAAATATCCATGGAAAACTGGGCCCAAACTAACATAAATTCTGGTTTAGCGATGCACTTGTTAAGAATGTCTGCATTCAGGAGCTTTCAATTAAAGGAAGAGGAACTTAGGAAGCCTTATTTAATGACAGTTCTGCTCTGTAAATATGATAGAACAGACCAACTGTTGTTTAAGAATGTAAAGTCTTGAAAAAATAATTCCGATGTTTTAACCTTTTCTTTCAAATGCATCTCCAATTTCCTTTCTTCTGTTTTCTTTCTTCTGTGAAAGAAGTATATAAAAATTACATTAATGTCATAAGGACTTGCTTTCTTCATAGGTACCCAAACTCAGATAAACAAACAGACTGGACAGAAATAACACTGAAAATATGGAAGAATAAAAAAAAAAAAAAAAAAACCAAACCTTTCTATTTATTCACTGTGCACCAAAAAAAACAAGTAAAAGAGAAATATCATTAATACTTTAAATTCTTAGGAAGAAAATATTTTAGAATAATTAACTTCATATATTAGGATCTCTTCTACTTTAATGCTCCTCATCAAAGGAAAATGGATGGAGCCTCCCTCCCTCCCTCCAATGAGACACCTCTGCATTATCTATATGCACAGAGGGGAACTCAGAAAGCTATTGGGTTTTTCAAGCCAATTTCTGATTTCTTCTCCTGAGTGATAATCAATAAACTGAAGCTAATGCCAAACAGAATCAAGGTTTTGTGGTCAGCTGTTACCTCTGGCTGTTGAGGCCTGGACATGCTATGAAAAGGCACCATGCCCACCCAAGCAGATTGAAGGAGAAGGGGAGAGAAAATATTTTCACTTTTTCTCTCCAGCAACCCTTGTTGTTGACTTTGAAGCAGCAGACAATATCCAGAGAGAAATACATAAGAATATAGGACCCCCTCAGTCCTTTATTGCAGCAGGGAAACCGCGCCTGCTCTGCACAAAGAGAAAGAATTAGTCTGGATTATGACTTTTTCTCATCCATTTCTTTAATTGTTAATGTAGCTAGAAAGGTTTTCTTTTCAGGTGGTTTTCTAATGCAATTCATTCATGCCATCTGTCAGCACCTTCTATTACTTTTAATTGGCAGGGCAAGCTCTCAGCACACCAAGGTGCACAATGTCAGAGCCACCTTTGTTTTGGTTACCCCTGGAGGAGATGGGAGCGTGCCAGCCACACAATTCAGCAGGTTAGCAGTGACAGCGAGTAAATAGCTTGCAATTATGTAATGCACATCTGACAGCCCGACTTGGTGATGCCTTGCTGGTTTTCAGCCACTCTGCAGCAATATATTTCACTGGTATTTTTACTGGCAGCATGATAATTTAAGTCTGGTAAAAAGCTCCTCTGGCAAAAAACAGGGAGACAAGGCTGAATTAACTCAACCATTAACTGCATAAATGTTAAGGAAAAAAAAATCTTCATTGGGCACCAAAGACAAAAAAAATAAATATAAAAGGCACAATAAAATCATGTATATGAGGTCTGGGGGAGAATTTAAGAACGTGTTTAACCTGTTTAAACCAAAAGTCTATCCTTGATACTGGGAGGATTCATGAATAAACTCATTTAGTAGGAAAAGCTCCTAATCAGCTCATCAATCAGTAAAGGTAGCATAAGAAGAGGAGTGCAAATACATAGGGTAAAGAAAAAAATGTAATCCTTTTGTGGTTTCTATTCAAAAAATCTTACAAGCAGCTTCTAAGGCAAGAAAAACAGACATGGAAAGGTATAAAAACTCAGGTTTACCAAAACCAGACCCATATAATAAGGTTCTTAACCAGTCTAGACAATTGCAATAAGTCTTTGTTTCTATTTCAGCCTTACTAAAGTAACTGATATTTTATATGGGAAACAAATTAAAACAAGGATTAAAATTATAAAATGGAAGTGGCTACAGAAGTGATCTGAGTAATGTTGGAATTACTTCCCAGCTGCAGAAAGATCACCAGCAGAGTTCCTCAAGGACAGGTCTTGGCACGGACCCTACTGGTTGTCTTAGTTGACTTGGCAATTAAAATACGAGTGATAATGAAGCTTGCTAATAACATGGATCAGGAAGCTACACTCAATACAAAGAAAAATCAGTCTCCCAGAACTGCATGATTATGAGGACTGAAAGAACAGGAATGTTTTTAAAAGTAGTAATATCAAAATACACTTAGTAACACCAAAAATGAATCAGTCCAACAAAACAAGCTGCTGTAAATGTGGTTGAGTAACTATAAACAACAGTGTTTGCTCTATTAGCAGTTCAAATAAAACCAGTATGACATTGCTATACTGGAAGAGAGTGTGTCATAAACCCCAATTTCACTGGCACAGGAATTATATCAATCACTGGTAAAACCACATCTAGACAGGAGTGTACCTGTCGATTCAATTATCTTCCTTCAACACAAAGTAAGGCAGATAATTAGTAGAAGACCTAGAGTTCAAATTTTTTAGTCAAACAAAAGACAGAGAAAATACTGGGTGTCTGTAAACATGTAAGAGGCAGGAGAGTAAAGCCAAGAGTGAATAGAGAACAAAAGCTATTTATGCTAGAGAAATCGGGTTTTTGCACTGCAATAAAAAGAACAGGTTGGCTATGAAGGAATTTTCATTGGGAGTTAGCAGAGTTTTACCCTTGGTCGAGTGATGCAAGGCCTGGAAAAACATTTTCAAGGAACTCAAGAGAAGGGCAAACAAGAGTTTGGTTTCTAAGTGGAGTTTGGTATGTTTCTGTGGAGACTTCAGCATGCAAGCAGAACACTTCATGAATCAGGTCTCTAAAGAAACCAGCTGATCTAATTTATTCAGACATACCTGAGAGGTGACAAGGGTGGGCTGTCACTAACTACATGTTAAGTGCAGTGCTGATGTGCAAGCTCACATGTAACAACAGACTTTAGGGAACACATGTAGATAAAGGGGAGAACAGGATTTTTTCTTTCCATTTTTTATTTTTATTTTTTGGCACTAAGATGAGCTGATGTTTTACCACAGACAAAGTCTCTCCCTAAGTGTAGCAGGTTGTGATGGCTCTGTTTATAGTACCTTTGTTTGCAGTAGTTCCTGGCACTTCATGCATTTTTCATAGCTGTTTCTTGTTCATATACGCTGTATTCCTTGGGAGTGCCAACAAAAAGGGCACTCAGTTGTTACCAGCCTTCTGTCACTGTTTTACTGACAAAACAAGTAACAAGAACAGCAGCTTCCAACAGTCCTACAGGACTGCAACTTATTCGTGGTGAAAGAAACATGACAACTTAACTGTATCACAAAAGAACAGATGCAAATACAACTTTCAGCCTATCAGTGAGCCACTGATAACCACAAAGGTTTTCAAAACCAGACTTCCTTACTTGTGCACAGAAAAACACAAGCAGTTCTGTGCATATCCTTTGACACATATTAACACCCTGCCTCCATGAGTAACACCAGGTATAATTCACAAGCAAATGGTGATCTGCATACATGTTTATTGTTTTGCATATAAATTCTCAGAAACGAGATTCAAAAAAAAAAAAAAAATTGATAGAGCAATTCAGGAGGCAACCTGACCCTGTAGACAGTTTATTATGAGGCAGTCTTAGCAAGCAAATCTGAGGATGCATTACACCATTTACATAAATCCTTCCCTATCAAAGCTTTGTTCCTACTTCCTGCCAAATCAATAAATGGTCTCTGCTCCACTCAGCAACTCCTCTTGTGCACTCACTTTCATGTTCTCTCTCAGCTTCACTATAAATTTACCTTTTTCCTCCACATACATCTGGACCCAGACTAAATACTTTTTATGTCATCGCAGAAGGGCAAAATTCTTCCCTCCTTCCACAGGCTGCAGCCTTCTACACCAGAAAAAGAGCAACAGCCAGCAGGTCTGCTGTCAGTTACCCAGGAACAACTCAGATTGCATCAGATACATGAATCAGTACTTTCTAAAAATTAAGGTGATTCTTTTTTTGCTGCTGAGCTATGTTTGGCTTAGATGTAAATTCAGTTTGAGGTTCTGCATATACCAAATCAAACCAACATGTTTACAAAAAGCCATTCTAATCAGCCCACGCTCGCATGCAAAATTCTTAGATGAGTACAGCTACAAAGAAAAAAAAAAGATTAAAAAAACCACAACAATTTCTTAGCAAAGAGTCAGCTTCCCAGTGGGGACAAGGCTAAGGAGTCCCAAGAGTATTGCAGCCATAGCTGCAATAGTTTACCTCATTTCAGTATTTCACAGTTGTCCAGATAAACACGTTCCATTTTTCAAAAACAGACTCAGAGCAAATAAGCATTTAAAAATTCTGCAGGTTTTCTCCTTTTGAGATCACTGAAACAAATCCATCTCAGGTTTTGCTGAAATATGAAAATGTTCATATTTAAATTAAAAAAAAAATAGAAATAAGAAGGCAAAGTTAAGTTGCTATTTTGATCTATTATAAAAGAGTCTTTATAATACAACATGCAAGTTAACAAAGGACCCCAGAAACAAGCAAGTCTTCTCCCTCTGAACAAACAAAAGTAAATGTCAATATATTCGTTTCCAAATTTTAAAAAATTCTTTAAGAAATTAACTTTCAGGAATGTACAGCATTTTATTAAGTATAAATTAATACAGTAATATAATATGAAACATATAACAGACACACTTGTGTGAATCCTTTAGATTGGTGTATGACAACACCGCATAATTTTTTTACATGTCCTGAAAGAAGAAACTTAAAGACCTAATTGCTGCACTCGTGCAAGGTCACAGCCCAGTGAGACATGAAATGACTAAAATAATATTCCCAAGAAAAACTGAATTTCCTGAAAAAATACAAGAATGCGGTTAATTTACAAAAAGTTTCTCTATGAAGTTATGATATTCTCTTTCCTTTTAAAGTTGTTAGAAAGCACAAGAAACAACGTATTTCTCTTAAAGTAAAAAAATAAAATAATTTAGAAACATAAGACACAACTGAGCAGACTCTTCCTGGGTAAATGAACTACCAAACACCATTGCTGGCTGACTGGGGCTGACTGACCATGGTTTTAATGAATCAGAGAGCTGCTGACTCATAAAATGAGAATGTATTTTACACTGGCTGAGTGCCTAATTCAGAGCTCACTGCATCCTTGGGGTCACTGTGAAACACAGTTAAAATGGAAGGACGGGACACCACCACTGAGGCAAACCATGGTAACCCAACAGCGGCCATGCACAAGCAGTGACAGAGGAAGCGGGAGGGGCTGGAGCCAGGATCCCTTTGCTGAGAATGTGGCAGGGCTTGTCATGCCCCCGGCATCCAGCACAGCCCCAGGATTGGCAGGAAGGCAGCTTCTCCGTGCTGCACACCAGTGTCCCCAAGGACCCCAGGGCTGCAGAGCCAGGGGAAGCTCCCTGCTCCAAGACAGCAAGCTCCCATCTCTGCTGAGCTGATACCCATGCACATCATCTCCAGAAGTGCTCAGCCTCAGCCACAAAGTCCCTGTGTCAGCTGAGGGACCACCATTCTTGCTGGTGGGCCCATGTCTCAGGGACACACCACTGCATACAACGGTGGGCCCATGCCTCAGTGACTGCATGCAGCCCAAAGTGGGAAGCACAAGGTGTCTGAGTCAGGCAGCTGCTCTACTTTGCTTTTTGAAGTCAGCCCTCCCAGAGCAACTCACACCACTAGTCTGGTCAAATTTTGAGAAGCCAGTCCTAGACTGTCCAGCCATTTCTTCACTCTCTACTATTCACCATGGAGACAATCCCATGCCAAGGGAAAGGTGAGGAGGAAGGACGGCAGCAGGAATGCAGACAAGTGACCATCTCAGAGATCTCTCTGAACCACAGAGCCCAAAGAGCTCTTCTGCTCTTCCCAGAAGAGCAAGGATGGGGAATAACTTCTAGGGGGAAACAAAAAAATGCTCTAGCACAATAATTTACTTGGGTGGGGATTTTGTTCTTCTTTTTTTTAATGCAAACTAGAATCAGTTGATTCCCAAAGTAGGCGAGTCTGTACTTTGGCCAAGTTAAGTTGAAACAGGTAATATTTACCACAATTTCACTCATCTCTGGGAAAAGCACATTAAACCACACTAGAGGCAGATATTCACAAAACTAGATCACTATCTCCACAGTAACACCCTTCACCCCTTGAAATCAAAAACAAGCCCAAAATATCAAATTCCATTCTGGAATGCTTCACCACTCCCTCTTTTCAGCACTACCTCATATTTGTCACTTTTGATGTCTCTTCTTGTGTGCCTAGTCACCTTCCCAAAGGTGCTCTGAAAGACTGACAAAATAATCTTTGTTCTCTGAATTTCCACTTCTGCTTTCATTGCTTGTTAGATGTAATGTTTAGTTCTCTATTTCTGTATTCCTTAATTTAGTTTTTTATGGAAGTCCTGTCACCTCCTTCCCTGTAACTTCTAGAATTGACACATTCTTGCTGGCCACCACAACTAACATATTTTCTACTGAGTTATTTGCTGTTTTTATTATCACTCTGCCAGCTGGCTATCTGCTTCGGCTTCCTATCCTGCTTCCAAACATCATTAATCTCTTTGAAGTCCTCTACTCATTTCCCTGTTTCTCAAATGAGACAGTGATTTCTTTGCCCTTTTCTATGGAAACCTCCTACCCCATCCCCCACTCTACTAACATCTTCTTTATTCTCTGTACTCTCAGCCCTCATACTCCATTTGCCTGCTCTCCTGGTCTTTGCTTAACTGCCCTTTTCTACCTGCCTTCAAATACTTTGTAAACTGGGGCTTAAAACAACCTGAAACACCAAATCCTCCTATATAATCACATTATTATATAATTATCTTCCTCATTAATTGTTCTCTCCTGTGACATTCAGCAGGCCAGTAAATTACACTCCATTTGTGTTTCTTCAATTGTAATTCAGCTTGCTTCCAATAAAGGTGACTGTTCTTCTGAAGTCACACCAACACAATCCCTATAAACTATGACTCGCTTTTCCAGACAAAATGACAAGCTCATAAGCAGATCATCTCCCACATGGTTTCTGAAAAAGAAAGAGTTCTGGGTTTGCCTAGCCTGGTTTTCGTAGCAGGCTTCTACAGGTTGCTCCTGTGAGAAGCTGCTAGAAGCTTCCACCATGTACTGCAGAGCCAGTCCTTGGTGGCTCCAAAGACATACAAGCTGCTGGCCAAGGCTGGGCCAGTTAGAAATAGTGGTAACAAGGAAGGAAGGAAGGAAGGAAGGAAGGAAGGAAGGAAGGAGGGAAGGAAGGAAGGAAGGAAGGAAGGGAAGGAAGGGAAGGAAGGGAGGAAGGAAGGGAGGAAGGGAGGAAGGAAGGGAGGAAGGAAGGAAGGAAGGAAGGAAGGAAGGAAGGAAGGAAGGAAGGAAGGAAGGAAGGAAGGAAGGAAGGAAGGAAGGAAGGAAGGAAGGAAGGAAGGAAGGAAGGAAGGAAGGAAGGAAAGGAAGGAAGGAAGGAAGGAAGGAAGGAAGGAAGGAAGGAAGGAAGGAAGGAAGGAAGGAAGGAAGGAAGGAAGGAAAGGAAGGGAAGGAAGGAAGGAAGGAAGGAAGGAAGGAAGGAAGGAAGGAAATGTTGTCATGCCACTGTAATTGTGGCCAGAAAAGAGCGGAGTGAGAACAACTCTGCAGGTACCAAGGTCAGTAAAGGAGGGAGAGGAGCTGCTTCAGACCCTAGAGCTGAGATTCCCCAGCAGGATGTGGTGATCACAGTGAAGCAGCTCTGCCCTGCAGCCCATTGATATCCTCAGCAACACAGAGATTCACCTGCAGGCCATGGAGATCCACAGGGGTGCAGAGATCCACCCACAGCCCACAGATGATCCTGCGCCCATGGAAGGATGCCTGGGAAGAGGCTGTGACTCTCTGGCAGACCTGTGGAGAGAGGGGGCCTTGCTCCCAGGCTGGAGCAGCCTGTCCCTGGAGGACTGCACCCCATGGAAGGGAGATCCACACTGCAGCAGCCTGAGGGGGACTGGTGCCCGTGGGAGGGAGTCACGTTGCAGCAGTTCACAGAGAGCTGTTGCTCACGAGATAGAGTCAGGCCAGAGAAGTTCATGGAGAACTGTCTCCCCTGGGAGAGACCCCATGGTGCAGCAGGGGAAGGACTCCTCTCCCTGAGCAGCAGAAGAAACCACGAGTGATAAAGTGACCATAACCCCTATTCCCCCTCTCTCTGCACCATTGGTGGCAGGATGTAGAAGAAAGAAGGGGTGGGGGAGAAGGTGTTTTTGAGGGTTTATTTCTTTTTGTCCTGTTCTGATTTTGTTAGTAATAAATTCCTTTCGTATCCCTAAGTTGAGTCTGTTTTGCCCTTGATGGTATTTGATGAGTGATCTCTCCAAGTTCTTATCTTAACCCATGAACCCTTAGTTAAATTTTCTCTCCTCTGTCCAGCTGTGGAGGGGAGTGAGAGAGCAGCTTTCTGTGGCTGCCTGGCGTCCTGCCATTGTCAACCCATGACCATCTTTTCTGCTGGAAAATGTGGGCAGTATTTTACTATGAGCTAGGGAAATCTGTTTATCTCTTGATAGAGAAGTTTAAATTCACCCACCACCTACTTGATATATACTTTCAAATGCCTGCTTTGTGTGTTCACATTCCCTCCTAATTATATAAAAAAGAAATCCATTCCCATCATTATGCCTGAATTTTTAATATTCTGCTGTCTCAGTCTTGTTCCAGGGACAGGATTTTCATACTTCTTCACCTCAAAGGGTAATGCAGGGTAAAACTCCTTCATCTACCAATTCTAGTACTGGAGGAATCATTAATGTATACCTCTGCTACAGATTTATAGCATTTACCACAAAAGGAAATCACATCACTTTATGTAGTAAAAGTAGATACATCTACATTTTCACATTTTTGTCAGCTGATTTACTTCACTACACATTAAGGAATTCAGTAATGCCATGAAGACAACACAATCAGCAAGATAATCCATTACTACTGCACAGAAGATAAAACTGGATTTACCTCTGCAAAATCTTGTGCTTTGTAAGAGAACCATCATCCCAGCCAATAAACTAGGCAGTATAACTAGGGATGTCTGCACAAGGCGCTATCCAAACCAACAAACAAAGAAACCAAAAACCTTTCTGAAATCTTTTAAAAGACAAAGTCATTCACAAGTTGCTGAAAGAGATCTTCAGAAAGAAACACACATTAAGCCACATGTATGTTTTTAGCAAACATTGGAAGTCTGGGCAGATACTACACCTGATGACACTGAACATTGGCAATTGTGGTTATTTTCTGCTAGGCTATCTTTGACCCACAACCCAGAAGATGTTTTCAGCAGTGCTGGTCATGTTCTGAACCATGCAAACCATTTGCACAGCTTTCTGGATTAGGCCATGGTAAATTTATCTCCCTCACTGAACATTTTTATTCTCTTTACAATTTTTACTAGCTTGTTTCATCTCATAGCTCTTTCACAGGATCTTTGGATTTTCTAGCACATCCTTTCACAAAGACCCTTTTAATGCTAAATGCTTCCATTTCTACTCCCTAGAAAGCCAGCAAAAATTTTGATCATACTGTTCAGTCTTACCTGTGTGTCTTACACATGTACCAAATGAAACCAAATTGTTACCACTGTACCATGGTTCATATTCACACCTAACTCATATAGTTAAGTTTTTTTAGATGATTTTTCTTTTGGTCATAACCCCAGTTCCAGATTTGTCAGTGCACTGAAAGTAACTCCTTTCAAGCTGACACAACCTCATGATATATCTAAGTATTTGGGGCTAAATCTAACTTTTTCCCCTGCCTGTCAAATACTGGCAAAGGATTCTGATTTCTCTTACAGGATCATCATTTAAATTATTAGGATATAATTGTTTAATATTAGCACTTTCAGCAGTTCTAACTCTAAGAAACCATCATATCACATCTTGGCTATAATTATTTTTAAATTATAAGATATTTCAGGTAGCACTACCCATTCTATATTTGACTAACATTATTTCCAAAATAAGAAGACAGATGATTACTGTGGGATGCTGACCACTCAAAACTCACAAGAAATCAATGCGAGATACAAAGATTCAAATACTTCAAGGTCATTTGTGTCAGAAATAGTGAGGCCAGCAGGACCAGGGTAGCGATTGTCCCCCCGTACTCAGCACTGGTGAGGTCACACCTTGAATCCTGTGTTCAGTTTTGGGCCCCTCACTACAAAAAGGACATTGAGGTGCTGGAGTGTGTCCAGTGGGGCTGGTGAAGGGTCTGGAGCACAAGGCTTACAAGTTGCAGCTGAGGGAGCTGGGATTGTTCAGCCTGGAGAAAAGGATATTGAGGAGACCTTACCACTCTCTACACCTACCTCAAAGGACATCATGGCAAAATGGGCATCAGTCCCTTTTCCCAGGTAACAAGCGACAGGACAATAGGAAATGGGCTCTAGTCACACAAGGGGAAGTTTAGCTTGGATATTGGGAAAAAAAATCTTCAGTGAAAAGGCTGTCCAGTGGTGAAGTCGCCATCCCTCGAAGTATATTAAAGACACATAGATGTGATGCTCAGGGACATGGTTTAGTGGGGGCAGTGCCAGGCCAACAGCTGGATTTATAGAGATCTATTCCAACCTAAATTATTCAATTCTATCCTACTCTATATTGCCTCTACCTTATTAGTTATGACCTCTTAGAAGCAATCTAAATATATAATGAGCCTTAGTACACCATAACATAAAACTGACAGGGAGCCAGGGTTGACTGCCATGAAATATGCCATCTTTGCATAGTTCCTTTTTGCAAGAAAAGTGCAAAGGACAATATTAAAAGATGGAGGCAATTTGTTTGTGGGTTGTTTTTTTTTTTTCTCAGAACTCAGCATTCATGAGGGATATGAATCTGGTTTCCAGACAGCAGCAATTTAAAAAAAAGCAAAAAAGACTAGCAGCAAAGGCTACTTTGACAGGCTAAGGAATCTTTTTGCCATGTTCATGAGAAGAGACAATTAGGTTACTGCTTTCAGCAGAAGCCTTTGAAAGGCAATGTTTTCTGCCAGAATTTTGATTAAAAAAAAAAATTAAACAAGTAATTTTAATGTGCAAACAACACTGTATCTTCACCTACACTTTTGATTAAACACTTCATGAAAGACATTTTCCTTCTCTTGTGCCCAAACTTTCTTAAATCTCTCTTTCTCCACTGTTTGTGCGTGCCCACAACAATTTATTGACATCATTTGCAGTCGTACACAAACCAGATGGTTTCTGCTGACTTTGAGGTTGAATCTCAGATTATTTCTTATTTTAAGTGCAAGGAACAGTCTAATTACATACAAATATACCTCAGTAATGAAGAGAATGACAAGCTGATTATTAGTTATCTGAAGTTACAACAGCAGTATCTTTCTAATTTGGTGTTATATCTTCCTCTGATTTACTCAGCTTTGGAAGATGGTGTGTTGTATGTTACCTAATTCATGGAATTCAGACACTGACATTTCCAAATAGCCTTCTGGCACTGGCAGCACTTGTTCTTGGACAACTGCCTTGGGAATCATTATTGTGTTTAAAAAAAAAAATATATATATACATATTTGCATAATGGGCAAAAGAATCGACTAATGACCTGAAATGCGAGATTTTAAAATCAATTAACAATCAATTAAACAAATCCTAGCTGTGAACATCAACATGTCAAAAATACAACTATCAATTCTTGTAAAAAATGTTACTAATACATTTATTACCTGAGCCTATTTAATGTTAACTACCTCAAGGAAAAAAGAAAATAGTGTAGGTTTACCTTGATTTACCTTGCTAACTTTAATAGTAATATGAATTTTTAAATTTGCTATTCTGTAGCATGCTCATCCTCCCCACCTTTGGAACATTTGATTCACTCCTTATGCACAGACATGGGATGCAAAGAGGAAACTTGCTGAGTCTGACGGGTACCTCCAAGCAAGCATGATTCAGTAAATTACATGGAGTCTGACAATTCTGAGAGTCAAGCCCATCTACCCTAGGTTTTTTTTCATTTCTCACATATTAGGAGAGGTCCACCTACTCCTTGCTAGAACATCAGAAATATGTGAACATTTTGGTTACACAATCTTTATGAAACTCTAAAGATAAAATTACCAGTATCTTTAAAACATTTTTTTTTAAATGCACACTATTTTGATATTTCCCTGCAGATATAAATTTACTTTTTCAATGTCTTATATTGGGGAGTGGTGCTAATCTTTCAAAGAATGGAAAGGGTAACAGATACAGACAGTGAAAAATGCGAATTTGAAAGAAGACTGTATGCAAAAGCTAAAGGAAGACTTGAGTATATTTCCCACAACTACAGCAGCATAAAGAGCCCTCAGAAAATTCATCTGGGCAGCTACAAATACACCAATTATTGTTTTCCATGTTTTAACCATCTGGCACCCAAGGGCTCCCTTCTGCAGAACAAGAGAACAGTGGTTGCACGTAACTTTAAGTATCAATAACTTGCCTTTTATCAAATACTACATGCCACAAGCAGTTCACCATTTCATATGGTTAAACTGTACCTCCTTCTTGTAAAATAAAAGAGGCTAGGGAAGGGAATTTCCAATATACAGTGGGCTGACCCTCTAAAAGCAGCACAGTTAACTGAACACTACAGTCAAAGAAATAAATAATAAATCTTTCAGTTTTCAGAGGAAAAAAAAATGGAAACAATTCCTTCTGCTGGATTTATAGAACCCAGTATAACAGATTCTTTGAATGATCAGCACAAAGTGTTTCATATGGCCAAAACAGAATCCAGTTTTTCAAATACTTGTTTCAAAATTGCAACCCAACAGTAAAATAACTACTGCTAAAAGTAATTTGTCAGTTCTACATGAGATGGAGGTCATGTAGGAGAAAAGTATGCAATAAAGAAACATGCAGAGCTGATTTTTTCCTGTGGTTTTAAAACAAATTAGCTGTCAAAGATATGCAGAATAACAAGAAATACTGACTAATTAAAAATACTCAAGTATGTGAACATGATTGCTGGGAAAATAATGCCAATAATTTACTGGCTGGTTAGCTCCTTAGAACAGCCAGCTTTGGACAGTTCTTGAAGTTGGGAATAAACTGTGTAGGTCTTGTATTAATTCATCATTCCATTCATTTCAAGTCAGTGACTGATGGTGGTGCCAGTGTTACAGAATAACATTCATTAATAATCAGCACTTTCAGACAAGAAACCCAAGCTCAACTTCTCTGAGCTTTTGGGTTCATTTCGTATGCACCCAAACACAGCAAATCAAACATGCTCTACAGATGCAGGCTACAATTTATTCATTTATTTTAAAACCAAGAATGGAAATTTGCACTCTTATGAGATTTGAGGTATCAGTGAGTTTACACAAAAGACTGAAGAAACAATTCCTCCCAGCAGGACTTCCAAGATCTGCTGCTACACAGTTTAGGATCAAAACTCAAAAGCCACAACTAGAACATCTTGAAGAGCATACTGAGGCATCTACTTTCATGTGAGGAGAGAGAGTTTGGGATTTACTGCAAAGACTTAATGCTTAGGTCCTTAAACAAAAAATGAGGAAGAAAAATTCCTCAAAGTTCTGCCTGGGTAGCAACACTGACTGTTCAGATATAATATTCAAACATCAATTTATTTTTCCTTGCAAGCCTTTGATCACAGTTTGAAAGTTCAGGGCTGTTTTTCAGGGTGGCTTTTTGTTTGGTTTGGCTTTTCTCTTATAAGGAACAATAAAAATGGTAAATGTCTACTTTCTGTTTGTCTCACTCAAACAAGCTCCAAAAGTTGCTAATACAGTGTCCCTTGGGACATTCAACGTAAGCCCCTAGGCTGTATCAAACACAGCATAGACAAGGGAAGGGATTACTCCTTTTCTTCAGCTACCATTAAGCCACAAGCAATTCTGGCCCCTCCCAGGAAAAGATATATGTTGATAAACTTCAAAAAATCCAGGGGAGGGTCCCAAAGAGAATGGAGGCTGAGGGACCCAGGCTCATTCAGCTCCAGGACAAGGCAGTCTTGGAGCAGAGCAGTCTACTTCACAGCAGCCCTCTGACCTAAGGGGAGGTTATAGAAAAGACAGCTCCAGGCTCTTTACAAAGGTACCTACTGAGATACAATGGCTAAAAATGGAGGCTGGGAAGATATGAGACAAACAGAAATAAAGGAAATGAAATCCCAATGATTGTGAGATTAATTAAGCACTGGAAGAGGCTGTAGACCTCCGTTCTCAGAGATTTTCAACACCCAATAGGAAAAAGCCCTGAGCAATCACACTTAATTTTAGTGTTGCATTGGGAGAGGAGAGGAGAGGAGAGGAGAGGAGAGGAGAGGAGAGGAGAGGAGAGGAGAGGAGAGGAGAGGAGAGGAGAGGAGAGGAGAGGAGAGGAGAGGAGAGGAGAGGAGAGGAGAGGAGAGGAGAGGAGAGGAGAGGAGAGGAGAGGAGAGGAGAGGAGAGGAGAGGAGAGGAGAGGAGAGGAGAGGAGAGATCTCCTGGGGTGCCTCCCAGCCTGGGATGCTGTGAGGAAGGAAACAGAAAGACTGACCCATGCCCCTCCCATAATCAACCCAGAAACCTGGGGCAGGGGTGGGGCCGACCTCAACTGCTTCAAAAGAATGCATGGGAAACCCAAACTGTGGAACAACTGTGTAATTACTTGCCCCACAGGAGAATATTATTCATTCTCCTCAAAACAGAGGCTCACTCCAGTGACTTGGCTAGCTCATTCTTTATGTTGCTGTCTTTTTTTTAAACAACTGCTATAATCTCGTTTCTGAGTATTTCAAGGACGACTAACATGAATTAATTATGCAGGATACTCTGGTAATGCAACCTTCTTGTTCTTTCCAGTTTGCAATATTGTGGAGCATTGGAACAATCTTACTGCTATTCCATTCCAAGAGCAACAGGAAACAGCAAACTCCACAGGGGGAAGAAACAAACGGAACTCCCCCAAATACAGTAACAGTAAATACAGGCAGGAAATAACCTGATCTTCTTCTTCTGCAATTCTAGCAACTCCAACTGCTTCATCCTCTGGGGCACGCTAATGGCCACTTGTGACCTTCTGCCATTTCCTTACTATTGCCAGTATGGCTCACCCAGCAGCCAAGTTGTAGGAAACAAGGTTTGTGTATTGCCTCTTTTCTCTGTTGTAACGTGGACTTCTCTAAAGCGAGGGCTGAACTTAAATTATTAGCTCAACCCTGATTTCTACCTCCAAACAGCACACTGGGATTGTCTTGTACCCCTCAGTCTGTCTACATGCTATGATAAAAATGTAGGCATCAAGACAGGCTTATTGAGGCTGCCAAAATTTGACAGTGGCTTATTTCACATAAAGTTATTGTATCTCTAAGCAATTTATGCCTAAAATCATTGTGGTACAATAAACTGCAAGGATCTTTTTTTTTTTTTTAAACACAAATAAAATGAGTATGTTTGCCTATGCTTTCAGCAAATTAACAAGGAAAATATTTGTCAAAATCTTCCAGCAACTGTGAAGCTTTATGTGCAGATGGCAATGAAAAGCTGCAAGAAACGGGCCGTGTTTATGTACACCAACAGTTTCACAGTTCAACAAAAAACAAATAGCTAACATGTTAAACACTACAAAGTTAGAGAACATGGCACAACCAAGTCTATGTACAGGTTTATAAGAAGTGTAATGAAAATCCTGAACTATAGAGACTGCAGTTGAAACATATTTTCACAAGCAGTCACAGTGTCATACTGGTTTGTTGGGGGTAGTTGCCCAATTATATTCTAAAATTACTGAAGAAAGTGGTAAATTTGATTATCTTTACCAGATGCTTTGTTTTTAAGAACATAGCAAAGACACTTTATTTAAAGCACATTTTTTTAAAAGCTGGTTATTGATTTCCTTTCAATTTCGAGAAAATAAGCTATGGAAGTGGTGGGTTTTGTTTACATATCACTATAGTGCAAATACACATGCCCCACATTTAGCTAACAAACGAGATTTGGGCCATACTTCACAGATCTTTATTCTCCAAATTACAGTTTTTGACATGTTAAATGTCTAGACAAGAAAGAAGGAGGAGGAGGAGGACCAAGGAGAAGAATCAAAACAACTATTCAGCTTTTCTAGCTGATGGTACAGTTATCACAACACAATTTCTTTGGCCAACAGCACTACAACATGAAGAAAATAATTTTATTATTTAGCATTCAGAAAAGGCACAAATTACTCTAAGGCAATCTGACTTTCTAGACAGAAATATACAATTACTGCCCTCAAAGAAAATGTTGGTGGTGTCAATGACTCATACAAAACCGAAGAAAATAATTACAATTCTATGCTTGCCACTGGAAGAGCCCTTCAAAATGCATGCACCAGAAAGTCTGGTTTCTGACAAATTTTTGAAGGGTTAAAACATGTAGTTTCTTTTAACTTGTTGTTTTGTAGAAGTGTATTTAAGTATGTAACTGTGTCAAAAAAACACAGTGTTATTAAGAAATGTAATAGGGCAGATTTTTAAAATTCTATGCATTCTAAGAGTGAAGAAGCAAAGAATTGAAACATGTTTTTGAATACTGCTTTTAACAATATTGTCATAGATGACAACATGATTATTTATCTAATTTTTATTTGTGGCTGTAGAAGTTTTCCTAATACATCAGGATTTGTGGAGACAAATTTCCCTCACTTTCCTTTGGCTTATGAATTAATCTATTCTCAGTGACCAAGAAACTGTGATTCTGAAAGATGTTGTTCTGAAAGCCACAAATACAACTAGAGAAGAAAAGCACAACACAAACAGATGCAGCCTCCATGCAACCATTTTGCATGTTCCAGGCAGTTACCAATATATGAGAATGTAATAAAATGAAATTCAGAGTGTCACTGTACTTGTTTGCTAGATTTACTTGACATGCAAATCAACATCATCAGAGATGTGTCATGCTGTAATCAGCATCACCTTTTACAGCTGGAGATTTATCAATTTGGATAAAGGCCTATTATCAAACTGCAAAAGGGGGGGGGGGTGTTATACTGCCTAGCCAGTATGTGTCACTGATCATTCCTTTCCAAGCCTTTGGAACCTCAATCTGCACTTTAAAAAAACCAAACTAAAGTTAACAACCTGGAATATGTGACTGCTAGCAAAAGAAGTTTAGTGTTCATCAAATTACCTAGGAGCTAATTTCTTTAATAGCACATCTTTTAACCAAAAAGAAAAAAAATCAACGTTTTATTGAGTGGCATTAGCACAAGTAGGAAAAAGACAGCACTTGTTCTTGTTTAGCATCTCTAACCACATGGTGTTTGGCATGTGGTTGCACAATAGGAGTCCAGAACACACCCCCTTAACTTTTCAGGAAATCATTTCCAGTCACGTATGCAACTTCTGATCGAGAGACAGAACTGGTCCCTCCTTGAATACCACTTGGTACTTCACTTTTAACTTATGGTTCTGTCAAGCTATATTAACTAATTAGTGGCTTGGAAACAGTAGACAGAGTATGTAATGTCTGGAGTCCCAGGCTTTAGAATATTTTGCCCAAAAGGGAGTGATTAGTGTGTCACTCACAAACACACAGTCACTTTAAGTTTTACTTCCTTTATAAAACACCTTCCCAGCTAAAGACCACCTGAATGAATTCAGGGATGAGCTACACTGCACTATCTATACAAGTTGTAAAGGTATCCTGTCCTGAAACTCCTTTTTTTATGGGGAAGGCAAATTTACATAATCCTCATCCCTTTCTCTTCAGAACTGGACAATTGATAGGAAACTCAGAGCTGTTAATTTCTACAGTTAATCTTAATGGTTGATTTTATGCTTGCAAATGTTATTTTAAAGTGTTAGAGTAAATAGAACACTACACTGTTGTTGATTTAAGTGATTATACATACTTTCTCCCATCCAAAGGATTATTTACTAAGGTAACAAACTCAAAATGAATTAAATAGTACTCTTTTTTACTCATGGTGGAATTCACCCATGGAATTCATTGCCACAGGATATTGTCAAAGCTAACACTGCAGCTTAGAATTAAAGATGCAAAAAGAATTAAAATACACAATAGCAACCTTAATGTGACATTCAGGTTTTACAACGGCCTACCTAATAGAGGAAATAGCTAAGACCCTCATGAAAAGAGAAAGGCATTATTACAACCACATCCTGCATCAAAGGATATACCTTAACAAACACACCAAAACAGCTGATTTATCTTACAAAATAACTCCCAGCATATCAGTTTCTCTCAGTAAAAGAATGAGAAGGTTCCTTTACTCATATTCCTGGCAGCAAAAACTGCACTTTCTCTGAAAACTTCTTATCTACACATTACCAGCTTCTGAACTGCCTGGTTTCAGAGACCTGTCAAGATGACAGAATGAAGATCTGTGATTTAAGTAATGCTACAGAAAACTTTTACCTTAGAGAACAAATCTGGATTGATTTAGTTACAAATATTGATCAGTCTGCTGCAGTACAGGTAAAAAAATTATACAGCTTGCAAATCATACTTAGAGTACCTTTAGAACTGCCTAAAGATATTAGAAAAGCTAGTACAATCTACTGACTACATAGACTTTTGCACTAATTAGAACTTGCTAACGTCTTTCTTCACAATGGAAATTAAGCAGTCTCTTTTGCAGAATGCTACAGTCTAACACATGAAAGTAGTTACTGATCTGCCTCAAGTGAAACATTATCCTCAAAAAAACACACCACCTTCACAAAGGCTATCATTTCAAAGTGAAAAGAAATGTAGAGAAGAAAATGTGGAGCATTTTCCTCTGAAGGAGGACACAATTTGGTGTCCCTTTCAGATCCAACCCTCTGGATGATACTTCCTTCCAAGAGTCGTTTTAGCAACACCAGCCACTCTGAAGTTGTTCGGCTTTTGCCAGCATTTGCAACTCTGCTACTCTAACAAACGTGTTGGTGAGGATGTAACCACTTAAACACCAAAATAATTTGTGTTAAAACTGTTGAACTCTGCCCCTGTGCCTATTGTGCATCAGTTGTTGTTTCTGATGGTTTTGGACTTCTAGCAAATACCTGAAATGAAAAAGCACCATAGCTACACACATACGGGTGTAATAATTGTATCCTTGTATCCCTGATCTCCATCAGAACTAGCCACCAAAAATGAGTTATCACCAAATACACACAGGTCTGTCATTCCATGTTTTGATTTGACTGCTCTGACTAAAAACAAACAAACAAACAAAAATATGGCTCAGTGTTGTACCTGCAATTTAGAAGACAGGGAATTTCATGCATGACATGACTTTAATGAGCTCTAGCACAACAAATAAAGGATTCAAATGCTTTCCAGTTCTGACAGTCACCAGGCAAACTGTTCACTTTCTTCAGGCAGCTCTCGCCTGTCACCTGTCTCCCACTGATTTCCACTCCCACATTCAACACTATCTGGGGAACAAGTTACCCACCAGGTAAGCCCTAACCCTTGCAAACTTACAGGTTCTGGTTTTAGCTCATCTTGGTAATTAAATGGATTCAAACCACTTAACAGAATGGTTAAGATAATTAAGTAGAGGAAAGTAAGAACTTATGGAGAGAAGTTTTATTCCATTTTTTTTTTGTGGGATTCATCTTTAAGTGGTTTTCCAGCTGGAGCACTAGGGAAGAAGCAGAGGCAGTCAACCCAAGAAGGCTGTTACAAAAGAGAGAGGGACATTGTACTTGCAGCAGACTGCTGCCTCCCCACTCTCCCAAAAACTTTCTTCTGGATCTTAATTGACCCTAGGTGGAAGCCACAGAGATTGCAATGACATTTTGTGCACAAGGACATCTAACCCTGTGCCTACAAGCCTGGAAAATGTTGCTCCTGCACGGCTGTGTATATATTGCTCCACCTTGACACCTTTCACCTGCTCCATTGAACAAGGCAAAACTTCCTGCAATCAAAGAAGCCAGGTAAAATAATTTAAATCATTTGAATGGGGAAGGAAAGCTTCCATTTTAGCTGGTTTAGGATCTCTTGTGCGAAATGACATCCAAGTTAACTTTTTTTCCCAGCATGCTACCCACTAATGGTTCCTAGACTTTTTGTTGCTGTGACTAATACTTTCATGAGTGTTCTGGGACAACAGCAGGGTTTTAGAGTGTAATGGGAAGTCAACGTGAATTTTTATCATGCTAGTCACTATCATTGTCTTGGTACATCATAATAAATATTCCCCAATGTCACCATTATGAACAAAAAACCACCAGTCTGATCTTTGCCTTCTTTTCAGTAACTGACCAATTTTAGAGCATAATGAGCAGGACTTTCCTCATCTACAGGAAGTTTATTTCACTTCAACTTTAAAAATATGTCAAAGCTTTTGATATATGTGTATACATTGTCACATGCAATGCCACTACACAAATTGCCCTCTAGTCTGAACAGTCCTGCATCACAACTTGCTATGCCATCACCATGACATCACCTGCAGAGACAGGCACATAATAATTCTGTCACCTGAAAATGGTGACAAAATGTCATATTCTTGTCATGATCATTTCTTGAACAGCCAGCTCCAGTGAAATCAATGAAAAGGACAAAAATAATAACCCAAGCACAGGCTTGCCTTAGTATGACAGTTTTCCAATTTATTCTCTCTATAGGAAATGTGAGTAGCAATAATTCAAAGCAGCAAAACACATAGGCAGGGATCAGATTCTGAAAGACACTTCAAACATGTAATCTAAGAAGCATTTTAGTACCTGGTATTCAGGTAATTCAGGTATTTCCCCTTCAAAATTTTCATCAATATTTGTTAATTTGGGGATAGAAGACCACCCAAGCATCCTGGAATGTACCTTTTCCTTTCAAGGCAGAACACAGATCTCACTCCCACTGAGGCACTTCCAGCAGGTGAATATATTCATTTTTGAAAATAATGTAATGATTTAAGAAATATTCTCTGTAAAATATTGTTCATATCCTGAAGAGATGCTAATTCCGATTCATTCAGTATCATTCTCATGAGTACTGGTTGCAGAAAAAAGAAATAAAAGAAATAAAATGAAGAAAAAGAATTCCTGCCATTTTCCAGGAGTTTAAGTATTTGGCTCAAAGACAGTTGTGAAAATTTCCAAATAATATCTGAACTCTGTCACCAAAAAAATTCAAGAGAATTTTCTTTTTACCTGCCATTGCTTACAAAACCTTGATACCTGCACTCAACCCCTCAGAAAACCCCAAACTTTCTAGAAGCACCTACAACTCTTAGTTTATCTGTGTCAAAATTCAAGAGTTCAGAAAGCAAGTGTAACTTCTGGGAAGCACTTGGCCCAGGCAATTACCTCACTGAAGCCCATTTGCTGATAACACACAATCCCACAGCATCAGTCAAAACCCAGAGACAGCCATCCTCTAGACAAACCTCCTAAGCATTTTCCCCCAGCACCCCATTTGAAAAGAGCCATATTTTGCTTAACAGAAAACTAATGAATTGTGTGTGAACTAAAACAATTGGAAGCAGTATAATTAAAAACTGTTATCAAGTAAGCCAGCTTTGTGGTTCAAGTCTCTATAAACCAAAGAAAGCAATTACCAAAAGATTGCTCTGATGCCGTACTTCAACATAGAAAATCACTTCTTACATTTTTCAAGTACATATGAGTAATGTAAGACAGGTTCACAACAAGGCTCACAGTTTAAAAGACAAAATACAAAAAGCCCACTTCCCACCACCAGTGCCAAAAGACCCCTCTCCTCTATTTTGTTATTTGTTTTTTCAGCATTGTACTACTACAGTACAGAAAAAATATCACATTGTATTAATCACACCAAAAAAAAAAATCCAATAAAGTACCCAACTCTCTCGGTCTTATTACAGAACACACTACTTTATTTCCAATAAGTTTCACATTACTCTAATTTACTATTTAAACTCTAGAATCACATTGGACTGAACACAAAATTTTTATCATGAAAATAACATGACAGGATCAACCTTGAAGTCATAAACCTACAATTAGCTTTTCAATCTCCAAAGCCTTTCATTCTGTGCACGTTGAATTTTCTGTCTTCATCAGATGCTCAAGACGCATTATCCTTGAGCTTTCAATGGAAACACAGAGGCTTACCTGCACAAGATTAGACTCTTCAGTGCTACAGAGCTGATCCTAAAAATTCTTACAAGGAATTGTGTTTTCTCAGTTATGTGGTACTGATCAGTGCTTGGAAAGTATTTCATCCCAGCAAACTGACATCTATTCATAAACACAAACTAGCATTAGTATTTATTTTAAAAGTATGTAAACTTAAGGTATTAGGACTTAAAACATTAACCATTTTAACAGTATTTAAAGAATCTGTTTTCAGCTTAGCAGATCTGCTGTTTTTAATGAGTTTGCCACAGCTGCCATTGCCCCCCACACACCTAGTCAGGGCTCTCCAACCTCGTTACTTTCTACTCTTAGAAACAAAAAAGGAAATTATATAAGAAACTCTAGTAACTGAGCATTTTAAAATCACACACAATGGATTCTGAACCAAAAGAACCACTCTGTCTTTCCACCCTTTTGGCAGTGCCAGACACATTCAGTGCCCAGACAGGGGCAGGAGACAGAAGTGCATCAGTCTCGCAGTGAGTCCTTGTGGCAGCTTTTCAGCTGCGGATGTAATCTCACCGTAAGTCATACAAAAAAAACCATCACTCTAAAAAGCCTTTTTCAGGAAGCCCATGAAACACTTCCTTGATGCTTTGGAAAGGAAGAGAGCACTGGCTCAGGGGTGGCTCAGGGATAACTCAGGTGCAGATACAAGGTAAGTGCAAGAGTGAAGCAGGCTGAGCTATGTTTCACCCTAGTGAGGACTCTGCTAAGAGCTTGTAAAGGGGGAAAAAAATAACACCTACAGACACAAACAAGAGAAAAGCTGTTTGTCCATTTACCAATTCTTCTCTCAAATCCAACTGAACAAGATCACTAGGTCCAAACCCAAAAGTTCCGCAGTGGGATTTCTTTTTCATACTCAAGATGGGAAGTGCCCTTTCAGGTTTTATATTTCGATTAATCCTCAGATGAGCAAGATTTATGAGCATAAGCAATTCATGACAACATCAGTTCTCATCTGTGGAGGTATTACTGCAATGCGAAAGTACTTCTGCATTACCAAATATCAGGAACATGGAGAGCAAAACCATTTTATCTGAACTTGGTTTGAAACAGGATGAGTCTGGCAAGAGCCAGACTGAGCACCTGACAGAACAATACCCCCCCTTTTTTAATTCCACAGCAAGATATTATATTATTAGATTAACACACTAAAAAAAAATCACCCAAACACCATTTCTTCTCTAGAACCCTTTTTTCTTCCCATGTGTATTTCCAGTAAATTCGTCCTCAAACTTTAACGATCTTTCATAAATTTAAAGAAAATATGGGGCCCAACTGATTCCTAACAGGGAGTTAGCTTTATGACTAATGCTGGCACTGAAAGACCTGCCTGACACCCCCACCCCTTGGCTTTGAGGGCATCCCACCACCTACCCCATGCATTACCACCCAGCTCCTCCACCACAGCGTTCCTGCACAGCGGCCACCAAGGCACAGACACCTGGTTGCACAGGGACAGCCTTAAAGCCCCTCATCTGCTGCCATGGGTCAGTGGAACTGTGCCCTTCCCAGCACCAGTGGTGGCCACGGGCTCTAGAAGGAGCAGAAAGCGGGTGCGGATGCTGGTGATGGTCTGAAGAGCTGCCTCCATCTCATCCCTCATAGAATCGTGCTAACAGCACCCACCGCACGGCCTCAGGCAAAGCGACGGGGGGAAAGTGCATTTTCACTCCCAGGCCGAGAAAGCAGGAGGGCTGCGCACCGCGAGGCACCAGGGAGCGCCCTGGGTCCCGCATGCCTCCAGGATGGGATCCGAGTCCTCCTTCCCGGAGGAGATGCCGGAGGCAGGGGAGGGCATCTGGAACCAGAGTGTGGGGCAGCTCCCCCAGGCAGCGTGGAGGGAAAGATGCTGAAACAGAGAGGCGCTGGCCGGGCCACCATGGGGTTAGTCAAGGGCAAAGCCCCGGGAAGGATGCGTGTTTCGGGGGCCGCTAGGCAGCCCGCTCCTGGAAGGACGGCGAGGCCGTGTGGAGAGCGGGAGTCGCTCCCGGCAGCCGCGGCTTTCGGCGCCCTCTCCGTGCGGCCGGGAAGGGGCTGGCGGCGGCCCGGGACCAGCCCGGGAGCCCCGCGGCTGCGGCGCAAGGTACGGCCGGCACCGCTCCGCTGCCCCGGAAGGTGCGCGACGCGGGGCTGACCATCGAAGGGTTTCTCTCCGCGCCTTGCCATTCCTCATCTCCCGCCCCGCAGCCCTCCACCGACCCGGCGGGCACCAGCCCCGGCCGAGCTGCCCTCCCCAGCCGCGGCTTTCGAGGCCACCTCGTCGTCCTGCATCTCACGGGCAATCGGGACTTATTCAGAGGGTTTTTTTCAAATTGTGCGGAGGGCACGGATTAATATTAACATATTCACCCGTGGCTGGACACCGCAGTTTTCCATCCAAAAATAATTAGTTTCTTGGATGGCCGCCCGCTAAGTAACGAGATTTAATAAACTGAAATTTCTCTCTCTCAAAGTACGGAAAATCTACCTCCTGAAAACCTCCGTAAATTTTAGAACTGCTCCTGCTGAAAGACGCTCACTCTTCCCTTTAAAAAGTACCCCCGAAACCCTAGCGCGGCGGCTGAACCAGCCTGCCTGGAGGGCAAACCCTGAATCCTCTCTCCCACGCCTAGCCGGAGGATGCGGGACGACGCGGGACTCGGGAACCGGCGGCAGCCGTTCCGAGCGAAAATCCGCGGAGCCCTGCGGAGCCCCGCACGCCGGTGCCGCGGGGGCGAGCAGAGCCCCGCCACACGTGCGAACCCCGCACCCCCGGCTGGACACCAGCGGCGACAAAAATTAACAACAACAACAACCATATAAGAAATTAGGGGGAAGTTACGAAGTTCAAAGTTTCTTGGAGAAATAGCGGAAGGGGGGAGATGCCACGAGGAAGGAGAGCGGAGCATCCCCCAAGCCGCCGGCCCCGGCGGGCAGCGACGGCGGCCCCACGGCCCCGGGACGCGCACCCGCCCGGGGACCCGCGGAGGAAGGGAGGGAGGGACGTACCGGCAGTCAAGCACACGGGCAGGAGCAGCCGGAAGGTGAGCCCGCACACCACCTCGCTGGCCATCGCGGCGGGCGGGGGTCGCGGCCGGCCGGCCGGAGAGCCGTCCCTCTCTGCGCGCCACCGCCGCTCCTAGGGCCGCCCGTCAGCGGAGCCGCCGCGGCGGCGGAGCATCGCCCGTCCCCTCCTCGCCTCAGCCGCGCCGCCTCACGCCTCCCGCCGCATCCCGGCGGCAGCCCATGCGAGCAGAGCGGAGCAGCGCCGCGCCGCACCCCCGGCCCGGGGCACGCACACGCCCGCCCCCTCGGGGCTCCCCCCACCGCCCTCCCCCGCTCGCCCGGCAGCGCGGAGCGGCCGCCCCGACGGCGCGGGCCCGGCCGGCGGCACCCAGGGAGCGCCCGGGGAATTGGGGAATTGCCCCGCGCCCCGCCCCGCGCCGCTCCGCCCCCCCTGCCCTGCCCTGCCCTGCCCTGCCCTGCCCTGCCCTGCCCTGCCCTGCCCTGCCCTGCCCTGCCTGCGCGCCCGCCGCCCTGCTGCGCTGGAACTTCTCCTGTCTTCCCTAAGGCTGCTTCTTTGCGTGTTGGGTTTGCCGAGGGGTGTTAACAATTTCTTTTTCTTCACTTTTATTTTTCTTTCGTTTAAATTTTTGTTGTTAACAAAAATTTTGTTTGGGGTTTTTTGTTTGTTGGTTGGTTGGTTTTTTGTGGTTTTTTTTTTGGTTTGGTTTGGGTTTTTTTGGGGGGGGGTTTGTTGTTGTTTTTTGTTTTTCTTGATTGGGGAGCGGTTTTCTTTAATCTGTTCAACTTGCCGCCCCTCCTCCTCCTCCACCCCGCTTCCCCCTCCCCTTTCAGCAGCACGTTTAGGTCCACAAGAAAATTGTCGCCTGGAAAAAATATAGATCTCCGGTGGCTGGAATGTATTTGACTTTTCTGGAAAGCTTTTTACCCTTTAAAATACGGCGCTGGTTAAAAAATGCTGTTGGTTTAAAGGGACCGCTTCAAGGCCCAGCTGGTGTGTCCCTGTGCGTGTGCTGAATGAACCTCACAGGCGGGCTTGGAATAGTGATGCCGTGAAAGAGAAAGTTATTCATGTTGTTATCAATACGACTAAAAACGTGTTTCGTTTTTGGCAATGTATTGCAATCCCTCATACTTAAATGAGGGAAGTTTTGATTGAACATCCTCTTCCTGGAGGCAGTGCTTTAGGTAGCTCCCATGCAAGATCTGGGGTAAGAGAAAGCAGGAGCAGTGACCCTGTGGTCCTTGACATAATTTCTCAGCCCTTCCTCCTGGTGAAGGACCTCATCCAGTCTTACTTCAAATGTAGAGTCCTAGATTTTGCTCTTGCAGTCTTGTTTGAATGTTTGTTTTGGGTTTGGGGTTTTTTACTCTTATAATTACTTAAGCATATTTTGCTTTCCCATGCCTTCTAAAAGAAAGTATTTTCATACCCTGCTTGCAGAGAAAAGCGATTGCAAACATGAATGTGACTCGCTGGAAAATACAAAGAGTCTTTTAAAGAAAAAATTAAAACTATGCATTTTGGGGGGGTTCAAATGACAAGTGTTGAGCCATGCAGATATCTGACTTTTGTTATGAATAATGCCAGTTATTCGGATGTTCAAATACTATGTAACATGCTAACAAAAACTGATACAAATAAATTTGGGAAGTAAAGAACTCTAGACCTGCATATATGGAAATGTTCAGGAAAGCTAAGAAAAATCAGCTACAGACAGTAATTACACGTGCCTAATGAGTCTGATAAAAGGAACCCTATCACCAGAGCCTAAGCCTCCTCTGAGGAGGTGCAGTCAGCTCACAGGCAGTGTGTGGAGTTAAAATGTGACCTCTGTCTGCTTTAACAGAGATTGCAAGGAAGCCCCGTCCCAGCAGGATGAATGCGGCCCCTCGGTGTCAGGGCACAGCCTCTGCAGGTTGCTCCCTCCCTCCCTCCCCACATTCAGGCCCAGTGTGGCTCACCCACACATCTCGACCATGAACCAAGCCTGCACATGTGATTCTCAATCTTCTGTGCACATCAGTCTTTGTGACTACACCTAGTGCTGGTGTCTGTAGGTGGCAGAACACTAGGACCAGCAAGTGCTTAACCTGCTAGGGCGTCTGATCAGCCTGTGGTAAAGTCAATCCCAGCATTGTTTCAAGACCACAGGATCCATCTCAAATTTTTTTAAGTTCCCAGGGAGGCTCTCCTTGCCTTAGAGGCTACAAAGCAGTTAATAGTAGTCTCTGTGAGTAGGATACATGCACAGCTGAAACATTCTGTGCACTTTGGCAACGCATTTTCAGATATTGATTGGGCTTGGGGGGTTTTGTTTTATTGTTTTGGTTTTGAGATTTTCAAATTCACTAAAGCAAGGATGAAGTATTTATTATCTTTATAGTACAGTTACCAAATTCTTTACTTCAGAAAGCATTGGTTTTATGCTAGTGTTTGGGAAATAATTAGCCAGTTTTCAATACTTACCATTCACACTGTATGAAATGAGGAGTTTAAATAAACGTATTGTGTCGCTCCTTGCATTTTAGCAGACTGCTCATCGACTGCAAAATCTATGCAGCCGCAGTGCCACCTTTTGGCTAAAATGTCTTTCGTGTAAGTAACAACACCTCTTTCCCACAACTGCTGGGAGTTAACTCTTTGCATACACAGAATTTTGAGAGAACAACGGAACATCCATCGCCCAACCACACACCTCTGGAGCGGTGAAAAGTATAAAGAAATACATGAAGCCTCACCAAGAATTGTGTATGCCTTCAGTAGCTCAGCTGTACAGAAACAATAAATGCATTAACTTGAAAACTGGAGAAGAACATTAGCCAGCATGGAAACAATAAAGCACAGGACTGACTAAAATATAGAAACTGAATTAATGGGGAAATTGTCTGTTGGATTAACTGTACCTAATAGAGAACAATGATTATAAATAGGCCAGGATCTTATTTAGCTAATGCAATTTTTTTCAAGTGACATAAAAGCAATTTGAATATAAAAGCAAGAGGTTTGCTTCTTCCCTAAGGGCATACAACTTAGTGAAATCACAATGTGAGCCACACAGTTTTCCTCTTTCCCCTGCAAACCTCAGGAAGCTGCCAGACTGTGTGAGTCCTTTAGCATCCAGCAAGTGTGCTAGCAGTGGATGTAGCTGTCTCATCACCTACCAGCATTTCTTTCCTTTACTTTCAGCTACCAGGATCTCAGCCCCCAGGTGTGTAACACCCACCTTAGGTGAAAACGTTTTAGCACTGGGGAGGTTGATGAAGCCTTAATAAAGAGTGGGAAGAAGATCTTACTTTCATAACAAACCTCAGCCATGAAAAGACTTGCTCTACTTCATCTTGTCACCTTCTCTGTAGTGATAACTTGAGGGGTTTTTTCAAAAATGCTGTTCCCACTCCATCCAGTAGTCAAAATCAGTGGCAGTAAATAGAGTCAGGGGCCAAGAGAGCTACTGTGCGGGGGGGTGGGGGGGGGAGAAGTCCAGAATGTATTGTGTGACCAATTCCATTAGGTAGAATAAAATCATTTAGAATTGGTGGTTGAAGTTGACTGTATTGAGATGACTGTCCAAAACTGCTGTTCAGAAAAAGAGCTTCTAATTGCCTGAAATTTTTTTGTTTGTTCTAACAGTCAGAGACTCTGAATAATATAACAAGGGCTTGACTATGGATACATGCATATATATATATATATATATTACATGATCACACAATCCATACAGTTGGTGAGCTCCATAAATGAGTGCTAAAGTAGCTGAAGAAATAAAATTCCTCTATATAAAGAGGCAGCAAGGCATTAAGTTCCACTGAGAGGCAGGAGAAGTTACTGAAGCCTTTTCAGGGCAGTCACTGCTGTACAGTGCTGGTTTATATTTGTTATTCTTACAATATGATAGTCCTGCTTTGGGGACCTGTGGGGAAGGAAATAGCTTTAACATTTGCAGTGATGATTAACTAGCGTGTTATGTCTCTTGATCCATGCTCCCTAAGAATACATGAAAACATCCTGCTCCTCGTACCTATTCTCCTCCTGCTCAGTTCTGTCAGCAGCTGGGGGAACAGCCTGCAGTGGCTCACCAGGAGTCAAGCAATTCAGTTTTTAAGCTTAGTTCACATTCAGCTCTGACTGAAGCTGTTATTGTTCACTTTCAGCATGAAAAATAATATTCAAGTTCATTTAAACTTCAAAATAATATTCAAGTTCAGTTCTGGTTCAAGAAAAGTTAAAAGCAAATAGTTCAAACTGATTTCTGGTTCAGAATAAGTTTAACTCCCCTGTAGCAGCAGTAGTCGGTAACTATTTTATCTTCTTAAATTATGGGTTTGTCCTGCCTTACAATAAAGAAATTCATTCCACTCAAATGTATGCTGAGTAGGCATCCTTAGAAATATTCAGCTGCCCCAGAAGAGCAGAAGAGTTTCTTAGGAGCCTCCAAATTTCCTCCATGCTTGATTTATCTTCTATTCATTAATCCACAATTTCATCACTCATTTTAGATGAATTAGAACTGAGCACAGGGTGTGCAGAAACTTTCTAAAATCAGATGAATTACCAAAGGTCTGATTTTTTTGGCCTCCTAGCCTTTGTTAGTGTTGACAACTCATATCACAGTCTGTCTAAAACTTTCATCTTGCTCAGTAAATATCTATTTATAGAAACTCTTGTTGATTGCTGGTCTTGTTCTGATGGGTTTTACAATCTGATCAATTAGCAAGCATCAAAATGTTATTATCTTTATGTGAGAATAATGTAAAACCCAAGAGGAGAGATCTGTCGTGTACTGAAGCAGTTCCAGTTTCATCACCTTTTGTAGGACATCAAACCCGGCAGAAACCAAATGGTGTCTCAAAGTGACTGTTGATACAATTATAAAGGAAATCTGTTCTTGGCCACTGAACACTTCCACAGAGATCAGAAGTCAGTCATTAGGAGCAACATTCATTATGACTGTTAAGGGAAATGGCATTGTCCAGTGGTCAGTGCAGAGGACTAACAAAGCAGAGCTGCTCACTGGATGGATGGAAACCAAACACATCTCCAAGCTCCTCCAGCATTATTGTGTGGCTGCATCCATAACACAGGAAAGCTCTTCCACACACATTAACAAGAGAGACTAGACAAGGTGGAAGCTAGTGGGATCTTCACACAGAGCTGTAACATTGCATACCTGTGAATTTATTCATATCAGGAGTAAATTCTTAGCAATTGTACATGAATTGTGTTTGCTCCTTTCGAATCAAGTAAGCTTCAGCAGGCGAGCCACCGTTTCCTTTGCTTGCAAGTTTCTTTTCTTGGTGGAATAAGAAATATAGGACAGCTTCAACAGTTCAGGATTATTAGTACTTTTAATATTTTCCTGATTAGATTATCAGATTTCTGTGACTGCTGAGGCAAAATATGCCAGAGAATTTTAAGCACCACACCTCAGCGGTGATTAAAAAAAAAAAAAAAAAAGTAAAATAATTCTAATTCAGCGTGCATAGTTTACCTGCCTGCATATAATCATATTATACATTGGAAGAATTTTTGAAAAGATTGTGCAAAGTCTGAAAGGGTTGTTCAATAAACAATGAACCATGAATTTTCCCCTGCATGTTCAGAGTCCAAACATGAGCAGACTGTCAAATAACAAACAGGCATGTCACATAATTAAAACTGTCTAGTAAAAGAGCAGAGCTTGTCAAGAGTATTTTTCAGTCTGAAAAAACCACAAGTAATAAATTTCCTACTCATCACTGAAAAAGAATTAACCATTTAGAGTATCTGTTTAATACATTTACATTTCAAGCATATTTTAAAGAAAAATTTTAAACAAGTTGTAACAATGCCATGAAATACAATTATTCCTGGTCATGCTCTGTAGTCAAGATCTTTGGTTTGACTATGGATAATTGCAACATGATCATAAAGTGTGTGATGAAATTAAGGGGTTCCAAGACACTCCTGCCCAGATTGTTGTAAACACAGAGCTATGCAACAGATCTGAGCTAGCTGGAATTAAAACATGAAACATTCATCTGGACTCCTTTGGAAATGGCTGTCACTGATGCTCTGCTGTGGTGGGGATATGATTAGTAGCTGGCAGAGAGCTGGGCCTTTGCATCACAGAAGCACCGTCGCAATTTACACTTTTGCTGGCGGCATCAGAGCAAAGAGAAATGAGGCTGAGCAGATCTCAAAGCATGCTGGACCAAAACCAGAATTCTCTGTGGAGCAATATAACAGTAAAATAATAGATTTATTACCCAAGTGTAAGAGCAGACATCACTTCACACACCTGTGCTTCAGCCAGAACTCCTTCCTCCAGCTGAGCCTACGCAATCAAGGAAACCACTAACTCCTGCAGGTCCTGAGCTCAGATCCAGTTCAGGCTGACTGTGACTGAAATGCATCATTCCTGAAAGCAGGCATGCCCTAAAACCACTCTTCTTCACTCACGTGGGATTCGTGGGCAGGGAGCACTGCCTTCTAGTGAGACAATGAAATGCTTTTAGTCTGATGGCTCTTTTCAGTTTCTCCATGTCTTCCACTTCATCCCTCCCTGCCTTTCTGCAGAGCCTACTATTGCAACACCTGCTCTTCTTCAAGGGCTGGAGAAGTACAACCTGTCCTTTTGCTTCCCTTATATGGAAACTGAAAAAATCCTTATAAAATCTGCGTGTGTTGTTGCCACACCTTAGGCAGCCTCAGGCAGATCTGCAATGTAAGGAAGCAGATGGGAGTTTAAGGTTGGAAAGGGAAGTGGCTCCAGCAGGGCTCTGCTAGGAAAGCTGCTGGCATGCCTTAGCTCGGTCACCTGATGGGTGAGCAGACACATAGTCCTTCACCTCTCCCCTTTCCTCATTTTTCCTGTCCCTCCAGGATAAACTCCCTGAGAGAAGCCCTTAGCAACTAAAGGATGGACTTGGCTGGGAGGGGGTGAACAAAATGAGGAAGAGAAGGGAAGGAAATGATTTTATGTTCACATGCACATGTGTGTTTCATCCCTGTCTTGGGTAGGAAAGAAGGAGTCAAGAAGTAGGAGAGGAAGTCAGCTGATGAATGGCTCCAGGCACAAGAGAGAATTACCTGGCAGGGTTGATCCATACAGCAGTATACATTTAAAAATATTTTTTTAAAACTAACTGGTTTGGATAGAGATATCTGTCCCCAGAGTAACCAACAATGGAAAACCAAGCAACAATAATTTTCCATTCCAATGACCAGTGCTATAATTAGATAATAATGCTAGAAATTTAGTCCACTTTGAGGTGAAACAGGAAAGTCATGCACACTGCCTGACAGCTAAAGAAAAAAAAATCCCTGTTAATTCATTTTCAGGGACTGTTTCTGCGGTCAGACAGATATTTCTTAAGTAGAGAAAATTCAGCAGCTCCAAATAATTACTGCTGAACTAAGGAGAGAGCTTCATGCTGAGCTCTCAAACATCATGTGACACCAAGGATCGGACACCCTGCACACATCTTTGGTGACCTGGACAGCAGGCATGGACTGTAACTTTCCTCTAAGCCAAGAAGTCAGAACTGGCAAAGGACAAACACATTGACCAGTGTGAGAAAACCTGGAAAACCACTGCTTGTAACACATCTGTTTCATGGCACAAGAGGACAAGTTTGTCTTAGAAAAACGCTCCCTCGAGCAAAAACACCACTGGAAAAAGCATACAAAACTTACAGAGCACATGACTGGAGTCACAGGATGGAATCCTAATTAATATTTTTGTGCAAAAAAAGCTTAATTTTAATTCTCCACTCAGATACCAGTTTGATTCAGCATTGCATTATAGACTAAAAAGTACTAATTAAAAACCTTCTAGATAATCTAAACATCATTTTCTCTCTAAGATGAGAGAGAACCACTTCACTTTATGCCGGGGAGGTTTGGATTGCATATTAGGACAAATTTTTTCACTGAAAGGGTTGTCAAGCACTGGAACAAGCTGCCCAGGGAAGCGACTGAGTCACCATCCCTCGAGGTATTTCAATAATGTGTAGATGTGGCACTTAAGGACGTGGTTAATGATGGACTTGGCAGTGCTGGGTTAGTCATTGGACTCAGTGATTCAAAGATCTTTTCCAACCTAAATGATTCTATGATTCTGTGATCGTGCATGTTCCTATGGTCTGGGGTACAAACTGAGATTTGAATGTGAAATCAATGCAGGCATCTGAACACGGAAAGTATTTCGGATCCCACATAAGCATTGCCAAACTTGTTTCATTAAATGAATTTTAAAACAAACAAACAAAAAACTCCACCAAAAATAAAAACACCAAACAGAATTATAGATGCAGACCTACTTTTTGGTAGATAGTGAGGCTCCTTTCACTGCTTCTAAGTCTTTTGGATTGTTATCCAGAGATATAAAATTTTCTCTTTGCATTATAGAGAGACTATAAACAAGAAGTTTTGGAATTCATTCTGGGAATAGATCCTTTCATCTATGTATTGAGGAGCTGTACCTACTCTGGTAGTTCTATTATGTTTTCCCATTAATTCAGTATTTTTCTTTTCTAATTGTAAGCACTTTTCTAATTGTCTAAGCACTTAAAATTACTAAAATCTATCTGAAAATAAGACAATAGTAACTGAACACAGTGTTGAATCTGCCCAGAAAAAAAAAAGGGAAACACATGCTTTAATATGGCAAATGGATTCAGTTTCTGAGTAGGTTTACTATTCACAACAGGGTCAAGTCAATCACCAGAGAAGCACAAGGAGCTCCACAGGATCAGATTCAAATGCCAACGTGCAGCCATCTGACAATGTGTGATTCATAAACCAATTTCTTTGGTTTGGTTTCTTTTTATTCTACAGAGAGAATTGGCATTCAGGTAATGGTGTGACAGGTGTGTGACAGATCCACGAGGAATCCACCTGCAACTGGCACAAAACAGGCAAAGCAAGCACAGGTTGTTGCATCTGTTCTACTCCTACAAGGCTCAAGCAGATGGCTCCTAGCCCTCAAACACACATACAGTACCAGCAGCAAGGTCAGAGGATCTGCACCACTACACTTTCTCAAGTGATATTGTTGCTGCACAAACTTCTGCTCTCATGGTGGTTTGTTTGATAGCTGAAGTGGGCACATGTAAAGATTAGGTCTCTGATATGTTTTACATACGTGGATGTTTTCACCACTCAACTTGGGAGCCCAGTCTTCTAATAAAGTTAAGAGAGAGCTGCAGGCACCTCCAGAGGGCAATCCAGAGCTCCTGTTTTGAGAGTGCTGGATTTTCTCTGAAGGTACTCATCTCTCCTTCCACTACACTCGTTTACAAGACCAGAGGGTTGGTAGTGAGTTTACCTGCCTGTTACAAGCCCTTATGGGCAGTAGGGACAGAAGGGCAGCAGGATGCCAGAACTGCCTGGCGGCTATGCACAGTAACAACATTCTTTGCCATGAAGTCATGAGTCTACAGCCCAAGGTACCTGACACTGGGCTGAGTAAACAAGCCCTTTGCATCCTTACCTCTTCTTGGTCAACTCAGCTCAGCTGGAAAGAGAACTTAGCAGGGGAAGGGATTGGCTGGATGGACACAGACAGGGAGCTGTGTGGCTCTATGTCCAGGTGGAGGTAGGTGACAAGTGGTGTCTCTCAGGACTCTGTTCTGGGACAGATGCTCTTCAGCAGCTTCCTTGATGACACAGACAGTGGGATTAAGTGCAGCCTCAGCAGGTTTGCAGATGGTACCAAGTGAAGTGGTGCATTTGGCACAACAGAAGGACAGGATGACATCCAGGGGGACCAAGCTTGTGAATTGGACCTGTGAGAATCTCATGAAGTGGAACAAATCCAAGTGCAAGGTCCTGCTTCTGGGTAGGGGAAATCCCAGACATGAGCACAGACTGGAAGAGGAACTCATTGAGAGTAGCCCTGACGAGAAGGATTTGGGGACTCTTGTGGATGGAAAGCTGGACATGACCCAGTGATGGGCACTCACAGCCCAGAGTGCACTCCTGGGCACTCCTGGCTGCTTCAAAAGCAGCATGGGCAGAGGGTTGAAGGAGATGATTCTGCCCTGTACTCCCCTCTGGTGAGACCCCACCTCAACTGCTGCGTCCAGCTCTAGGGTCCCCAGCACATGAATGAATGGCGTGGATTTGTTATGGATCATGGAAAAGGGTCAGAGGGATGGAGCACCTCTCCTATGCAGACAGGCTGGAAGAGCTGGAGTTGTTCAGCCTGGAGAAGAAGAGACTCTGGGAAGACCTCATTAGGACCTTCCAGTATTTTAAGGGGACTTATCAAAAAGGAGGGAGAGGGAGTTTTTATACAGGTAAATAGTAACAAGACAAGGGACAATGGTTTTAAGTTAAAGGAGGGTAGGTTTAGATTAGATGTTAGAAATAAATGCTTTACTCAGAGGGTGATAGGCAGTGGAATAGGTTGCCCAGAGAAGTTGTGGCTGTCTCATCCCTGGAAGTGTTCAAGGACAGGTTGGATAGAGCCCTGAAAAACCTGATCTAGTGAGTATATATATAGGTATACCTGCCCACGGTAGGGGAGTTGGAACTAGACCATCTTGAAGGACCCTTCTAATCCAGGCCATTCTATGATTGTATGATAAATGAAACAGTAGAGGGCAACAGATTTCGATAAGCCCACAGCTACAACACAGTTTAGTTTGGACATTAAGGGAATTCTTGAATTTTGAGCAATCTGTCTTATAATGAAAAATTAAGTGGCATAATTTTATACATGCACATTATCCAAGTGTGTAGTCCACCTGGGCAACCACGAGGTTTACTATATTTTTTTTGAAAAATTCCACATGGACTTTCCAAAAATTGCAAATGGTCAACATCCTACTAATGAACCTCATCATGTAATTTGCATTCTCACTTCTTCTGCATGTTCAGGAAATTCTTGAACAGTTATGAAAAGCACAGTGACATTTTAAATATCAGTGGCAATGTTCTGTCTTTTTTGTACAGGTTTCCTCCAGAAGAATGGCAAAAGCAATTTTAAAAATAAAAGTACTGTTTACTGTGAAACAAGGACTAGAAAGACAAAAGAGAAAAAGTCAGAGGGAGAAAAGACATATTTTTAATATGTCTTGAAAAAATTAATTTTTTCTACTGTCATTATATGATGTATTTTTATTTTGATACAGAGGAACATAGTAAAGCATAACGCTAAACTTTTATCATCTTATCCAAGGTGATAAAAGCGTGTTGGCTTTTGTAGTTAAGAGACACAAAAGAGTAACCCAGCCTACCATTGTCACTCCCCCCCTTGGACATCAAAGCACAGGTAACAAGGTATGGTAGCTAAGATAAGATTGGGTGTAGGCTTTGGCCTAGAGCTGGGCCTCTAGAACTGCAGTGAAATATCTGACTCAAACACTCTGAGCACAGATCGAGAATGAGGTGCTTCAAATGTCATGGAAATTGGAGGCAGAGCTGAGCTCTATCACTCTAGGGACAAGACAGGGAGATCTCCTTTTTGCCCTTCCCTTGATTCCTCCTGTCCCTTGTGTTTACAAGTATATCTGGGAAAGGAAAAATCTTGCCCCTTCTTCTGTGTCTTCTATCTATTTGTAAAACACCCACAGCGTAATAAATAATAATAATAACAACTTTGCAGTGCTTGTCTTCCAGGTTGTTTTTCTCTCATCATTTCCCAAACCCATATTAAAGTGGCTTCTGCTTATTTGTGAACAGAACACAGAACTAAAACCAACAGAGGAGGATAGGAACTCTTTGGCTGGGATCAAATGTTTTATTAAACATATGATGCATGTCTCTTTGAAAATGAAAACAGACTAGATAAGAGGAATGACCTTCAGTTTCTCATTAGAGAAATGTTTTCCCTTATTCTCTCCTGTCTTTGCTTTGTTTTGAAGCTTCTTTCTTGCAAGAAAAGCTTGTACAAAGACAGTAATCAATTGGCTTGTACAGTTATTAAACCACTGTTGTGCTGGAAGTGGCAGTTCTCTTACTCAAAAAATGTATGTGTAAAGTAGTCTAAAAGTAGGAAGTGAAGCCCCCATGAACCATGATTGTTTTATACATTTCCTGCATACAGGCTGGAATATTTAGTAAAACACAAGTTTCTAAGTTAATGCAGAGCTTGTAGGTGCCAGCATTGACTGTTACCTAAGCATAAGAAAGGCACAAGCAACATCCTCAAGGCTCAGAACCAATCTTTAGAAACAAATTGTTGTCTAATGAACAAAGAGGGGCAGAAATTGTTACGGTCCTTTTGAGTGTCTGTGTGAAATATGTGTCACCTTGGAGACACCACAAGCTAGGAGGGATACATACCATCCATGACCCCTGCAGTCAAACAGCCTATTCAAAAGGAGAGGACAGGGTTTACATCAATGTGTCCTCTTCTTCCCTTCCTACTTTTCTCATGCACCCAGTGACAGATCTCCAACCCAAAATGCAGGTGCCAACCATTAAGACATGCAGGAAGCATGTTTGAAGGGGCAGTGTCCTTATAACAAAGTTGAAATCCTTAGCAAAGAGTTCAGTGCAGCTGTGTCTCTCCTGGATGAGCTGCTGGGATAAGGCTAAAAAGCTGCTGATTTGGTGTGCTGGCTTTGGCTGGGGTAGAGTTAATTTTCTTCACTGGAGCTGGTATGGGGCCATGTTTTGGATTTGTGAGGAAAACAGTGTTGGCCATTCAGGGATGTTTTAGTTATTGCTAAAAGCAGTGCTTACATAGAGTCAATGTCTTTACTGCCTCTCACGCCACCCCACCAGTGAGAAGGCTCAGGGTGCCCAAGAAGCTGGAAGAGGAGACAGCCAGGACAGCTGACCCCAACTGGCCACAGGATCATTCCATACCATCTGGCATCATGCTCAGTATATAGAGCTGGGGCAAGAAGAAGGAAGAGGTGTTTGTCTTCCCAAGTTACCATTAAGTGTGATGGAGGCCTGCTGTCCTGGAGATGGCTGAACAGCTGCCAGGATGTAGTGAATAAATTCCTTGTTTTCCTTTGCTTGTGTGCACAGCTTTTGCTTTACCTTTAAACTGTCTTTATCCCAACCCATGGGTTCTCACTTTTACCCTACCAATTCTCTCATGCATCCCACAAAGGGAGGTAAGTGGGCATCAGGATGGAACTTCATTGCCAGCTGGGGTTAAACCATGGCACATAACCAACAGTGACACTGTTGAGGCCATGCTTGGACTAGAGCTGCTGGATCCAGTGTTACAGGAAGAGTTACATTTATATTCTTGATGCACTTGTATTCAGACACCATCTAGTCAAGATCACAAGACAGAAATGGTTTAGCCTTGACATCATTGGCAATTCTAAAATTGAAAAGGGTTTGTTGTTTTTCTCTCTCCCTTAGAGAATTATGCTCAATATTTTCAAGGAACTGTCATTTCCTGTAAAATAATGTTTATGGTGGCAAGCTCTCAGTCTTTCTGGTAATTTATTTTCAGAATATTATTATTTATTGTAGCTTTTCTTTGTTCTCTAAGGTTTTTTTGATTTTTTTTTTTTCTGGTTTTCAGTAGGACTGCCCTATGCCTTTCCAAACTGTGGAGATTTTATAGTAGACTGGCTCAGAGTAATTTCAATCTATTTAAATGAATGTTGAAAATGTCATCAAACTTCGATGCCCACTTGAAGGAGATTGTAAAATGAACATCAAAGGAAGAAGATGTCCATGTCTGCATTTTCTCCTTCAAAAGCACTAATCAACTACATGCAACAGCCATGCTTGTTTAGATTAACATGATCTGGGAAACCATGCTAGCTGCCTTTCAGTTTGCTGCTTTTTCCTTAGATCTCCCCACAGCCACCCCACATCCTGATCACCATTATGTCCATATAGATGGGTGGTGTTCAACCACACACATTCATCATGAAAAGTAATACAAGGGGAATACTGAAGACCTTGGCATGACATGATAAATTCCTGACTACTAGGTCATTCAGTTCCACCTCTACTTCAAATCTTCTGGATAAATCTGCTGTCCAGTTGTAAACAGAAGGCAATCACACTGTATCAGAATTTAGATCTAGATCTAACTTTTCTTGAAGGAACTTATTTCAGTATGCTGCCCAGTTAATCCTGAGCAGAAATCAATCAAAAATGTGCTTCTGACAATAGGAAGCTGCCTCAGCATTTTCAAATCTTCTAGGCTGCAAAAGCAAAATTATTTGCCCCATTCACAGTCCTTGTTAGCAATGCACTTACCATTGGCTGCAGAAAATGGCAAGAATTGCTTAGTGGCAAAACATGTGCAATTGGCAATGCAGTTTGGGGTCACTAAAAGGAAATCCCATGACAACAATGACTTCAGGGAACAGGTTATGGCTCAAAGACATGAAAAGAAAGGAATGAAAGGCTCAAGTTCTGTGCCTTCCCCAGGAGACAAAACATCCACCAAAAGCATACTGTGACTAGTGACCTACTGGGGCTGAGACTCAGTGCATTGGGTTATGAAAGGTGCTGACAGCATCTCCCCAGAATGCAGAGTTAGAAGGAGCATAGGCATAATATTCTGCTAAGTTTTTACTAGGAAACGTGGAGACAGCAGGCAGTGTTCTCCCACTTCCCCTCTGCTCTCTCTCACAGACACTTCCTTTGTCTGTACTAGCTGGGTTATTAACAGAATATTGTTTTTCATTCCACTTCTCCTCCCTTTGGGCTTTCTATACTTCTGGTCACAGAGAAGAAGGTAAATAAACCTTTTTAATTACATAGTCTGTCAGAATTTTTCCACACTCACCCAATCTATTAATTTTTTGTACTCCAAATTTGCTTTTAACCCCCTTCCTTACACTTAGCCTTTTTCAGTTTGTATCTGAATGTACCAATAGAAAAAAGCACAACCCTTTCCCTGCAGAAATCCAAAAACAGTTCTTGCAAGACTCATTTTATGACAACATCAATTTTTTCCTTTGTGTAGAAAATCTAATGCTTCTGTAGACCTGAGAAGTGGTCCAAAAGGGAAGATACTTACATTACAGTATATTCCAGCTGTGCAAAATATGGCAGTTTTCACATCAGAGAACCAAATGCTTGGGTTTCTTGTCAGATGACTTTCACAGATATATAATAATATATTTCTTACTTTCCAAGTGGACTTTAAATGTATCTAAGTTGAAAGAGTTAGTACTCCACAGACCAAAGTCTGACTACAGAGGGAAAATACAATTGGGTATATTAGCTTCCAGACCAGCACTATTTTAGCTTTTTGAGCTAAGTTGAATTGGTGCTGAAACGTGTACTGCTGTATGACTCTAGGAAAACAACCATTCTAGCCTTGAGGCATCTTAAACACATGGCATGGAGTCAACTAACATAAAAGAGTACAAAGACCATTTCTGTGCTAAATAAGAAAAGAATCCCTTATTTGTAAGCACAGTGGTTCTGATACAAGGAAGATCAAATAGGGCTCGTTTCTAAATTTATATGCAAGCATATAAATTTCATATTTCATACCACCACTTCTGCTTACCATTCCCTGAAACTACTTGGTCCTATTCTGCCAGACACTCAGCTCTAGCTCTTATCCATGGAGACCCAGTACTCTGGATTCCCTCTTCAGGCATATACAAAGAAATCCTGGGCTACTTCACTTAAAATTTCACTTTTTTGAACCCTTTCCCATGAAAACAGAACAAGTTGCAAAGACAAGTAATTACTGAATGGAGATAGCCAGAAGTTTACTGTCATCAACTCACACAGATAACCTGGACACTGAGAGAAGAATAACATTTTGTGTGCTAGCAAAGTCTTGGAGAATGAGAAATGTAACATATTTTTCAACAGTGTGGAAGAATAGCTTTTTTCCTTTCAAAAAGAATTTGCAACCTTCTTGTAAAATTCTAAGAATATATGTATTCTATTGAAATATATATTTCTCTTGTATGGATACACATATATAGTAATAGTCTGAGAAAGTGATAACCTCTCCAGAGATTTTGAATTCACCTTATGAAACGAGAGCTCACTGCTGCCAGCAGTGAACAGGCCAACTATATTATGCCTGCATTCAGGTTCAGACTATTTCATGGTCTGTTCCCCCCTCCCTCCCCTTCTCCAGAAGAGGTAGTTCAGGTACACAGCCAAGGACACTTCCCTGCTGCAGAAGCTCACTTTCAAAGTCCCACTATTAGACAGACCCTGTTCCTGACCTTCCTGCTAGCACTCGTTCTTGTATCCAACAAAATGCTGCTTAAAGCAGGAAGCAATGGAGGCTGAAAGTACTGCCCTCTACACTCCACTCTTCCTCTATGTGCCTGTCCCTGCCCTGCAAAAGCCTCAGAGAGGGAGGACAGAAGCAGGTCTAGGGACTGCAATGCTTTTTAGTAACAGCTTTTGAGACTGCTTTAGTTCCCCTGCCCAGAGATGCCCAGAGGAGTTGTCTCACCATGAGTTTGAAGCCTGTTTCAGCCTGTTGTTATGAGCAAGTGGTTTGAACATGACCCTCCTGCTGTCCCACTCCAGCTGGAGCAAGCAGTCTGTGGGGTGTGGATCTCTGTTCTCAGCCTGAGCCTCAGCCCTGCTGCACCTTCCAAAGCCTTTGCAGAAAGGAGCTAAGAGACACACAATCACAGTCTATTTCCCCTGGTGTTCAAAAGCCTGCACTGGTCAAGGAAAAAGATTGGTGAGATCAGGACACTATATTCAAGTCAATATAAACTAATTAGACACAGATTTAACAAAATGTACAGCAGAAATGTGCACTTGATTTCCCTGACCTGATGTCGAGGCCTTCATTGTACTGCTACATCCTTAATCATGATGATTGTGCTCCCCTAAGACTTGGTGGAGTGGCTGGAGGGGACCAGACAGAAGTGATGGGGAGCCTGAGCACTCACTGCCTCCTTTACCAGAAGCTGTTATACAGCAGCTGTGGACTCACCTGCAAGGGGGCTTTCCAGAATTGACAATAACAGAGCAGAAACCAGCACAGATGTGGCAGCAAGAGTGGGGCCACAGTTGCCAATAAATCACAACTGATTCCCAGATATTCCTCAAATATCAGGCCAGTCATCCTAGTTCAGAAACAAGCCTGAAACATCTCAGAGTGGCTCACAAGAAATCTTTTCAAGGTGAAAACCGCACCCTTGTTCTTTAAGCCTCCCTGACTTCTCCAAGGCATCAGATATCTGCCATAAACCATCATGGGCAGGCAGCACTGTTGCCATTGAGAACATTATTAACCAGGTTATTGCTGTGCCTATTGGAGCAGACTGTAGAGGACTCACTGAATTTTTGGCTTGAGACCCAGTCTTTTGGTGGAGGAGGAGAATGGAATTGAATAAAAATATCTTGGAAATGAACTGGCTAGAAAAGGAGAACCTCGTGGGAGGCAGGGAGTAGCTCATGCTCAGTGCTTGATTCTCCCCCTCTGCTGAATGCTTTGACTGCACAGTCTGCCTGGTCAGGAATGGAATTCCTTCTTTGTCAGGCAGTTTGAGGGACATCCAACTCATAGTCTGGCATTTCCAGGGTAAGAAGGCTGCAAGAGACCTCCTGCTGCTTGAGTCCAATTTTAGAACAGAGGCACTGCTCCCCATCAGCATCACCAGGACGCCTTTGGATTGTCAACAGGCAGGGTGATAAAACAGACTAACACCTTGCTGCACTGACACACATTAATTTTCATGGTCAGCAAAAGATCCCAATTTGAGGAATATTGATAATTAAGTATCAACTCCTTTGTGCTGAACCATCACCTGAAAGCAGATTTTTAAAGTAAATCAGGCATGTTGTGGACTCAGCTGTCATAATTTACTAATATGTAAAAAAAACTTCTGTACACAAAGCAACTTGGAGACTGTTACTCTTCCTTTTGGCATTTTTTTATATCCTCAAGTGAGTAATAAAACCCAAACAACAGGTAAATTTTTAGAAAAAAACCAAAACAACAAAAGCTACCAAAAATAAAAAAAAAACGGAAGCTGGACATGTCTTATCTTATCTGGATCTTTCCAGAGGAAATGCTATAAATTGCACATGTTACTATATAAGCATCCTATCAGTGACCATTGAAATATTAGTCCTAAAGAGACAAAGGGGTTTATTGCATGCACTGCTTTGCTGTGAGTATAGCAACATATATACCTATATGTTCTTAATTTATTTTCTTCATTATTATCAAATCCAATAGTGTTAAACCCTCAGGCATTTAGCTGAAAACCAGAAATGAAAAAGGTGAGAGGAGGATGAAATCCTAAAGTACCAAACTGAATGAGTGTAAACTGCCAGGCAATACCCTCGACTGGCAGCTCCCCCCAAAAAATGCTAGCTCTTTGCAGTGGTGAGATTTAACATGAAAGATGTTCTTGCACTCTAGAGATGCTGGATTAAGGAAGAAGCTGGGGAGTCTGACTAGCCTGTCAAGACTGGGGCTAGTAAGGAGATAAAACACAAATAGAAAGAGAAAATAAAAGGATATTCATCTCTCCTTGGGGCTATTCTGTGCAGTTTTTAGCCAACACTGAACAAATAATTCTCAAAAACACATCTTCTGGGAACTCCAGTGCCTGGTTCTCAGCAGTACTTCTAGGCAAAGATTCAACAGATGCTTACCTTGGGGAATCTGTCTTCTTAATGTGCATGGAAACACCCAGGGTACATCCATCCAGGTATCCTACAGCACTACATGATTCTGTGCAAATAGCTGCTAAGTAGGGAAATCTGCCTTCACTGAGCTGCACAGGGGTATAACAGAATAACACTTAGGGTCTGCATGATGCAGATGCTGTAACCATTTGTGATCCTATTTGGCCGTTCTCATGTCTTATCTTAAAAATTAGAAACTTTCCTGGATCCACTCTCAGGGTGTGGACAGCCTGATGTGATTGTGTCTAAGGAGCCGCATGCTGGGAAGAATATGCACACATTGGAACAGCCTCCAGTTACCCAGTTATCAGAGGGAATCAATATGGATTAAGGACTGCCATCCCACTCAGCCAGTGCAGAAGCACACTCTAACCACATCCTTGCAAGATAGCTTTGGTGCCATGTTGTGGAAGCTTATGTCATGCTTAGAGCACTTTGCATCCTGAAATTCCCCAACTCCAGCTTCTCTTTTGAACTCACAAGTTGCAACTGAAACCAACAAAAAGCTCTATTAAACATTATCCTTACCTAATTGAATATATTAGTTGTATATAGCAATTACCTTCTCCTTTTTACAGTATAGTAAAGCACTTATGGTATAATAAAACCTACCACACAGTGCTCAACAGCCCAGTGTGTTGAGCAATTCAGTTTTTAGTGCTTCATGTAGGTTAGGAATTGATTTTAATTGCCTGGCATAAATCACACAGTCCTACTGTAGAAGCCCTTATTATTTCACAGGCAGGGCTGGTTTTAATCCTGTATATTCATGGGGAATAAGAGGGAAGCAGAACGAAAGGAAAATCACATTTCAGAAGTTTACTTCTGAAGAAGAGAGATTTTTTCTGAATTCAGTGAAAATATAAGAAATGCTCTGTACATGTCATGAGAACAGTAGTAAAGAAAACTTTGTACATCACCACTAAACCTCAGGCACTGCAACTGTTTCATGAAGTAAACCTTGACAAACTATGTGAGACTTACAAAGAGAATTTGCAATACAAATTTATTTTGCTTACACAATTGTTTTCACTCTCTTCCTAACATATCCAGAAATAATATTGCTATGTACTTTGCATGTATGTTTGGATTTACAGTGCATGTGAGAGGGATGCACTCTCTCATGAAGTTTGGATCTCATTTGTAGGTTTTCTGTTCCAACACATTTGAGTCATTTGTCTTAGTAATAACTTAAATAAAACAAAAACTAAACCAAAACATCCTGCATTAAACAAACAAACAAACAAAGCTTAAAATGTCTATTTAAGAGTTGAAGTGGAAATCGGAGTGGAAATGATCTGCACATGATTGTGAGCCATCATCTAATCAGTACATCAATGATGATCCCATTTTTTGTTTGTACTACACAATAGTTCCTGGGGACATGAACATTACAGGAAAGAGATTTGCACCTCGTATCTTTAACCACATAGATCAGAAATTCAGGCCTAACCAATATTGATTTACCCTTTTGTGCAAATATCAGCCCTGAACACTCAGTGTCTGCAGTATTAAAGCAAATCCCCTCGGCATTGCAACATTCTGGTGTGTCTATACCATCTGTATGAGGAAAAAGCAGAAGATGAGCACTCAGATACCACAGAGAGGAGTTCAATGTTAGAGTCAAAAGCAATATTTATGGTGATAGAGATATCTTATGTTTTATTTAATTACCAGATTTTAAATCTTAAAAAATATACTTCAAGGCTCAAAGAGGGTTTTCATGTAGAGAGATGAAACATCATTTATTTAAAAAATCTGAAATAATTTGCAAAGCTAACTGAGAAATCATTTATCTCTAATTAATCCCATTAATACACCCCTTCTGAAAATGTTTAATTAATGCTTTCAGCATTTTTGAAGACCTTTTAAATTCATTATTGGACTATCAGCTGCATATTTATCAAATCTGGACAAGCTAGGTCATAATTTGTGGAACCAATTTATACAAGGGCAAGTTAACCACCACATGCAAACTGGCTTTTAAAGTTCACAGTGCTGTTATAAAGGTCATGGTGATACTTAGTGAAAATTGAATCATGCAGAAGTCGATATAAAAAGACATATTGTCCTCCTTCAATAGCAGCTTTAATGTTATGCCAGTTTACTTACCATCGAACTCTGCAAAGTCAGCAACTTAATAAAGAATTTAGGATTTATGGGCCCTTTAATTCAGCATAGAAAAAATAGGTAGAAAGTGACAGACTAATAGGCCAATTATCTGAGGAATATTTTGTTTATTTGGCAGAAATTACAAGGAGATGCATAATAAAAATACCTTCAGTAACCAATTTACTCCTACATTAAAATAAACTTATTCACGACTACTGTGCTACAGAAAGTACCATTAAAATGTTCAAAGTTCTTTCCTGATGCCAAACAAAAACTCTTAACCAGGGCAATATACAATATTAATATTGTTTTATGGTCAATTTATGTCTAGACACAAGCAATAAGAGGTGGAAGAATACTACAGAAATTACAGCTTTTATGCAGGAAACAGGAACAAAGCCCCAAAGGATTGTATCCACATTTGTCTTACTCCAGATTTAGAAATTATTATTTTTTCTGTACTAGGTATGGGTCTAAAATATTAGCTGTTTTCTTTGCATGAATGAACTCTGGAGAGGGAATAGTCTGACAGTTTTTTATTAAAAAATACTTGGATAAAATTTTGCCTTTTTTATTTAGCTGACATAACCTAATTGTACTGTGCTTCATACTGGCTAACAAATGGACTTCATGAAACTAACCACAAGTGTCCACAGACTCTGGCTAATGGCACAATGTAAAAGACCACAAACATCACATACTTTAGAAGTTTAGGTTCTGCTGGAAATTAAAGAAATGCAAGCCACTACGTTTCTAACGCAATCAAAATAATGGTACCCCCATATTTTGTGATTCCACAAGCCTTGGCATGAGACATGAACAAAAATTTAAGCCCTGTTTTGTTTTTTGGTTTTTTGGTTTTGGTTTTTTGGTGGTTTGTTTGTTTGTTAGTTTTTGTTGGGGTTTTTTTTTGGGGGGGGGGGGTACTTTATAAATAGCATTTTTGCATTAATAATAATAGGAAGTCATTATAGTTCCAGCATAAAATAAAATAATAAAATGCCAATGTATAGTTCACATATAATTAGTCCTATACATTATCTCCTCTGAGCATTGACTTTACTAAAAATAAAATAGATAAGGAGGTAGTAACTGCACAACTTCCTTACTAGGTCATGGGAAAAATGTTATTGGAGAACAATATTCTCAGGATTTTCTGAAATGACCAGTGTCTCTAAGTGTCCTAATTTGGGTCATCACAATTTAGGCATAAGGATTTTCATTGTTAGAAAGCAGGCTATTTAATTTCTAAAATCAAGTTTCTTCAAGATACAAGAAACAGAACTTTGGGAAAGTAAGACACACATATCACTTTCAAAGTTCTTGGATGGAATTTTAGTTTGAGTTGGGAAAAGAAAGAAAAAACTATGAACTAATTTCTGTGGCCACTGTGTAACCTTTGGACTTTTTAGACCTAGCTTCTTTCCATGTTCAAGATTCCAGGAAACCGAGATATTTTGTTCCTAACAGATAACAGTAAATTCTTATTAAAGAGTTACTTGTTTTCCTCCACAAACTCAAATTTTGGATCAGTTGCTGAGACAGGGCAGCCAGTGCTATCCTGTTCAATTAGTGTTCCTAGAACTGTCAGTCTCAAGAATAGTGTTTGCTTAAAGGAAATATAAATCAAAATAACATCCAAGCATAAAGAAAACGGTAATACTAATTTTTTCTGATTTTTACAGTGGAATTTTTCACTTACCAAAGAAAATTCCAGCAGACAGAGAACTACACAGTGTCAGAGTTTTGTTTTTTCATTTATGCTTAATGGAGAAGATAAAAGGAATTATTCTTGTGGTAGATGAATCAAACTATCCTTTTATTGAAATATAATTGTAGGTATAATGTACAGCAAATCAGACTGCTAAAGTGATCCCACACTAAAAGAGTGGTTTGATAGCTTTCTCTTCTGCTTGTATGAGTTTGCAATGAAGTAATTTTTTATGAGGCAACAGAGACACACTTTAACTATTCTACAAGATGCTTTGTAGGTGGGACAAATAATTTGTGGATTTTTATTTCTCACAATGGCAGCTTTCTTACTGTCCACAGATCAGAGAATCATGTCAAAAGGAACTTGTGGAGATCATCTAGTCCAACTCAAAGGATCAGGACTGGATTTGATATGGATCATCACCTGTTAAAGTCTTTTTTATTTCAACCCATGAGTTTTCTCCCTTTGACCCTTACAATTCTTTCCCCCATCCCACCAGTGGAGAGTGAGCGATCATCTGTGAAGGGCTTAGTTGCCAGATGGAGTTAAACCAAGATAGAAATTTATGTGCCAGCATGTTGGCATAGAAATTAAAGCAATTTTCTTGAGAACTCATAGAAATTCAGTGGAATGAGTTGGAAAAATTCCTCAATTTATGCAGAACCCTCCTGCTGTAATGCTATCAGTTGTGTATCACGTCTTCAGTACAGCCATTGCCTTCCTTTTTCTTTAGCAAAATCTATGGCTATGGTATTTGACAAACAACTTAGGAACGTGGTGATTCACAAATACAGGTAGAATCACCAATCTTTTTTGAAAAAAATTTCATAAGAGTTAAATGTTTTAGGAGTATCACTCAGAGGTACTGAGTGATTTTCTAGAATAAGTTTATGTAGTCATCAGTGAGGAGGAATGGGAAACAGGTCTGACATAATGAGCTTCAGTGCACCAAAACCTTAAATAAACACACTCTATGGTAAGCTCTAGTGCTGTAAAGGGCCCTCTACATAGCACAGAAGGAATGTAGGTACTTTTATGCTGAATGACTGAAAAAAATGCAATTGTGAAGTAAAGGATCTAGAAAGGGGAAACAAGATAAAGTAATACCTCTCACCAGTGCATTTTTACCTGCAAACACTTAATGAAGAGCCCATGGGTGGATGCCTCACAGAAATAAGCTTAAAATACAAAATTGTTCAATGAAATTAGTTCAAGTGTGTCACATGAGAGCTTTTTCAAGGACCACGGTTGCTTTCACAAAATAAGTGTGCAACAATTAAAACCCGGCAGAAACGAGGGCAGGGAAAGAGAAAATGCCTTGCAGTAACAGTTTTAAAGGTTTGTTGTTTTTTTTTTTTCTTTCAGTTTCAGGCAGGTAGCTCTGCTTTTGTCTGGAGATAGGTGAAAGCAGAGCTCAGCTCTGCAAGTGTCTGCAAGTGTCTGCTGAGGGAGCACAGCCCTTGTCACCATGGGTGCTTTGGAGGCAGGGGAGCTGCGTGACTGCCGCCGAACGAGAGCGGCACTCAGCAATGCAACTACTGTCATGGCCAGAAAGCAGGCAGGAGCTTGGCAAGTTTCCTCACGCTGTTCCCCCATGCTACTCTGCCTTAAGTGCCTCCTATGAAAGGGGTATTTTTTTACCAGGGAAAGACCAACCCCGCCCATGTGCCTGATGAACTCCCAATTCCTTCGAAGAGGCTGTTGACACAGCTGCCAGTTAATGCCATTTGTGATGCACACAAATGACTACAGAGTCTTTGCACAGGCCAAACAGCACGTGGACTTTCATTCATTACTGTTTTAGGTTAAATTTAAGCTGGTGACAGAGAACAGATGTGAGGGGTCCTTTAATCTTGAGCTTTTCCATCCAGCCCTGGAAGTATTTCCAGGGATTTTTCTGAGGGCTATAGACACAGTTTATACTGCATAAAAAATGATCAAGGTCAGCAAGGTCTGTGTTTTGACAGTGTCCAAGCAAAAGCCACCCTTTCCTGAGCATCTTTGACATAACCTTCATCCAAATCCAAATCTTGAGGCATTATTCTGCCATACAGAAGTAGAAGACTGTCAGTGTCCATATTTCTGCACTGATCAGCCCCTTCCCAGAATAAGAGGAAGATAATTACACAGAGAGCTCAGGAGCCTTTGTTATTTTTGTGTGAGTCATCAAGAGACAAAGGAAAAGGAGATGGATCTTCCATCCTACTGAAATGTAGGCAGTGGCAGGCTGGACTAGCTTCTTCCACTGTTCCCATCTCAGAAGACTGAAATCCTTCTAGGATGTCACATCCCCAGATGACCTGTGAGCATTTACAGCCATGTTCTGGGGATTCACTTCCACAGCTGTAGTTACGTTTCAACATCAGATTCCCTCCCTGTGTGGTTCAGTGTTAACATTAGTATGTGTCTGAATAGAGACGAGAATTTCCTCTTGTGTCTTCCCTTACATTGTGAATCCTCATATATCCATAAAGGCATACATGGTATAAGTTCCAGAATACTATATTTACTATATAATACTATAAACCATTTAAATTGAATTTTACACTGAGAAAAACCATCCTACACTGACTAATTGCCCAGTTTCTTCATGTGTGGTATTCAGTAATTGCATGCAAAGGGAGGTGATGATCTGTTGTTCTTTCAAAAATCTAGCAAGGATTAATGCAAACAGATCACCTCTGTTCCAAACAGCTGGACAACAGATATCAATGCAAAACAGTAGAGACCTTGACCCACTGACTTCAGGAAGAACCAGGTGTCTGCTACACCATTCCAAATCTGTTTGCACTTCTGAACTCTGCAGCTGTTAATATCTCTCCACAATCATCTTGCTAAACTGCTCCTATGCACATCTGTATCTGACAGGCTCAGTTCTCCTGAGCACTTGAAATAACACACAAGATGCATAGATACCATTAATAGGAATTCAGATGGTGAGTCTGATGTTTTCTTTCTCCATCAACATCAAGCATTTTCCTGGGAAAACAATGTTTTCCTGCTGTTAGGATTCTCCACACAGAAGCAGAAAAGTGAAGTAGGTGAAAACTAGTAAAAGCATACAGGAAAGTACACTGTACCATTCTGTCAGTCTCTTTTCAGGGTCATCTCATATATTTCCTGTTCACAGGAAAACCTCTGGAGTAAAACATCTGAAAAAAAAGTCACAGAAAAATCAGGTCTAATAGAAACAGCCCACAGTTTAAATCCTTTTTTGCTCTATTAAAGTACATTAGGGCTATTTCTGATGTTTTCTGGTTGTTTGGAAGATGAGGCCACTCACATCAATGAATCTCTCCCGGATGCACTGATTTCATTTTACTTTGTCTCTTTTATTGGCAAACAGGTTAAAACACATATTTACACATTAATTTCTAAGATCTTTGGCTCAGGCAAAATAATCTACATCTACAGAAAAATAAACAGCCAACAAATGGATTATAGAGCAGTTGCCAAAGGTTCAGACTCATTGCTGAATAATTTTTTCCTTTCAGTTTGGATACCAGCCCACAGGATTGAAAATTTACATGGCAAGTAGAATGACCTCCACTTTGTCTATTCTATTGCAAGCACAGCAATGAAAACAAGAAAATAATATTAGGCAAAATCAGCTTTCCATCTTACTTAAAATCCATACATTGATTTTTCGTTGAATCATAGAATAATTTAAGTGGGGAGGGACCTCTGATCCAGCCCCCAGCCCAAATCAAGGCCAGCCTCAAAGTTAGACCAGCTTTTCCATTCTTAGAGTCTCCAAGGGTGGAAATTACTCATTCTCAGTGCACTCAGTGCAGTTTGATTCAGTGTTTGATGACTCTCATTATTAAAAAAAAAAAAAATCCTAATATCTATTTGGAATTTCTGTTTTGTCCATTGCTTCTTGTCCTCTTGCCGTGCACTTCCAAACAGAGAATGCTCTCAACTTCCTTATAACCAGACATTAGGTAACTGAAGGCAGCAATAAGATCCTCTCTTGGCCTTCCCTTTCTCAGACAGAAAAAACAGTTCCCTCAGCAGCATTTCCTACATCAAATGCTCCAGCCCCAGCCATCCTGGTGGCCCTCTGCTGAACTCATTCCAGTGACTTAATGACTTTTTGCTACCATCTATGCCTGCTTGGTTTCAGAAACACCATAATCTAATGAGATGAAGTTTAAGTTTACATGTGTGGTGAATCTGGTACTAACAGCAAATGAATGGTCACCAACCAGTAGCAGACATATGTTTTGCAAACAAAATCTCAGTTCCCTTCTTTCCTACACGTGCCACTACAGCCTAGCACATCCAGTCCAGCATGTGCCTTGAGAAGACCAGACACATGTCCAGTTCTATGGCAATGTGTCGTGTAAAGTGTGCTAGTGAGCAAGAAGTCAGCTCTGTAGCCTAAAGCCTAGGTAAAATTATCACTTTTATTATTAAATTATGGATTTCAACAAGCAAGTGCCCCTCATTACAACATGTATCCCCAAAAATATGATGTCATAATGGGAAATACAGCAAAACTAAGCCCTAGCAAGTAAGAAGCTAGAGACAGTGCTGCACAGAGAAATACAGAGGCATCTTGATTCTGCAAATGCCTCCCTGTTATTGCCAGGTATGTAACACTTGCCAACGAATTAAGGACCAAATTAAAGACTCATTTGAAATTGCATGTGAAGCAGCTCTTCACTGATTGTGGAATGGCTGTTAATACACCCCATCTAAATTCTATGATGGATATTCCTCAGATAACACAACATATGCAGTGCTGCTAATAAAATACACACAGAGTTTTCTAACATTGTCTGCAATAGTTAAGCATTGCAGCTTGAACAATGGGTCAGTGTTAAGGTGACTGCAGTTCAGTTCTCTTTTGCCAGCTGTGGTATAGCAGTGACTAAAGAGAAAGCAATTCCTGTGTATTAGGAACTTGGAGACCAGCTAGCAGAGCCAAGTGGTGCAGTTAACCAAGGGATAACATACAAAAACAAAGGCATTTTTCATTTTCTCATAACTATGGATCAAACTTTGCCCTGAGGACTCCACCAAAATTTTTATTCACTTTTTAAGCCTGTCTTGCAATATTTCATATTAGTGAAAGACTGAATTTATCTATGCTGGATTCATTTCTATCTAACTAGGAAACTTATATTGTCTTCATTAGAAATCCTAGACCCCTAAAAAAAGCTGAATTTTCATCAAAGTACAGCAAAATACTGAAGATTTGTTTTCTTCTCTCTTTTGTGAACAAATTTTTCTTAAATTCAGGCACTAAATTACTGCTGATGGTTAAATTCATGCTCTAAAGCCCTTGTAGATGTGTTCTGAACTGGTACAGTGTACACACACTTAGTGTCTTTGCCACGGCTCCTGTATAAGCTGTGAGCTTGTGGTTAGAATGTCAGCCACCACTTCCATGCACTTATTATTTTAATGGATGCAAGGATCACAGAAGTTTTCTTACATCTCTGACATCACTCCATTACTTTTACAATTTAAACAAGTAAAACAAGGATAAAAAACCAACCAGCCCAACTCCTTCAAGCTTTTTATAAATGTCAGAGTGGAAACTACGCTTAGAGAATGTTGTATTCACTTCATAAATTGTAAATAGATTTAATTATAAATTGATTAGAAGGGCAAAATTTAGAGTACTATTTAAATTGCATTTTCATAAGTATTCATTAAGAAATGCATGTGTTTTTGTGTACTTCATAAAAAATAATGATCTGACATTTTTTCTTTCTTTTCATTGGTTGAGGGTTCTCCAACAAACAGAATTATCTCCTGGAAAAAGAGAACCCTCATTCTCATGATTTGTATTATTTTGAAAAAGAATCAAGATATTGTAAAGTGAGAAGAGTAGAATTTAATTCCATGGAATATGAAGAGATGGTATGACCAAGAGCACACTCGTCAGAAATCTACCTTCTCTTCATGATGAAAGTACTGAAGGAGTGATGATAGTTTCTTCAGGTGTGTTTCATGAATATTTACCCAGAATGACACTTTTGAAGAATTTGATGCAAACTTCACAGGTCTCTGACTCAGAAAATAAATTTCAAGTCTTAATTGAATAGTGGCATCTGAAACAGAACAGCAAAGCAGAAAGGTAATCTTCACTCACCTGAATCTGCCATTGCTATAAGAAAAATACTATATAAAAATCCAAAAGAAAAATTATAGAGACAACTTTCTTATATTTTACAGATTTTTTTTTCAAAATTACTTTTCTTTCTATCTCAATTAAAAAAACCCCAAATATTTACAACTCTATACGTCTAGAGCGAATTCTTTACATTAAAGAGAAAGATACTTTTCCTTTTGCTGTTATAATCTAGGAACCAAAACAACTCTGTGCTCATAAACAATTATATGACAGTCACATCTCATGAGAATCTGTATCTATCCCTGCTTCAAACTTAAACCTTAAAAGAGATCTCCATCTCAAACTCCAGCTTCCTTTAGTTTATCCTTGGTCTAGCAGTAATACATAGTCCATGTGCTTCATTTTACACTGAAAATTATTTTGGAAATATAATATTATCTGCCAACTTAAAACCTTTTAAAAAAGATTACAGAACCCAACGTAGTCTGGTAAAAGTCCAGAATGTCAAAACTTCAAATAATAAGACAAGTAAGCTTTAATTACTGGAACAAGAGAGTTTTATGCTATGCATATAGTGCATAAAATTCTTACTGAAACTAGCAGAATTTGCAATCACATTACAAATCCTTCACATAAGATTAAAATATATACACTTACTATTTAGTCCTATGCCAAAGAAATATTCATGAAACCATATGAAATACCAACAGTTTCACTAACTGCTTCTATGTAGTAACAATCATAAATTCTTATAATTATGTCAAAATAACATCAAAACAGAAAGAACTTGAAAGACCTCCATTTCCAAAATGAAGATTCAGTGCTTCTTTTCCTTTACTTCTTTAGTTAGACATCATTGTCAAGTATCTGTGATACCACTAAGTATCATTGAATGCCAAGTTATTAAATTTCAAATGAAAAAGCCAACAGTTTTACAGTGGCATTAATTCAAGAGTTTAAAAAATGGTTAAATTTGGACATGTATTGATGTTGGGTCAATATTAGAATTTAAATACAAGCTAGACACAGAGGCCAATTCAATTAAATTACAGACATCTCTATCTTATTCATCGAAGCTCAGGGTTTCTTCACAGCTGTTTCACTTCAGTTTATGAGGGAGAGAAGGGCCTATTCCTAACTATGCAGTAGTTCTGAATCCAAAATTTCCACGTGTTTGGATCCAACATTTGGGTCCTGGCCCACTTTTGCAACATGTCAGAGCAAAGCCTTAAGACATCAAGTAAAATGGGATTCTGGGATTAAAAGCAAAAAAGGCATTTTTAAACCTAATTGGAAATATTATGAATTATCCCCTCTGCACTATATATATTATTTCAGCATGTGCTCCAGGCATGACCCACTTCCTGATAAAAACATTTTTGAAAAGGACTGGGCTACTGAAGTAACTGTGGGCATTTTGGTGATTCTGTTCACTGTAACAGCAATATTGAGCAAATGCTTTAATAACAAACTGTTTCTAATATCTCATCTAGCTCAAAAATAATGTTTTGGTAAAACTGCCAGGGATATATATCTTGGTTTTTAAATTACAGTGGTTTCAGTAATGAATCTACCTCCTTCACACCTGGAAGTGTTCAAGGCCAGGCTGGATGGGGTGCTGAGCAATCTGATCTAGTGAGTGACATCCCTGCCCATGACAGGAGGGTTGGAACCAGATGATCTTTAAGGTCTCTTCCAGCCCAAACCATTCTATGATTCTGTGACTCAAATCTCAGTAAATGCTTTTGAGTAACTTCTACGAAAGAAAGTTGACAAAATGTATACAATTGATTTATTCATGATTTATAACATGAAACTCCCTGCTGGTATTTACTAATGGGTTATTTTATTTAGTTTACATTCAATTTTATGATTAAAGTATGACCTCATGCTCCTAAAGTGACCATGAGTATATATTGTTGCAATATGACATAGCACTGTGACTCAGTCCAAGCCCAGCCTGTAGGATGATGAAATAGTGATGGCAGAGCAGATCTAGTGAAATTTTATTAAGACCTTCATTATGAATTTTTTTTTTTAAAGATAGAGACATTTTAGGTCAGTCTGTTTTAAAAGTCATGAACCTTTAAGCATTTATCATTAGTGTTTGAGCTAGATATGGTGCTTCACTCAACTGCTGACATTCCATGTAATAAATCTTCTCTTTCTCATTGTCAAATGTAAATGGTCTGCCAGTGTGACTGTAAAGCTGTGATCAAAAGCATAATGAAGGGTTTTTCTTGGGCCTAAGGAGCATCACAATGCCTTCTGGAATCTAAATGCCATTGCTTTTATCTGTCTGTATGGCACCTTCTCATATCCAGTGTCTTAAGATGCACTGGATGATGAATGCTTTTTACTAAATATTTCAGTCTTTTCCAACTTTTGAAGTATATATGCAAGCTTTTTCAGAAGAACATATTACCTACTTTCTTATTCTTTTCAAAATAATGACCTTGTGCTTTTGTGCATCCATAAAATGAAGCCTTATTGCTAAACATTTTATTCCACAGTTATCTCCAAGACAGTCTCTGAAATTTTGTAAACTCAGTACTGTTTAACCAGTGATTTGAATTTCCTAACTTTTGCGTATTTTACTGCAAATAAGAAGATATTAAATGTAACTGCACTCTGGAGTATAGGGGGGTTTTGATACTTTATTGTCTACATCCATACAGAGGAGCTAATATAAAAATTGGAAGTGTGACATAATGGAATTAAAGTGCAGTCAAGCTAAGTAATATTTGATATGTTTCTGTAAAGTGAAAAGCAAATTTAATTGAAATTAGCTCTTAACTGAAAAATACAGGTCAGCTCCAAATAGTGACTAAAAATGAAAGTGAATTATGGTACCTCAGTGTCTGCTAGCAAATGCAATGTTATAGTTAAAGTCATAGACTCCAGGCCTGCCAAAGGAAACCAAAATCCTGAAAGTTCCTGAATGCATCTCAAGGGTATGCTTGAGTATTTTTTAAGGAAAAATAAATATCCATTCCAATGGGTGCATGTAAGTGTAACAGATCATGTCAGCGTTTACAGACTATCATAAACTATGTTGTCAAACAGAAAACTTCTTTATCCAAGTCCCTGCTCCATATCAGTTTGTCTCTACAGAAATAAGAATAAACTAAAAGGAACCAAGACACATTTTAATTACTAAAACTTCTTTTGAAATTTTGAAGCTCTCCAAAAGAAATTTTAGTAAAACCATAACAAAATTGTGATGTGAAAATGTTGTGATGTCATCCTGATGTTCTCTGACTTTCTCAAACATCAGAATGTTCTTTGAACTCTACTGCAAGAGCTTAGAATGCTTTTCAGACAGAAGTATCACCACAGAATTCACATGGAAAGCAATTTCTGTTTTACATTACTGTTCTCTGTTTGACCATTAGCTGAAAATAAATAAAAAAATATTTGTCTAATTTGTCTCAAAGGGGATGATGGAGTTTTAGGAGTACCACTAATTTCTTTAATCATTGCCCAAGGCTAACACTAATTTAAAAGTTAAGTTCTTCCAAAAAGCTTATTCTTTCTTCAAAAACTATTCTTCATCAGGAAAACTTCCAAGTATCAATGAAAAAAGTATGTTTTATTTACAGTGATCAAAACCTAGCATTATTTATCTTGGAGCAATTTTAGCAGAAACAACAAAAACCTTTTCCAGTCTTTTTTTCTTTTTTTTCCCTTTTTTTTCCCATTAAGGAAAATGTATTCTCTGCTTCATTTTACCATCTCAAAGGCCATGTTAATATAAATGCACATCCTAGAGTGAAAATGAATAGATGGGAAAAGGAAGTCATTCACTCTCTGAGTAACTAATTTAAATCAGGTAGGAGAGGGTTTGTTTCCCCATAACAGTTAGGAAATAAAGTTCACGTTGTGGCAGATAAGTAATAACTAACAGGAGCTGCAGATTTTTAAAGTGTGCAAATAAATTTTAGGTAAAGGTTTTTGTAGAAAACATTTTCTTCTGTTGTGATTGGTGAAGTCATGTGTCATAATCACATACAATTACATTTAGGTGGTCCAATTAAGGTGACATTGTTTTATTGCTTCAAATGTAGAAGCACAGATGCACAGAACTCTGTGTACCTCACTTTGTTGTAGTGCTGTTTTTTATTAATATAAAATAAATACAACCCACCTTGGTAACAAGATGTTTCAGTGGCTGACTGAAAAAAACAATGAACATGTTATTTATCATTTTATAACATTGAGTGTGCTATCCTAAAGATATTTAAGTTCTTTGCATAAAACTGGGACAAAAAAGAAAAAAGTTGATAAGCATTACAAAAAGAGCAGATTTCTTTTAGCATTATTTGGTTTTCAGAATGCAATTTATTTATTTACATTTTTTTATAAATTCACATATGTATTTTAGAATCCAGCTTATTCACTTTTTATCATGTAGTAGAACCAAAGAACCAGTTCTTTAGGGGAAAGAAGAGGCTTTCATGCAACTTTCTGCCAGTACAATGTCATTCTTAGAAAATAGCATTTCCTGCATCAAACTGTACAGTATTTTCTAATTTAAGAATATTTTGTAGTCGAACAATCACATCTCTGATGCTATTACACTTTCAGAACAATCATGCTAAATACAATCACTCATAGACAGTATTGTCAATTTTGTGTTGTACTGATCTTCTGTAGGGAGGGGTTACAGATGCTGTTAATATCTGAGGAATTTAATAGAGTAAGGCCACCAGTTAGAAACAGTGAACTTCACAAGAGAGGGTGAAATTTAAAACTCCCTGAGCTCAAGGGTGACTGACTTAGCCAGCCACAGGTGTAGGGCATGCCAAATCTCTGTTTCCAGGCTTTCCCACCGTAAGACTACTCCTTCCTTTAGTTAGAGCAGGCTAGACACCATAGACCACACATGGGTACGTTCAAGAGGGCATTTAAAATTGAAGGCCTTAATCACAACCTGAATCCTACCCTGCAGAGTTTGTTGCTGCTTCTGATTTTGTAAGAAACATTGCAGACACCAACTAGACTTACTAAAGTCAATAAATAAATAAAAACCCACTGTTGACTTCATAGCAGTGGTGATAGATTTATCTCAGGATTTTAATCAGACCTCAGGAAGGCAATTTTTAGCTGTGGCTTTGAGTGCTGACTATCTGAAGAGAGTAGCTGAATTCCTCAGTCAAGAGGCCTCTTTGCAAGGAGTTGCCACAGCTCTTCAGGGGTTGGCATCCCAAGGAAGTGGCAGCAGCTAATGAGCAGTCCTGAGTCTGATGTCTGAGCTCCAGGGACACACTTAAGTGACCAGCAGCCCCCATGCTCAGCACAAGACTGCTCTGCATCATCTTTAAGAGGCACATAAAACCCTCTGCTTACTTCTTATGCCTGAAGGTCAAGGGAAGTAATTGTGCCCCTCTGCTCTGCTGGGGCCACACTTGGAGTGCTGTATCCAGCTCTTGGACCCCGAGAACAGGAAAGACTTGGATCTGTTATAATGGCTCCAAAGGAAGGGCACAGAAACAGTCAGAGGGAGGGTGCAGCTCTCCTGTGAAGAGGGTTGAAAGTTTTAGGATTGTTCAGCCTAGAGAAGAGAAGGCTCCAGGGAGAATTTAATTGCAGCCTTTCAGTACTTGAAGGGGGCTTATAAGAAAGAAGAGGACAAATTTTTAACTGGGTCTGTTGCACTAGGACAGGAGGTGATGGTTTTAAATTAAAAGAAGGTCAGTTCAGACTAGATATAAGGAAAAAAATTTTATTATTATGGTAGTGAAGCACTGGAACAGAGAAGCTGTGGGTGCCCCATCTCTGGAAGTGTTCAAGGTGAGGTTTGAGGTTGGATGGGGCTCTGAGAAACCTGGTCTGGTAGAAGGTGTCCCTGCCCATGGTAGAGGGGCTGAACTAGATGACCTTTAAAGGTCCCCTCCAGCCAAAAACATTTTATGATTTTATGATTCCCTGCCTACCTTTGGCAGCCTGAGTTACCTTGTGTAAGCCAGATATTTACCCATACCAGTCTGAATCCTACTGAGCAAGGGTAACATTTGCTTCATGTTGTCTATCTCTCCCCTTTAAGAAACTGTCTTCATACACAGCATTTTCTTTTACACGAATTTCTATGAGTTTGTGACAGAGAAAATGAGACTGCAGAAGCTTGCCTGGAATTCAGTTTGGAAGATGATGAAAGAAAGGGAAAATTCCCTCAGCTTCAGTACCAAGATTACAGCAATTTTTCCAGAAGAGGTTTTTATTTTGTTTTGTCTCTGGATAGATGATGTTGAAATACTTCAAAACAAACAAACCAAAAATTTAGTCATATCAAGAAACTAAAAAGTTTCAGCTTAGGCCAGTTCCATTTAAAATTACATTGATGAGAGGAAATACCCAAATTATCATACTAAACATTTATAGCTTGTGAAAATTGAATTTTTCAGTGAAATGTTTATTTCACTGAAATGTATGTATTTCATGAGACCATTTCCATCAAGACATATTTTATGGGATCCTTGGAGCATATGCATCTACAAAAAACTCCTCAAGAGAACATCTTCTGTTGGGAAAGGATAAACAATTGATATGATCACAATTAAAACTCTTCACAATCATAAGGAAATACTCTTTCCATCAACTTGCCATCATCAATTTTTTGTCATCTTCCACTAAGACAGGTTGTACCTTATGCAAGGCATCCATTCTAGTGGTGGGAAAGGCAATCAGGAGGGAAGAAGGAGGGGAAAGGGATGAGTTCAAGTGCTCCCTCCTTTTCCCTTTAGAAAGGATTGAGGCAATGTTTTCACAGACATTCAGATAAATTAGGTATCAAAAAAGGTAATTAACTATAAATATCTTCACCCTCCTCTAGACTGTAGTGAATATATTTTCACAAAAGATAGGACAAACTCCCTTTCCTACTACATATTTGGAAAACAAACAAACAAAACCAACGCAAAACAAAACCAAAAAAGGTAAAGAAATACACTGTCACAAAGTAGAACTCCATATTTCTTAAAGCTCTTTTCCTCCATGTGTTGTTTTCATATAGTCTTCCCCAGAGACATGTGAATTTTTGTCTGTAAAATAGATTGTCTTGACTTTTCGTTCTCACTACTTTTCTGTAATAGAGGAAAAGAAAAGAAAACATGTTCTTATTGCAGCATTGTTAGTTTTATCCATCTGGAAAGCATAGGTTTTCCTCTGTGGCATCCCAATGACCATAAGAACGGAAACATAATGACAACATTAGGTGGTTTAATAAGCTCCTAAAGTCATTTAATTATGGAAAACCTACTGAGCTTTTAAGTATGTGTTAGCACATGAGATAACATACAAAGAAAAGATCCCTGTGCTTGCACCCTGATTTAAGACCTTGAGATTCTTGTTCAGTGGACACAGGTTCTGTGACCAGAAGAGAAGCACACTCTGCCCCTTATAATACGAAACATGCAAGGTCGTATCTCATCATTTAGTTCACTACTGAATGAGTGAACTAGCTAAAAGCACTGAGTGCTTTTAGAGTTTGACCATGGAGACTAAAAATCCATACCATGTTGGGTAAACCTGAATAATCTGGGCCATTGGAAAAAAAAAAATGTTTATAAACAGAAGATTTCAAAATACAGAAGTTCATACAGGGCTGGAAAAATAGATCATTGTAACTGAAAAATAAGAAAACAAAATTGTCCTGATAAAGAACACAAAATCTACAGAGCTGCCCAAGATCCCTTAGCCATTCATTTATATCAGAATTGCTGGAACAGGTGGTGCAATACAAAATTGATTTTTATATTAGCCGTCAATGGATAGTGCATACCTATACTAGCTACATATGCAACCTGTGAAATCAATCTGTGTGGACTATTAAGATAAAGTTACTCATTTGAAGGGCAAATCTAATACTAAGTGCACAGTATTTTGATATTCTATTAACTTTGAGCATACATTTTGTTTCTAAAATTAACATCTGCTACTCAGTAATCAATGAAGATTATGAAATACATTTCTAAGAACCACTATCTTATAATAACAGAGGCAGTGTTGAAACAAAACTGAAGAAAATGTATTGAAGGAGGAAAAGGGAAGAAAGGATTCCTTTGAAAGACTGGAGAAGTTGAACTTACTCTAACCACAGGGACAGGATCTAATTTTTTAAAAAATCTACCAGTTAGACTAATTAAACATTTGACTGTTTGGAGTCAAGGCCGGGGAGTGTTCAAGGGATGCCGCAGTGTGAACTGCAGAATGACAACAGTAGTTATGTGGGGAGCAGACGTGGGGCCTGACACTGTCTGCACTCAAATACAGCAGGACAAACACACCTCCTGCACTGACTTCCAAAAAGCACTTGGCCTAAATGGTTGTGGAGTGTTATGGGGGCTTACCTGGTTGTCAGCTCTGCTAAAAAACATTATTTACTGCACTTCCTGGATGAACTGCATCCCATGTTCTTCATCTCACCTTGTCTGATGACTGCTGGCTGCCCACAGGACCTGTCACTGTCGCCAGTGCCATGGGATTGCACCTTCTTGGTGAGATCCTCTGCATCTGGGTTGTCCTTTGCTATAAGTTCATCCTCCTCTGTGGAACAATTTGACCTTACTGCTCCCCAGCAATCAAAATTATGCCAAAAGCACTCTTAAATGAAATATCTCTCTGAAGGGTCAAACCCTGGAGAAGAAAAACGTTCTTGTGTTGCCAGTTCAAGAGGAAATGAAGTTGTGCATTTAACATGCAGGCAAGAGAATAGCTGTGGCACCTCCAGATACTCCAGACTTAGTAAAAAAAAATCAATTCAGACTGAGAGTGGGCAAATTAATACTGTGGAATACAGTGGCTATACTGTATAATCTGTATAAACGCTCAATGTCTTTATGTTTCAGGAAAGATTTAATACAGGAGTCTGTGGTGAGCTGACATAATACTGAGATTTCATTTTATTTTTAAAATACACCACAGATCATTTATTAATACATGAAGGATTATAAATATTTAAAACAGGTCTGTAATTGTCAAAATCAATGCACAAAATATATTAGCTGATTTTTGCACTTACACTGTTTATTCACTTACCCAAGAATTTGGAAATGTCTAATTCACAATGGATTGCATCAGTAATGTTTTTCTTCCATAAACATATTTTGTAAACGAAATTATCTGTTACTAACATAAATCCAGACAGTCAGTTATACCCTGACTTCTCCCTTGTATTCAAAAACAAACCCAAATCTCTCCACTGTCTAATCCTAGAAGTTCTTGGCTCAGGAAAAATTTCTTATAAAAGTCAATAGTGACAGCAAATTAAATCCAACAGAAATTTTACATGAATGAGGACATTGTGAAACTTACAGATGATTTTTTTCTTGTCATCACACAGAGGAGAGGACAAGAAATTCCCCTTTCTCCTCCTATATGACTCTTTCAAAAGCTGATGCCAGAGCAAGGTATGAAGAATAATCTATGAAATTTGGAAAAAACTGCACTTGAAAGGAATTTCTTCTTTTCAGCATGCCATGTTTTACAAAACTTAGGAATCATCCTAAGTTCTTTAGCATGTTACGTACCATAACGTAACTGTGTTCAGAGGTACGTGCGTGTCATTTTTTATAGACACCTTCTAACATTCATTAACTGTGTTCCTAGGGGGTGTACACCCAAGAGAATGTGTGAAGGCAAAGGAGAGGAAGAAGAAAACCTGTCCAAGTCTTCCTAAGCAATAGACATCCAATTAACAAATTACAGACTGTGAGAGGGCACCCACAGCTGTGTCTTTGTATACCAGCTGATTCCCAGGAGGCATTCCCTCGGGACTTGGGCAGAAGCTGGCATAACTGGACAGGAGGATGCATGTCTGTAAGCTCCACTGAGCTCAGAAGATTTTGATCCTACACTAACTTTTACCAACTCAAACACAGGACAAATCCTCCACAAGAATAACTGTAAATATACTGACTGCCATGGAATGGCAATGTTTTAGAATAGTTCAGAGCTATTTGTTTAGAAGTATATTTTGATTCAAAATCCATTTCATTTGTGCACCTCTGGTTGAACTGTGCTATGACTTAGTCATTCTTTGGAAGTAGCAACCACAGCCCTGTCCTTTTGTGCAAGTTATGATCCAATATAATTGAATTCAAAAACTTCAGTGTAAAATAGCAACATTAAGAGTTTGAAAGTTTAAAAAAAAAAAGCCCAATCCAAAAAACTTAAAAACTTTCCCTTAACTATAGACGTTGAGGTTAAAAGGCCAATTCCATGGAAAATCTTAACACCACTTTTTTTTTCTTTTTTTTCCTTTTTTTTTTTAACAGTATTAATGCAAATCTTTTGCTGTAAGGATTCTGGCAGACAAATCAAAAAACACCTGGGTTTTGTCCTAGATGATTTCTGGTTTTCACTTACTCCAATGTCTCTCACATCTGGTCTGTTTTCGGCTTTTGGTGGTTTCCCTTTGAAATAACTGCAAAGACAGTCTGTTCTCCTTGTTGAGATTTACCCAGTCACTACCCATCTCATGTCCCACATATTTTGTCTTCCAGGTGTTAGCTTTGTTTCCAGGTACTAAGCTTGCTTCCCTAAATCCATTCAAAATGCTGCTGTCAAAATTACTTTTCTGTTCTATGACTTTTGTCATGATGACCCCTTTTCTTCTTCATTTACCTCTCCAGATAGCAAAAGTTTTCTGTCTACCTATTTAGGGCTCTTAATTTTGGTGTTAATTGAAATACTCTTTGTGCTGGTAATAGCAATAACTCTCCAGAACATTTCTAGCTAATCAAGCACAATCTAAAACATTTCTTGGAACAAAAAAAAACAAAACCAAGACCCAACCAAAAACAACCCAAAAAAAACCCACAAAAAAACACCTCTAGTCTAGGTAAAAACAGTCTAAAAACAGTCTAGACCTTACCCATAGACAGGGCAAGCCTCATGGCCTCTCCAGCTGGAGTTGTTTTCAGAAGAGAGCTTGGCTGCCTGCTCCGGGGAACAAGCAGTGTGGCACAACAGAGAGATGCTGGCAGGAGTGGTTCAGCTGCCACTGAGAGGGACCTCAACAGGCTGGAGAAAAAGGCAAAAGAGAAGTTTGCCTCATGAAGTTCAGCAAAGGCAGATGTGAAGTCCTGCACCCTGTATAATAATCACTGGGTGCACTAGTACAGGCTGGGAGTTACTGGCTGGAAAGCAGCTCTGCAGAAAAGACCTGGGCATCCCAGTGAACAGCAGTGGCCATGAGCCAGCAATGTTCCCTTGGAGCTAAGGAGGCCAACAGCCATCAGGAGGTCCTTCTCCTCTCCTCAGCTCTGGTGAGACACATCTGCAGTGCAGGGTCCAGTTCTGAGCTCCTCAGTATATGAACACCATGGGTATTCCAGAGCAAGCCCAGCAAAAGTCCATAAAGGCAATTAAGGGTTTGAAGCCTCTCATATGAGTAGAGGCTGAAAGAGCTAGGACTCTCCTTGGAGAAGGAAAGACTCAGGGGGATCTTATAAATATGCAAAACACATTGATGGAGGGAATAAGGAAGATGGAGTTTGACTCCTCTCAGTTGAGCCCAGAGACAGAGCAAAAGGCTATGGACACAGATAAAAGTACAAGAAATTCCACTTAAATATAAGGGTGATTGATGCCTCCTTCTTTAGGCTAGGAGGTTGTGGAGTCTCCATCCCTGGAGATATCCAAAATCCAACTGGGCACATCTTGGAGCAACCTGCTATAGTTGACCCTAATTTGAACCAGGGGATTGTATGAATGATCTCCAGAGTTGTCTCTCAATCTGAGACTTTTATTATGTCAAGTCCCCGTTCTAAGAAATAGAAATAACTTTTAAAACAAGAAAAAATGCCTGACAGATGTCTGCCTCCTAAAAGCCTTGTGGGGAACATACTGTCCTGTGGTATGAGAGGTGATATGAGAGTCAAAAGCATCTGTTTCAGGTCAGGAATACAGGACAGTGCCCTATCCAGTCCGGGGGAGAATTTCTTTGGAGCAAGGCATCTTGCTATCCCTGAAACACTCCGTTCTAATCCTACCTGTTGAATGTTTCCAAAAAAAGGATGTACTTCTGTAGAAAAATACTGACTTTTCAAAATAATCTGCTACTCATATTCCAAACAGATGCACAGATAAACACCTCATTTTGTCCTTAAGTATGTTCTAATCTTGTGTCATTCATCATTATTAAGCATACATATATTCTAAAAGTGCAGAACAAGTTGACTGCAATAAAAACTTCCATACACCTATCTTAAAATATGCTTGTGGTAATAACAAAAGCTAGGGAGGGCTTTTTATCCAGGCTTCTTAACCACAGGAAGCCTTTTCTTCACCTGCTACTGATGAAATGGAAAAGACAGTGTTATGCTAATATACAGCTTCTATAAACAGAGACTGTGCATCTCATGCGTAACTGAACTTTTTTCTATGACCTTGTACTCACTAACATAAATTGCAGTCTTCTTCCTAGTTAATTTTTTCTTTTTTATCATATTATTTTCTTTTTATTCCTCAAGGTTATTCCAAAAAGGTGTTTCTGGAATGCATTTTTAGATATTCATCCAAATTAATCCATTCATAGAATCATAGAATCATTAAAGTTGGGAAAGATCTTTAAGATCAGAAAGTCCAACCATAAATCAAACACTGCCAGGTCAATCACTAAAATGCCCCTAAAGTGCCACATATACATGTATTTTGGATACCTCCAGATGTGGTGACTCCATCATTTCCCTGGGCAGCCTGTTCCAATGCTGGACAACCCTGTGCATGAGGAAATTTTCCAATCTAAACCTCTCCCAGGGAAACTTGAAACTATTTCCTCTTGTGCCGTCATTCATTGAAAAGGGGGAAAGGGCTAATTCCCACCTGGCTACAACCTCCTTTCAGGTAGCTGTTGAGAGCAGTAAGGTCTTCCCCAAGCCTCCTTGTCTTCAGGCTAAATGCCCTCAGCTCCTGCAGCTGCTCCTTGTCAGACCTGTGCTCCAGACCCTTCACCAGCTCCACTGCCCTTCTCTGGACTCCAGCACCTCAATGTCCTTCTGGTGTGAGGGCCCCAAAACTGAATGCAGGATTCAAGGTGTGACTTCCCCACTGCTGAGTACAGAGGGATGATCTTAGTCCTGCTGACCACATTATTCTGGTCCAAGCCAGGAAGCCGTTGGCCTTCTTGGCCACCTGGGCATTCTCTGGCTCATGTTCAGCTGCTGTTGATCAGCACCCCCAGGCCCTTTTCCACTGGAAAGCTTTCCAGGCACTCTGCCCCCCGGCCTCTAAATTTGCATGGTGTTACTGTGACCAAAGTGCAGGACTCACAATTTTGCCTTGTTGAACATCTTACCATTAGCCCATAGGTCTAGCTTGTCCAGATTCCTCTGCAGAGCCTTCAGTAAGATCTACCCTCAGTAAGATAAACAATCCTGCCCAACCTGATGTCATCCACAAAGTTACTGAGAGTGCCCTTGATCCCCTCATCAAAGTCATTAATAAAGATATTAAAGAGGGCTGGCCCCAACACTAAGCCCTGGGGAATGGCACTAGTGACAGACAGGATGTCAGCTGGATGTAACCCCATTCACCACCACTCTTTGGACCCAGCCACCCAGCCAGTTTTTTGTCCATCAAGAGTGCTAGTGCTCACTGTCATCTGGTGCTCACTGTCAGGAGTTGCATTTATTCTGGGCCTCCTCCCAGCACTACTGTCCTGTTATTTTTCAGGTCACCAGGTAGGAAAAAGTAATTTTGCTTTGAAGACTCTATCCTGGCACTATCAGGCACAAGAGCCTTGATGTCATGCCTGCTAAATGACATTGCCTTGTGGTGACCTAAAGATTAAATGCCATTTCTGAAGATAATTTAGAAATAGGAGGAATATGCCCTTATATTACAGACCAAAAGAAATAAGTACTTCTCTTTGAGAAAAGTAAATATTTGTTCCTGTAGGTGGATATTATTCTGACTTTTTGAGTGAAGAGTACTAACAGCATGAAGACAGCCAGATGTGCACCAATCTTTTTATGTTACTGCCAAAGGTTATTAGCCAATGCTGCTCCAAAGGAGTTAATCCACAAGAATTCAAACACAGATAGCAGCTGAGAGCAAGCAGCTAAAATCATTGTACTGCTTGATCCATTCATGCACATGGAAGTACTCTGCAGAGTTTGAGGAGAAACTCATGTTTTGCTGGAGAGGTGCAGTACAGCACCACCCTCTTTAATGTTGGCTTTATTACAAGGCTTTTCTCAGAGCAGGCTTCCAGCCAAGCTGCTGGAATGGGGAGGCTGAACTGCTGCAGCAAACCAGACACACAACAGTAAGCAAGCTTAGCACTAACTACTGCTTCTTCCCTTTTCTCAGGTCTGTATGCACATAGCACTCCACGGTCTTCCCTTTTTATCCTTTTGCTCAAAATACTTCAATTTTAATTTTTTTTTAACTGACTAGGGTTTCCTAAAGCTGAACACGGTAGAGACACTATCAACACATGAGATGAGAAAAGGCAGCCTTTCAGGTGGTCTCCTTTCTTGCTGTGCAGGCCAAATGCTGCCTAGGGAGGCATGACATTTTTTTACTGACAATTTCCATTTTTGTGAAATTTCACATCTAAACCTGACCATTCAAACTCAAGTTCTGTTTGCATCACCTTTTTTTTCCCCTGAAATATCTTGGAAATTGTCATAAATTGTATATTTAAAAATACGACAATTCTTTCAAATAAATTATAAATAGGTCAACTGAAACAGCTTTGAGATAGATTAGAGGAAAATTTGCCAGAAAAGGTATTGCCAACTGGCACAACAATCAGCAAATCTACTTTCATTGTTAAAGTGAATCATCATAACACAAGTCTCTATTTCAGAATCATTTAGCTCTTGTCAGAAATTCAGATTAAAAGGTGAAATTAAAAAAAAAAAAAAAAGCACATATAGAATCTCAGGAAGGAATCAACCAGAAATTGTAGTTACAAGGTATACAATTGAAGTCTTTTCTGGGTAATTAATAAAACTTTAAAGGGCCTTTATTCTATTTCATACAAACTCAATACTAGGTGACAAAAGGAAAGTTGCCACATGTACATTGATTAGCTTCAATGGAACCCCATTTCTTTCCTCTTTCACCTTATAAATCGCTGCACCATACAACAAAGCTTTTCCTCTAACATGTCAGGCAGGATGAGGCCATTAGTCCCATCCCAAGTCTCAGATGCAGACCTCACATACTTGATAATGGTCATCATGCACAATGCAGACAGCAAATATTTGGGAATTCTTGGCACACACAACCCTCACAGTACTTCAGAACTGAGCTAAAATAGTACAGCAGCAACAACTGAGATTCAGTTTAACCAGAAAAAGGTATCCTTAATGAATTTAAAACATTATATTAACACAACAACAGACAAGACGGGGTTGGGGTACTCCTGGGGCAAGGGCTGATGGCCCTGGGGGCCTGAAGTGAGGTCCTGGGCCATGGCCATATTGGAGGATCCCTGGAGGACAACCAGTGAAGGAGGCCTGATGGCAACAGGTCAGTGGAGTCAAGCAGCTGGTGCTGAGGAAATTATTTTCATCCTTCACTAACTCCAGGAGTGTTACTGAAAACTCTGTCAGCTCCAGTCCCACAGACTAAGCCCTTATGAGCAGGTGGAGCACACCATTTCTGCTCCCAGAGCAGAGCACATTTGATGATTTACTTTGCTGTGTCCAGAGTCTGGTCCAAGTACTCTGGACATGTTTTGCAATGCAAGCAAAGAAAATCAGGAAATGTTTCTCTATAATACTAATGAAGGTGCACCCAGTACTCTCACCCCTACTTATTTTTGAGTCCAGTTTTGTCTTGATTATTTCTATCTTTGTATATGGGATGCAAAATGAACCACGCCAGACTTTCCCACTGCCAACAAAGGTGGCAGCTTGTGATTTAGTATTTTTTAAAATTAACACGTTCCTCCCCATTCCCTACACATAAAGTGGAAATTAAAAATGTCTGCATGAAAATATGTAAAGAGCTACTTTTAGGAAATTCTTGGAAGGTACTGGAACCAAGGGACTTTAAAAGCCAATCTCTATGCAAGAAATTCTGAAAGAAAAACCTGGGACTGGTTAAATCTCTTTAGAATTCAGGCATGAAATGTCTAGTATTACAGTGCTTGCTTCGTACAAGTAATGACTGCTTGGAGAGACATTACAATAATTTTGTTTCCTGAAATTTTCCCCAGTCCATTTTTAAAAACACATTTTAAATAAGTTATACATTGTTTGTAGATGTCTACCTTTGAAATTTAGAAACTGAGGCAAATAAAAATTAAGTAAATTGTTCAAGGTCCCATGGAAGTCTGTGTCAGAATTTCATTTTCAGAGGTGAATTATGTTGTGCACATTAATAACATAAAGTGTAGTAGTCCAAGTTGCCATTTAGCTTCTCCTTCTTTCTAAAAGCAGGAACTTTTCCTAGGTGAGTAGGGAACAGCATACAAAAATAACCATATTCTGGAGAAATACTCAAAGTATATCACATTCTTGCTGAGCCTATGGTGGTTCTATTAAGCTAAATTATGAAAGATGCCACTAAAGAAGAGAATCCACTGGCAGCATTTCTAATTGTGCAAGCATCCTGATACTAAACCTTCAGTGAAAGACAGAATTCCTCATTATTAGCATCCTGGAAGAAAAAGGTGTCTAGGACAACCTTAAGTGGAAGAAAACAAACAGCCTTATGTTGTGGTCAGGCAGATTTTAATATGTACAATTCCTAATATCCAAGCATGCATATAGTGCATATCTAACAAGTAGTTGACCAAAATTAGATGGATTAAAGATTAAAGTTCCGAATAAGTTTTGAAAGTATCTATGTGTAAATTCATAGCCCTTGTTCATGCATTTGAAAACATCTAAAGAAATAATTGGTTCTCACAAGTTCCAGTCCTACATCTTATCTTTTTCTCACCACAATTTATCACAACGGAAGTGATGTAACAAAGCCCTCATCAATATTTTTCCTAAAAATATGGGAGCTGATTTTGGAATATACATATCCCTTAAACAGACCTCCTCTTTTGAATAGATGCAATCTTTATTTTTTAGAGATATGGTTGCATCCTCTATTCATGTTCAGCTCTGAATAAATTCCCAGTTATTCATTACCAAAGCTAGCACTCCTCTGATTTCAGACAGCTGAGGCAGAACACTAGGCAGAGAAGTGTGCAGTGTACTTTTATCCTGAGCAAAACCTACAGGATAAAAGTACATTAGGTCTCTGCAGAGAGAGCTTTAACTCCAAAACAGGCATTTTTAAAATTAAAAAAAAAAAATTATTAGGGGAAAAAATGCATGGTGCTGAGGACAGTATAATAATTCTTTGGAAAGTTTTAGTTTGCAAAATGGGGCAGGTGTGGGCAAATGTTTGAGCTTTAAAGCAATGGGGAAGGGGGGTTGCAATAATTTTTTTGCAATAAGTATTGGGTGAAATTTCTTAGTGGTTTTGCTTAGTGCAGTGCCACATGCTCATGGTTTGGACTGATGAGGAAACCACATTGAAAGACCGCAGCAGGGGATAAAATTTCTCCAGCTGCTGTGGCAATACATTTGTCTGTGCACTGCACTCTACATTATCCTAAAGAATATTACCTGGCTCCAGAAGAAAGAAGGGGGATATATGTCCATAATATATTTCAAAAATAAACAAAACCAAAACTAAAACCTACTAGGCCACTGCTTCTATATGGGACCAGAAAATTAGAATGGAGCATGCCATTAGGCAGGCATACAATTACAAGTGACTGAGACATAAAAGAAAGACACAATCCCAAAGCTTTTACTCCTTACAACTAATTTGAAAAGCCCCCTCTACTGCCTTTGCCTTTGTGTCTAAAGAATTTACCAGTGTGGCAATGTAAAGCACCATGCAAAATCTTTTTTGTTGAATTGTATTAATATTGACCTCAGTTAATTCAAAGTAAATTAGAGATGAACAACACCAAGCAGATGCATACTGAAATAGCCACAAAACCACCCTAGTCAAAAGAAAAAGAGAAGTCAATTAATGATACAAACCTTCAACACTTGTGGACACCATCAGCTGGTAGTTAATGAGATGAGAAGAAAACTTGACCTTCTAGCAAGTACTGGCAGCAATACTACACCAGCCAAAATGGGATTCAAATCTGATCAAGGAAGGCCATGCACCTATTACACCATCACACTGAATTCAAAGGTATTAGATGAGATCAGATAGCTTTTGAATTTTTTACGTATCACACAGCAATCAGGCAAAGTCCATAGCTCAGTGTTGATGGTTATAGTATCATGGCTAGGAATTTAAAGCAGGACAGATGGAATTTCCTTCATTTAGGGAATCCCAAAAGTCTGCAAGAAACATTTGACATGCTCAAATGGTTTTTATGAATAGAACACTGTTATCTAACATGAAAATTTGCCACTTCTAGAGCAGAACTCAGCTAATATAAATTAGCACAGGCTTTCCTGCAGGAAGTAAAAAATAAACATATCCTGTTAGAACTACAGGGGGAATTTCATGTAGGCAAAATCTAATTACACAAGATGGAGTTCATTACTCAAGGTGGAGTACAGCCAGTGACACCAAGTAACATACTTACTCTTTTGAAATGTGTCATAGATTTTTTCTTAATAGTTAGGCTTTCTCTGGGCCTTCCTTTTTATTCATCTGAAATGCTCATTTGTGTGAAATCAGTTGTAATGGATATAATGAAAATTTACACAGGTCTTGTATAACTGGATTTAACAGCTAGAATCTGAAGTTTAGGTTTGGCCAGCATCAGGCCACAAAGGCACCTTTGTATGGTGTCAAATTTTTTTTTGCAGAAACTGGAGACAAGTGGCAATAAAAATTAAAGTGTTGAGACTGTCTTTTAAAATACTTCACACACTTCATAAATAAAGCTCTGTATTTTTAGAATATTAATAAAACTGTCCTGTTTCTGCCCCTCCAGTTTTGAGTAACCATCATGTCCCTTTAAAGCAGTGACCCCTGAAAAAGGGAAGCAGGCAGAAAGCAAAGCCAGTAATAGAGCACATATCCTGAAGAAACAGAACCAGAAAATTATTGAAATACACCCCCCACCCCCCGAACTGTTCAAAACCTACAGCAAATTTCAAAACATCAGTTTATGATTGTATGTGTGTGTCTAATTCCAACTAAATGACATTGGAAATTACATGTGATTTCCACATTGCCCAGAGGTATAGGTGGCTCATTGAGCCCTGTGCCAAATTCAGTGAATTCCTCATGTGTTCAGTGGAAGCACTGTCGATCATGCAATCGTAGTGGTGGTGCTCTGTACCAAGAGCTGGCATTTCTAGTTGTCTATGTTTTAATTCCTTCCTCATGCCTTTGGGGTAATTCTGCTGTGAAACAACTTCATTAGCTTGCCACTCAAAGGCAGGAAGAACACCACAGTGTACAATTAGCAAGAGAAGAAACCCAGGAAGAGTGAGCATAGGTGCAACCACTCCTTGTATAGACAGCTTCTTCGCTTATTGATTAAGGCTCCCAGAAAGCAGAAGCAAAGGAGATTGTCTGCAGGAGTATTTGTATTCCACACACTAGCATCATGAAAACAGTGAGAAAAATCAATCAGCCGTAGTAATTCTTTTCTCCAGTTTCTAGGATTATTTTTAATACTTGGAGCAGTGCAAAGTCATGCCCCAGACGTTTCACATTACATTTACATATGGCTTGCTCATCACCCCTTTTTGTCTTTCCCATTCCAAAACAAACAAAACTCTCTTCCATTTGCTCATAAAAGAAAATTTGTTCAGATCCACATTACATGTGGAAGAGATTCCAATCAGGTTGATGCCTGGTTATCTCTGCAAAGCTAAATCAAAACCCCAAATGTGAAGTGATTTTAATACCCAGATATGACAACAAGCATTTCAGAAGTTCATCTCTGTCAGCCTCATCTTGTTCTGTGTTTGAGATGCTCTCTTTTTTAAATTGGATTCTGTAAATACAACTCTATCTGATAACTGTACTAAATAATCTATATTGACAAAACAAGTCCATAAACTGAACCAATAATATAAAATCAAATAAATATTCAAGTATCAAAAAACCACTGAGTTTTTAAATTTAGGAATTTAATACATATGTATCTTCATATCTTCATCAGGAAAGTATCTTCCCACTGTAGCAATCTAACTCACATATATATTTCCATTATTAAATTCAGTTAGTAAAAAAAAATCAGTTTTTTTACATACAAAAGTATTATTCTGGAACATGTACTGTTGGGATAAGGGGCATAGTTAAGGTAATACCTTGGGAGAACTCTAGGCAAAACCAGAAAGCAAAATTTGGACCAGAACACTCCCTCTGTTCAGAATTAGTTTGAAGCAGAGTATTTTTATTTAGGTCTCTCTGGAAATCGTTCCTATAAGCAGAAAATCTACTCTTTGACTAGCTTCTAGCACTTCAAAGTCTGGGCTCGTGCCGCAGGATGAAATAGCTATTGAGTGAGAAAGGGAGTAAAAGCTTTCTGAAGCCACCTTGCCAACACGACTCAAAACAACTATGAAGGGACCATCTATAAAGCTTGAAAGTTAAAGCTCTCTTCACAGATTTTTTTTTTTTTTTACCTTTCTGCTGAAACTACCAGAAAGCATCATTTAGTTCTTTAGAGCTTCTGGCATCTCCAAACAGCCTGAAACCACCAATTTGCCTTTTGAAGGGCAATAATTTTTTTCACTTTTTTGCTTACTGTAACAGTAAAGATTTAATACAGTGTGGTCTATGAATACTTTATATTTGTCTTGAATATTAATTGCCATAACAGGAAAATGATTGTGCTGCACAGCCAGTGCGTGGCTAGACAGTAGAGAAAATGTTTCCACAGTAAATAAACAATGTAGCAGACACGGGTATGCTTGAGTTTATTTCAGGTGATCAAGTGATTAGCTGTTATTTGAATTCCTGAAAGGAAAGTTGCCATCATCAACAATGCTTTCTTTTAATTTTTCTGCCAATAAATAGGTATGTACACAGGAGATTTCCTCTAGTACCACAACATCTGTGCTCAGAACATGAGAAAAACAATTAGTCTGTGTTAGCTGTCAGAGGTCATTAATGCAAAATGGGTAACAAAAGGGGGGGAAAAAGGACTGGAGGAATGGGGAAAAAAGACTGTCTATGTATTTCTGTTTAAACATTTGCCAAGCAGACCTCATCTACATCTTAAACACACACATGACAGAAAAAGTAGGGGAAATCCTTTCATGAGCAATACTCTGTTTTGGATATTTCTTTATTCATATGTTTATCAAAATTTTTGTATTTGTGCTTTCTATAGAGTTTAAAGCTACTGCTCATATTTTAAAAACTTTTTCCTTGTTCAAAAAATAGTAATTTCACAATCCCACAGCACGAAACCTGTAATTTGCCCACATTTTCTCTGGCCCTTGTGTCAGCTTCTCATCTTTCACATGGTTGGCTATTTTCAGCATTAAAATATGTGCAAATTACTACTTTTTCAAGAGATATTAGCAAGTCATTACTGCTAGTTAAAAAGAAAGAGTAAATATGGAAATCGGTATATTAAAAATGCTGTTTTCCCACAATCCCTGAATGCAAGAAGTATTCAGCTTTTAAAAAAATCCAGAGCATTTTATATGAACCAAACAACTATTGCTCTCAAATTCAAGAAGTTTTGAGGAAAGTATTTGCTTTAGTAGATGTTATGCTCCATCATTATAAAAAAAATTTTAACCCTGAGACTGACTTGACAAAATAATTAAAATTTATTATAAAGGAGAATCAGCATTTTGACCCTATAGACACATATATTGAATAATAAAAAAGTGGGGATTTTTGTTATGTAGAAAAGCATTGCCATAATCTTTTACAGTTTTTGAATGTCAGAGCTGTATGAGGGAATTAAAAGATGAACTTGGAAATTAAATCCTAAGGGCGGGGGGGGTAGGTAGTTTAAGCTGTGTGGTGATGCTGGCTTTGGTATTTTGATATTAATCCTGCTGTTTCTTCCCTACAGATCATCACATTCTTAAATATTATTTACATTTGAAACTTGTCTCAAAGTCATCAAGAATTGTATCATAAATTAAGTTGACCCAGAACTACCAAACTGCCTGCTCTCCTTAATTTTAACAGAAACATTTCAGGTGACAGAAATCAATTGTAGTATTCAATCTGCTAAAATGTATTTACCAAACTCTTAAAAAGAAGACATACACCAACTGATGTCTACCCCTCTAATATTATTTTACTAGTCTAAAAGGCTTGAACCTAACAGGAGAGGTGTGTCTTAAATGTTTTTTTTTATAATGGCCAGTGAATCCATAGGAACTGAAGGGAAGCTGAAGTAATACAGCTGGTGTTCTGAGAGAATGAACAAGACAAATGTACCATGAAAAGAATGGATAATAAAAACACTTCTGCAGATGAAACTGACTTCTTTCAAAGAATATATAAACTTACCAAGTCATAATGGTTATTTGAATAGGGAGATCCATGTCATTTGTGGAGAACAAATCACCAATAGACCCTGTAAAGCTTCAGTCCGTTAAATACAGAGGCGTTTTAAACTATAATATAAATATTATTTTAAAATTAATTGTTGGTATCCTATTGTGCAAAGAAAGTATATCTTTAGCTCTGACACCAAGTCCAGTCACTGTGAGAAAGCATTTAAAACACAGGGTTCTTACAAAGTAATTGAAAGAAAAAGAATGGCAACATGGCAACATAAAAACATGAGGAGAGTGAAGAGGGGTGAGTATTTTGCAGAAGAGAACATTCAGTGGAACCATTTGGTGTCAAATTTTAAGCAAATGGAAGCCACAAAGTAATTCTCAGAATAATGTGTAATTTTGGTGTGGAATCCATTGCCACAGGACACTATAAATACCAAAACTATAAATACATGGGAGATAGGTCCATTAGGGGCTATTAACACACTAGATGCAACCTCCAGTTCAGGAAGTCCCTAAACTTCTGACAGCCAGAATCTGAGAGGGCATTACCAGGGAAAAGGTAATTTTTATTCTTCTTGTGCTTTAAGCATTCATGTTGTCAGAGGCAGGACACTGGGCTAGAAGAGCTGTAGGCTTGCCTAGCTGTGACAAATCTTAGTTCTCTTGATGCAGAAACACATCAGTGAATGGCTGATTTCAGGTCAAGAAAAAAATAAATAGTAAGGAGCTTGGTTCAGTGTGGCCTGGAAGACATCACTTAGGAAAAGAAAACCATGTAAGAGCAAAACCTTAAATGCAACTATATATATATGCACAAGGTACTTGGTCACTCAAAGTCATGGCAGGCTAAACTGATGGAGTTCATTGTATCAGTAACTCAGAGAAACCCATTTAACTTAATGGAATAAGATGCTGATGGAAGTCCTACAGAAGCACACAGTTAAAATCAATCCAAGTGAAAGGTGGAAGCATTTTTGGGAAGTAGGATATCAAATGACACACTGGATGGCTACATGGGTTTTGGATTAAGATCAGGAGATAAGATGGAGTAATGTTTTTTATCATAAGCATATACCATAGAAAAATGTCAGATAAAGTCAGCACATAGTCCTTAAACAGTCTCAATTATATCATAAAAGAATTTTGAATTTTGTAGTGTGCAAAATTCTCACACTCAAGAGATATTCCTTAAAGCATATCCAATGTCTAGGACCACTCTTACCACCATGGCATGTTTTCTGTAGAGTGGTGCAGTGCTCTGCACAGGTGCAACTTCATACGACATATCACCTTTGTCAGCAACCTGTTTTACAGCTGGCATATGACATTAAAGTAGATGAGTATGGGCATTTCTCTACAATATAAACCAGTGGAGTAAGAAATGCTTATTTGGAAAACAAGACGTGAAAATGCAGCTCAGAGACAGCTTTTAAGTTTATATTTAGACATTACAGGTTATATTGCAGGTTATATTTCAAACAACCACAAATTGTTCATTCAAGCTCAGTAATTACAGTCAGGAATGTCACAAACTAAAAGTTGCATAATAAAGACAGAATTTAATTTTCTCTGTGGTATATCAGAAATCCTTTTCCTGGATTAAACTGGTACAGACAACTATTTCACTTGTGAAATTTTTGGCAGGTACATTTTGTTTAACAGTTGGTTACTAATCTGTCTAATTTAAAAGTCATTGAAGCCTGTCTGCTTCCTCACTGGTCAGCCTGCTTATTAAGGACAGTTCTATTTCATAATGAATGGTTACACTGCTGAGTCTCTGCTTGAGTTGCACAGAAAAGGCCACAGAGTTTAACTGGAGATGCTCACAATGTCATGCCCAAATCAGGGGCAGCTTAAATGTTTCAAGGAGGCTGAGTAATAATCCTTTGTAGAAGTCACCTTAAACACCATCTGTTTTAATACCCTAAAATACAGAAATAGATCTAAATAAAGTTCTAATTTCTTTACAAGTAGAATAAGTGAATATCTAGTTGACCTACTCTCCTTTTACCATCAATGGAAACAGTTTTCTGGGGACAGCTCAATTCGTAATTGACCACATATAAATAAGTCTTGTATGGGACAATTGCCTAAATATGTGGAGCTGTCTGACAGTTAAGTCCTGCCTCTGAGGTGTTTATGGTCTTTCAAATGAAATTATTGAAGTGTACAAATATCACCTGAATCAATACTGGCAAAATTATTAATATGCAAATTACAACTGGAAGATTAAGTGTCTGTACCAAGTCAGGAAATCCATTTCAGATGCAGAATCATACTGCAGACTACAAATGCTCAAAAGCCTTCCATTTACCCAGGGCAGAGGGTGTGGTTTTGGTAGTTCTGGCTACAAACACTTGTATATGAATAAGAGGCAGAGATGACACTGGCTTAGTTTGTAAGAACAAAGAGCCAAGAGCCACAAAAGTATTTATAATTCTACAGGTTATGGGATGAAATATTTAATGCATACAAAACCAGGAATTAATTTTCAAATCTACCAAGTATGCTGTACTTTCAGGAAGAGGGTGAAAAAATGTATTCTTCCATTTTGAAAGATGAAATTTCAATGCAGCATTTTCAAAATTTGCAGGTTTCTGCAGTACAAAATTCTCTCACTCATGGTATTGGTGAGATCTGTAGCTCAGTTACATTCAAGAAGCTAACCAGATGGAAAAATGAAAGTGTAACACTAAATTCACTTACAATGTGGATGTAGGACTCAGTTATGAGAGTTCTTTGGAGGCTTTTCCAAAAAAAACGTTTTCTTGATAAGATATCAAGAAAAGATATCTTTTAGATGATTCAGAAACATGCAATGCTTCAGGTAACTTTCAGGGCTCTACTCTGACCTCTTTCAGAAGCCACAACTTCATCAGACAATCCAATCTTAGTGTCTAGGAATTAGTCCAGTGTCTCCACACTGGGTAAATGTAATTCTTCTGTATTTTATGTTTTTGATGACATGGGAGGGGCTGGGTTTCCAAGAGCAAGTCCAGTCCTTCAGCAGACACATTGACTGCCATTCCAGTTTCAGAACAGGGATTTCTGACACAAATAGTTCGTGGTTTCCAAGGAAGCTTACTGCTTGTGCTCAAAATATCTGGGAGGTATGGAGCCGCAAAACTATGCTAGGAGAAATTAATTTCACCCCAAACACTTATATAATTCGGTCTCAGACTTCATCAGAGAGAGTTTAAATAAATGTCAGAGCAAAATACCAACCCCACTCTCTTGACAAAATGCAAACTACAGCCAAAGGACTTGATCTATGCTAGAAACAGCAATATCCAGGAAGAAAGATCTCACAAAATCTTAGTTAATCTTTATTCTAACCTGGTTTTCTCACAATTGTTCTTTTTGTACCTGTTCTGTTCTTTGCCTTTCATGTACCTTTGACTGCATTTCAATTTTTATGCCTCCTATGCTGTTTTTTGCTCCTCTGCTAATTCTTAGGAGGTTTTCACCATCCTCTTGCAACCCAAACATCCACTTTCTATTTATTTTCACATCATCAAAAATGCATTTTTCCCTCCATCCTCCAAAACTCCTATCTTTGTAGGAATGGTCCTACTTGGAAACTGAAGTGGGGAGCAAGTCAGGGATTCTGCTTTTTCTCTCTGTTTTTGCCTCCTTAACTGATCTGTAGTTCTTGTTGCTGTTTTGTTACTACTTATGAAAAGGCACATAACATGCATGGAGAAAATACAGAAAGGGATTTTTTTTAATTTACAATCATATTCTTGTTTTGGAACTTCTTTGCATTGAGGTCTCTAGCTAAGAATGATTCAATGAAAACTAACTGCCTTTAACTGGTAATTTCTACATCCTACATTTGGTAAAGCAGCAGAGTGGTTTGTACTTAATAAGACAGTCTTAGATTCAAGCTGGCAAGGTTAATTATGTGTGCATTCATGGTGATGTTAATGGTGAGAAAGCTGAACAGACAAGAGAAATGATATTGTAAATTAATATGGGAGCAGATACTGCTGGCCTGAAACGTTAAAAAACCCTTTGTTTCCCCCCAAAACTCCCCCTGTTGTAACCTACTGTAAAGGACTGTTTTAAAAAATAATGACTGGTTTTGATGTCATATCAAATTAGGTTTCCAGTTCAGTTATAGTACCACCAAAAATTTTAAGCTGATTACATAAAAGTATGGGGGGGTTTGTGTAGCAGGTCCAACAAGCAACAGTCTTGTAGACTTTGCTTCAGTTTGAACTACAATTGAACAGCAAACCACATAGCAAAAAGGTAAAATAAAAACTGTTATGTGCTTTGCAATTTCATGTTCTTTGTACAGTTTTGTTTGCTTAGAGAGCATCAGGGGCTTACTTTTCAGGTTTCTAGCACATAAAAGTCCTATCTTCCCTGATCTGCTGAAACTGAATTATGTGTAAGACCATAGTAAAGCAAGTCATCCTTTAATTTCAGTTAAATTTTAGACTCAGATGTTGCACTGCTTGTGAGGCTTTGCCTGGGGTGTACGGAAATGTTGGAAAGCTGCCAGTCAAGTCACAGCTCATTTCTAATGCCAGTTCTCATATCCAATACTCCCACAATTTGCTTTCTCTGCTTAATAGGAGTCTTATCTCACTGGACTCTGCTGAGTGGACTGCAATGTTAGAAATTTGTATCTGTTCATTTTACAGATCTCCCATCCTCCTGCCTGGATGCATTTTCAGTATTCAGTTCCTGAGCTCCTCTAATGTAGGCATTTCAGGTTTGACTTTTCAAGCACCTTCCAGCGGACTTTTAGGTGCTGTGCAACAAGGGTTGACTGAGACTCTTTTTATTTGCTTTCCATAAAATGAGAAGATATTTTGCGGAGTTGGCTGCACTCCAATTGCACTTCTGTTGAAATGGTTTCACAGGCTCAGGAACTCTTTCCTTAGCAGCATTCCCAGCCCCACAGTAGAGCAGCTGGCAAATGCTGGCAAAATCAAATGCTGTTGATTGCTAACATGCAGCCTACTCTGCTCCAGTTTGATCATGGATATCACCAGACATCTCCCACCTCCCTGACAGAAAAAGCAGCCAGAATTCAGCACCTTCCCCTCCAGGTCCCCTTTGGACCTTCTCTGGGTTTTATGTATATTTAGGTATTAATTTGGAGGAGATAGAGGCTGCAACAGAGAGTAACTTTTTTTTATGGTCCACAGTCAGAGCACTCAGCTGGGAGGTAGGAGAACAGTGTTGAAGCTGTTGAAGCTGAAGGATTAAAGCAGCTTTTTCAACACTGTGGATGGAAGAGTTCAGTGTCTGTGGCAGTAACTATAACACACTTTCTAATTTATTGTGTAATGTCAAGGATATATGGTCCATGCTATTTTTTCCTCTGCCAGTTTGACTGTTAATTTATCTTTCTTCTAGTTTACAGTTGACAGGTCTCAGAGACAATTTTTTGCATTACATTTAAAAGTGTTGCCCATGCCTGAGTTGACGTCAGACAACTTTTCACAGGCTACAGATGTTTAGACATGCCAGCCAGTCTACCTGCTAGGCAATGTGGAGGCAGTGCCTAGGCCTTTTGCCAGGCCTTGTCACATGTGACTGCCCTTGGATGGAGAGGGGGTTTAGTAGTTGTTCTACATTTTAAACAAGATTAAAATATTATGATTATCCTTGAATTTAAACCAAAATGAAGAGTGGATAAACAGAGAAACTCATCAACATTGAAGTTGATCAGGTTATATGGCATGTAACCTGACCATGATCATCATTCTTTTAATCCTACTGCTTCGCAGTGTATACCTGTGAGAACTTATTCTTTTGGTAGCTTCACTCTTATCTAACAAAAAATGGCTTCACTTTGCTGCCAGCTTTTCTCTCCATTACTTCTCCAGACATGTTCCCTCTTACCCACAAGTACCAAGTTTTCTCCTCCACCTTTACTACCCCGTGCCCTTTGTTCAGGCAACAGTCTTTATGTTCCTGTCCACCAGATTTTCACACAGAAATTGGAGATCACAGGAAGAAGACTCACAGAAAGCTGTTTCCCAGTGGGATTGTTTTATAAACAAACTCAGGGTGTGCAGCTCTTATTTAGTACATTTCACACAGTGTGCTCTGAACTGCTATGTAAGAGGAGCCATATTTTATTAACTTCCTGTATTTTAATACCAGAAGTCTGAGCAGAGCTGACTGGGTCTAGAATCTATAGCAGGATGATCAGGTTCTAGTAATTAGTCACAGAACAAACTTCCAGCAATTTGTCAAACAGCCCTAGGCAGCTCCAGATCTTGGGTTCTCTCTTTCCTACAAGAAGCAATAACAAAACCTCAGTCCTCTTCAAATCAGTGAACAGATAGGTAATCACCTAACTGTAGCAACCAAGGGTGACCCTATCGCTACTTGATATCAGATTCAGGTTGATGTACTTATTACCACTATTACAGCATCCCTTATGGCACGCAGATTCATAAAGAAGTTGTTAGCACAATCTTGTAAAATTTCTTGGGCATGCAGTTAACTGAAAGGAGAAGCTCCCATCAAAAACATGGATTTTTTAGTTCTTCTCATCTCACATCATGCTTTTCTCTAAGAAACATGATAATTACCATCCTGAATTAGTCTAATCATCCATGGAAAGCATCATCCCCTTTAGTAGGATGTGTTTTTGTGTCAGAAACTTCAGGGAACTCTGCAACAGTAAGTGTGTAACAACATGCCATCAGGGAGGTTTCTTCCACCCAGCAACAAAATTGTCAGCTAAGTTATATTATGGAAGAGCTGATACCTGCTTCCCTTGTGTTTAAATGAAGCAGTGCTCATCACTGATAGGCTGAGACATCTGTTCTACGTACCTAGGTAGGGCAAGAAACTTTTAAATGGTTCAGACACATTGCCTAAGTCCACCCCAAATCCTAGGCTTTGATTTCCAAAGTATTTCACAGATCATTTCTAGAATATTGCTTACACAACTCAGCTATACACTCATCTCCACTTAACCATGGCCTTGTTACAGCATCCAAACAAAGCTAATGAGATTTAAAACCTCTGAACTAAAAGGACTTATTGGCAGCTATATAACAAATTTTCAAAGAACACAGGATAACTCCAGATTTTGGTTATCTTTAGGGAACATTGGAAAATCATTTTTTCATGCACATGACTTTGTTGCAAGTCACACAACTTTTTTTTTTTTTTTTTTTTTTTTTTTTTTTTTTTTTTTTAATCCCAGGTTCCATGGTAATAGTTACATGGGCACATCAATCTTAATCTATTTATTTCCTTAAGAAGACTGGAGCATGCAGGTCTACAGAGAAAGGATTGTAAGCATACCATAAAGAAGTATAAGAAGTCCTCTTAAAGAAATGAAAGCCAATTATTTCTTAAAATCTCATTAGTTTACACAGCCTTCAACATGGTTTCATGTATTAGATGAGATACAGGTAAAACTGAGTTTTTCTGACATGATTTTTTTAAACTACATATTTAGCTACAGTTTCTGAATGTTTGGATTGCTACCACTTGGTAGATGATAATTTTTTTCACCCTAGGGAGAATTACTTTCACTGCATCATTTACCCCCTTGGTCACTCTAAGCATATAAAAATTTTAAAAAGTCTTACCCTTTGGGTCCTAGAAATGTATAAACACCAAGATAGTTACACTATTTCTCATACCGGGATGAAGAATACTTCTTTCTCTTTACACCAAAGTAAAGCTACCTATTCAGTTTGTCATTTACTGTTTTTATATTTGCCTTATCTGTCATACCATGTTGCTCACTTCCTTTTCCAATTACACATAACATGTCTTGTGATATTTAAATATCTGCTACTAAATAAAATTTCACTTTTCCTTGTGGTATGAAAGGAACACACTGTAGAAATTAAAGAGCTTTCTATGAAGAAATCTAATTATAAAAACACAAGGCCTAATTCAAAGCCTATTTTAGTCCATGGAAATACTTCTATTGACTTCTTTGGGCTCAAGCCCATATTCAGCAATGTTTAAGTTGAATAAGGAAAGAGCTTATTTCCAGTTAACAAACAATCCATGGGCATACTAAATGCAAAAATATATTTACATTATCTCTACATACTCCTATAAAGCATGCAAATTGGTCATTTTGGAAATACAATGTTTTAGCAGAGTAAAAAGCTTACATGAAAATTCATATATTCCTATACAGCTATACAGGATTTTTACAGATAACATGGAATGAGAAAAGAATTTCCTCTGCGAACATCACATGATGGGGATGTGAAAGCTTCTGTGGGAAATGTGAGCATTCTTCAAGTCAAAATTCCTCATTCAATAACTTTCTATAACTTTAATGTCCAGATTTCTACAGTGGTCAAATAGCCACAAGCTATACTTGGTTACTAGTGGGCATCTCTGCATCCTTGAAAACCTGTATTTATCAAGAGACTCAAACACAGGACAGTAGAAGCAGTGGGATTTGCTCCTTTTTGGCATTGCCTGTTGTCTGAAAGACCCAGTGAGGAAGTCATTAGTAAATGGAGCTGACAGAGGAAGGGCTTGCTTTGGTCAGTGAAAAGACTACACCTAGATCCAGCCTCTGTGCCTGAGACAGCTTGCTGTGCAAAACAAAAGTCTCTGTGTGCAAATTCCCCTGTCACACATTTTCCTTCTCCACTGTGTGAATTCAGCCTGGCTGGGAAATTGCCAGAGCTACCAGCTGAGTAACTCAATAGAGGAGAGTTTGTTTTGAGGAAAGGAACAGGACCTGTGGCTCCAGCCTATCTTAGTGTAGGAGCTGGAAATAAACCACAAATACTGACGAGTTTCCCTGTTTCCCCGTTTTCTCCCTCAGTAGAAAGAATTGCATTTACAGAATATTGCTGTTGACAGGAATGGGATCAGAACTGCATTTCCAAACTTTCTAAATAGAGAAAATCCACCGAGTAATCACTACAGCAACTAAAGATTGTGGAGGTGATGCCAGCTAAAAAACATGAATGTATATTTTGAAAACCGGCCAGAATAATTTTTAATGACTTTTCTCAACCCATGTGGCCTCTAGATAAAAGAGAGGTTTTTCACTGAGTAGGTGTCCTGAATGCAAGCAGAGCATGTGTCATTTGAAAAGGGAGATGAGCTTAAAAGAGTAAATTTCTGCTAAATTCAATGTTATTTCAGAGGAAAATTTTGCATCTTGGGCTTATTCTTTCCCAACACACACATTCATGTTTGTTTCCCAACCCATATTTTTAACACAGCTGGCTAATTCTGCCTTCCCACAACTTTTTTTAGGGAAAGCTATCCAAATGTTTTCTGGGCAGTGTTAACTTCTTGTTATACATAAAAGCTAGATCTCCAGAAAGCAAAATCCTTTCTAAAGGCATCGTAGCACATTCTCAGCAGCAAAATACTATCAAGATGAATCATTACATTATGATTTGAGTATCCAGAACCTTTTGTGAAGTAAGTATGAGTGACAAAAAAACCAAACTGCCAATGCAAATATTGAAACCTCATAAAAATAGCACTAATATTACAGGTCTTGACTGAAGTTTCTTGAAGTGCTTCAGTGTTAATTAGATGTGTGCATTTGATTCACTGCAATTCATTAGACTACTCAAAAAAACAAACCAAACAAACAAAAATGCAAAGATTAAGTTCAAGCGTAATAGAAATAGTCACAAATTATGTAAGACAACATTCCCTTCTTGCAAAAGATAAAATACAATCACAGGAACAGAAGTATACACATTGTGAGCAGCACTGTGGATATAATTATCTCATGTAGAAATTCATAAGATGTTTGCTGCCAGTTTTCAGATCCAGGATTCAGTTATAGCACATTCCCAAATTCTCTGTTCTTTTCAAGCCTCTAGACACGAAGTTCTTCTAATTCTTCTTTCTTAAAAACAAATCAGTGCTTTAGTCCTCATTTTTCTGTGTCTCTCATTCTGTGAGTTAAACATTTCAGTCTTCATCATTTCAGCATAAATATTGCATTATACTCTAAAAAAATGAACAGCAGTAATTCATGCACAGCTGCATTATTAAACAAACATTATTTCTGTATGCTACGGATTTCTCAAAGAAGACCAAAATTACTCAGTTGCAAGAATCCACTGTATCTAAGCAATTGAAGAACTGATTGCTTAGGAGTATCTTTCAAAAGAAAATGAGAACGTATTAATGTGATAGAAAAGCTTGCCTAGTAGAAAAGATCCGTTTATAGTAATGGAGATAAAGAGATTAATTTACTTATAGTGGTTACTAAAAGCCAGTCAATGGAGTATCAAATCTCTCAAAAATGGAGGGAGGAAAACAGATTGTAAGCCATCAGTGTTAAATTAATCTTTTAGACTGTAATGACTGACAGACACATCTAGCCTAAATGTCCTTGGATAAAAACTCAAGACGAATTTTTCATAAACCGTATACAAAAGGCAGGAAAATCTGCCTGTCTTTCTTTTCTGTTGCATTCTATTTGTGCGTGACTGGCTTAAACTCCTGATGAAACTTCCAAAAAGTCAAGTGGAGTATTCATACTAATTTTCTGGACTGCAGATCACAACTTCAGCATGCAAGAGTTCAGGGACTAAACTCTTTTATCACTTTTGCCGTTCCCCCAAATCCATCTAATTTTTGATAAAAATTCACATTACATCTGTAAGGTTCAACTAAACAACCTTGAAATGCATCACATTCATTTGTTACTGTTCTTCTTAATTTAAAGATGAAGATCAAGTAAAAATCTTGCATACAGACCAGCAGGAAAAAACCACTGGAAACACGGAACAATAAACTGAGACTCAGGAGTCAAGCTGGGCTACGTTGTACAGTAACTAGTTCATCACATGAATGGAGGCAGGTGGAAAATGGGAGTGCTAAATGTTCAGTACTGGGTTAAAAGAACGCCTTCCAGTTTTAAGAAACATCTACTTTGTAGCACAAATAGATAATCTTATTCAAACAGAGCTTAACTAACCACTGAATTTATCTCTGAAATCTGTGTGATTAATTTCTTATCTCTTAAAACTGTTTTTACTGCCCATTCTCTTTGTAACATTACATACGTTTTCTTTCAATGACGCCCTGTCTCTTCCATTCCTTGTCTGAACTAAAATATGGACTTGAACTTTAGATTTCATATAGAGCACCTTGTCTACGTGTCCTAGAAAAGCCAGACACTAGGAAAATGAATTCTACTTGAGACTAGAAGATGCTTGTGGACTCCTGACAAGCCTAAATGCCACTGTTTTCAAGTGGTAGAGTAAGCCAACAGGCAGCTTTTACAAAAAGAAACCCATCTGCTACATGCAGACACAAATACTGTATTATGTGTGCTCCTCTCATTTTACACAGATGAAATGTTATTCTTGACCTTGACTCCACTTAGTGCACTGGAGGTTGAAATTTGGAGAGTGATGGGGGCATTGGTGTGGTGTTTTCAGAGGAATGACCCACCATTGTGCTGTGGAACCAGAGTGGGGAGGAGAGGAATTAATCCAAGCATCTTCTCTGATTTCATTTATGCACTGTCTGTGAGAAGTTGCTGTCTGAATTCCTTGGACCTGGAGATATTCCAGAGAAGTTAGACAGCGCATCCCCTGAAGTAGAATTGCAAATTTTCTGAGCCTTGTTAGATCTTTTTATTCTTTTCTATTCAATTATCTTGGGGGGTAAGGAAGGGAATGCTCAGGGCTCTATCACAGCATAAATCCTTTTTAAGAGACAAAACAACACAGATCTCTTCTTTTGTCCACTTGCCAAAGTACCCAACATTTTTTCTTCTTCAGTTTTTTAGCTTGTAAGAAGTTTTGAAAGCCCGTAAGAAAATGGTGTTCAAGTTCAGGACTGTTGAACAATGGAAAGCTCAGATTTACCTGACTTCCTCTTTAGTGACTTGAAACCCTGTGATGAGATCAACAAAACACAGACAAGAATATGTATTCCAAATGCATTCAAGAGTCACATGCTAGCTGAGAAGTACATTCAAACAGTTCATTCAAATTATTTCATATTATTGCCTATTTGACAATATGTGTGTAATGCTTCCCAGATACAACCAAAACCAGCCAAATGTGGAAACCTTATTTTAAAGAGATCAAAGCCAGGGGAGCTCAACAGCAGAAGAAAGTTGAAATGTGAGCAGTATTGAATCATGCAAGCTCCAGAGGTCAATTCCTTTCCTTATGTTTTAAAAGATGGCTTTTTAAATGTTGATATAACTCCAAGTGCATGGAGTTACTGGCTTCTTTACATCTTAAATATTATTTGATATACCCAGCAAGGCTTTTTAAAGGTCTAGAAGCAAGCTATGCAAAAAAGGAGCTCTGCAGACACTAGACTCTTAACACTGCGTTTTTTCAAGTATTGGCACACTGTTTACAACAGGCTTCTATAAACCTTTTATTCTGATTCAGCAAAATAACCTGGCTTGCTGCAGAAGGGATGAAGCTGATAAACAGAATATTGCACAAAGAGTAGCAAGGTAACAATGTCTAAGTGCATTCTTTGCAATTCTGCTAAGAAAAATGCATTATAACTAACTGAACCTATGAAAAAAAAACATTTAAATAAAATAGTCATCAATATCAGATTACACAACATTTGTAACAGAAGCGTAACGTTGCTATATCCACTGCTTGTTTTTCTTTCCAGGCTTCAGTCTAAACTTCTAGCTATGTGATGCTCTTCTGAATCATCTAGTAATTGAGTGTGTGAACTTAGATAAAGATGACACTTTCCAAATCAACTCAACTTATTGCAGCAAGTTCTTATGGATGCTGTAATTTAAAGTTCTTGTAGCGCTTAATAATCCTGAGCTAAAGTCTGATGATGCAGGAGAGTAAAGAGTGATATCCTTCATCACTGTCTAATATTGGTGTAGTGTCATATCCAGAAAGCCAACTTCTTCATCCTTTTTTGCTGCAGATCTTTCCTGCAAGGGCAATGAAGCATAATCTTGGAGCCTAAGAACAGTTCTCCTTTTGTGGTACTGTTTACAGACTCACTGTTTCCTTCATTTGCTGCCTTCTATATACTGTTGTATACTACCATGTGAAAATATCCAAAGTAAATTATCCCTCAATACATATATTCTAAGCCTCTGAAGGCAAATGTCTGCATGGTAAATAAAATAATGACTCAGTTAACCTGTGAGGGGAAAAATTCTGTAATTTTATTCTATTTTATTTTATTTTTTCATTTGATTTTTAGAAACAGATGAGCCATAGACAAATCATAGACAAGTGAAAGCATATCATCTCACCTCACCTCATCTACTGTCACAGGGAAGGGGAGAAGAACCCCCTGGAGTCTCTTCTCTTCTCTTCTCTTCTCTTCTCTTCTCTTCTCTTCTCTTCTCTTCTCTTCTCTTCTCTTCTCTTCTCTTCTCTTCTCTTCTCTTCTCTTCTCTTCTCTTCTCTTCTCTTCTCTTCTCTTCTCTTCTCTTCTCTTCTCTTCTCTTCCCTCGCCTCTCGCTTCTCACCTCTCGCCTCTTTTTCTTCTCAACAGGTCCATGTCCTTCCTGCACAGGAGACCTCAAAGCTGGATGCAGCACTCCAGGTAGGGTTTCATCAGAGTGGAGTAGAGGGGCAGAATCCCTTCCCTCTCCCTGCTGCTTATGCTGCTTTTGGTGCAGCCCAGGATACAATTAGCTTCCTGGATTGCAAGGGAACTCTTCTGAGTCATGTCCAGATTTTTATCCATGAAAATCCCAAATCCTTCTGCACAGGTCTGGTCTCAATGAATTCCTCTCCCAGTCTGTGTTCATGTCTGGGATTGCCCTGACCTGGGTGCAGCACCTTGCACTAGGACTTGTAGAACTTCAGGAGCTTTGTCCAGGCCCACTCCTCAAGCCTGTCAAGGTCCCTTTGGATGACACCCCTTCCTTAAAGTGAATCAGCTGCATCTCTCAGTTTGGTGTCACCTGAAAACTTGCTGGGGCTGCACTCAATCCCTCATTTTATGTCATTGATGAAGACATTAAAAAGGACTGGTCCCAAAATGGACTACTGGGGGACACCACTCATCACTCATCTCCATCCAGACATTGAGCTGTTGACCATCCATCAGGTCCATATCTCTCCACTGTCCTGATATGTCAGCTTGGCAGGAAACACAAGCACTCACAGAAATAGGACAACACAAGCAGGAAACACAAGCACTCACAGAAATAGGACAACACAGTGTGTTAATTTCCACTGTAAATTTGCTTTCTTAGCATACCAGAGCAACTGAAGACATTAGGAACTAATGAAAAATACATATCTCTGTCTTGTACTTCTGGCTGAAAGTACCTTCAACCATCAATTAAATGCCAATCTGATTCCTTTTTCTCTTGAGGGAACAGTCCTTCATTCATTTTCTGCAATTAAAGTAAGAACTCCCATGCCAGGTTATTTTCTCAGTGGTGCATTCTTCATTATTCTTCATAAATTCTATGATATCAAAAGACTTACTACAGTTTTGTAATCTGCGGCAAATCAAAACTCTTTTACAGTGTTTTCACCATCCTGGCTATCATTTCCTCCATTATGTCACAACTCAGTCAACACTGCTTTCTGGGTCTAATTGAACTACAGTTATTTTGTAGTGAAATGTATATTATAAACACATAAAGATGTAAATTTCTGATGTGGTAGCCTTCTTCATGCTTTTGTAAGGGTGTCATGGCTTTAAGCAAACTCTGTAATGGAGCTTCACCAGGTGTATTCTAATGTGAATCAGAAAGCTATATTAAAAATACATGCATTCTCCCTCACATTTCCACAATATGTGTGGTTGAGAGCACCATGGAAAAATGAAGCTTCCCTGAATAACTAGCAAAGTGCATGACAGCACATTCAACAAACTTAGACCTAGAAATAATGCAATTTTTTTTTCCAAAAGGAGAAAAGCCTACACCATTGTTTGCTGATACATAAAAATTCTCAGAGCAGGTCTGGCCCAGACATGACGAATGAAGTAGATTACAAAACAGAGCTAGATCCAACCTTAATTAATCTATTGCTATCAGTATTTTATAAATCTATTATTTGGAGAATAATATTATTTGGAGAAAGAGAAGAAGTTCCCATGAGTACCAAAGAGGAAAAGTTATTCATATTATTTATGATATTTAGGTTCCTACAGCCATTCAGATGTAAAATAATTCCACCTCTGGGTAAAAGGTTATTTATAAGGGCAGTTTATTTAAACATATCAATTTTTGAAGGTGTTCATATGAAGATTTACTGTTGCTTACTCGATGGTGTGAATAATTCATTCTTTTCAAGACAAGCATACACTCATTTCAGAGAGGAAATGCCTCCAAAACCACATTTATTGACTTGGGGACCAGCATTCACCAAGCAACATCAGATAAGTAACTCACAGTAGGAAATAAGAGGAGCTTTAAGGAACATGCTGAAATGAGAAAAAAATTTTAAAAAAGGTTTTTGCCCTTTACTGTTCACAACAGTGTTGTTGTTTCTTCAATAATAAAACCTTATTTCGCATTATTAGTGCCAAAACTTAAAAAGACATTCTGGCTGTAAAATTAAGCCAATGATGTACCAAGAATAACTGGAAATAAACAACTGCATCCTGCCCTTCACAGTGACTGGAGCTCTCTGCAACAGGGGCTGGTTAAAAGGCCTGGCAGTGTACCCTGCCCTTGGAGAAATGTAACTGGTTGGTTTGGGGACACAGCCAGATCCACATAACTAATTCTGGTATTTGGCCCTGAAAGACTGCACAATGCTCCATTCCCAATCATGCAAGTGGAGCCCTCTTTTGGAGGGTCAGGTCTCTCAGGAAGTATTTAAGGGGGTTGCTAGGGCATGTAGAGAAAAAAATTAGGGAGGCCAAAGCTCAGTTCAAACTTAATTTGGCAACTTCTGTAAAGGATAATATTTTTTTTTTTTTTACAAATATATTAATGGCAAAATGAAGGGTAAGACCAACCTTTGTTCTCTCCTGGATGTGGGAGGAACTTAGTAACTGCAGATGAGGAGAAGGCAGAAGTGCTTAATGCCTTCCTTGCCTCAGTCTTAGTGGGAAGATGGCTTGTCCTCAGGACAACTGTCCTCCTGGGTTGATAGATGGTGTCAGGGAGCAGAATGGTCCCCCTGTTATCCAGGAGGAGGCAGTCAGAGAACTGCTGAGCCTCTTGGATGTTCATAAATCTATGGGCCCAGATGGGATCTGATGGGTGATGAGGGAGCTGGCAGATGAACTTGCAAAGCCTCTCTCCATCATTTACCAACAATCTTGGCTCACTGGTGAGGTTCCAGATGACTGGAAACTGGCCAGTGTGACACCCATTCACAGAAAGGGTGGGAAGGAGGATCCTGGTAATTATAGGCCAGTTAGCCTGACCTCAGTACCCAGTAAGGTAATGGAACAGTTTATACTGAGTGTCATCATGCAGCACATACAGAATGGCCAGGGCATCAGACACAGCCAGCACGGGTTTAGGAGGGGCAGGTTGTGCTTGACCAACCTGGTCTCCTTTTATGACCAGGTGACCCGTCTGCTGGATGCAGGGAAGGCTGTGGATGTTGTCTATTTGGACTTCAGCAAGGCCTTTGACACTGTCTCCCACAGCACACTCATGGAAAAGCTGGCAGCCCATGGCTTGGACAGGAGCACTCTTTGCTGGGTTAGGAACTGGCTGGATGGCCGAGCCCAGAGAGTGGTGGTGATGGTGCTGCATCCAGGTGGCAGCCAGTCACCAGTGGTGTCCCTCAGGGGTCTGTGCTGGGGCCAGCTCTGTTCAATATCTTTATTGATGACATGGATGAGGGTATTGAGTCTTTCATTAGTAAATTTGCAGACAATGCTAAGCTGGGAGCGTCTGTTGATCTGTTGGAAGGTAGGAGGGCTCTGCAGAGAGACCTGGAATGGTTGGATGGATGGGCAGAGTCCAATAGGATGCAGTTTAATAAGTCCAAGTGCCAAGTCCTGCACTTTGGCCACAATAACCCCCTGCAACATTATAGGCTGGGGACAGTGTGGCTGGACAGTGCCCAGGCAGAAAGGGACCTGGGGGTACTGGTGACAGCAGCTGAACATGAGCCAGCAGTGTGTCCTGGTGGCCGAGAAGGCAAACGGCATCCTGGCCTGTATCAGGAATGGTGTGGCCAGCAGGAGCAGGGAGGTCATTCTTCCCCTCCTGCCCAGTACTTGGCACTGGTGAGGCTGCACCTTGAGTGCTGTGTCTAATTCTGGGCCCCTCAGTTCAAGAAGGACGTTGAGATGCTTGAGCACATCCAGAAGAGGCAACGAGGCTGGTGAGGGGCTTGGAACACAAACCCTGTGAGGGAGCTGGGGTTGTTTAGCCTGGAGAAGAGGAGGCTCAGAGGTGACCTTATCACTCTCTACATCTTCCTAAAAGGTGGCTGTAGTCAGGTGGGGGTTGGTCTCTTTCTCCAGGCAACAACAGACAGAATGAGAGGACACAGTCTCAAGTTGTGTCAAGGGAAGTAAAGGTTGAATATTAGGAAAAAGTTTTTTTATGGAAAGAGTGATAAAGTATTGGAATGGTCTGCCCGGGGAGGTGGTGGAGTCACCATCCCTGGATGTGTTTAAAAAAAGACTGGACATGGCACTCGGTGCCATGGTCTAGTTGAGGTGTTAGGGCTGGGTTGGACTCGATGATCTTGAAGGTCCCTTCCAACCCAGAAATTCTGTAAATCACTGCCTGAGGCACCCGCCTGTGACGGCCTGTTCTAGACACTGATATAGATGTTGTAAGGTATGCTTTCTGCCAGATTTTATTAAAAAAACCCTCAGAATTTGCTGTAGAAGGGGTTAGTCTCTGATCTATAGTGAAAATGAAGTTAAAAGAAAGATTTTTGGACTAAGTGGAATGAAGCAAGGAATTGTGGAGTATGGGTGATAGATGATGGCAGACTGCAGAAGAATTTTTCACCAAAATCAAACAATCCAGAAAATACACAACTTCAGATAGAAAAAATGTTACCCTCTCATGTAAAGGGCACCCTACTGGCAATTATAAGTGTACTGGATTCACATTCAATTCTTTCTGCTGTGCTTTGAGTCCTGTTCACTCGGCAGAGCTGGGACTATCTCCCTATGCGTACATTCACATGCTGCAGCAACAACATCAAAGAACATCTGGCTTTTTTTCAGTGCCACTTTTTGCCTTCCAGAATGCAAAGCATTCGCTAACAATCCAGTATTTATATAAAAATGGATGTTTATTGTCTTACATTTTGAAGAGAGAGGGAAGGCAGGAAATTCTTAGATGTAAATATTCAAATGGAGATTTTCAGATTTTCTCTTCTATCTTCCCAAACACATAAAACAATTGAACCTCCACCCATCAGCAAGTTCACAGCAAATTACAAAACCAGAATATTTCTTTAACTCAAAACAGTCTTTCAGCTCACAAATTCAGTTACCATTCTGCAGTGAAATAGCAGAATTATCAGCAAGCCAACAAATTGCGACAGACGTGCCATAAAACCCCCTTATGCATTTAACAATACACTGCACATATTCAAAGTAGGTCATTCTATCGGTGTGAAATCCAATCAAAACTGCAAACTTAATATTATCTATAACAAACAAAGGTGTTTTGGCAGAGGCAGTCAGGACATCTCAATGTCTGTACAATTACTGAAGAATAATCTTCTAAAGATAATATTTTTCAGTCAGCATTAATTGTACACTTCCAAAAGTGTTGCAATAGAATTTGTAAGTGTAGCATGACTGAAACTCAAGAGAGAAGTGGAGAAACTCTAATCCTGTAAACTTTCAATAACTAGAATAGTTGCCTATGGTTTTATGGCAATATTCACACAAGTAATACTGGAAGTTATTTATGTTTGCAAGGTAAAAAAATTTAAATTTGCAAGGAAAAGAATACAAGTACTTCTGTTCTGGCATCTTTCCCATTAATGAAATGGGAAGACTATGAAGTCAACCAAAAACAAGTATTTACACACAATTCTTCAGAACTTTGATACCTAAGAATAAAGTTTTAAAAAGTAAAAAGCCCTGATTGGCAGGGCTGAAGGTAGATCCTTCTGTGATAAATGACCACAAAGCAAAAGTACTCCTTCCATTCAGGATTAGAATAGGATTAGAATAGGATTGGGATAAAGTTTTTTAAAAGGACACAAAGTATTTTTGATGTTATGGAAATCTACACCATTCATTAGCGAACAGTACTAACACAGACAGTTCAATCCAAGCCACTCTTCTTCACTTGCTGGCCATTTCTTTCAAACAAAAAACCACATCCTCTAAGAATCCATCTTCAGTCATGTTTACACCCTCACTCCCACTTTTATTATTCTTATTTCACTGCCTCTGTGAACAAACCAAGAACAGCAACTCATTGTGGTGCATGCTGCACAAACAGGCCAACATCAAGTGCTGCTCTGATGAGCTTGCATACAAAATAAGAAAATAGCCATGCATGTCAATAGCACAAATGCCCTTATGAACCAATGCAAAGACAGTCACAAGATGAGGAAAATGCTTTACAAAGCAACCAGAAGAGAACATGCCAAGTTAATATTTCAGAACATATGTGAGTTGATGTAGTTTCAAAATAGCTGTAATATTTTCCATTGTATTTCTCAAAAAACATTTGTGTTATTGAACCTAGAGCTTGAATACAAGTAAGCGGATCAGCTTTCACACACTGCCAGATAAATTCAGGATCAGTTCAACTCTACCCTAAAAGCACCAAAGGCTGTTCCAATATCAATAGTATTTTCCTGTTTTAATAATCATTATATTTGCTCATACATGCTTTGATTTTACCTTTCATGAATCTGGTACAATAAGCTCTGCATTTATAAGAAAATGAATAGGCCAGGGGAAAAGGTTATTTCCTTTGGCTCAGGCCTCACTCTTACTGGGCTGGGCAGAACTATTCTTGACCCAGTTTTATAGGTTTCACAGTTGGCTGACCCATCCATTGTCAACTGATACGGATGTTAGCTCAACATTGTCCTAGCAACCAAGAAAGCACACAGAGATCTGAAGGAACCCCAGCATTTAAACATAATCTGAGATCTCCCATTCAGCATGATCTAGGCAAGTGCAACAGAGAACACCAGCTAACATGGACTGGGTAACAAGCTGCTTTGTAAAAAAGGACAATGGCTCATCTGGCTAAAGCAGGGTGCGCAGCACGCTGCAAATGCATGATAAATAGTCTAAAGAACATGTGTCCAGTCTAGAGAACAAGTATCAAAATGGAATGAAGCAGATGTGACTATCCTGAAGTGTGTGCATACTGACACAAGGCTCTTCTCCTTCCAGCAACAAACAATAGGGTTTGTGCAGACTCTGAAAGGTTGAGAGTGTCCAAGAACAGCCATGGCAACCCTGATACCTCCCAAGAATCCAGTTTCAATATGCTGTTAATTACTTGTCCTTCCCCTTCTTGTGCTTTAATTGTAAGTAACAATGATGTCACACTTGGTAAAGTGCATCAAGTCCAGGGTCAAAGGGAAGCACTGCTGTAAATCATTTAGATTTAAAAGGAAATGTAGTAATGTAGTAAGCGAAGTTCACCAGTTACTGCAGAATCTCCACTTACATGCACTCCTCCAAAATGGCTTGGAGTTACCATGTTAATTTAAACCTGAAAATCAAGGTAAGAGTAAGAAAATGGAAACTTAAACTTCTTTTAAAATGTTTGCCAAGTTAAAAAATATTCAGAAAAAGAAGTTTAAGAAATAATAGCTCGCACTTGGAAAAAAGTCCTGTCTTTATGACTATGTTGATAGTTTATAGGTGTTAGCCTTGTAATTCTTGTAACAAGCTTCTTAATTATATTGTACTACTTGAGTTTGTTTCTGTCATGGGTTAAGAATGGTCCAATCAAAAACTATTTTTATTTAATTGGCAGATAGTTTGACCATTCAAAAGTAGGTTACGACTTTTGGGTAATACTCATATAAGCCGAGAGTGTGGGGAGGAGCTCCCTCTTTTCTTCCGGCTGGATCACAGGTAACATCGAGCAGCACAGAGCCTGGCCGGGCTCGGCCCAGACTGCGGCCCCTGGCCGGGCCCGGCCCGGGCCCCCTGAGAGCGCAGCTCGGCTGTGTCTGCCCCCCCTCCCCGGGAACAGCAGCAGCAGGGGAGGGGAAGAGAAGCCCCGGCGGCAGCCGCTTCTGTCACCGGCCGGGATCGAGGAGTGTTCCACCGTCCCCGTCCTCCCCTCCCAGGCGTGGCCCCCGGGAACAGCAGCAGCAGCGGGGAAGGGGAGGAGAAGCCCTGGCACCTGCAGAATGCTTCTTCCCCCCGCCCCCGCCCCAGGCCGAAAAGAACAGCGCGGCCTTCGGACTTTTTTAGTTCCCGCTGCAACAAAATCACGTGAGCAGCCCTGCAAGTCTGACAAGTTTAACTCTTTCTCTGCTAGCAAATGGATTTCTTCTGAGCACCGGCCTTTCCCTGAACGAAGGACAGATACAGTGATTAGACCATAAGGAGACACAGCATGGAGCTGAAGTCAGTGGAAAGAGAGTGAAAAAGATTTTAAGATAGAGGAGGAGGAGTGGCTGAAAATTCTAGCTAGACTTCTCTGAAACATAGGGACTGAACTGGGTTGTTCCTTTAAACCATGGAAAGATGTGTAATTTGGGGAGGTGATTGTTTTATGTGTAGATTTTTGAGCAAAGATATTGTGTGATAGACTGAGTAAAATTGATTTAATGAAGAAAAACCCTTTGCCTTGGATGAGACACCTTTAAAAGGCGACACCCCAATGTTGCAGTGTATTTGAGTACAGGGCCCACGTGTTCAGTATTGAGAATACTGTAAGTGGGTAGGATTGAGTTCTTTGAAGTCCTTGTGGACAAAGTCTCTATTGAAACGGAGAGACTCCTTTCCTGAAGAATTGATAAAAGATTATCTTAAAATGGTAAACTGGCTAAGGTTGCAGGTTATGTCTTTTTATGTTGAGTGTAGAAAAGTGAAAACTTGGAGAGGGAGGGAAAGATGTTTTGAAAGTTCCATTTGTTTTTTTTTCCTTCCTATTTTCATCCTTTCAGTGTGTGTAAATAAACTATCTTTGTAATTTAAAGATGAGCCTGTTTCGCTTTTATATTCTCCCAGTCAAATGAAATATAGAATATAATAAAACCATCACAGTTTCATTAATCATCTTTTATTTATTCTTTTGTATATTCAGAATATTTTTGGTCCTTCTTCCTGTTTTACATGTCCTGGATTATCATCTTGCTCTTCCAAGAAAGCTGCATAGATATGAGCAAAAATGTCACTTTTGGTTTGTCTATATTTCAGCAATCCACTTGGCATTCTACAGATGAATTACAGCTTTCCCATAGCTAAGGTATGTGTGACACTATATTCAGATTAGTACTCCTGTAGATTTGATGGAAAGCTCACATGTAAAAATCCTCATGAAATGGACTTGTACTGGAAAGTTGCATTTACTCTTAACAAGCTGTTCCTGCTATTACCTATAGAAAGAAAGAGAAAGTCCAAACATGCCATAGGAAGTTTAACTACAATAGGTCATAAAGAGATGGATTTTAAAGGGTATCCATGGTGCTCCCTTTTTCTTATTGCCGAGTCTCTTAGTGCACTCCACTCCAGCCAATTTCCCTCTTTTTCTAACAGGATTGTCCACTGGCATTGGGCAGCAGTCAAGGTGCTACTCTGTCATATATTGCTCCAAAACAAAGCAAATAGAAGGTTATTATCCCCACTCTTCCTATGGAATGAGCATAAGATGTATTTAGGTCATCTATCTACTAATACCAATGAGATTATTAATTTAAGTCCATAACAAGGAAATTCTTCCATTATATAGAGTTTCTAGGCCACAAAATCAGAGAATACGCTGAGTTGGAAGGTATCCACAAAGATCATTGAGTCCAGCCCCCTGTCCTGTCTAGGCCCATCCCTAAGAGTCACACCCTGGGCCTGAGAGCATTGTCCAAACCTTTCTTGAATTCCATCAGGCTTGGATTCGTTCCATGGGGAGCCTATTCCAACACACAGCCACATACCTAATATCCAATCTAAACCTCCTCTGACTCAGCTTTGTGCCATTCTTTCTGGTCATTTCTCTGGCCACCAGAGAAAAAAGATCAGTGTCTGCCCCTCCTCTTCCTCTCACGAGGAACTTGGCAACTGCAATGACTCCCCTCAGTCTCCTCCAGGCTGAACAGACCAAGTGACACCAACCTCAGAGCCATGCACTGACCTGATGGATTTGCCTTTTCTCATCAATATTATTAGGAGTCAGCATTTGCCACAAAAGCAACAGTTTTCAGAAAACAGTTTTTATTTTGTGGTTTACAAACTGGATCTACTCACTCCACATCTGTTGAGCCAAATGCTCTGGAAAATACATAACTTTATCTGATAGGATTGTTTGTTGGTAATGGCGTTCTTGGCTAGTACAAAGTATATGAAGTCCTTATATTGAGAAGGCAGGAATTAAAACAGACAAATCTAGAAATATAGTATACATTGGGAAATGCAGAGATTATTTGCTTAAATTGTTTCATTCTTGCAGAAACATTTCACCCTGGATGTTGGATAGTTCATCGCAATGGATGATGCTATTTTAGCTGAATATACTATATATTCTAATGTGGCAGAGAATAATCCTTAATGTGAAATCTTATTCGAACAATATTTAAATTAGATTTAAATTTAAACCATTTTCTAGATTTTAAAGCTTTGCATAGTGCACTTTAATAACTTTCTGGTATTCCAAGCAATTAGGTGGAAACCTACTCTTTCAAGTCCCTGTACAATAACAGATTCTAAAGTACCTATTCTGCCATCCTATATTCCTAATATGTCTACTTTTAAGAAGGACTATAAAATCAATATTTAAGTGGTATTTTTCTCAAATAAAGTTGAGTTTTTTTCAATTTCCTCTGGCAGTACAGACTGCTGTGGCAGACCCTTCACAATTCTGCAGGAAGAAATTTTTCCTTATTATTGAAGAGGGAATTGAGATTTACTATGGAACATTTTAAATTGAGCATTCATTAAATAGCATTAAAGAAAAAAGATTGGAAAAGTATATATGCTTTAATATCTTCAAGATTCACCACAGTTTGTCACCAACTTCTCCTAACTGATCAACATTATGTAACTATTTTATATAGTCATTCAAAACAGAATCAGAAGATATTAACTCAAGCTAAGATTACAAATACTGAAATAACTTTTTAGTTGAAACTTTTGATTTCTCATCTCGGAGTACATAGAAAACTCCTGATTGAAATGTCCTGCATTTGTGTTATTCCTTGAACTCTGCCACGCTTTCAGACTTGAGTAGGTGAACAACATTCAGCATGTAAGAAGTACATAAAAGAAGTAGAAAAAGACCACAAATAATTAGAGTATCCAGTGCTTTCACTGTCATGAGGATGTCTTATGATAATTCTCTCCATAAGACAATTCTCCCTTTTGTAAAGAGTATTTGTGTTCCATTGTCAAAAATAAATTCACTTGCATTTCCACACCTGCTGAAAATAATAGAGAGGGAAGAAACAAGGAGTGATGTCACCAACTGTGACATTAATAAATAGCCAGAAGTGCTACACTAAAAAGTAATGCAGAACCAGTTAGACCTTTCATGTCAACAGTAATATTACCCCATGATAAGTGTGGTTAGAAGGACAGCTTGGAACCAGAGTCAGCAAATTCTTACTGCCTTATTGTTAGATTTAGATGTAAAACTATTTTTTAGAACAATTTTAATTCCTGTATTCAATAATTCTTAATTAAAAACAACTGCAGGTCTCCCCAGGTTTTGGAGGAAGAGTGCATGTGAAATGCCAAAAACATATAAGTACACAAGTTTGAAGAAACTTAAAATGAACAGTTTTGCAATAACCATAAACACCAACAAAGTCACAACTCACACAAAAAGAGAAGGGAACCATGTAAGAGTCCCTCAGCCTTTCAGTACCAGCCAAACAGTACCAACACCACCACAGCTCACAGGACAGAGAGCAATAATTTCATGTTAGAAATGCAAGGGAAAACTAAGCTACTGTTTCTTTAATTCTTACAGATATCACAGGCAGCTGAATCTTCGGGTTTCTTTGTCTACTCTTCTCTAATGCAACAGGTGACTCATGGATCACCTCCCTGACCTCCAGGGAGTATATTTTATCAGGCCTTTTTGCCTCTGTTTTATCATCTACCAGCCGTTTGGTAACAGCATTCTAAAATGTTCATGTACTCATTCTTCTGATGACAACAGGACCAGATGGCATAAAGACAAAAGAACAAAAAATATACTCATGATACAAGTCATATATCAGTCTTATTTCCAAAATGTGGCACTGTACAAAAATTACTAGAGAATGGCTATTCTGACCATGCTTTGAAAACACAAGCCTTATATTAAAAATGTGCATTCTGTCATCTTCAACTGTAGTAATTTTTATGCAGAAGTCACAGATATAGATAGAGGCAAATCTGATGGTGGCTGTTTATTGGGCTATGTAAGATGCATTGGTCATTTTTCCATCAATGATAGTTAGAAGCACTAAATTCTGCAGTTTGTAGATATTTTGTTAAAGAAATATTTCTTCTTATATCAACGGTCTTTTTCTATTACTGCATCTTTCATAAGCTGAGATTTTTGCTTATTTTGTGCACACATGAAATTCAACGTGAAAAAGGTTTGTGGCAGAGGAATCGGAAATGCTGAAAATACCACAGAGATTTTATGTGAGATTACTTAGCGAATGCACATTTTTTAAACAGCTAAAAAGCCCTGTTCAGAAGACTGTAAGAATGGAATTTCATTTGGAATGGCCATGGGAAAAAGAATTTTCATGATAAAATAAGGGGTTTACAAGGAATGCTCAGATTTTAAACTACTAGTTGGCTTCCAATTTCTTCAATGACAGCATTCAAATCACAGCACACAAAATAAAGGATCAATGAGAAAGGAAAACTGATTTTCCATATTCTATAGAATTCAATTTCAAGTAAAGCACTTGAAGAAAAAATTAATCTAATCCAGTTAAAGAATAAGGTTTTAATTAGGCAAAGGCATTACTTTTTTTTTTTTTAATTATATCCCTCTGTTCCATAGTAAGAGTTCAGAGTTCAGAAGAGGTTATGATTTTCCATTACTAAATGAACTCCATCATAGAATCATGCAAAGGAATATTTTCCCCAGTGAGTGGTAAGATTTTTCACTTTCCAAATATGCTGCAAGGATCCTATGAAGCTCAGAGACTTTCACTAATAATTTGTTTCCTTGTAGATCAAAAAATCCCAAATCTATGTAAATCTAGGTAAATCCAGAATCCCATAGTTAAACTGTTTGTCTTTTCATGCCCATAGGAAGATATTTTACGCAATATTTTGGACTGAAGTAGAGGAACTTTTGTTATTTGTAACTAACCAGGCCTGTAGGAACAAAAGAGCTGTTGCTACCATTTCCATGGTAGCAAAAAAAAAGACGTTAAAGTTTTTTGCTTCTAGTAAGCTCTACATGAGAAAGGTTGTTCTCATCTACCTAAATTACCACATGTATTGGTAAAAGACAATAGTATTGTGCAAGATATAAACTCACCTTTAGTTTCCTCAGTGTCCAAGAAGTAAATACATAATTCGTAATGTGATCTGAGTTATGAAAGTCATGAATCCTGAAATTTGGTTCCTTGTAGTCAGGACAAAGAGACACATGAACAGTGGGTAGAGCCACGTATGGCACATTAGCCACAATTTGAAACCTTGTGAAAAAAAGCTTTTTCTCCCATGAAGCCCTCTGGAGAAAAGGACCAAGAAGAGTGCATACTATACAAATTAAAGGTGAGACCAAACAGTCTGGGGATGGGGATTATTAAATTCTACAAACTAAAAGATTCATTTTAAAAAGTAAACTATTTGTTCTTTCAAGGAGAAAGGATAGTTGTTATACTTCTCAAAAATTAAGTTCCTGATTAAAGATCAAGAACCTACTGTAATTTACAGCTGGTGTCAACAATGCTTCTCTTCTCATAGGCATAAAAATTTTGTATCCTCCCAACACAAGTATATATGACAATCATTAACAAAAAAGTTAGGAACAGGGCAGTCAAATGTAATCTTTTTTTCAAATTTCAAGTACTGGCATATTTTAATGTTAGATATGCAAGGACCATGCCTAAATAAGCCATTAACTGATTCCTCAACAAAAAAAAGAAAGCAGGTATCTGAAATCCTGAAAAATAACTCCTACTTCTGCTTCAAACCAATGGCAAAAGCCACTGGGAGGAAAAAAAACAAACAAAAACAAACAAAAAAAACCCCTCCCATGCATTAATTTAAAATTCCTTGGTTCCTGTTGTTGTACATGGCAATTTCAATGAGGGCAACCTCAGGTAAGCATAGCTCAGTAAATCCTCTGTCACACACTTTTCAGCTAAGAACTCTTAAAGGTTTTACAGTGATTAAAATTCTTGTGGCTGAGAGTAGTTGATATCGTGCATTCAAACCATTTCACCTTATTTTCCAATTTCCTCATTCCGATTTTCATTTTTTTCACTAGGTGCCTTAAAGTTTCATTTTATTGGAGCACATACTTCTGTGAATATTTAATACAAAACATTGTGTTCACTATTCAGGTCTCTGAGAACACTGAAATCAACTAAGAATTTTAACTGCACTCCAGTCGCTTCACCATGAAATCTTTGTATCAAAAGATTCATACCAAAATGAAATATTTTTATAACAGATATTTTCCTTAATTTCTGGTGTTAGGACAGCTTATATTGTCACATTTCACACTGCAGTACAGTTTTCGTTTTCCCTTTCACATTTTCAGTATGCAAATTTCTTAGAAATTCGTTCATCAAAAGCCCTGACATCAGAAACTGAAAGAATTCATTGAATATCTTTCAAGCCCGGTTGATGGCACGAAACAAAAAACATGTTATGCTCTTGAACTAAAATACCATGTTATTCCCAGCTGTACAAGAGAAAATGCCACTTCAAAAGAAAAATCATCAGAACATTTAAAGGAATAAATTTTCAAGGATTTCAGGAACGCTTGATCCGTGTAAATGTCTGGGAAGTAAATGCTTTCAGAGGCAGTGCTCAAGCAGTAGGCAAAAGGGTTTCCATTTATAAAATGGTTCCTATTTAAGTGAAGGAAGGGAGTGCCCACTCTCGCTAACACGCCGGGGGCTGTCGCTATGCTGCCATTAAAGCTTTCTCTCAACTCATAAACAGAGCCATTTCAGTTTAAATGAAAAGGGGAAAAGTCATTAAAAAAATAAAGAACATGTAAAAGGAAGAGACATTTTGCGAAACAATTGCACTAAGCTTTTGGAATCACAAACAATAGGGTTGTTCAGTAGAAAGAAAACCCCCGGCTACAGTGACTTTAGCTCAGGCAATTTATTAAGTAGCCTTTTGATATCCAAAAGGACTTTTTCTTTTTAATTAATAAAAAAGCACAATGCTGAGAGGATCATGGGAAATCCTACACATCCATCCTCTTTCTAAGCTGAACTACAAAAACAACCAGATATGAAATATTACACAAAGCTTCAAAAATTTGCTCCAGCATGTTTTTGGCAAGATTTTAGGCTTTGTCTAGCAAATTCTTGCATCTGGAATTCCTTTTTTAGTTAATGGGAACCAAGGACTTCCAGGAGTGAGCACAGGTGTACTTGGAAATGGCACTTTCTGCTTCAGCAAGAGGAAACCCACCTTCTGATCAGCAAACATGAACTGATTAAAGAAAGTTATATGGCAAGGACAGAGACACCAATGATTGATTGCACTGTCAGGTACTCCTCTATTTAAGCCCTGTAAAGGTACAATCAAGGAGAGGATAGCAATATATGCTGTAGCTTTTTCCAACATTGTGATGTGCCAGTGAACAATTATTTTCCTTCTAGCATTGTTTCTAGATTTCTGTAGCAATCTCTAATTGAATATATCACTTTTCAAAGCTTCCAGTTTATTTTCCCTACCTAATTCCCATTCTTTATGAAATTTTATGCGAATTGTGTATTTTCTCCCCGAAAATTTTCAACAGTTTTGGTGTTTTTACAAAACTGGTTGGAATAACACATTGGTATTCTGGTGGATCCATGTTGGATGGAACAATTACAACAAATGAAAACTCATTAAAAACAATTGTCAAGAAGTAACTTCTGCAAGAACATTTTAAACCATTCCTCATACTTGAACAGCACTCAGTCTTTGGACAGAGTAGAATGTGCCTTCAGGGTTTTCCTTGGCAAATTAGGAACCAATCAAAGATTTTAGTAGTTACCAAGGTAAGTACCTTGAAAGAATCAATGTGAAAAAATTGATAAATAAAGAGAATTCTCATTTAATTGTTTATTTTTTTATTTATTTTATTCAGGGGAAAGAGCATCATTTGAAGAAGCAACAACTGTAAGGCTGCTTCTCCACAAGTTAAACATCAGTTTCAGGTCTTGCAGTGAAACAGGGAAAAAAGTCACTGACACTTGGCACAGTAAAGGTAGAAATAACTGCACCAATGGGCTTGAAATGTCCTTCCTTACAGAGGAGCCAAATTCAGATCTGCTCTAAGCAGTAGTAAATCCATTAACAGTAACAGCATATTCAATTAAAGTTGCATTTGTCATAGATCTGAATGCAGCATTATAAACCCACATTAACAGCAGAAAGATTGTCTATTCCAACTCTACAGTATGGCAGGGTTGAGTGCAAGAAGGTAACCTCAGCCTCTGTAAAAGGGAACTCTGTTGAATGTTAAAAGCTGAAGTCAGAGCCAAATTACAAACCAATTTGCTTTCTGCATGTCAAGCAAAATGAATACCATTCATTGGCATGAATGCCTGCTTTGAAGTGTAAGAAAGGCCCTTCTCTTTTCCAGGAGATGTGTAATTTTGAGATCAGATGATAAAAACTGGGAGGGGTCATAAAATAGTTAACCAACCAGAACATGACACACAATGCAATTGGGTGTTATGTCCCTATTATAATGAAGTACATAATTTTCCTGGCCCCTCCTGTACAGATTCCACCTCTGCAGTGGAAAAAACAGTGAGTTTTGGGCATACATTTCTTCCATGCCACGTTATTAAGTCAGAAGGTTCATGATTCCACACCAGATTGCAGACTCCTGCAGCATTCCATTGCTGATTAGCAAGTGTGTTGGAAGCCCACATTTGTCCATTTATATGCAAGACTGAAAATGGCCATTCTCCCATCCTCTAGAGACACTGGACACCCACTTCCCTACAGAGTCTTCTGGGTTACCAGTTTATCTTCAGCCATTTTGGATGTAGAACTTAGCTCCACAGATCACTTTTTCATGATAATATCAATAAGTTGCTTTTACAAGTCAGGTCACTGTTTTAATAAATGTTCTTTGGGCAAATGTTCTCTGGACAAATGTTCTCCTTAATTATACTGGCACAACCGTATCAACTTCAGCAAGGCTGAACAAATATAAACAAGAGCGAATGCTGGACACATGATTTCAAATCAACAACTAGCTGGTCCTAGATGAAAGACTCTGGATAGACTTTAACGAACTTAGTTCCCTTGCTAATTGATTGAGAAATAAAACATAACACAATCTCTGGAAAATATATCAAGAAGGTACTCAACAAGCGTGAATGAAATAACAAGAATGAAATAACATGGATTCATAAAAGTCCAGTGGCAAAAAATAAGGAAACAATTGAAGAGGCAAAACCAAACAAATGAATTGATTCTATCTATGAAAACATAAGATAAAATCCTAAAATCACCAACTGAAAGTTGAATCTAACACTTCTAAGTCAGTAACAATCCTTTGTAGTGTAATGTAAATCACAGAAGAGAAAAGCATTCTTAAATTCCATTATTTAATAGTTAATTATGCATACTCCTACAAGATGAGAATATGCTATTAAGAAATACTTTCTCATTTAGGAAGTGGAAGAAGAGGTTCTAATTGCTGAATAAAGAAGCTTACTGTGCATAAATGTTTGTCTGGTTTGATCAAAATATTCAGTCCTGTTTTATGTGCATGAGTCTAGGTTTTCTTGTTTTGATTTTAATATTTATGCCTTCTGAATGCTCCTTCCCCATGAGAAAGCTTCTTTTATTTAGTTGCATTTGCTTTCATGGTCATTCATTTCTGTAAACTTGATCAGAATAAATTTCAATTTCAGCCTCACAGTTTCCTAAATATTTGCTTATTTGGACCAGATACTTTAGAGCCTCTGTATAATTAGAAAACCAAAATCCAGATTCGCATTACACCCTTGCAAAAAAAGTCTGCAAGGGAAAAGGGCATCTGCATAGATTCATGTAGGGTTTACCTTAGAGGGTTCTACAGTCCACCTTCTCTCCTCACAGGGTCATTCTTTATCACTTTTATCGCTTTCCCAGGCTAGCTTTCTGACAAATCTCTGACTATGAAGTCCACCAAAAGAAACCGCTTTTAGAGAGTCCTCTACCTTTTCTCTTGGACTCAAAACGGTTTGCTCATCCCACAAATAAACTCACTAATTATAAGGTTTTGGCGTTTCCACAGATACTGGTTTTCAGGTTTGCCTATGCCAAGTTGGAACTTCACAGTATCAGTTGGAAACCAGAGTGTCAATTTTTGGGGGGTATTTTTGGAGGGGCATGTTATAAACAAAATTAAAATATTTTGTATCTGGTAGATGACACCCGTCTCTCCTCTACTAAAATCATGTGTCAAAACCAAATCTGGATATTTTGAAGCCAGGATTTAAAAATTATTCACCTAAAGAGTTCTATCAATGCAGAACATTGATTTTTAAGTTTGTTTTTTTAAAAAACTAGGGAAGGGCTAAAGAACTGGAAGGAAGCTGGAAACCATGAGGCATGTGTTTACCAATTTTAACTGCATTATTATTATTCCTTCTTTTCGTGAAACAATTAGATATGCACAGAGAAGGATTTGACCCTTTAGATTTTAACAAGACTAACATTAAATTCAAGACTAACAATAATTTTTTTGCATTACTGTGTATGAGGTGTGATTTGTCTTTGCCCATATGCAAGATTTTGAGCACAACAAACTGAAAAATGTAAAATTGTTGCAGACAATTAAATTTTTTTTTTTATTTTACAAAAGCTGGGGAAACAGCAGGTAGGGAACCTACTAGGTCATCAGCATGGAATAAGCTACAAAATAATGGCATAAAAACATCCAGCTCGCATCCATCCATACTTCCAGAACTATGTCAGCAAATTCAAGACTTACAATAGCTGTAGACTGGGAGAGTACATAATAGTTGAAAGTAAGCCTTCTATAAAATCTTCTAACAGCCAGAAACTACTGATTACATTTTTTGTTCCTAACATAAGTTTTTTTCTCTTTTGCATGAAGAGAAAACAATGCTTTCAGGCTTCCCTAGTGAGAAAGCACAAAAAAAGAAGAAAGTAAAATGCTAAATAGCTTAGTGGTTTACAACCATATTCAACAGGATATGTAAATTACTTGCATGTTGAATCTTGTTGAACCAGAGTTCTCTAAAACTTTAAAATAAGAAATCATGTTAAAACATTGATATAGAAGAGGTGCGTAGTCTGCTGTTTATAACAATATGTGTAATCACAGAAACAGAGAATTGTACAGGAAGGGACCTCTGGAGCTCATCCAGTCCAATCCTCCACTCAAAACAGACTATTTCAGAATGAGATCTACCTTTGAAGATAAGCCAGGTTGCTCAGGCCCTTGTTCAGTTGAATTTTTATAATCTTGAAGTATGGAGATTTCACAGCCTCTTCAGGCAACATTTTTCAGTGTCTGACTACTCTCAGAGTGAAAAAATTCTTCCCTATCACCTCTTAAAAATTTCCTGAGCTGCAACTTTTACCTGTTGCTCCTTATCCTGTCATTGTGGCCTACTAGAAGCCTATAGCTACATTTTCTCAACATCCACTTAATTGATGTTGAGGAGAGTCATAAGATCTTCTCTTAGTCTTTTCCACACACAACAAACCAATTCTCTCCATCTCTCCTTAAATGCCACGTGCTCCAGCCCATAACTGCCTTGATGGTGCCCTGCAGACCTTGCTCCATTGTTGACTTCTGACTGGGTAATCGATCACCTAATGTACAATAAACTGCCCAAAGGCATGGATTTGTCAGATGTCAAATCTCCTGGAAGAAAGTGGAATAAATATATCATGACTCAGAAAATTCATCCACTACTCAAGACATTGCATATAAGAATGGAGCCTTTTGAACTTATCACAGAAAATGATCCCTTCTGTAAAACACCTTCTAGTGTAGCACAAAGAGTCTGAAGGATACGAAAAGCATTTTTAAAAAAGCAGTGGAATGCAGGTAGCAGTGGAAAAGAGACAAAAATCTTAAAATCTTTTTAAGAATGTCACTAATAGAATGTTACTGCAGTATCAGACAAAACTAGAGAGTGGAATTCAATGACCGGCGAGAAATGGAATTTAAGTGTTCTTCTTTCAAACCTGTAAGAATCTGTAGAGACAATGATAAATACCCACAGAATGGTCACGGGCATTGAAAAACATAATTATTAGATCTCTGGGAGCTTTTTTAATTTATCTAGGAAATTATCTAGATAAATTTGAAGACCAGGTATGAGTGGCTTACAGTTTAGCTTTTCAGGAAAGTAGAAAAGATAATTTAAAATTGAGAGCAGATAAAATGAGAGAACTGGGGGAAACAACTGCCTCAGGAAGCAGACAAATGCTGGGATTCGCACCCACAGCAGCACAAGAGCCACCAGAAACCAGACAAGTCCCAAAAACAAGGCAGCTCGAAGAGATTAGGATGGAAGCTTTGATTAGAGTTGCAGAGCACCCTATTTCACTTCATCATATGCTGGTCTAGCTGTCACTTTGGAAAATGACACAAGACACTGTTCTGGTCTCTTTCCTAGCGTCATCTTCTTCCTCCCTACCTGGAAAAATCACATCAGTGGGATTATGGCAAGGCAGATGAAGAAGGAAAGAGGGAATTCTGTCCATTTTTTACCTGAACACAACTAAACTCTAAATAGAGGGTAAAGGGTATGGCATGCCATGTTGTCAGTCAGCAGTGTCTATTCTGCCCAGAAGGACAAAGTACAGCTGATAAATCAAAGGGAAAGAGGAGTGTCACTGCAGCCAGTAGTCCCCTTGTTGTGTGACATGGAGGAATACTTCCCGCCACACTCTCTCCCCATGCACTGCTGGAGCTGCATGTGGCACCCACAGAAACAGCAACCACCACATTCAGTTTACAGCTAATACTGGCACTTTATAATCCATCCGAAAACAAGAAAGCGCTCTCTGTCTCAGGGTCTTGCTATGTTTCCAAAGATTTTTCTTGTCTTACAATATCATGGTTTTCTTTAAATTCCCAATTCAACTTAAAAAATAGTACTATAGGAGTTCAAACACTAAGGAGAAGGTGGGTAGAAAAATAGTCCCAGGGAGAACAGGAAGGCCCCTTTGGGTGGTAACCTGCATTTAGACTGGCTCAGCGTGCTTGTGACCCTACAGTTTCACTCTTACTAACCATTTTTCTTTCCCAGAAGAAGGAGTTCTTTATTTTACTGTATACTTTGACAAGAAGTTTCAGTGACTGCTTAACCTCTACCATATAAGCAACTCTATTTGACGCTAACACAACCAAAATATTTTCTAAGCATAGCAGCAAACTACTTTGCAAAAATCCTTTTCAAATCTGCATTTTATAAATTATATTTGGTTCCGTAGTATTAGTTGTTAGTGTCAACATGTTCAGGAGAAGTATTTGGTTACCAAGAAAATATAATTTCTATTAGTGTTTCAACAAGAAATTTTCTGGACTAAAGAAGCAAAACAGAATCAGAGAAGGAATCTATTCTCCTCTTGTTTGAAATCTGATTATCAAATACCTTAGGAATAGGTATCAAAGTAAATAATTCTGTTTGTCTGCAGAAGCTGGCAACCACACTTTACAATTCCATTCAGAATTATCAAACCATAATCTGAAAACAAGGTAACGCAAAAGAAGCCCCCAGTAAATCTAACTGATTGCATAGGAAGGTTTTTCCAGAACCTTAGTGTTTCTGTAACTGAAAGCCCTTTCCAAATTTTTTGCATTCTTTTGTTCATGACCAGTCCAGATGTTTTTCTTGTGCCAAATTATTCTTCAGGTTGAAGAGTTGAAACAACTTATCTCTATTTACTTTCAAAGTAGCTTGCTGGCCTCCCAAACTATAAAGGGACATGCAAGGGACAGATCCAGAACTTCATTTGATAGTGTCAGCTGCCTCCTCTCTGTTACCATAACATGAAAAATAGCATTCCAGTCCTCCCAGGTCTACCTGAACTGCCCTCTGCAAGAGACAAGCAGAATAAGAGTAAGCAACCCACAAATTTCTTCCTTAGCAAAAACCACATGTATTTTCACTGCAGAAAGACAGCACAGAAGTCTAATGCTACATCTGAACATCCTAAATTTGAATGAAAAACAGATTTTCAAGATGATTGATTTGGAAAGCATGAAATCTAGGATCTTGTTCATGGGCTGAAATTTGGTATTCTTGAACAACCTCCTAAGAAAGAGCACATCACCATTGTTTTTATAGGCACTATTATCAAAAACAACATGCCTGGGAGAACAATAGGATTTCTAGGAACATTTTTTTTTTAATTTTCAGATCAGGATAAAGGTAATATTTTCAGGAGATTGGAAAGATAAAGCCTTCAGAAACTGAGGAGAAAAAAGTAGACTAAAAAATTGGTCTTTTCAATTGCATAGGTTTAATTTACAGTACAGTGACTGATTATCAGAGCATGGGGAAAATCCTGCTGATATTTTCAAGGCTAAACTTAGAGCTTGGGGAATATAACTGTCTCCAGGGTGGAGTTTTTTTCCCTTTTTTAAAATCTCAGCTCCACTTTTGTTTCTTCCAAGACAGTGAAGTTCCATGACTTTGAGCAGGGTTAGGTGCTCTGAGTAGAGCTTTCAATCTATCATCTAAACTCTGAAAGATTCCTCCTTATTTTTATCATCTTAGTTGGAATGAAAGAAGCATTTTCAGCTATCTTATCAGCTAGCATTGCAAGACTCTGTTCTCACTCCCATCTTAGGATGTATTATTAATGATAGAAGAGAACAGCAGGCAACAGAATTTTACACAAATGATGGTGCTCAGTACCATGCCAAGATATTATTAATGTAGCTTTTTATGAAAACAAAAACAGCTTTGAAATACAGCCTGTAGTTCTATGGTTTAATATTTCAGGACAGGAGTTTTCTGTAGTGGACATTTTGTTTCAGAACAAAAATCAAGATGGCTCTAGGTCAGCATGCTCATGTCTCTGTGTGTGCTTCTACTCCCTCTCCCCAAATTATGCACATTCTAAATACATCCTTGGTGCTTTTTATCCCCAATCTATAATCCTGAAGGAAACTTGAAAACAGAATCAGTTGTTTTTGTTGAAAAGTGCAGTAAGAGTCCCATATCACAGTCCTGCAAAAACAGTTATTAAATCAGAACAGGAACGGAATCTAAGTTGGTTCGCTTTTAAGGCCTGGTCTAACTGCCAACAGTTGTCCAAAAAAAAAAACAACCCAATAAAAAACTTCACTGTTTAACTTATTTTCATTATCAGAGCTGTTTTGCTTGCTGTTCACATTATTATTGTGGAGAATAAGAAGAGTTGATCCAATACTAGTTATTCCACACTGAGGCTATGAATACCAGGATACTGAAGTTCTCACCCAGCAAAGGCGAGAACCTGAAACTTCAGTCAACGACAAAATAATGCAAAGTATCAGTTTGGATCTAACAGGAGTCAGGTATCAGCATTGTCCTTTTACTTTGCAAAACACCCAGCAGTGGAGCTGTGGCTTGCCTAAAGGAGTTTTCTCTCAGCAGTTTCCTGAAAGCCAGAGAAAGATGAACTTCATTTCCACCAGTGAACTGTAACGGGAGAGCTCTGATGATACATTACGCATAAGAAATGAGTCATGCTGCGGTTTCCTGCTTCACTTTATTGAGTGCAGAGCTGTTTGGCCTTTTTCTCCAGCCATGACCCTTCTCCTGCTCAGAAGTCCTTGAAGATAGCTCTTTCTTTTCCCAGTCTCCATAGTTACAGTAAGGTTCAAGGATACAAGTTTGTTATGCAGACTCTTACTTTTGGCCCAGAGGCAAAATCTTACACCCACATCTTGTAAAATCTTGTAAAATCACCGTGGCAAACAACAGCCTGAAAGACAGACAAGATCAACAACTACACAGCTAGCTTATAACTGCACCAGTGTTTTTAAAATAATCATTATTAAGGATCTTTATTGTAAATTCCAAATAATTCTACAGGCTGTCTTCCTGATGTCAAACTCCTCCAGAAACAGCAGTATGATGATTCTGAACAAACCAAGAGCTGCCTGCTGATTGAACTTGATAGGGCCAGAAATTCAGAGCACTCTAGGTGTAATCTACTGGTTGAAAGGAAATTTGTGCAGTACCTGATAATTCTTTTATCTAATAAGATAATGCATTCTCATATATACATCTTATTAGAAGGTAATGGCTTTATAATCGTGGTTCAAATATTTTGCTAATAGCTTAAATATCAGTTAGGTATGGGAAAGGAAAGCCAATCATGAAGTGGAAGTGCCTGAAGAGAAAGTAAAAAATCAGTGCTCTAAAGTGTGTAAACAAGACATGATCCAGAAGAAAAAAAAAAGGCAGATGGTCCCTTTTGACCCCATGATGTGTGCAACAGATTATCAGGGGTACACAACCATGGATCTGCTTGGAAGACAGCCAGGCTACTCCAGTTCATGTCTAACTGAACTCTTGTCCTCGAAATCAAGAACAGTCCTGGCTACAATACTTTTAGTATGTGAATGTGAAGTGCCACAGGTTGCTAAATTTTATCATTTTTCTATATGCATACACATGCAACTGCCCACTGTCAACCTGCAGATTACATACAGTACCTGTGGATTTTTCACATGAAATATTAAAAATGTCATTCTTTTGACCAAATCATCTTCCTCACCTGCCTCATTGATCTCTTTGTCCTCATACCATCTTAACATATATTTTCTCATTTTTTGATATTTTAGAAAGGTCTTCCACACCCTTTCTTATTAGCTTCTTTCAGAATAATTCCATTTATCTTGGAGCAGAAATGACTGGCCATTGCTGCTTCTTAATAATTACATAGTTATCTCTTCTCCAGTGACAGTCTTATCTTCAAACTCCTTAATATTTCTGGAAAGCTCCTTGAAACATATTCTTCATGAGAGGGAGTTTCACTTTGGCAACTCATGCAGTTTTCTTTTTGTTGGAGGCAGAACAAATTCCTCTGAAGGGCATTTTTGTCATCATAAGTATTATTGTGGTGACAAGCAAAAGGCATTTTGAATTCTTCTCTGGTGTGCCCACTGCTCAGAGACTTAGCTCTTCTAAAGCCTTTATAACAGCATCAGAGAGGGGAAGTGCAAGCAAAGCTCTGAAGATACGTGCAAGCATTTATGCACCATTACATGTGGGACTCAGATTCAGCAGAATCTTGTGGTTGTCTCTTCACTTTCATTCCCTGGATTTCCTCATAATAAGGGTATAAATTACAATGTACCAATTAGGATGATAGTTATTGCTTGGGAAAAGGCTACTGAAAGGAAGAAAACTCTTCCTTCAAAAACGTTGGGAAGAGGACATTCATTGATGGGAATAGTTAATTTTTATGGAGTCTGTTCAGTCTGGTTTCTAAGTGCAATCTTAAGTGGTGCTGAAAGCCCTGCAGTAAGATATAAAGTATATGATGCATTAGAGTCTCATAGCACCCAGTGCATGATTCCCAGTCTTCACATGAGAACAACTTTTAAGACTAGATCAACCCTGGGATAAATATTGGGATAAATATCTATTCTGCCAGCTATGCATCAGTACAGACCCCAATCTTCCCTACTGCCTTGTTAACACTGAAAAGTCACATTTAAATCCCAAAGCTACATCCACAGTGCTGGTAAGTGACTATCACTGGCCTCAGTCACCCAAATATAGATGGAAACCCTTGAAATACTTTCTCCAGTCACTGGTAACCTAATTCAAATTATTTATCTAAAAAAATGTTTACATCTTCTAGTCATTTTAATTTTTGTGTTGCAATTTAGTTCTAACACAGGTTGTCATATCTCCCATCAATTTCTGAGAATAATAAAATGTGAGCAAGTTACAAAATAATGTTTCTGTGAAAGAGCTTGTAGGACAGGAGTTCAATAATTTACTAACCATTTTTCTGGACATATTTTACTATAATTTGCAAGGAGATGAGGAAATAAAAATCAGCTTTTTCTGCAGCAACTCCTGATGTGATACCAGGTACAGGTGATACCATGAGATTAACAGTACAGGCAGTAAGTCTGTGCCTATACCCTCAGTTGCAATGTCCCTAAACCCTCCTCTTGTTTTGCCTGTGAACAAACTGTTAACCAGGTACTGGGATCCCTACAAGTGGATTAGCACAATCTGGCAGAGCACTTCCAAAAGGCACTGTGTTCCTGAATTGTTTCTGAACTTGTCTGTGGGTGTCTGGACACACAGCCAGAATTATTTGTTTCAATGGTCCTTAAGATAATTTCCCAGGCAATTCCTTCATCTGTGAAAGATTGTATCTGCTGCTGAGGTATGGGAGCCTGAAGAAAACCCTCAGTATTCATAAAATATTTTCTCCTTATAAAATGGGTGAGTTCCAGCCAGACCTAAAATCATTCCTGGTTTGCAATCCACTAATCCAGGTGTGTAAACTGCAGCAAACTTTCACTTCCACCAGACCTTGGTTTTGCTTTGCCTAAGCACTGTACAACCCAAGACTCACCCCTGGGTGTGGACGTTGTTATCCCCCCTTATCAACACTGTGCAAGGGCTAAAATTCAGGTAACAGCCCTTACTACTTGTGCCTTACAAACATACCCAGACAATTACTGCAACAAGGGGCAAGGATAAAGAAAACACTGGACAAGTTTTAAAATAATTCCTATGTCAGAATATATTACAAAGTCTTCTGTGCCCTATAAAGAATAGCTTTACATTCTTATTTCATGTCTGAATGATATAGAAATCAATGAAGCTTATACTAAGGAGAGAAGTCAAAGAACTTTTTTAAATAAAGTGAAATTGTTTTTATCCTCCTGAAGTTTCAATAAAATAACAAGGGTAAGAGCTGCCAGTTTTCTGAAGCAATTGGTATATAATTTATTTCACCACTGTTGCTTTCTTATTTGTAGAATTGAAACACTTAATGCTGAAAAAGTGACCTGTAATTTTCAAATTAATCTTGATGCCTTGGGAAGGCTGACCTGAAACAGAGACTGGACAGAGCTAGAGAATAAAGTAGGTATTTATTGAAAGGCCTCTAGGACACACCTTGGGCAGGACAAGAGCCTGACCAGGGCTACACCCAAGGTAGACTAAGAATGGTCACGAAACGGCTGACTGGTCACGAAATCTTACATTTTTATAAGTTTGGCTCCATTTGCATATTGGGGTTTAATTGTCCAATTACAGCTTCAGGTTGTCAGGTCCCATCCTTCCTGTTCCTCCCTCCAGTCCACTGTTGTTTATGCTTTTGGCCTGAAAATTGTCCTTGGTCTTCAGCAGGAAAGGATTTGTTTTGTCTACCTACTCTGTGAAAAGAGCTTACCAACACTTAATATGAGGCTCAGAACTACACCCCTAGTCAGCACAGAATCTGAAAAACATGAAAGCTAAAACTTAAGGCATAAGTCTCATCAAATATTTGTATACCCCTTGTGTTCCATTCGCCAAATATTTTTGAGTCTCAAGAGATTTACATTCATTATTAATTCTAATTTTGAGTCAAACTTGAACATATCCCTCTTTTATCTCATTTACTAATCACCTCTGAAAGAGTCAATGTCTGATTAATTAAAAATAGATCTCTATAAACTTGTAGGAATTATTTTGATAAATGCTGTTATAACTGCTTTCATATTTCATCTACACATATTCATAGTGCAAAAGCACCTCATAACTGAATTGACAAAACTGAAATTATTTTCATTCAGTGAACCTCATACTGGAAGAGATATAACCTGTTAGATGATTTTTCTTCTTCTCCTAGGCTTAATGTTGTAAAAGACATTGCAGCACAATGCATGCAAGTCCCCCAACCTAAACTCAAATCAAAGAGTACTTCCATGGTTTTATGGAAAATCCAACCATTCATTTTCATGAATGCAATAGAAAATGGGGATGAGGTTAAATTTGTTTAATGGATTTCTATTGGATTGGTATCACTCTTTGCCTTTGTAAAGACTGTGATATTTACTTGGAGGAAGTGCCATTTTAAAAATGTGGGGCAAGCCTGTTAAGGTAAGGTACATTCTGATGCTGGGCATTTTTCTCCTAAATAGCAAATGCCTAGACTCTTGTGAGTATAAATGATACTTAACTTTATTATGATAACAAAAATTCATTTCTTGTCCTCCTGCTTGTACAAAAGAACTTGAAGGTGTGATTTCTTTAATCCCCTGTGCTCATTATTTGTAACATCTGTCTGCTTGAAAGCCAGTCAATTTATTTATATTGTAGAGCAGAACTGTATCTGGAGTACATCAGTAAATAATACTGTGTGGTCTTTCAAGCAAGTTTTCAAATGTCTAACAGGGAAAAGAAGTGAATTTCCATGCATTTTGCTGACACACATGTTTCAGAAGGAACCTCTTAAGAGTTTCTGACCCCACTACATGAAGAAATGTGTTGGAAGTTACATGAGTGGATTTGACCTTGATTTGTGAGACCTCCAACTCTGGTTTTGATTGTTTTCATGAAAAAAAAAGTCTGCTTGTGAGGTTCAGAGAAAGGTGGATTCTGTGGATAGTGTTCTTACAGTGCGAATTAACAACAGAAGTAAGGAACCTCACTGCTGCTGGTGATCATAGATTTCATCATAAACTACACCAATACCTGGCTAAGAATCAACTTAAAATCATTGCTAACCTAGAGTTTCTGCAACACATTTCTATCCTGAACTATTCTCTAAGAATCAGACACACATCTATCTATGGGCAATGGTCAACCTGCCATCTTCTTCCAGTATCTAAGAATCTATTATGGGGTACAGAAGAAATATATTAGAAAACGTAGAAAGTAGGGTTAGAAGTATGTTCTAGTAGTACTTGTTCCACAGACTGTATTTCTCTGTGCTCTGCAAAACCAAGAGCTGGTGGTCATCCACCTGGCAGCAAATTACAGGGATGGTCTTCCCAAAAGTGCTATCAGCCAGTTGCACTCCCTCTTCAGAGAATTACTGGTGTAATTCTGAGTGTCTCAGAGAGACAGAAATGAGCTATGAAGATATGTAAAAACAACCTTTGTATTGCTTGCAATCATCTCTAGTAATCACTTGCAGACTGTGTTTTTGTATACTGGGTGTTCAGGATATGCCTACGACAATTGTTTTAGGAATGTCTGGCCCAAAAAGACAATTATATACTTCTGTAGTTTTCTGCAAATGAATAAATCATTACAAGAATCATGTGTGCACATCTGAGAAACAATATATGAGATAAAAGTTAGCATGGGAAAAAGAAAGATTAAAAGCTGCAAACAAATTGTTCATGGAATGAATTCAAAAAAAGATTATTTAAGGACTGTTTTCAACAAATTTTCTACAGCACTTATTAGAACTGGCAAGTTTAATATGCTGGGTTTTAGCACTAGAATTTTTTGTCTTTTTTTGGAATTCCATCATGTTTCATTTAGGGATAGGGCAGGATGAGATAGGCAGGGATGGATTGAGATGGGAACAGTGGTGCAAAAAAAAAAAAGGCACTGCCCGTAAAATAATTTTGGATTTTTCAGTAAATAGATCACAAGCATAAAATCTTTCCAATTAGATGTGAGATTGCTTTTTTGATATGAAGAGGCTATATATGCATCTTTAAAAGGAACAAATTACTCTAAAAAGCCAGTGAAACTGTTTGTGTTGGTATTCAAGACAAAAATCTGTGCTTCATAATTTATATTTCTGAATTCAGCATCTGAAGAATGTAAATCATAGAGAACAATGAAGTTATAAAAAGCAACAAGAGCTCTTCCATGGTGATTTGTGGAGGTTTTTTTCCTCACACTTTCTACTGTTGGGACTCAAACAAACAGGAAACTACTTGGTTTAACTTTGTTATTTCAGTTGAATTCTTATTTCATGTAATCTCTATTGTGGATTCTACTGCGAGGATAAAATACAAGGAGTTCCATTTTAATTTGTGATTAAAATTGATTCTATCTTAGCAACAAGACAGAGCATGATAGAAGGTAGACAGTGTATGTGGTAGGTAATTTTAATTAGGATAGGTTGGGGAAAAATAATCTCAAAACTTTAATTTTCTGATGTGCTATCTGGAGAGTGAAGCAGATTAGGGACTTTTAAATTAAACTTATAAAGTAGATGATAGAATCTGTATTACAATTATTTATGGATATAGGCTGAAACTAGAGGGAAAATGCAATTTCTAAATTGGCTTTACATTTTAAGTGAGTAAATCTTGAGGAAGCTTCCAAAATTAGTGAGTAGCAGAAAAAAATAAGAAATTCTTATCTGAATGTCTCATACATACGATTTGTAGTGTCACTTTCTAATGCTTTCCCATGCTTTACCTCCCTAACCTGGGGTTTAGAAATTCTTCCTTACTAAATAAATGCCAAAATTCTTGTGCAATCATAGGACTAGAGTTGTTGAGATGGAGTAAGAGAAACAGCAGCAAGCCCTGCAATAAAATCAGGAAAGCTGGCAGACCTGATGCAGCCACCATTCCCACTGTATTTCCACACAGCTGGCAGTGATACAGAATAAATCAGAATAAACCCACTGCCCATTGCCTGTCCTCCTGAAGAGTCTAGGTCTCTAACCCCACCACTGGTTCCATATGGAAGTTGCTGAAGCAAGTCACTTTCCAGCACTTTTGAAATTCAATTCTATTGCCTCAAGTCTTCAAAAGCTTGTCTCCAGGTTCAGTGAAGGACTGATGGTGCAGTCTGCCACAGCCATTAAGTTCCTATTTAATCCTTTCAATACTTTTAGAAATTTAATATTTGTTAGCAGCCTTGTTTATACAAGTGAATAGAAATTATGCAGAATGAATTCAAACCACACAGAAAACGTGAGTTAAGATACATTTTATGGTATAGGAGTCAGAGGAAGCTGGCATCTGATTCCTTTTTAGCCATCTGTAAGTAAATGAAAGTAACAAAACCAAAAGTCAAACATACACAAAAGCATGCACACACACACAAATGTGAACTCTGAGATGACTCATCCCCTGGTGAAACTTCAGCTCCCCTCTGCATTAATTCACCTTTCATCCTTCACACATAGAAACATTTGAATAAACCACACAGATTCAAACCCAAAATGTAGGGTCATCGCTTTTTCTAAAACCCTAAGGAACTGCAGGGCTGTGATTCCTGATTTGCACCCATGTGTTCTGAGCTAATGGTAATGGTAAATGTTCTGTACAGAGAATACCAAGTATGACCAGACACAGTCTTCTGCTTTTTATAGCGGAATGTCAAAACTTCACAGGTAGGGAGACATGCTTATGGGCAATACCTGTCATGAAGGTGCAAATCCAGAACCTGTCTTTCTTCAACTAGTGATGTGCAGCCTGTCATCTCCACACCTTCTCCACTCTCTTGACTGCATGAAATAGACATGCATATTCCCCTGGCACTGAAAGACACTGAAATTAAGTAAGCCACCAAAGTTAAATAAGTAATCCCCAAGAGAAATTAATAAAGTGATACTAGAGCAGAAAAGAAGTCTCATTTTGTGGCTGTGTCCAGTAGAATGAGTCACACAGAGAGACTATGACCCTTTTTTTTTTCTTTTTTTTTTTTCTTTTCTTCTTCTTTTTTTTTTCTTTTTCTTTTTCTTTTTTTTTTTTTTCTTTGATAATTTACTTTTAACTGAAGGGTAAGTTTGAAAGGGAGAGCAGAAAAAAAGACCACATAGCTACCAGAAGTCAGCAATTCATAGGCATTTAAAGCAGTGTAATAATACCATGGGACAGGGCAGGTTTGAAATCATTAAGGAGACCAAACCTTGAGAAAGGAAATTGTTGCAAGATTGCATTATTTATAAAGTTAAACTATTCACTGGACTGAATCCAAAGTAGTCGTTATTAAGCAGTGAAACTTTGCCTGCTATGAACAAGCCATTCTGTTCTGTCTCATATCAATATTATACACAGCTGGTTTTAGTAAAACTTCTGGTAATGAGTTTTGGACCTATGTAATTCTGCTTCTGATCAACTTTTTAATTTTATCATTACAACTCTCTTTGAGTGAAGTTTACAAATGGGCACGTACAAATAATCCCCTCAGCTATAATTGCAGCATTTTCAAAGGAGAGAAAGAACTTGAATTTTGACCTGCAAACAGCCTACTTGGATTCCAATGTCTTTCTCAAAATGTTCCTGAAGACTTCCCATGCCATGGGAGCACTGTCCTTACCAATCATTCCCACAAAAATTTTCCTTTTCAATAACTATGGAGAAATCTAAAAATACATTCACTCTAGGCACTGAAAGATTTAAAGCACAAACATTTAAAGTGCTGTAAATGTTCATTGAGGTTATGTAAAATAATTTGACAGCGACAATATCATTATGCACCCCACCAGAGCCTTCAGAGTACAACACACAAAAAAGAAGTTGTTGGGAAGGCATGGGAAGAAAGAAGGGATGGAGAATGACAGCGGAGTAAGTAGAAAAATGCAGGAGATTTTTCCTGAGTTCTCTTTAAAAGGCTTTTGTCTAGAAGAGAAAATGCAGTATTCTTGTTCAAGGTTTGGTCTTTCTTTCTGTAAACACATTAGGACATAAAATGAGGATTGAGGGCCATACAATTAAAATATTTTGTTTCATCAGTACTGAAAAATAGGATACTCCAATGCCTAAGTGGGATTAGAAAACTCATCTAAACAGGTTGCAAAGCAAAAAACAAAAGGCATTATTATATCACATTTGTAAGCAGCATTCAGAAGAGGTTCAGACCCTAATGAACCTCTATTCACCTTCCACAAAACCTGTAGAGGTCTCACACTATGCCTGCAAGGGAAATTTTAGAGATGCCCAATAGAATTCTTCAGAAACCAAAGAGAACATTTCCCAGTAGGAAGCATCAAGATGTAACCACACTACCATGCTAATAATGCTACAGCTGGCAACAACAATCATTATTTCCTCTGAAGAAGAAGAGTTCTAAGAAAACCTTATCCTATGAAATACTGATTTCCCAGTCACACAATGGACAGTGGAAAGAAAATGAAAGATTTTTTTTTTACTTAAAACTGCAGTAGGGATATTGAATTTATGAAATGAAACCAAAGGGGCCATTCCCATTCAGCACCAATACTCCAGTCCTCCCTTTTATGAAGAGTTCTGAAAATAAGGCAACCCACTGCAAATAAATAAATGATTGGGAAAGACGACAAATCAAGTATATATTCAGCTGCAAACATCTTGAAATGAAGCCAGAATGCACAAAGTTGTCTTTTTCAAGGTGTATATGTTTATAATTTTAAACATGATACATTTGTCATACATATAGGTAACCAAGAAGAGAATAAAGTGACATTATCAAATTTTCAGTCCACTTGGTAACTTATTCTCCTTAAAAAAAAACCTGATGGATTAGATCAGCTGCATTGTAAAACTTGTAAAACTTGTACTGGTTTTACAAGTACCAGTATCTCAGCAGAATGTAGCAAGAATATTGTCCACAGATAGCACACCAACAGATAAGAACTTTGTTTATATAATGTCTATGTGGAGAGGAAAGAAAACACATTCTTCCAATTTGCTCCATTCTTGATGTTTACATTTTGAGGGAAAAAAAATCTAATGGCATTTTTCTACAGAAAATTAGTTTCTGTGCAAACCCTTTAAATAGATGCTTTCTAAGGACACATAAAAAGGGAAATTGAGTGGCCTGTATCTCAGGTGATTATTCCCCTCCACTGGATATAATGAATGTAATTATTCAATAATTATCAAGATCATTGAATAATTATATAAATCATCAGGAGACAAGTGAGGAGCATACCAAGTGGACTCCTTCAGATCATGACACTAATCTTATGATTGCTGTAAGTTTAAGCAGCCTTCTGCATAACACCACAAATTAGTCTTTTCCAAGACAGATCTTTGAGGACTGCTTTTCACATGGAGAGGGGAGAAAAGGAAGAAAGTACTAGCCCTGAGCAAATTGTATAGATCTGAATTACTTGCCAATTCAGAGTCACCTACTAGAAATCTTTTTTGAGTGTTATTTATTTTTCAGGAGAAATGGGACACCATAGAAGAACTTTACCTCATGCTTGACATACGAGTGTAATGTTCAGTCCATATCAAGAAATGTCTAGTTCACATAACACATATTGCCCAGAAGGCAGTATTACCATAATTGAATAAAAATAAAAAATCAATAAAAATAATAAGGATCTGGTTTTACATATATAGTCTTCTGGTTTAAAGAGGAAGCTGGAATATGTTTTCCAGAGAGCATGGAAATATTTCCCACAGAGGATACTCCACAGCAGAAAGTACCAGAAAAACCACATTAAAAAAAACCACACTGTGGAACTCAAGCGTTTTCAGATGAATGTATCTGTTTCGTTCACGTACTTCTTGCTTAACTGGGATGACTACTAAAATTCTTTGTAATCACCACTCAGATGAGATAATTATTTGAAAAGATGCTCGACCTAAAATAACCTAACAAAGGCTACTGCAAAGAGATCAAAATACAAGACCAAGAAAAATCGAACGCATTAGTTTCTACTGTACTGTTAGATTTCAACCAGGTTTTGTTTATTTACTTGAAACTGAATCTGAATCACAACACGATTCTCTGTGTAAAGAACTTATCATCATTATTTCAGGGGCAGGCACAGCTACATCAAAAGCTCAGCAACATCCATCAACATGTATAAAATTCCAGCTGAACCCTGAACTTCACCAGATGTCCTCATACTGGAGTTTAGGTATCATCATAGGGCAGGGTCAAGACAATTGCAGTAACCATTGGCTGTTATGCATGTCAAAAACAAACTCACAATGGCACAAGATGAAAAAAGGTTATAAAATAAAAATACCCCATGTAAGCAAAACTGCTTGAAGTTGGTTCCTAGCATGAAAAACAGTATCCTCAGAAAGTATAATGCCTCTGTTCCTGCCAAACATCTGTGATGAGTTTATAAGTCAGCCAGAGCAGGGGGGTAGGTTTGCCTTGATCTCTCTCAGTGACTTTTCCCCAAAAATCAGTAAGACTTTTAAATGTAAAAACACAACTAAATAATTAGGAGAGGGAAGGACATGGATGAAACACACCAAAACCTAAGAAATACTGAAAGACTACTTTTCCCCTTTCATTGTATCTTTTTAGTCCCATCTTATCTCCAGGCTTAGAACCAGTGATTATCCTGTTTCAACAACCTCCACTCAGTTTCCTTTCGTCATTAAGAAATTTTATGACATTTGAGATGTGACTGTCTAATATTCTCTGCCTCTCCCAGGGGTATTCTCTAGAATTCTCTGCCACTGTGGAGTCTTGAGAATTTTCTCTTTCCTGAAAAAAACAATTCTTGCCATGGTGCATCCAATCCAACTAATTTAAAGGCAATACAATAGGATTGGCAGTGAGAATAACAGAAGTCCAGTACTGTCCATCCAACACCTTCAGTGTTTTCTCTCTCAGCATATGGTCCAAGCTTTGCAGTACTTCTTCCTGGGCCAAATCCTCTGCCTGTCTGTTATAAAGTGTGGGAAAGAAGAATAGAGCAAGGTTTGGTGGGTTACAGCTTTATTGCCACATCTGCTCTGACTGCAGAGGCATGGTTTGCAAACAACTGCCTGGACCAAAAGCCAGGACAAACATACCAAGTTCTGTCTGCAGTTTATGTGCCTTAAGACAAAGAAACCATTCCAACATTTACAGCACTGGCTATATTTTGGCTCCATTGTGCTTCCCAGGAACTGCTGCTATATGTGTGCAGTATTGCATTAAATTTCGAGCTTGGTGGTTTTATTTCTTCACGTTCTATTTTGCGGATTTTTTTTTCAAAATGTGTAGGAGTTAGTGAATTAATTTGCAATTAACTTAGACCAGAGTCCTCAACAGCTATTTATGTGTTAAAATATCCCATTAATGAAAGCACAACAAAATATAATCTAGCAGCAAAAGGTAAGTCTGTAAGTATATTACTTCTAAGCCCATCTTTCTCTACTACAGCTGTGTCTGACTGTGTTTTGGCATAAGCTAATATCTCCTTGTTCCCACACAGCTCAGTGCTCTTTTAGAACAGCTGCATAGCATTTGGGGTGCAGGGGGAGGGAATTGCATGATGTGAAGTATTCCAGTTAGCACCATTCACTCTGTAATTATTTTGCAGACGCACGATGTCTAATTGGATTCTGGGACTTTAAAAGGGGATAAAGGAAACAATACTCTCACTGAAATTTTCCAGTATTCTGTTAACCATCTGCTTCAAAAATGCACTCCAGGTTTTAGATAGAAGTAAAGCAACATGTGGAAGGTGCTATTGGAAGCTAAAATTCGTTATCATCATAAGTTTTATATGTCTTAGGAGCTGTGAGTCCAGCTGACAGCAGATGAGTTGAGGGGCATCAAAAGAGAGGTAGCAGAAGAAAGGACTAAGCAAAATCCACAAAACTTTTTTTCAGAGCAACATTGTTCAGTTGAACACTACTTCTGGTTTCGGCTTGGGCACAATTGGAATGCAGACCCAGCATGACCGCCATGGAATGGAGTGATGACAGTTATTTTTCTATAAACCACTGCAAAGTCACTCTGAGCAACAGAAGCTGAAGACAAACATCAAGGTTTTTTAGCAGAATGAAAAAAAGTGGCCATTACGATTTGGAAGTTCACTACCACACCTTCCATTAATTGACAGCTAGCCAGTTTTGTATACTAGAACAATCTTCAAGCTCTTCTGGAAGCAGGCAACATTCAAATACTAAACTGCATTAGAAGTGCTATTCAGACCGTTTGCTTCAGGCATACAGTAAAGGAGTTCAGAATTCCTTCTCTTCTTTTTCAGACTTAATTCTCTCTGTGAACTGTATGGGGAACTCATCTCTTAAAATCTGAATTACATTTAAATGAGATAACTGATGTATCCAGTCCCTAATCTTTCTTTTGAACCAAGTCAATGTTTCTGGTTGTTTTAAGGCCTATTTGACCGCCGTGAAAATTTCTTGAATAGTAAGCATAAGCAATAGTTCCTGAATAGTAAGTGTAAAGAATAAAGACAGGAATGCTTGATAGCAATGGAAGAGTATTTTGCTCCCAGATGCACAGTGTTCATTAAAGATGGTGGAGGTGTCATTGAATGAGATTTAGCGTGCTCTGCGTTTTTCTTGATGACAGATAAGAGAGAGACGTTTATCCAAAACCTAACTAAACTAGCTGAAAATTACCCCGTGAGTTGGAAAGGGTTTGTGGGTGTCCTAAAAGAAATAGAAAGTACCTGCTTCCTGCTTCTTGAAGCACAGCTCCCACTTCGCACAAATTCTTTTTGAGAAAGTGAAAGAGTTCTCTAGCAAAGGAATTGTTGAGAGTTTTGTCTTCTCTGAAGAAAACAATTCTTGCCATGGTACTTTCAATCCAATTAGTCATATGTAAGAAAGAAAGAAGCTTTATAGACATAGCAGTCAAATGAAAATCATGCATCTAAAAATCTTCAAAACTGATGAGATGGTGTTCTCACACCTTAAATGCTTGCTATAAGAAAACAGAAAGCATTCTGCCAAGAAGTAAATTAACAGTATTTGTATAAACATTTATTAGTCATTGTTGGTTTGGCCTGAGATCCAACACAACACTATGATTTAAAACACAGGAAACTGAAGAGGTCAAATAAGGTGAGTACACATATGTACTTAGTACATGCCAATGACATACCCAAGTCACTGGGTTCACAAAGGATGCATTGAGAAAACCTTGGGAGGCTCTTCTTCCAAAGCAGGCATTTTAAAGCACCATCAGCCAACCATCCAAAAGAGGGGGAAAATAGGACAGCTGTTACATAAACAGTGTCTGAAAGTTCACAAGTTGCTGCATTCCATGTCAGTTAAAATCACCACCCCTAAATGTAAATATTTTCATGATAGCCCTATCTTTTCCAAGAGCCTGTATTGTATCTCTTATTCTGCTTTCTGAGCATGCTGACAAAATGGTACAATAAAAGCTTGTTCTTTGATTAATCACAAAATTAAGTGGCCAATGACAGCTGATAAATTAAAGAGAGAACAAGTTTAATCTCACAAGAATATTATTTGACCTGTTCCTCTTTCCCCTGACTGCCTCTCCTGCCCTTTGTCAGGAGATATGAGATATTGTGAAGCATCATGAAAATCTAGAAATATTTCCTTCATCATAGAAGACTCCACTGCTAAAAGGCGTACCTGGTACAAAAGATACCACCTGGGGCCACTCTGCTCTGGATACAACTATCAGAATCAGTGAAGATCTCTCAGCATTCTTTTAGTCTAAGAAATCACAATTCTTTCAATGGAACCAAGTTTCCAAATGCATAAAAATCTACTGTTTTTCTGTTACACCAGCATGCCTAAGGATCGTGATGCTTGGAGTATTTACACAGTAAGAAATGTCATGTAGGTGTTCATTGGAAGAAAGAGCTGTGCTTTACCATCACTGTCTAACCACACCCAACAGGAAAGTGAAAATGCAAAAAAGGGAAGCAGACAAGAGATAGTGAACATCTTGCCTTACCTTTTCTTTCCATGGGATTCTCCTTTAGTAAACAAAATTATTGGTTGATATTATCTTTTAATATGCAGAGAGTTTTATTCATCGTCTCAAGGCAAACTGCCAGAATTAAGCACAGAGCATAACTAAGAGCTCAAACACTGTTCAAACCATGTGCCAAAGTACTTTTCCTCCCTTGCTTTTTTGTCTGCTGTAAAAGCAATTACAGAAACCAAGCAGTGATGCCATTCATTGCATTTTATACTGATGGCTTCCTTTACCTTGAGGTAAGCAGCCAGCCAAACAGAAAGAAATAAGCCTTCCAACAAGAACAGGAATGAGCAGTTTACTTGGTACAGCTACACAGTTGAATTTCTAGTTTTAACAAGCAGGCATTAAGCATCTGGCACTGTTTAGAAACTAAGCACCTAAAGAGGCACATAGACCAACACACCAGAAACAGAAGAGCTTGGCCACTGTTTGAAACTGTCTTACTAAATGCACCTAGTGGATTTTATTGCGGTTTCTCTTTTATTTTCCAGCAGGACTGCTCCACAGCAATCTCTACCTGGATTTTGTATCTTTCCTTTGACAAGTAATGTGCCAGACAAAGTCTGATGTCTGGCAGTCCTGTGCCTTCTCAGAAGGCATACACTCACCCAGAAAGTCAAGTTAGGTGGATTCAAGGTCCTACCCCCATCAGCTCAAATCTTCATGACAAAACCAGGTAGCAACACCTCTTGCACAGGTTCAGCCACTTTCTCTCAGTACCTACAGCAGAAGCCTGGTTCTCTTCCTGTACTAGCACAGGATACCAAGAGAGATGCAAATGGTTTGTGAGTAGCTGAGAGATTTTGAACAAGTTTACAGGCAAGGAGACCCAAGGAGACTAGATGCACAAGGAAGATTGGCAGATTGATTAAAAAGGAGGAGTTGTGCTGTGTGGAGGGGCAGGGAGAATGAAGCTCTCTAGTCCAGTGAGCTGCTGACTTTTTTGTATCCACAGGAATATCATTCTAACAGCTTATTCTGGAATATTTCCAAGTAAAACAAGGCCTAGAAAGTGCCTATCCTTTCTGTAATAAGAAAGATGAGTATTTTGAATCAACATTGGGAAAAAATAAGACAAGAAAATGAGAGATTGTTTTTTCTAAGCAGAGAAAGTATGTAGCATATATGGTCCACCTAAAGCACATGTAAAAGAATAGCACCTTAGTAAGAAAGGATCCTTGCAAATTCGACAATTAATCTAGCTCCTGGATAATTAGCATATTCAAAACACTTCCCATGATTCCTTCTTAAAATGCACTTCAAACTTTTTAGGCATTTTGGAACACTGATTGGGAAGATTAGACATTAAGTAGCAAAATGTGAATGTTTCCAGAGTTCCAGAGTATAGTTTTTTCCCTTACAAATAAAAGTATCTTTCAGGAATGGCCCCCAAAGTAAGTAAACTGATGATACTTTGTCTTTCCAGTCAAGTTTGGGGAGTTTTGAGTTTCAAGTCTATACAAAGTCAAGAAGTTTATTTTACTTTTCTTTCTTTTTTTTTTTTTTTTTACTAAAAAAAATAAATTAGCAGAGTGATAAAGACATAGTCACCTTTAAAGTGGTTTCTTCACAAATCAAGGCAGTTCTGGTGCTTTAGAGGGAAACATCTGTGTAAATGACACCAAAGACACTCAAAGGAGCAAGTCTGAATTTGTTCCAAGAAATCCTTTGGCTTCATACACAGAAACACCAGCACCAGAGTTTAGGGATAAAAGAATACCTTTCTCTACTATAAAAATAACTCCTTGTTATTTCTAGAAAAGGAGTTTTACAAAACCAGTAAAACTAATTTTCCTCTGAATCTTCCAACAGAAGATTCAGACAACGCTCAGAAAGAGACAACCAAAGCAGATGAACTCCTATCATTAAATCCTTCTCAGATAAAGTATTTGGACTACTATCAAATCCTTACCTGAACCACAGAAACAGGACAGAAAATGTTCATGTCTCTGCTTTATCCTCCTTTTCTTTGCTTAAAAGGGTTTTGATTAGTAGGCATAAGGAATAAGTGCTAGCTCTCATTTCCTGGGGAAAAGCATGCCCTTTTTCCCATGTGAGCAGACACTAACAGCTGCAATCTACCTATTCGTTTCTGCAGGTGACATCACCCTAAAAAGGTTGGTTCTCCCAATACAGAAAGCCACAAGCAACTGATCATTTGAGGCAATAGTCTTCTTATCTCATAGCCAGACACAGTTTTGATCAAAGATTTATTTTGTATGAAAAAGAAAATATAAGTTCCTCAAAATGAGCAAATTTCACCCTAATTTTACGTCTGATTTAATTTAAAAATACATTGGCATTTCCAAAGCTTCTTTGTTGCCATTTCATGATTACTATTTGTCTGCATCATCATCTTGTATTTACTACCATGTGAAAACAGTTTACTTCATAAACCACAAAAGCCCTTTGATATTCCCTTCAATGTAGCATTAATAATGTAATCTGATGCCCTGAGCATTATGCTACATAGTTTATCAACAGCACATTAACCACTCAGTACTTTCTGCACAGTGTTGCTATCTTATACACCATCAGTTCCTGCCTGGATAACATCTATTTTGATTGAGAAAAAAAAAAAAAAAAAGTACCATCTTGCCACTAGCTGATCATGATTAACTGTGGTGTCATCCCGAGACATCAGAATATGATTCCTGAGACACCACAGTCATTCCCACGCAGCATCTGAAAATGAATTTTCAGATTTACAGGAAAGGCTGCAATTCTTCAGCAGACTCATATGCAGAGTTCTTATTGCAACATCTTTTTTCTGACCTTGCAAAATACATTCTCAGAATCACAAAATGTTTAGATTGGAAGGTACCTCTCAGGTTGCCTTGTCCATCCCCCTCTGATCAAGTCGGGCCAACAGACTCACTTGTATTCAGCAAGAAGCAGATGAATACCAAACAAGAAAATCCAGCCCTTTGCTACAACTCACCAGTTTTTTAACCAGCCTGACAAAGAAGGGAGATAGGCAGTGGCAACACTCATCCTGGCTTGCCTCACTGCTGGCTGCAAGGGGCAGTCTGCCTACCCAACACACTCCATCCCAGATCATCAAACCTCACACTGCCTGGATCATGACTTCAGCATCCTTCATATTCACTGTACTCAAACAGGTCCTTTTGTTTTCTTCCAGCTTACCCCTGAGAGTTTTCATCCCTTAACATACCTACTTTACTGTCATCCTCAAATTCATCCATTCTTCTCTGCTCTAGCAAGCCCGGAAGATTTGGCAAAACCAGATCATCCATTATAGCTTTGGCTTAAACTTCACTTTTGTATACTCCATGCTTCACTGCTTTATTTCAGCAGTTCATGTCTTGAATGTACTTAAATTACTTGCACATGAGGTCTCAGGAGATTTATTTCATTTGATAAGAAGCTGATAATAGTCAGCAGAGCTTGCCCAGCCTGACCACTATGCACACAAGCTGCACTTGACAGAATTTTTTGTGAATATTTGCTTATGTTAAAAGGTGATTCAAACACTTGAAACTACTGCTTTTTTAAAATAGATATTAGAGCTGTTTCACAGCCTAATAATGAAAAGCCTTGTGCAAGAGAACTCTCACCTACAGTAATTTAGAGTTTTCACAGTATCAATCAGTATCAAGATACTCAAATCACTGTTTGGGCTCAGGAAATAACTTGGATGATATCAGAAATTCCAATAAATCCTTTTTTAGCTCTCTTTTTTTTTTTTTAATACAAGTTTAAATAAAATCGCCAGAATATCCAAAAGTTAACTCTAAGGAATATGAGGGAACAGAAATCAAGAAAATTATGCTAATATTGTTTATGTTAAGTCCAAGACACAGAAATGCACTCCATAGCTGTTCTTCATACAAAAGTATGAGGAAAAAAAGTATTTTGGCCAAAGTAAGTGAAAACCGAGCAGCATGTTCAGATTTTAATGGAAGTCAAGAGAGTTCAAGAAGCATCTGGGCAATTCTCACAGGCACATGGTGTGATCCTGGGGTTGTCCTGTGCAGAGCTGGGAGTTGTGGGTCTCTTCCAGCTCTGGATACCCTATGACTCTGATTCTAGAGAAGTAATTTTGTAAAACACAGACATCTAAAGCATGAAGTCTGAGGTTGGGACATGGTTGTCCAAACATTTCTTGAATTCTGTCAAGCTTGGTGCTGTGCCCACTTCCCTGGGAGCCTCTTCCAGTGCCCAACCACCCTCTGAGTGAAGAACCTTTTCCTCGTGTATAACCTAAACCTCCCCTGACACAACTTTAGGCCATTCTCTCAGGTCCTATCACTGGTCAGCACAGAGCAGAGATCAGTGTTTGCCCCTCCTCTTCCCCTCATGAGGATGCTGTCGACTGCAGTGAGGCCTCCCCTCAGCCTCCTCCAGGCTAATCAGACCTCCTCCAGGCTGACCTCAGCCACTCCTCATGTGGCTTCCCCTCAAGGACCTTCACCATCCTTATGGCTGTCCTGTGGGCACTCCCTGAATAGTTTGTTATCTTCCTTACATTGCAGTGCCCAAACCTGTCCACGGCACTCGAGGTGAGGCCACCCCAGCACAGAGCAGAGCAGGACAATCCCCTCCCTTGCCTAGCTGGCAAAGCTGTGCCTGATGCTCCCCAGGACAAGGTTGGCCCTCCTGGCTGCCAGGGCACTGCTGACTCATGTTCAACTTGCCATACTTCATAATGAATAAAACATTTCTAGGTTAAGTCCACAACTTAGGAAATGAGACACAATAAAGTTTAAACAACGAGCTGCTGAAATACTACTAATTTTAAATATTGTGGGTTCCTATCAAATCAGAGATCTTCAGGTTTGGTTTTAAGTTATTTTAATCACAAGAAGTGTTATCTGAAGTTCTAGATGCTTAACACTCTCAAATGTGATTTATAAGTTTGTAATTACATATCATGGGCTTAAAAGCTTGTATCAGAAAAAAAAGAGAACTCTCCTACACTATTTTTTAATTCTATAGCTGCCGAGGCAGGACAAGGTGCCATTTTTAGGGGGGGAAATCAGCCATTTAAAGTTACAAACATAATGTCTTCTTGTAGACTGGGCTGCAATTGTGTTTCTTAAATAGATTCCTATGGTGCAGTTGGTTGAACGAACCAGGTATCAAAAATATCAGATACCATAGACGGGCACATGAACTTTTCTTTATGCACAAAAAGATCCCAGCTGCTAAGCATTAATACCACAGATGGGGATTTTCATTACATCACTCTCTTCACAGAGGATGAACATATTCTGTGTTTATACAACTGCACAGAGAGAAATAGATGATTGGTTTTGCTTGTTGCCAGAGAATCTGAAACTTTGACAGTGAATAATTATAATCACATAAATAGCTGTCCCATCCAACATATTCTCATTTTCGTAATGCCACTGAAGACAATAATGATCAGCACCAGCAAGAATTCAGTCTTAGAGGCAGAATCAAACTATACCACTTCAAGTTCTGACACAAATGAATAACATACATCAAAAGCTGTGTGTAAAAGTTGTGTCTCTTCCAAATCTAAGTGATTAGGTCTGAAATGGCTGATTTAAGTTCAAGGCAAGCAGGTAGATAGGCAGCTCATAACCACAGCAGCTAAATTTGTGTTATACTTCCTCCCATTTATCAAAGTCACTCTCAATTATCTTTGAAAGGTCATGGCAACCTGGGGCACGTTCCTGAGGGCTGGTAGAAAGCAACCATCACTGGTCTCTTCAGGAAAGGCAAGCAGCAGGAGTTATAGACTGGCCAGCCACATCTCAGTGCCCAGAGAGGTGGTGGAGCAAGTAATCCTATAAACAATTTTGAAATATGCTATGAACAAGAAGAAAATTGAGACAAGTCATCATGGATTTAGAGACTACTCAGCCCTTGGTGAGCCTGCATCTGGAGGGCTGGGTCCATTTCTGGGTGCCCTGGTACAAGAGAGAGGTGGAAGTCAGTCCAGAAAAGTGTTGTGAAGGTGGTTAAAGGACATACAAGACATACAAGAAGATCTGACATACAAGAAGAGACCCAAGATTGTTTAGCCTAGAGAGGAAGGGTAAGGGGTAAGACTCAGGTTAATCTCATCAATGCATGTAAATATCTGATGTGAGAGAACAAAGAAGAGACAGACTCTGCTCTGTGGGGCCCAGTAACAGGACATGAGGCAATGGGCACAAATGGAAATCCACAAAATTAAGTCTAAATATAGCAGAACCTTTATTACTGCAAGGGTGGTTGATGACTGGAACAGGTTACCTAGAAAGGTTGTGGAGTCTCCATTCTTTGATATAATCAAAACCAAACTGCAGAAGGCTCCCAGCAACCCACTCCAATTGAAGCATTAATGTTGAACTAGATGGGTTTTTTCTATCCCAAATAATTCTTCTTTACCAGGAAAAAGTTAATAGAAAATGAATATTTCATTATTTCTAGGTACCCTTTCTGGTCATAGTAATGAAGCACTAAAGTTGTGTGCATAGCTGTCAGCTCTGTGTTCTTTATACACCTTACATCATGAGGTCCACTTTCCACATTTGTTTAGTAACAGAGAGCTGTGCAGATTATTACTTGGCTCAGAAAGATAAAGTCATGAGTAGAAAACAGGAGAACTCACGCAAAAGGAAAAACATGAAGGCCAGTGACAAAATTTCTCTCCCTAATATCATCAGTGCATTGGCCATGTCTTCCACTCAGCTCAAATAAAAGGCCACAGAGAGAAAAATCTCTAAATTTTACTAGAAAGTATAGGCCTTAACCAGAACACCTCATTCCACCAAACAAGGATCTAGTTGTGCCCCTTTTTCTGTAATACAAGGTACTCCATGTCTGCAAGGGCACATAGTGAAGCTCTGGAATAGAACTCCATATCCTGGAAGTGTCTTTAACCAGAGAGACACTTTATTCTTCATAGCAGCTGCTTTTCAGAAAGCATTAAAACCTCATGTCATTTCACCTTTTCTCTAATACATACCACTCAAATGAAACTAATTCCTCATTATTTCTTTTACAACATTACAGAAGCACAGAACAGAACTAAATAAAACAGAGACACACTACCCATGTGCAATGGCTGTTCCCTTCACCAACTTCTCCATACCCCATCTGTTTCAGGGGACAGAAGGGGTACAACATCCCTCCTCCTCAGAAGTCATGGCATAATGTAAAACAAATGAATGGAATCATTGGATTTTGGTACCATTCATTGACTGCAGACAAATGAATTCACCACACATCATCTTATGCAGCCAATAAGGAAAATAATTTACTGCCAGGACAGTGTCTCTAAAGTCTCTGACACTTCTCTCAACTCTAGTCATCACAGCCTGGATTTATTAACTTGCAGAAGATTGTTTGAAACTGAGCTCTTCTGGTACTTAAGAAAAGGGAGGTTGAGTAGGGTAAGAACAATAGGACTCTCATTTATGTGATTTAATTAAGCTCGATGGAAGCTCCTGATTAGAATATGTGTGGGCAGTGGTTTCTTCACTATTTAAAATGTTATTAGAGGGACTCCAGTAAGTGTTTCATTACTGTTAAGTGCAATCAGAGAAGTTGTTTTCTACCAATTAAATGCTGCTAAATAAATAGTTAAAAGCAGTTAGCAGTATAATGTTTTGCAGCTGGTGGATTTCTTCTTAGAAACTTCACAGTGGACATGTTTCTCTTCACACATATTAAACAAGAGGAATTTGAGGAAAGCACCTTAAAAGCCAGAATGCTACAGTTATTCATTGTCAAGATAATACTAATGAGGTAAGAATAACAGCTTTTTATGTAGAGGAAATCAGGATAAATGGCCTTGCATCTTTCTCCTGCACACTTAGCCTGAGTTGCTGCACGATAGCTTGCATGTGGCCTGTGCAAGCCACACTGAAGAGGGCTTCTGTGCCCATATACAAAGTCCATATCAGGACTTTGATATCAATCCATATCTGTATTGCAAGAACATCTTAGTTCAACATCTTTTTTAAAGCCTGAAACACAGACCTGTACAATAAATTATTACCACTTGTCTCATGGATAAAATCCAGAAGCGTTGGGGTTAGGTAACCTTCCCCTATACATCACTTCTCACATTAAGCCTTGTGCAGTTCCACAGCTTTGGGAACAGCTGGGAAAAGACTCACTGAGAGCTATTCTACAGGCACTATTCCCATGGCAAAGGGCTGTACCTGCTTAGAAGGACCTTAATTGCAGAGGTGAACTTAGGATGACAAAACCACACTTGTATAAAAAGGGAAAGTTACAGCTTCTAAGTACACAGCAGAGGGATAAGATAGAAAGTCCCCAATAGCTAGGTAAGTGTTTGTGATGAGTTTTGTGTGCTGTAGCAGATCTAGGACACTTCCATTCCTAATTAGGCATCACTGTACTTACACAAATTTTAAAAAATAACTCAGATTGGAGGTGAGTCTTATTGCTGTCTTAAAGCCTGGAGAAAGCCTTTAAAACAAACAGCAGTCAGAGCACAAACAGGATGTGGATTTTACTCTTGACACATGCCCATCCCATTTCACCAGCAGAACATCTGTGAAGCATTTCAGATGTGAATGTTACATTGTTCTACACCTAAAATGAGAGGTGAGGGAAACAAGAGAATAGATTCTGAGTTGCAACTCTGCCTTTTTTCCTTTTCCAAAATCCCTTTTGTTTTATTACCCCTGTATGCTTTGCCTGGCAACCCCAAAGCACACTTGTTTCCCACTAATATTTGTGATTTTTTTTTCTCCTTGTTTCCCTCACAGTTTGGTGTGGTTTCTTGCATAAGCATGGCATTCCAAGCACGGAGTTATATTTAACACTCCTCTCATTTCATTGTTTGTCTGTCAAGTCTAACAATGGAAAACCACATTAAACACAGACATATTTGCTCTTTAAAGGCATTTTCAGCCAAGGCTCACAAGATGGAGTCACAACTGTCTCCTCAATAATATAAGAATGTGTAATTTTGCCAGGCAGCATGGTACTTTGATACTCTTCTACTTATCTGAGTTACTGAAAATAAGTGATCTCACCTTATCTAAAATGGTCTCAGATCCCCTTTCCTTCATCTACAAATAAAGTGGGGCCTTTTCTTCCATGCTGTGCTTTCATAAAATATGGAAATAAACAGTCTCAAAGGTTTCTCTCAGAGGATATAACCTCATGTTATGCATTCATTTGCAAGTAGTGTTACTCCTCCATGATTACTCTTACAGGTACCCAGTGTGAACTCACAGTTTGAGCCATCTCTCCCCCTGCCATTTTAGATTGTTGTCTACAGAAATTTCTTCTCAGAGTCCCATGAAGCATCAGGAAATAAAATACAGGGGAAACCAAAAGGCAAGCAGCAGACACAAATACCCTTGCACAGTTATCAGAAGACAGAAGTATGGGATACTCATAAATCGTGCAGATGACATTGCAGCCCAGAGACAGGGAAGTCATTTGTGCTTGTAGGCCTGTGAAAGACTGGGTATCAGTGTTCTCCCCTGCCAGTTTCAACTCACAAGCTGGCACTGAAAAGTTACTGATGTGGGAGCTGTCGCAGAGAAGTGATGGGCTGACTACTGAGCAACTGGACAATCAAAATCAAAAAAAAAAAAACAACCACCACTTCAGAATCCATGATGCAACATCTCTTTTTTTTTTGATTCTCACTCTAGGTCTTTATTTCGGTGCTGACTGAGAAACTGTCCACTTTCTGTGGAGTCAGCAACTCACAGAACAATTAACCTGATGTGTGTGGGTCTGTGCAGTGCTGCTCAGATTCCTTGGCTGCAGGACAAACTCACTCAGCTGACAGAAACAGAGGAGTTTGCAGGTAGCTCCCACTTGGTACCACCAATTATCCTGCCTGGGAGGTCTTGCCTTATCTGAAATTGTGGCAAAAAGTTCTCCTGATAACATCCCTTAGGAATACAGCTGTTTTCTTTTAAAGAAATTACCTATTACTTTGAAGGACCAAAAGAGAGAGGGTCTCTTCACAGACAGGGTTGGGTCTGCTCTGTGCAATGCACCAGGGGAAAAGGTATCTGGACTACAACTGATACTGCACAGATGTGGAGCACTCAGTATCTGAAAGGATGCAACATTTGTTATCTATGTTCATGCTCTTATTCTGTCTCATTGCAAGAGCTATTAAGACATTTTGTGTTGAGACTTTCTTATTGAGATCCAGAAAGAAATCTGCACTGTATCTCTTTCACCTCAATGCCGCTAAACTCCCCAAGCCCATGCAGAGCAGATTTGGAGGCCTGTAGGTCCAACAACAGGTGAATACATTAATTTACAACTTCTAAGGGGGACAGTCACTCTATGTGTATACTCTAAAGACCTTTTCAGATATGGAATATGGTCTTTAATCCCCAATTTGCAATTTGTGCAAAACCTCAATGACAATTCCTGGATTTTGATGTAACAGCTAAATCTGAAAAACCTTGGAGACAGAATAGAGGTCAGTGAGGTTAGATGAGAATCAGTGTGAAAAGAGCACCAGGAACAGGTAAACGGGTCATTAGTAGAAGAAAGGTGGCTGCATAGACATCAAGAAAATGTTGTATCACTTGAAAAGAAAAAATCTGCTTTGAGAAGAAAGGTATTAGTGTAGGATCAATCTTGATTATGCTGTTGAACTGAATTCTTCAATTAAGATTGAAGAATTCCTATCTCTACAAAGAACTTCCTTTCTGGAGAGATAGTTTTCAGGAGCTCAGAGCATGAGTACATGCCATAAAGTTAATCAATACAGTTTAAGAATTTAAGAATCTGACAGAACTCCGTAATGTACCACAAGCTCTGTTCATAATGCTGTTGAGCTCCTCTGCATTTTGGTTGGGCTTCATTTGAACAGTGCTAAAAAAATCAGTGTTTTAAATACAATGAATATTGTTAAGAAGTTCAGAATAATATAAAAACTACATTACAGTAGGTTGCTCATAATGGATCACCTTATTCTCAGTAGGACTACAGAACTCGTAAACTGGATCATATCCATGGCCTGCTCTAGTACTGTCCTCCAGCTTTGACCAGGACCAGACATTTGAGGGGAAGAAGTAATCAACTCCACAGGACACAATATTGTAAGACCAACCTTCAAACCAAATTTCTTCCTGACTCTATGCTGTTACTTACAGCCTGGCTTACACTCTTAACCCATTACTATTGTTAGAGACACTGTCAGTCTACAGAGGCTGGAGATGCCACACAAAGCATGTCCAGAACAGCTGCCTCAGTGGAACAGTTCCTTGGGGTAAGAGCAGGCCAACAGAGGGATTGCCATGAACAAGTACTGCTGCCAACTCCAACCCAGTGCTCTGAGCACAACTCATTTAGCACTTTCCATTTTGCAGCAAGAATTGTTCATCAGAGCCTGAACCCAAACCACACAGTCTAAAACAGTACCATGCTAAGCATTGTTTCACAGTATGACATCTGAATTTCTCTTCCAAGATATTTCTCGCTCAGTGTTCCATGACCAAGGATTTCTCCACAGGAGCCTTCTTCATAGGGTCAGAAATATATTCAACTAAAACTTTTTGTGGACATGACTTTCTTCTCCTTTCATAGATTCATAGATCCGAATTTTTTTATTTTTATTTTTTTAAGAGAGAGACTTAAAAGAAATCCTGTCTTTAATCCTATTGCAACTAGGTTGCTGACCTACACATGCTTTTTCTGGTCATGCTTCTAGCTCAACTGAGCTCTTTAAGCTGGGGAGTTTGTTGAATTAGTTGCTTTATCCCAAATTCAACTATATTGGCTAATTGAGTTCACCAGCTTTCATTAATTGTTCCTTTTCTGCAGTGGATCCACAGATTCCTGTTAAGTTTTTGTTCCCGGTGTCTTTTTGTAGCATTAGCCCATGTATAACACCTATAAGTTTTCTTTTATATGCACAAAATATCTGCATATTGTGAACATTAATAAGTGAAAGGGGTTCAATGGGATAGAAGATGACAGATATTTTTCTTTCTTTAAACAGAGGCTAAGTCAAAGCAGAGTAATTGTTGTTGCTTGTCTCACAAACTGTGCTACAAAAATGTATACACTGATAAAATATCATTTATTCTAGTCCTATTAAAAATCACACCACACTATGAACAGTTATGATATAAATAAAACATGACCCAAATAGCGTACATGAAAATACCAAATGGAACAGGAATAATTTTGCATAAGAAAAATTAATCCACTGTATGAACACAAACATTTACCTATTTCCAAGATTTCCAAGATTGAAATATTTACTATGACTGGAGTAAGGAAGGGCAAAGGGCAGTATTGAGACTGGGAAACAATAGAATTGCATTCTATTTCTAGATCTGCTGCTGATTTCTAGAATGTCTTTGGATAAGTCAAAGTGCAGATCTTTTTAGCTGACGTAGCAACCCCTCTCCTTCCTCTCCCTTCCTTGTCTCCCACTTATTTGGAGCCATGTCCATGACTGGAACACTCTGAATTTCCTACTTCCTGGCATCCCTAGAACTCAAAGATCTGAAAAAATTATAACCCATTTTGATGAAAAAGTAAGAATCAGATTTACACTGGCTTTTACATTTCCTTCATACAGATTTGAAACAAATGTCAAGCTTCTCACTTTCAAGATGTGGCATGCCATTATGCCACTTACTGTTTATCTACAAAGACCATTTCCTTGACCCTCCTACAAAGCTTCCTCACACCAAAAAATCTGTCAAAATAAATACAAAAATTCAACAGGTGATTTTTTCAATGTCTTCCATCATGTTTTACTACTAAATGTGAAGCGTCATCAAATGCCAGAGTTAGCTTTACGACACACCATCTTGTATTAAGTTACCCGTGGCATTTAGGAAACATTTTAGAGCTACATTGGCAGATGGTGCTACCTACAGACAAAGCAATTGAAATTTGTCAAGAAACCATTTAGTCTATTACAAAAAGAGGCCCTAGTTAAAATGCTTTGATGGCTCCCAGGTACTCTAAAATCTGTGGGGTTCATTTGCCATATGGAGTTATACCTTTGTAAAAAGAGCTTATGGGGATGCTGCACACACTTGTGTGAAGCTGTCTGATGGACTGGGATGCTTTCCACTATCCCCTGAGTAGTTGCTAAGTGCCTGCTTCCATACACAGAGCCAACCTATTCAGCCTTCATCCAGTGCCAATGCATTTTACACCCTGGGGACTCACAGCACTGCACATTCCTCTGCTTCCTCAGGTAAAAACACTGAAAAAGCACTGGAAAAAGAGTGGTTTGACCTTTCAACCTTTCCAGCCTGCAGAAGAGCCAAGCACATAAGATCTACTCTTGCTCTTACTGAGCACAGAACAGGAGAACAGCATCTCAACAATTATACTGCATCTGTCTGTCCATAATGGTGATCATTTTCTCTACCACTTTGAGAATCACGGAGTGATAAACACTGATGAATCCTACAAATTCAAATGATACAAGGAAAGGATACAAGATGTCTTCATCTGAAGTGGCTTTACAACAAGCATTGGTTGCATTCAAAGAGGAGCAGTCAATGATTCGCTGTTCCAGTGGAGACCAGTGACAAGTGGCGTCCTTCATGAGTCCATACTCGGACCAGTAACATTAACATCATTGGCAGGACAGTGGGACATGGACAGTGGGACTGAGTGCATCCTTGGCCAGTTTGCAAGACAGCACCAAGAGGAGTGGTGCAGGGAAGTGATGTAGTGGCAAGGCATGTTATCCAGATGATCCTAAGACAAGCCTGAGGAATGGACCCATGGGAACCTCAAGAAGGTCAACAGGGTGGAGTGCAAGGTTCTGTACCTAGGTCAGGGAAATTCCAAACATGGATTCTGACTCAGGCACGAAGGGATTCAGAATAGCCATGAGGAAAAAGGCTTGAGGGTACTGGTGGATGAAATACTGAATGTGATTTGGCACAGCAGGTGCAGAGGAGACACCAAGCTGATCAGCAGGTGAGAGCACCTCTCCTATGCAAACACGCTGAGACAACTGGGTGTTCATCCTGGAGAAGAGAAGGCTCCAGGGAGACTGCTATAAAGCAGCATTCCAGTACCTAAAGAGAGCCTACAAGAAAGGCAGAGAAAGAACTTTTGCACGGGCAGGTAATTATAGAACCAAGGGTAATGGCTTTAAACTGAAAAAGGATAGATTTAGATAAGATGCAAAGAAGAAATTCTTCTATGAAATGGTGAAGCACTAGATAGGCTGCCCAGGGAAGTTGTCAATGTCCCATCCCTGAACGTTTTTTAAGACCAGGTTGGATGGGGCCCTGAGCAACCTGGTCTAGTGGAAGGTGTCCCAGCCTGTGGCAGGGGGGGTTGGAACTCAATGATCTTTAAGGTTTCTTCCAACCCAAACCATTCTATGCTACTTTACAAGCTGACAAGAGTGATCTTTCTGAAAATTTTCCTGTATTTCCAGCTAAGATGGTCCTAAATCCTCCAAGAATATTTTTCCCTGAGCATCACACAATGGGCCAGATATTCAGGAATGAAATGTATATGTCTCTGATTTAAATCAGTCATAGATCTTACCCACTAAGCAGAAAAAAGTGAATCTATTCTTTTGCAGATTATGGGTCACAGAAGAACACAACCAAAGCAAAAATGTGTTGGCCAATTGCTAATAGGAGGAGAGAGACTATTTTTTCTTTCTGCTGTACGTACAAGGTAAAATGCAGCTCTAAATTCAAGTATTTTAGCTCTGTTGACATCATTTATAACTGCAACATAAATGAGACCAGTGCAAGGATAGTTAATAGCTTTCCTTCTTGCTATTAAAACCATCAGAGTGTATTTTGAGGACACAGCTGAAATTAAGAAAAACAGGGCAGAATAAGATAATCTGAGATGGTCTTTTCTGGAAAACTTTTTGCCAGTTCTTCTTTAAGTAGGAAGCCCAAGACAATTGCAAGTAGCCAAAAAAGTAAACTTTGTTTCTAAGTCAACATATACAAAACAATTTTAAGTACTTTAGGTGTCCCTGATAGGGAAAGAAGAGAACACTGATTTTTTTAAAAAAGAACATTGTATTCTAATAATTAATTCCAGATTTAGTCAACAATGGTTTCTAGAGATTTTAATATAAACATATTTTCACTTGGTTTATATTAGACATTCTGCTCAAAATCTATACTTAGATATCCTCAAATACCATGATAATATGTACCATAAATATAGGAAAAAAAGATTGGCAGATGTGATTTTAGTTACTGAGTAGCTTCGGAACTCCACTAGCACAGACTATAGTTCACAGACAGCAGAATAACTCAGAATCTTCTCAAGAAAGTCTCTATCTTAGCATGACAACCATGAGTAAATAAATATTAGAAAAATCTTCCACAATTTTGCTACACTAATTTGTAAGCTGATCTGTAATTGAGGTTAGCCTAAAAAACAGAGATCATTATCTCAACAGCTTGCAAACACTTTCTCTAAAAGAAAAGTCTAAAAAGGTAAAGTGCTTTCTTCTGACAAGTACAGCAAGGAAATGTTGATATTCCAGTCTCATAAAGAAGTTTGGACCAAAAAAAAAAAATTAGGCTGGATAAGTTACAGACACTCCCTAATGGATGGAGGAATTTCCTTCTCCAAGGACAGTGGCATACCAGTTTAGTCATCCAGTAATTGCAACAGATATGGATTTGGAACACACTCCTTTTTTTTTTTTTTTTTCCCAATTAGTCATGGTCCACTAAACACATCACTCACTGGTTCTGTATGCTCTGCTGCAGAATCTCCTCCCTATTAACTCAGACCTAATGGCACATACGGCACCTGAGTGCTTCCAATAAGTCCCAGAGAGCTAATACAAGCTTTACAGAAGGACATCCTTTCCAAGAGAAAACATTATGTTATTTCAAGCCAAAAGCTCCACCTTACTCCTTTCTGTGAATGGTTTCTTACTTCAGAATTTTCAGTTCTTAAGAGCTTTTTATCTCTTCTCATATTCATGACATACAGATACACATATTTCTTTTAATGTGAGAAAGTAACAGTACCTGAGCAAAAGGGTCAAGCTACCAATCCTATACACATATTTTTTTAATAAAGTGAAAACTTGATAGCAAAGTATTTTTCCCCCAGTTCTTTCCCTTCCCTCAGATTAAACAGGCTACTTTTGAGCAAACCATTTATGTCAGTACCTCAAAACATCAATTCTGCCCCAATCACTCATCATCATTCTGCTGTCCAAATGCTGTGAGAAAACAGCATCAATGGAGCAGAAAGCCACCTTCCTGCATATGGGATGTTACATTGTACATTAATTGTCCAAGAAAGGAAAGGAAGAGTTCTTGGGAAAAAAGTATACTTCCCTTATATCCACTGCAAAACACATTGGGCTTCTAATACACGTGTGTCTGTTTTCAGGCAGGACATAGCACTGAGTTATGCATAGGAAGTGTTAATCTATTTAAAGGATGATGTTGACTTATTTGCCTTTCATCATGGATCCACAGCCACATTTAAGAAATGTAATTCGGGCTATTGCCTAGAAAACAAATGTGTACATTAGGTTCTCTGGTGTCTTTTCTTTGTATTCCCTCTTAATGTGTCTTATTACATGAAATGCTGAAGAGATTTAACAAGAACTACTTATTTTTGTTAAGTAGGTCTTGAGAGAACTATTGTCACCAGCTGCTTCCTATGCAGTGGCAGCAGACCCCCATCTGCCCTCTGTCCCTGTGGAGATACTCATCCTGTCTCCATGTTTCAGTCTGGGAGGAAAGAGGCCTTCCTTGGCCTTCCTGGCTGACCTCAGAACAAAGAGCTCTGAGCAGAAGGAAGTGCAGATAAAACTCACCCACATCATCTTATACTCACTCCTAATGCACAACTAAACCCCCCAGCACAGCTCTTTCAAAGCAACAGTAAACAGATAAAAGCTTATGCTTGAAAATAGTGTTGTAAGATGAGTAAGAGGGGCACAGAGGAAGATGTAACATCTGCAACTCAGTTCTAATCATAACAGATTAGAATTTGTATCCAACTTAATGGTCAAAATTTTGTTTATTTATGTTTAGATCTCGAGTTGAACTTTACCACTGCAATATTTTCCCTCACATGCGCAGCAGTGGTGAAATCCAGAATAAGTGACAGTAGTCTCTGGGATTCTGTAAAGACAATGTTATTTCACTGTGGCCTAGAACAACTGTTTGCATAGGTATTTAGCTAAGTTATCTGGATCTTAATTTATTAAATTCTGAACTTGAAATCAGAGGACAAATTTTGAAGTCATTCCAATATAATTTCAAAAAAAAAGAGGCAGAAAAAGAGGAAGTACACAACAGTGATACACAGCCAACTAAAATTTTGTACTCTAGTGTATTTGAGTGTGCAATACAAGATTTATTCTCCTGTGTATATAAATCTGTTTCACACATTCAAATAAATGCAGCTGTGTTTATTCCAGAGAGCAGAGTTCCAGATGTATACATACAGAACTCCAGATATACATATGAGCACCTTATTACATTACAATTTTCCATTACATTTTTCTAACACTTAGGATTTTATGTCACAGAACCCTCTGGAATATGCCCCAGTACTTTCAGCACTTGCCCAAACAATACAACCTGAAATCCTAAGGGCCACCCAAGTTTGAACGGCTGTGATACCACATCCATGTTTTGCCTGGAATTGAGAGGAGGCTTTCAGACTGTGAGGATATAAGGTACAGGTTCAGCACTTGAATAATACCATTCTTTCAGCAGTATGATACAACTGTGAAGTCTTAGACCTTACTTCAAACTATACTAGAAATAAGAGCAACTCCAGAAGAAATTCATGTTTTTGCAAACAGGCAATGTCTGCTTGCAGCCACAGTATTGCAGGTGTGCCAAGAAAAACAGAGTGATACACATACAGGAAGGCACTGGACTGAAAATGTCTGCTGATTTTTAAACAAAAAAAAAAAATTCTTCTCTAAGTCAAATTACATTAGAATGGATTTCAGAGCCTCACAGCATTAGGTAGCAGCTCTCATTAATAAAAATGCAAAAAGTATTAAGAGCACAAAGCAATAAGCTTGAAAACATAAACCACACCATTCAGTGCATAGCCTGCTTTTTAGATACCATCAGCATTACTGTACTATTTAAGACACAGTCTATAGAATTAGTATTTCCAGTATAAACTCCTGTGTTCTACACAGTGCAAACAAAAACCCCTATGCAATTTAGATTACAGTTCTATTGATTATTTCACATACTTGTTTGCTTAGAAGATTATATTATCAATATAAAGCATACAAAGTAAATATATTTAGTAAATAGTGTCATGGAGCACAACCTGAAAATCAAAGCCAGAAAATAGTGTAAAATAAACAGAAATACAGGGAAGATTCTCTATTAATGTGCAAAACAGGTTGCTTATATTAAGAAAAGATTATTTTTTTACCAAGTAACAAAGGACTGCGGCAGGAAAACAGTGAAAATACTGTCATCAAAGGCAAAAATTTAAGATCAATTTAGACATTTTGGGTTTTTAGTCCATCAACTTATTGTGAAGATTTCAATCAACTAGATACTAGAGATATTTATTTTTCTGAAATCATTGGTGAAACCTTTGTGCAAATCACACTGACACCCTGTAAATAAGTATTTTTCAAAGAATAAAAATATAAGTGCATTTCACAGTTGTTTTCTGATTCAGTTCATACTTTAAAAAGCCTGTTCTCTGTAAATGATCACATGCTGCATTGCAATTGATTTTTAAAATAAATCAATTTGTCAAATAAAAACCCTCTATCTTTATTGACTAATAGCACAGAGACAAGTTGGAAATACTTAAAATATCATTGTTAAGGGATCTGATCCCTGAAAGAAGGATTTTGCTTTCCATAAAACGACTCCACAATATATTAACATTTTCATAGTGCAGGCAGTCTAGAAGAACAGTATCAAGAACCTTCCATGACATTTCCCTTCTGGCCTGAGAACTTCTATATAAGGAATGTACACAAAGGGTACATTTTAGGAGGTTACTGGCACCTGAAAGTGGCCCCTGAGGTGCAGATGTAGCATTGCTACCATGAGAGCTTATAGTTAACAGTTTAAAAATGAGGTGTGGAGGGAGAGAGTCCAGCATTGAACCTTTTCCGGTGCATACACTGAGGCACTGTACTGCATATGTATCCAGCAGAACCCTCATTCAGCTTGTAAAGTCTGATCCCATACCAGGCATACTTCATGGAAACAGTTTAAAAATAAGTTTTCCCAGTGAATAGCAGGTGGGACTACCCTACAAAATCTTTTTTGGCTTAGGGCACAAATCTGCTGAAATACTTCACCCTAAAGAACGATAAAAGAAGAATTGCTTGAAACTTTGGTCTAGTCTGGCTGGTGTCTGGGCAGAGCCTGATAGCTCTTACATTTTATGAAGGAATCTGCCACACTGTGTGTGTTTACACTGCATAGGTGATGACCAGCTGAAACAGCCATTTTCTGTTCTAGGTGGTCTCACAAGTCTGAGCATTTTTTCATCCAGGGGCAGACCGAAGGGAATCCACTGCACACACTGACCTGTAATGGGATTTGCAAGTACTTAAAAAATGAAAATATCTTATTATGCTAGCTGCAGCTGAAACTCTAGATCCTTTATTAGCAGATGACTGGGTAGCTGACAAGAGTACAGAGTCGTTGATAATGAAATCAGGCATAAGCAACCGGCACACCCTGGAGGAGTCAGTAAAGCAAAGTGAGAGGGAATTTGGTAATTAGGTTGTGTTAGAAAGCACAATGTACTACAGTACAATGCAAACAAACAAAAATATTACTGACAGGTCGGCAATGAGATTATTTTAAATAGTCTAAATTTATACTAATCCACCTATGCCCATTTCTCCCTCACATAGACTCAAAATACACTGACTGGCAGGACTACTGGCTGTCCAAGTGAGGTATAATCAAACCCTGATTTAGCATTTCTACAAGATGAATTAAAAGGAGATGAATGTTCAAAACTGAAATTGAGTTAATTAAACATCATCTATATTATGTGCTGCTTTTGATTGGGGTAGAGTTAATTTTCTCTGCAACAACTAGCACACAGAATAAGACAAGGGACTTAGAAAATGTGATAAATACTAAAATAGTTTTCCTACTGACTGAGACATGACACAATATTATATTTTGATCCAAAATCCAGGTCTTTACTGACTGAGTGGGACAAATAAAATAAACCAATGACACATCCTACAGAAAATGTAAACACTGAATATAAAGGACATTGGTGTCAGATGCTACACTACAACAGCCAACGTAGTGGCACAGGGTTCTACTTTCTCTGGATTTCACCTGTAAGCCACTGGAAAAGAGAACCTCTTCCAAAGGCTAACTTAAAGCATCCCGATTGGGCTTCTCTTCTTAGACAGCCTTTGGCCTGACTCTATAGTGGTTTCACTCTTGTGAGGATAGGAAGCTTGTGTGAACTTTCTCTTCTTCCTATTCATTAACAACATTTCCTAGTCCCCATTGAATCTATTTTTTTTTTTAATTCTAACAGCACACTGACTGGTTCACAAACTGTCTCATATGTGCCCCCAAATCCATACAAAGTACATTTTAATGCCCTATTCTGACAGAACTGAAAGGGATTATTTTCATGAATAGAACTATGAATGCTAATACTCCAACAATTACAAACAAAGTCTGCTACTTGTCATCCATACTGTCCCCTTCCACAAAGGATAACTGATCTTTTGCACTCAGCCATCTGTGCACAAAACAATTAGTGGAAGCACAGAAGCCAGATAGTATCAATGACTTCATAAGGCTGTGCTTACTCTTTCAGTATTTCTCTACAGTATCCTGCCCAGTGCCTGCAATGTCTATTTAAATATAGAGAAAAACTACACCAGCAAAAAATACAAATCCAAGCACAAAATATCCTTGACCTGTGACACCCTGAAAGGTCATAATAATCCACAACAAGCACTGGAGAATCGAAGGGTCCTGGGTTGCAAGGTAGTACAATGTCAGTAAAAGTAAGCGTATGTTACTATGACAAGAGGGATCCAAATTCCAGTGCTACATCTAATCTGCAAAATAACAAACTGAATATCTCAGTGCCCTTCTGTGTTAAATTTTAGTCTCTTGAGCATTTCTTATTTTAAACCATCTTCTGGGGTTGCAATATGTAACCAAAACTGTGTATTCCATTTTCCATCTGTTGAAACCAGTTGGGGAAGTGTTTTTCATTATCTCTTGTATAACCCATTCCTCATAACTCTGGCAGGGGGAGTGGGTGAGTGTCTTCTGTTAATGGGCCAGCTGCTAAAACCAGGTGGGGCAGTGTTCTCATCTCTTCCATGACCCATCCTCCCTCCAGGGGGATATCTTCTGTCAATGGGCCATTAAGGCTCACTGCATGACTGAGAACCTTATATCAACCCATTGCGAGGGGCTCCACCCAGTGGGAGGAGCCAACCATTCCTACCTAGACAAAAGCTGAAATTCAGCACACGAGGACAGCCTGTTTTCCACTGCATTCCCAGATGAGGATCGGACCCACCTTGCCACCCCTGGACCCTTCTACAGGATCATCTCTACTCCAACAGAACCACATCTATTACTCCAGGAGGATTTATTGGGACTGCTCCCAACACCCTGACCAACAGGGTTTGGTCTGACTCTGTCAGGGTTTCTAGGATTTTTGTCTGTTTGCTTGCTTGGGTGTTTTGTACTACTACATTTGTATTTTTTAATATTCCTGGTAAAGAACTGCTATTCTTATTCCCACATTTTTGCCTGAAAGCCCCTAATTGAAAACTTATAATAATTTGGAAGGCAGAGGTTTACGTTCTCCATTCCAAGGGAAGCTCCAGCTTTCCCTGGCAGACACCCATCTTTCTAAACCAAGACACCATCATATAGTTAATTTCCACTGAGATATATGAAAAGTTCAAAAAGGCTTCCAAACAAGAAAGTATTCTCAGAAATAGATATGCGAAACCACTGTGGGTATCATCTCTTTTAGAGAAATAAGTTAACATTTGCTCTATGTCATTAAATAATTCTTTATTGATCAGATAAAATTAGGCTTTTCAAAAAGAATGAAAAGAATGAGCAGTATAGCTCACCAGCTCTATATGAACCATATACATGCAGTAGATTGTGCTGCTGCTACACAGTATTTATTCCTTTAACACAGGACCACAGAATGCTGAGGTTAGATAGGACCTCTGGAGGTCATCTCGTCCAACCCTCTTGCTCAAGCAGGGCCACCCATAGCTGGTGGCCTAGGGCCATGACCAGATGGCTTTTTAATATCTCCGAGATTAGAGTCTGAAAGATGCCACAACCTCCCTGGCAAGCTGTGCCAGTGCTCAGTCACTCTCACATTTTAAAAAGTGTTTGTTGAGGTTCAAAGGGAACCTCCTGTGCTTCACTGTGTGTCCATTGCCTCTGGTCCTTCAGATGAAGGTCTTGCTCTGCTACAAATGCTTTGTTTCTACTGCCAAAGTTTATCACTCATTTTCTCTCCTATTTAAATTGTATGACAAAAATAGTTATTCTAATATACTTCTACTACCTGGCAGCATCATCAGACTGTTATCAACATGTAGAGCAAACTATCACTTCACTGTATGACATGTAAAATCTCCTCAGTTGGTCATCCAGGTTTTGTTTGGTCCACAAGCCTGTACTACCCTACGTCACAATGGCATTCAATTTTTATTAATTAATGAATAGTACTTTTAAAGAAAGTATCTCTACTCAAGCAACTAGCAAGATTATGCCTCTTTCTTCCCTAATTTTAAGGCAAAATGCCTACTGTAAGTTATGTGTTCTTCTATATAAACTTGCATGCAAATAGCTGCTGTGAATTAGGTAATGAAGTAGGCCCTGACATCTATTTTTGTTGTTTCCAGCAAAACCCTACAGCAGGCAGCACTTTCAAGGCAACTTTTTATTTGAAGTAGAAGTTTGGCTGGCACCCAGGCTGCAGAGTGCCATGAAAAAGGCAAAGAAAAAAATACAACCAGCAAAGGGCAAAGTCAGAGGGTTCTAGATGAACTTCTTCTAGCTGAAGAGATCCACTCTCACGAATCCCTGTGGGCACTTGGTGCCAACAGGATCACACTGAAGGGAGACAAGGTTCTTGAGTTTGGATGGGAGGCTACATGAGACATGAGAGAGGAGAGGCCTGGCTGTGCAAGCACCCTGGCACTGCAGCACTGAAACAAACACTGCTGATCTGCCAACTGCAAAGTTTTTCCAGTTGCTAAACTGATTTAAACGAGTTTGTTATGTGTTAGTTCTTGCTCACAACATTATATGTGGGGAACTTGAATGTTTATAATGTCATGCTTGGCTAAAGGCATCTTCTCATTGCCTGATTGCCATTAACCTCAGCATTTCTACAGCACTTGGAGTCAAGGAACCCCCACTGCAACTGATAGCAGATGGACGAAGTCCCATACAAATGTGAGGAAAAAGAGAGGGAGACATCTCTCTCTTTAAATGTCCAAGGATATCTATCTAAAGGAAGGGTGGCAGTAGAAGGAAAAACAGGACTAAGAAAGCATAGTAAGTTAAAGCCTGGCAGACAATTACATCATGAACTATGCACAGTGACTTTGATGGGCAACAAGTGAGGGTAGAAAAATAATGAACATACTGAAAATCTCTTTTCATCACTTATTTAAGAAAAAGCAATGTAATATCAAGGAAACAGCTGGGCATTCCTAAAGAGACCCAAAGGAACAATGAGAATGCACAATCTTTCTTTTTAAAAGTGTGGTTGAATGGGGAAATTTTAAGTGAAAAGTCAGTCTCTTCCCTTCAGATGAGAAAAATTAGCTCAGTTAAAACTCCAGAAAATTTACTTGAAGAGGCTTATTAGCTGCAAGAAGGATTGACTGAAGAAGGCTTAATGATTAATTGAAAATCAAATTCATGAAAGTCTTACTTAAAAGTACTTAAAATTAAACAAAGATCTTGGGACTCATTTTCCTTATACTGTGAGTACAGTCAAAGAGGGGCTCACATCATACACAAAATCATCAAAACAATTCCTGTCCTACCTATTTAGCTAACGACAGAAAACAGTTAAGGGAACTTACAATGATAATGAAAGTGCTCACAAAAATGAATGGAACATATGTTAAAATGTGGAGTACTACAAACTAAATGGTAAAGACAACAATATCAAAATTAAGCAGTAACGCTGACACATGTTTTGATGCATTGTAACCAAAATATGTTTGCAACATCTAAAACAAGAACAAGGTCATGTTTAAAGCACAAAAGCAGGGATTTAGAGATGTCTTTATTTCTTTGGGTTATTTTTAATTTGGTTTTTTTGGGTTGCACTGGGTTGCGTTTTTGTGAAGTGAATTTTACTACTAGAATTTAAGAAAGGAATATCATATCTGAATGAATACTACATCACATAGAACTACAAAGAACAGGAACTCATCAATCCAAAGCAATCCTAGAATGTATTTCAATATTGCATTTTGGGATATCGCATACTGGTTTGTAACAAAAGAAGTTGAATATTGAACTAATTTTTCAACAAAAAGTTAGAGGGTAGGCCATTTTGGAAATGAAGAATTAAAGTTTCCAGCAAGACATGTTTTTTTCAAAATTCTCTCATACCCACTACTGTAATGAATTAGTTAATCAATTTTTATGAAAATTAATATAAAACACTGGGAAACCTCTTTTTTTATTTATTTATCATCTATCTTTCTGGTGGCACCTAAACCACTAGTATACAGATATCTTGTCTTGATTAATGATATATTCACTATGGAAACCCATTATTAAGCATTGGTTGCACTCCACTGCCTGAGAGACATCTCTGTACCCTCATTAATGAGGCAATGTATGTTAGATAGTATAATATGTTGAATCTTTTCATTTCAGTAGCAGTAGACAACTTTTCTGAAAAAAAAAAATGTATCAGGAAATCAGCAAGAAATTTATAATCTTCACAGAATTTTACTCTGGGGTAGAAAAATAAAAATACCAGTCTTTAGAATTAGTGAATGTTAGAAATAACACTAAAAGTACTGAGGCCTGAAATGGCCCTATGTGACATTTCTCAAGTGAATAGCAAAGGAAACATTTCTAGTTTGTAGAGATGTGCAAAACAACTGTCCTGGGTCTTGCTGGGATGGAGTTGATTTTCTTCACAGCCAGTAATATGTTGCTGTGTTTTGAATTTGTGTTCAAAACCACTGTTTCAGCTTTTTTGAACAGTGTTGAGACTTTCTCTGTTTCTCACACTGCCACACCAGCAAGTAGGCTGGGGTTGCCCAAGAGGCTGGGAGGGGACACAGCCAGGACAGCTGACCACAACTGATGACATCATACTCAGCAATAAAATGGAGAGGAGTGGAATTTTGGTAGGTGAGCTGTACCTCATTGGGGAACTGACTGGGTAACGGTCTAAACACAGGAGTTGATGCACAATTACATTTGTATCACTTGTTTTCTTTTCTTTCTCTTTTCTTTCACTTCTCCTTTACTTACCTGACACTTTTTATCCTGACCCATGAGTATTCTTGCTTTTGTTCTTCCTCTCCTCTTCCCTCACCCTTGCTGCAGGGGTGGTGGAGTGAGCAAGTGGCTGTGTGGTGCTTAGCTGCCTGTTAGGATTAACCCACAACAACAGTGCAGTTTTGTAATGGAGAAGAATCTTTTTAAAAAGTCATTTTGTAGCATGAGTCAACCTGGTTTGCTGCCAAAATGATTTGACATTTAAAAGAGTTTATACCAAAAAGTGCCCATGTGCCACGTCTCGGATGACAAGACCTGGATGACTGCCCATTCACATCTGTTCCCAATATGTACCCGCAGAAAGTAATGAAAATCCTATAACCACAGCCTCAATATTTATTTATTTTTCACAGCAAACAACAAGCTTTTTCATGAACTGAGCAGTGACTTTAGATCAAATATGTTCAGATCTAATGTGCTTCTGTCAAACAGGAACAAGGATAACCCTTGACAGATGAACTCATATAAGGATTTGTAAGCCTTAGTAAAGAAGATGGAGGTAGGAAGAACAGATAAAAGGAAAAGAAAATATAAACAAGTATTAAGACAGTTTGCATTTTGGCTTTCACATCCAGCTGCATATTTAGTTTCAGAGCGACTGGAAGGCATAAACAAAGTGTCCAGACATAACGAGTTCTTAGTTATGAAAGTAGATTAATGAAAAAAAAAAGTAATCATAGCCATCTCCGCCTCTAGGACAGCAGATTCCTGAAGACAGGATAAAAAACACAAGGATGAAATTTAGACACAAGTTAGACCTGTTCTGAATTACATTTTTTCTACATGCTGAGTATCTTCCACCTATGTTTTTTCCAAAAGGATTGACTCTTGCAAGTGATGAGGACTTCCCACTTCAGTTTAAATCTGTTACTTATTCATGCATTTAGATGTCTAATTTTAGACAAGTGTGGTTAGCAAATATCAGCCTTGGACGGCATTAAAAATAACATCAGGATTTCTCAGTTCTGCTTTGAATTTTCAATGGAAACAACAGAATGCTTTTCAGTTTTTAATCCTCAGACTTTTAAAAACACTCTTTTCTGTCCTGAAGTATATGGAAGGAAAGGGTGCTTGTTTGCAGCGCATTGCTCATCTTCTCCATTTTCCCTCCCCCATTCATCACTCCACTTGAAGACACACCCACAGTTCCTACTTTGTTCTCTGGAGAACTGAGGTGTGCTAAATCACCATCCTGCATTGCTACAGAGTAGCAATAGCTACAAGTATTTTAATTACAGAACTAAGACCAGCCCAAATCTTTCATCCACACACAAAGTGTGTTTTTTATAAATATGCATCGTCTCTAACAAAGCAAGACATATATTTTAGGACAAATAAAAGCAAATTTCTAAGTAAATGAACAAGCCTATAGACAAGGACACACCACAAGTGCCAAGTGTGAGTCACCTCTCTTAAATGCACTGGGAATATGTCTTGCTCTTAGTTCACCAGAGTGGTATTAGGTCTTACAGGTTCTCACCTTCACCTCTCTCTTAGGAAGCTGCAAGTGGTTGCTCTGGGATATGGATATTACAAGAGTTACACAGAATTTTGGTTATATTCAACCTAGTTGATTAACAGCAATATCACACACAAAATCAGGGTTACAAAGATACATAACTTCACCAGGAGATCTAGAGACTTTTTGCTGAGCAAGAGCCCAAAAACTTTTAAAGTCTTGAAGAAAGGGATTCATTTGGTTTAAGATTACATCTGTCCTAAAGCAGGAGTTCAGTGATACAACTCTTTACTAGCACAGTGGAAAAGTACCTCTACCAAACAGAAAATAAAACAAAAGCATCAACAAATCCCTACCTGGTGTCCCAAAAGTGTCCCATCACTTGTTCTTTAAAATTATATAAAATTTTATTGAGCAGTTGATGTTCTCCATATTTTCATGTAATATTTATACAGAGATAGAGATACAAAGATACAGATGTTTGGTGATAAAATATTCAATTATGAGTAGTGTTTGTTCTTACCTGCTTATTCTAAATCCAGGACTAAGCAAAGTACTTCAGGTATGTTCTGCTTTTTAACCTATAAAATAAGAAATTCTTCTGAGAATTCTCTTTGTTTCAATGTTAATTTATGGGGTTTTTTAATTGGGAATTATAAGAAAACAGTGTCTAAGTCATCTTAGTTTGTTCTATCAGTTGTCCAGGTCCCCTAAATAGTCAAGAAAATGCTTCAATTTTCCATCATGCGTCTTTAATAAAAAGAGTGTTGTTTTGAAGAATGACATTATTTGTCCTAGTGTATCAAGTGTTTTTCTCTGACATGGATATATTTGCATTCTGAGTAAAAACTTTCATTCTCTCTAGTTTTCAGCCTTGGGTTTTTCTGTAGTAATCAGTATCATGCCTACATTAAAGTATACACATTTTGCTATTTGCAGTTTCAGGAATATTTTCTATGTAAAGCCTCATCTCTAAGTTCCAACAGTTGCACACTAGAAAACTCAGGCAGAGCCATGGAACAAGGTGTGCATTGTGGATTGTACTGAAGCATTACCTATGACCATGGTTCATCTGGCTGCTGGGTTAACAGGTCACTGGCGTGGAGCCACCAAATTTCAGAGAACAGCCTCTCTCATAGTATTTTGATATTTCCCTTTCTGGATTTGTCCCAACAGGGAAGTGCTGGAGCATATGAAAATTGGGAGTGGAGCTGGGAAGCTAACCAAACTATTTCAAACCTCAAATGTTTAAGTTAGATGCTTATGTGGTCTTAACCAACTCACACATCCCTAAATATTACAGCATCAGGAATGATGATTTAAAAATACAGGAACGATACAACAGTGCCAGCCACTGTTAAGTGCATTTCACATTTCTTGCAATCAGTTCTGCACCAATGAGCACACTGAGCAGTTTAGGCATAGTTATAGGAATAGGTTTTTGTCCTTTTCCTAACTCTTTCTAAGCTTAGCATTGTAGATTGCCTGGATATGCTATCCATTTGCTGTCCTTGCTCTGGAGCTGCTGGAGGAGCAAGCTAAACAGGGTCTGCTAAATAGTCAGGTATCAATGTTGGGGGGAAAAACAAACAAAAAACCCAAAAACAAACAAAAAACCCAACCCAAACCCACCCCCCCCAAAAAAAAAAAAAAATTTAAAAAAAATCAGCCCTATATTCCTGCAGAAAATGGTATTATCCCATGTGTGGTTCAACCCTCACTTCAGAGAAAAGAAAACATATAGTTCTGTGCAAGATCCTGGATTTGGGTGTACAAGATCCATGGCTATAAAAAGACAGTAATCATTCCTCTACAGAGGGGAAGGAGAGAACTTGGAGTGCTTGAAAGGGCCCTTACCATTGCAAAGCACATTTACTGTAGAGCTTTTAGGGCCATAACTACATCCTTTGGTTTCATGGGGGTTTTTAATCACAATGCTGAACAAAACAACAGCACCAAAAGACTCAAGGGTCTGTTAGCTGAAACAGAACAAACTGGGTTCTTCTTTCATTTTACTTACAGTTCCCAGTGATGGCCTCTTTGTTTACCAGTTTTTTATCCTTTACTGTCCACAGGTGTCCAGGGGCCGGGGCAGCCTCTGTGAGGGGAGCCAGAGCTGCCCCAGGCTGCCTTACAGCCCTTCCAGCTGGACACACTGCAGGCCACGGCTGAGCCCCACAGCCCAGATGGAGACCACTGGAAAACACAGCCAAACACAGGGCAAAACGCTGCCTGACAGAGATGAATGGGGGGTGGAAGGTGTCAGAAACAGCCCCACAGGCACCGCGGGCGGATGAGGAGAGGGAGGAGCTGCTCCCGGCACCAGAGCGGAGACTCCTCTGCAGCCAGGAGAGACAAAGCTCATCCTTTTCCATTTAGCTCACTCCTCCACTTACTGCTCTCCTCACAGTTCTCTGACAAGGCCGGTGGATAGTTTACACACCACACCGTGTATGTGCACACCTAATGGCGCGATTAGAAAATGAGAAAGGAGGAAAAGAGCTGAAAAACCTCAAATTGTGGGTGACGGCCCTGGGCCAGGGAGAGGGACCCCTGGGAGGACAGAGCACAGCTGCCATGGCTGCCACTGCCAGTGGGCCTGCACAGCCCAGCCACGCTCCCAAAAGGGGCCCAGAGGGGTTTAAATATGTAATCCCTTTAGCTCTATTTTACCGTGGACATTTTAAACTGCATTAAGAGGCATATACTAATGTCTTGAATCATTACACTCTCAGACTTTCAGTTTGATGGGCCACGGAGGGCAGACCTGAAAGCATTCAATAACGTCTCAATATTTAAGTGCATGATGATGGTGTAGGAACAAACAAACATATGTTTTATCAATAGAGCATAAAGTATGGCCGTGAACTGTGCAAACCAAATCTGGAATGACAAAGCTCAAGCTAATCTCATCAGCCCAGCAGCCTGCTATGTAAGATTCCTTAATGTCTTTGGTTTCATCTCTGACACTCTGCAAAAGTGACGTAAAATCCTTCACTGTGCAATATTGAAAAATCTGGGATAGGGAGTGATAACAATGTGTGCAACCTCCTTGGAGGGCTGTAACTCAGCTTGCAGCATGGAGAGGGAGTTTAAGCTTGGTTTGCCTTCTTCAGTCTCAGCACCTTGAACATAACGGAGCCGACGGGGTAATTTTGGAGGACAATTATTTTAGAAAAGATAACTTGAGAAACATTTGAATGAATTTAGAAGAGAATGACCCACCTAAGAATAATGAACACACAAAGCATCACAACTTTTCAGCCAAGAACAGTGTATCATATCAACTTCTGGCCAGCCTTGGGAAAAAGAGAAAAACAGGCTTTTCAGATAAGATGGCAGTTTTTTCACAGGCATTGACAGATGTCAACTAAAAGTTTAATGGGAATGACACTGACATTCACCAAAGACAAACACGGATCCCATACAGTGGAAGAGCTAGTGACTTGTGTTTAATGTTGGGTTTTTTTGTTATGTTGTTGTTGTTGTTGTTGTTGTTATTGTTTTGGTGGTCTTTTTTAAATCCTCCTTCAAACCACTCTTCTTCCATTAAAATTAGAGACCATTTTGACCAGATAGCCTTTCAGACCACTGGTTACTCACAGAAATTGAAGGAAGCTCCTGTTAAAGGACAACAATTACTGGTGTAAAGGAGGTGTAAAGGTAAATGAGGAGCAAAGAAATTTTACTTCTTGATTCTCCATGCACTTAAAAAGGCAAATTTGCTTGACCGGCTTTGTTTACAATTGTAGATTGAAGCAGGAACTACTTGACCAAGAAAATTGATAATGAAGTATTTGCAGAAACATTTGCAAGTTAACATGCTCTTTTGTGAAACCTTTCTTATAAACTATTGTCTTTCTGTTGTTCAACCTAGAAAGTGCCAGAATTTCTTTTGAACATATTCTATATTCCCAAGCAACTTTCATGAGGCAATACCTTAAAACTTAAGACAATATTTTCCCTATAAGACTTGAAATGAAGTCTTATTCAGATATCCAAACCAGAAAGTATTAACAGAAATTAATATCACCTTGTAATTAAAACACCCACAAGAATGGCAAGATGGGAAATTGATGGGGACTAGAGAGGAGGGAAGATGCCTAACCTGACAGCCATGATGTAAAAGCAACGATGGTTTCAAGGCAAAAATTACGATGCAGGTCTATGGGTGATTGGCCTTTGTGGAAGTTTTTGAGGGTATAGAAATATGAATGCTAAGCTGCAGAATTTAAATCTCAATAAATAACAGCAAGAACCTTCAGCTGTTTATCAAAGCTCTTTGATCTGTAAACCACACAAATAATTTTTACTATAATTTTTATATTCTACTTTTTGAGCCCTCTCCACAAGAATAATGATACTGGAAATTCATATGTCAGTAGGAGCTCAAGTGTATTGAAAAAGAAACATAGAATATTTAGCCATGAAAATTTACTTTAAATGTTATCTCTCCACAGTACCCACATCCTACAAATAATCAAATAATCTCTTCTCCGCTTATCTACATGGAATTTGTTGTGTCATCCACAATCAGGAATGAATAAACATGCTCCATTCTCTCTGCAGTTTATTCTGCATTAGATATGTTTATTGATGCAGCATGTCTTACCTGAAAGGCTACCCTGCTGTGTAGCCTTGACTTTAACATTGTAAAAAATTAGCTGTCACCAGAAAGATACATATTTTTGTTATGTTTCCTTGAGCACAGACAAAATTTCTTGATTTCTGATTTAACACACATTTTCTTCCTAATTTATGTACAGGTGAAACTGAGTGACTGGTGAGTAAAAAGAAGATAAATCCTCCCAACTACAATTCTAAAAAAAGATTTTGCTTACAGCAGATATCCATAGTGCAATCATTGACTTCTGTGTGTGTCATTTGATCCAACAGGAAATAATGTGAGTATACAAAACAGAGTTGTATGTCAGCAATAATACATAGTTTTTAGGTGGCAATCAAGAATAATGCCTACACATACTGTGCAGGGAATAATGAGGGAGCTCAGTTAATCACGTGAAATTGTAGCAAATTATCTTTGTTGTCCAAAACTTCAGCAGGATTTAAGGAAAATTTTTAATGGATGATGTTTTCTTATTCCAAAAACAAAAGAGCTTGGAAACAAAAAAAAGCTTGAAACAAAGGACTTCAACAAAGATTGCATAAAACTATTTGCATGTGTGCATCACTAAGTTTTCCCAGCAGAGGGATAAGCAAAGTCTCTTTTGTCCTGATATACTAGTCCATCACAGGAGAAACTATGAATGCAAAGTGATGAGAAGAAATAGGAGATGCCCTTTGAAAAAAATATCCAATGTCCTAAGAGTAAAATATTAAGGACTAAATATATTATTTATTGCCTTAATCTTTGTATGTGGATGTTGATCTTTGCTGTAGGGATTATACCCATTTTGCTCTTTCATGTAACATTGTTTTGTACAGAATCTTTGTGGATCTGAAGTGTCCTTTACTAAGACTGAAATTTATTCATGATGGATGTCATCTTTCCCTTAGGAAACAATGGGATGAAGGAGATAACAGTGACATTTCAGAGGCCTGGTTCTTCCGGAAAGCTGATGTATGAGCAGTGCAACAGAGTTAATTCTCTATGTCTTTGAAAGCTCAGCTAAGAAAAACCAAAAAGCTTCACAGATGCTTGACTGTGCCTCTGCTAAACCACAAGAAGTTGCCAGTAGAAAGTATACGCCTGAGAAAAAAACATTTAAATCTTTATGGAAGGTAAGCTGCCGTGAGAGGTTCACAATTCTTTTGGGACTCAGCTTTGAAAACAAAACTCATAATGTCAATGCAGAAAAGCCCTATTGCTTTTAAAATTTATTTGAAAACACTGTAAAGGAAAGAGCTCCTTTGTTTTGTTTTCATATGTAATAGTGCAATTTTTCAAGCATCTGTTTATGACTTTTACAGTCTGAGCATGGCTGAAAACAGAAGTAAGCTCAGAGTAATTAATGCACAATATTATTTGCTTTATTCCATTCTTTTATTTCTACCTTTCCATCTCTTTAGGAAAGCTGGTCATATTTCTCACTCCAGAGGATAGGTTATATAAAAATTTGTCCTATAGAGAAAGCAAGCATCCTCTGAGAATATAATTTCTTCCTGGCTAGCCCAACAATATTTTTATGCTTTCATATAGTTAAAAAATCTATTTGAATTTCTGATTTAATTTCTGAAAAGCACAAGCCAATTTCAAATATACAAAATCAATTATTACAGCTGAGTTCTTTTACCATGGCCCCTTTCTCAATCAGTAGTATTACATGAAAGTTGTAACAAACTTCAATTCCACTAGACAAAGGATATTCTGTTTCAGAGCCCCTGCCTACTAGTCTTCTGGAAGTAAAGCTTATTGTTGTTACATCATGATTAACTGAAGTAAAATAAAACACCATTCAACAATAAAACAAAACAAGCAAAACAAAATAAATGGAATTAAGTTTTTGAATAGTACTTTGCAATTAGCATTTTGTTATGTTTGTGTATCAGGTTACAGAACATAAACATATTTTCAACATAATCCTTTTTGGTATGATGCCATTGGTGTTCTTTCCTAGTCAATTTATGCAACAAATGTTACGTGCTCTGTGTAGCTGGACATCACAAATGGAGAATTATCATCTCATCATTTCAATTCCAACCCATTTAGAGATTTTTACTTCAGACTGTGATTTTCCACAGTCCCAGTAGCCACCAAGTATTTTCTGAACATCTTAAAATGTGGAAGAGAGAGGTACACAAGTGCAAGAAGTGTCTGTATGGTCACACCAATGAAAATTATGGCTGTGTAGTGAGAAAATTTTGACAAAGTAATGCTTTTTCTTCCATAGATCTTTGTTTCCGTTTAGAAGATGAAGGATAACACACACATACACCCTGCCCTGTTTGCAGGTGCTCATATTTTGTGATATTTATCAGAATATACAGTTTGGCTTCCCAGCAGCAGGAGAGTCAATCAGTTTTCTGAAAACCTCTGCCAAAGGCTTAACATGTGTTGAGTGTTTCCAGCTCTTGAGCTCTCTTCTGGAATGTGATCCGAGTCTGGTTAGATCTGGAGGCAGCTTTGCAACAGCTTTCTTCTCCCACAAACTGCCTGTCACACACATCTGAGATGGATGATGACCAAATTTGGAGACAGGCCCACTGGAAGAAGTTGTCAGAGCTGTCCCACCTTCACATCTGAGCTCACATTTCTTCAGGAAATGAGGCACACAAGCAGTTGGGAGAAGCCTTTCTCCCTCCTTTGCAACTGCTTTTATTTTAGGAATTAAATAGGTCATGAGTTCTGTCTTTAATACGCAGCCTGCCTCTAAATTAAGAGCTTCTGGCAGGTTCATCCCAGCCTAGAGTAAGAGGCAGGATCATACAGGGTTGCTTCTTTTCTCTAAAGCCTTATAGAGTATCTTCCAAAAACAAGAAGTTGGACAGAGGGTTGGTCTGAGAGCTCACATAAGAAGTTCAGGCTGGCTAACCAGAAGGTTGACAAAGCAAACATAAATTTAGGAAAACAATATTTATTGAGGCAACCAGGAGATAAATAAGTCACAAACAAACACGAACAAGGCAAATTTTACCAGCGACATATAAAAAAAGACAAAAGCCATGAGGAGGGGGACATTGAATGAAAGACTCCCTCTTGTCATTCACTGCTGTATGTTCTTGATTTTATCAGCCTGGAATGTGGATACCCCTTGAAGAACTGAGTCCCTTCCAGCAGTCACCAATGCCCTGCAAGATGTCCCAGCCTGACAGAAAGCACATCTGGAAAACGAAGCTTTCTGTTTTCAGGATGTTGGAACAAATATGGCAACCCCAGTAGACAACAGGGCGATCCCAGGAGTACAGCTCTGCTCTCAGACACATAATGTTTGAGAGACAGAAGTCACTAAAAAAACCAACAAGTACAGTACAATCTTTCTTTTTAAAAATCTGGGTCAACAATCAAATCCTCTCTGGTTCATGGCTTTGAGCCTTCAGATTGCTGAATCATACGCTGTTGAGTGATTCACTGTTGTACTTCCCACTGCACGTCAAGGGAAGCTGTTGCATAAATACTTGCATAACTTATTCCACAGGACAACTGAAGCCATAAAATATCTACCATAGAAGGCAGATACGCAACCATAAATTGTTCCAAAAAGCTATGAAATAAGTATAGATTTAGAACTCTATATATGTAAATTTAGAACTCAATATATGTAAATATATATGACTCCAAATATATGAAGTATTTTCAACTAAGTAAATGTCTTTTACTTTTCCATTTAAGATTTTTTTAAGAAAAACGTTTTTCTTAAAATTTTCCTTATTTTTCTTTTAAAAATTTCTTATTTCTAGAGAATGAAAAATAAATTTCTTTCTAGGAGTATATAACTTGACATGACAATCTGAGGCTTGTATGACAAACACAAAGATTTATTTTGCATCCTATTAGTCTTGCTTATTTGCAACATACCTTGTTAATGCCAAGGGACTAAATAGGACTTAATGGGTGTTTTAAAAGAGGTGTGAAAAGCAAAATTAAGTTACTTAGTAAACATTGAGAGGGGTCTTAAACATTAAATACAGGAAGTATTGGTTTTACTGCTCCTCATATGAGAGGGAAGAAGGTTTTTTTATTCTATCCTCAGTCTCCACAGACCTCTTTTGACTCATTGTCCTGGTACACAAGGGTAGGTACTCCAGTAAGTGTGCTAAGTTATCTGTTAGGGATTGCTTTGCTCTCCACCTTGTTCTTTTCTTGTTACTTTCCTATTGGTTGCACAGAATCTTCCTACAGAAAGAGCTTATTGTGTTCTCTTGCTTTTGTTTTCCACAAAGAGAATCTGCAGTTTCTTTCATACTGTTGAAGGGAGGTAAGCAACAAACATATTGGTGTCAGCCCTAAAGTAGTCTGAATGCAGATTTAAAGCTGCCAAACTGACAGGAGACACAATAGCACTTGGCAATTTCTCTGGTGGCAAAACTAGCTCCAGATATATTCAGTTTGCTGCACTTCCAGTTTTGCAGATTCAGCTGTCTGCAAAGTAGACTCTAAACAGATCAATGACACCAGTAAAAAAATGAGACTAGAAGAAGTCTGTGCCTGTGTATTTTAAAGGCCATGAAGCATTCAGAAGAAAAAAATCTCGGATGCAGACAGGACCTCAGCTTGAAAATCCAGTTCTTAACACATTATATAATGATCTCTAGTCCTCAAATTCATTGATCAGTCAAGGACAAAGTGTCTGATGTGTTGGATATGTCTTTTCACAAAAGAAATTCAAGCAGACAGCAGAGACAACAGAAACTTACTAGAACAATGTCCACATAGAAGGAAATAGTACAAGACAGGCCATCTGACAAATGAATGAACAAGATAAACAAACAGTGTTTACATTATTTGGATTGTAGGTAAACTGCACTATGAAAAACAGAAAAGACATCAATTATATATTCACAGAGGGGAAATTGATAGAAAAAGCAAATCTAGAGAGGCAGAAGTGAAACAATTTAGACAGGGGTTCTACATCTGAGAGCTTCACAATAATTTAACTAAAATTATCTTCATAACACCTTTATAAAGTAATATTCTCATTTCACAGATGAACGACCAAACCACAGAGGAAACACACGGCTGAGCGAAGTACCAAACTCATAATTTCACATTCCTTCCAGGCTAAACTTGAAAATACATTTTGAATGTATTTCAAAAAGTAAATAATAAGAGAGAGAATGAAAAGAGAGGAAAGAGATATAATTCAGAGCGTTACTGAACAGAGGTGTGATTTTCACTAACCTTCCATTGTATTTCAAACTTAACTCATTGACATTTTGAATAGTAGCTACAGTATGCTTGCCTACTCTAAAGAGGAGGCCTTGTGCACATCTATAGTAAGTACCTAGAAGTAGTCTCTTTTGCTAAAAAAGCAGACTGGTTTGTTTGTGCTAAAGTCAGACCTAACTTCTCTCTGTTCTCTTCACAATTACTCCAAAACTCAGAAAGGGACTAGTACAATAGACCAGTTTAATAACAGCTCCTTTAAACCTTTGAGCAGTAGGAGTATGTCTATATAAACAAGTAGTGCAGCATGAGAGAAGCAGAGCTGTGAGGTGAAATAGCTGGTGCAGAGCCAAGATCTGCTCCATGTGTTTCAGGCATTTTACATCAGACTGGCTCTAAACAACTTAACAATCATTAATCACTGGAACATGTTATATTCACTCCTAAAACACACCTTCTAGTCCAGCTTCATTAGAGAGCAACCCAGCTGGTTCTTTGCAATCACTCCACAGGGCAAACCCTAACATGGTAAAGGGGCCAGTGCTGCTGTTTGCCTCTGCACACATATCCAACAAGAACACTAATTCAAACATCCTTCTCTCTTGCAAATTCAGCACTGTGTCAGATACAAAACCTTGAGTTCCTTGTCTTCATGTACAATTTAATGACATAACATGGTTGAGAGCTGGGAACTTGGGAGTTCTGATCTTTTGAAGTGTCACTGATCTTCACTTTCTGTGGAACACATTCAGAGCAGGAGGACATATTTACCTACAGTACACATGATGATGCAAGTTGGCTTGAATGCACAACCAGACTTGGGGTTGCTTAGCATGCAAATTATCCCTTAGGGATAGAAGAAACTTGCCTACAAGAGAATAAAACCCCACACTTGCCTGAAATCAGAATGCTTCAGAAAAAACACAATCCCACTAAGAACTAAAATCTCTGTGGCCTTCCTCAGATATGACACATATTCAGTTTATTCCAGCCACAAACACATATCATTATTATCTGGTTGAGGAGCTACATCAAAGATGCAGCTTTTGTCCACAAGTTGAAGGCAAAATTGGCTAAGTATTCATTAATGCTTCCCGGAATGCAGAGAGTTACCTTAGCAATTTCTTTCTCACTGTGATGCAGACAATATCCCATGCAATGCCTCTAAGGAGAAATCACGGCTGTCATTTCAAAGTTAACATCTTAGACTATTAAATCCCTAATTTGGTTTATTATTTTAAAGACTTACCTTGTAGTCATTTAGACAGGCCTTGGAGAGTACTGGGAGCCATTCCAAATTAGAAATGAAATTAGAATCTAAGTCTGTAAGAGAAATCTCAGTGCATTTCCCGATCAGCAGACATACCCTGTTCCAGTTCTTCTCCCATAGTCCAAAAGATCCAGGAAGGGAAAGGATCTGAGTATATCCTGTGATGCTTACTGTATCTCTGTATTCTAAAAACGGCTGACTTCCAATAAGTTGTAGATTCAACAATAAATGCTCTTGACCAAAAATAGTTTGGTGTTCAATTACCAAATGCATTTTCCTATGTTGAGGGTTCAGTTTTGCTGAATGCCCTGAACAAGAAGAGGAATAGAAAAGTGACGGCTTCCTGTTGATTGCTACAAACTTATTCAGGATAGTCAAAAACTGACTGCAAGGAGTTGCAGAGTTGTACTGAGTGGCTGGGAAATAAAAAGGCAGGTGGAATTCAGTGTTGATAAATGCAACGTATTGCACGTGGAAGAAGTGTTTCTAAATAAAGATGATGGGTTTAAAATTAGTATTACGACTAGTGTAGCCATTTCTTGAATACCAGTCACAGTTGCTATAAGGAAGCACATAATGGGTAGTAGAAATAAAAGGTTTGGTGAAGAATGTATGATTTGGATCAGTTTTAAGCAAAATAAGATGAGGTCTCTTCAGCCTTTAAAATAGATAGCTAAGGATTATATTAAAGACTTCTGTAAAATTTCTGCTGTCCAGAAAATTCTTCCATCCTGTGATCAGTGAACAATGCTGAATCCTTCAAATTCTCCAAAGCCGTTAAGCATGAAATGGATGGTATGCTCATGAGGCACAATCATTATAGAAAAACTATTTCATTAAACTGAGACCAAGAAATGTCCCAACATAATATTAGCTGATATAAAATATGAAAGGGTGAACAAACTTCCAAGTTCTCCTCACCAGTGCGTACTTACACAACCATATAAACTGTCACAGTCAGATAAGGGAATGAATGTCCTTCCAAACTCTGTGTCCCATAACTCAATTGTCTTCATTGGCAATTCTTGTTATACTATTGGTTTGAAGGAGAGCTAATTTTTTCCATTCTAACTCCCCCCATTGTCCTCATTGCCAGGTTCTTGAAACTTTACCTGTTTGAGTTCCATATTTTAGCACAGTAACAAGCACATCTGCAAAGGTTAGTTTGGTTCCAAATGTTAAATAATGAATGGTTATAAAGAGTGTTAATGAAAGTTCTTTCAAAGGAAAAGTGAACATTAATTTTGCTAAAAATTAGAGGACTGAAATGCTAATGTTAAAATAATAGTAACAATTTTTTGTATGAATTCAGGAGACGTTTACATTGTTGGTATATGTTTTATACAAGCATTCACTATAATTAACTTCCCATTTTCCATGCACTATTTTGACTATCATGATCTCTATTTTTTAGTAAAAGCATTTATATTTAAGTTTTCAAACTACTCAGAATGCAGAAACAGGCCTTTGCCACAAAGCAGAGTGCCAGGCACAAAAAGAAACTGAATGTTACCAGAATAACGTCTTGTTTCTACGGCTCTACATGAGTAGAAAAATCAGTTTCAGTCATGCAGCTGAAAAGATGGGGACAACAAGTTGAGCAACTCAGCTTTTCCCACAGAAAGCAGCCATTTCAGAGGCAGACCTCATAAAGACTATGTTAATAAAATACAACTTTTATTTTGTGTTAAATTGTGGCACATTAAATCTGAAGAGCAAAAGTTTCAGACTTAATGGTGGAACATGAACTAGTTGGAACAGTTCCTAGCCAAACACTGATCGACCAGAAAAAGGCAAGGCATTTCATTGTCTTCACACATACATGGAAAAGAAAATCTCACTGAAGGACATTCAAAGGGATAAGATTTGCCTTAGGACAGGATTGAAAATTTGATAGGGAAAGTGTGCAAAGACAAAGCACTACAGGAAAATTTTTTTTCTAGTGGGTTACAGCAGGAAGTGTTGGATGTATGGATCAGGGCTACTCATGACTGGAATCAGCAGGGTGTGATAGCAAGAAGCATAGCTGCACATCAGCCCCCTGTTTCTCACAGAGGACGAGGTTCTGTCAGTCAACACTGAAATTTGTCACACTGAAAATTGGCAAATTAGAATTTGCAGCTCAAACCCAAGTTCACTTCTGGTTTGGAGGCTGTAATTTTCTTACTGTTACATATCATATCCGGGGGTGACTGAAGAACTTGGACATCCTGCACACTCTGCTGGCAAGTTGAATTATATTTGCACTTTTCAAACATAAAATAGTACTTATGTTTCCAGAATTCCTGAAACATTGGACAACAAATAATTACTTTATTATTATTAAGGCATTTGTTCTTCTTTCCATACAAAATCCATCCATTCAGTTCCACAGCAGAGCAATTTTTTCAAGGATTATGCTCTTAATGCCAGAAACAAGGCTGTTACAGAGTATCTGGAAAACTCTTGTATTGGTAAAATAATCTGCAAAAAGCCTATGACTAACAGATAAAGGATAAGTTGTCTAATGAAAGGAATGGAGCAGAATAAAAGTTAATGTACTTTCCAGAATCAGGACCTGGTGACAAAATGCAATTTAAAGAAGGGTTTTTTTCTGATTTTAAGATATAGCAAAAGTATCACAGCTCACCATGGCTGGGTCGAAATGTGATGATGAAAATGTTATTAGAAAACATAGTATTTCTAGTATTCACAAGACATAGTAATTTGAACATAAAAACTTTGGTGCCTGTGTGTTTTCTTTTGAAGAGCCAGATAGTTACATATGGAACAAGCAGACACCATGTAATACTTCTGTTTCTTTACAACATATAAACTGTTTGATGGCTTTTTCCATAAAAGTAGCTTTTTTAATGACTCTGTTAAAAATATTTTTTTACTGAAAAACAGTGGAGTAATGAGGTTTGCCTCTGCAGTTCGCAGAACAGGACCAGAAGCCCCAGGCTCAATAATCAAAAAAATGACAGAACTGTGATTCAATGTGACGTGAAAGTCATAAAGATATCAAATCTAATACTAAGAATTTAACCATAAAATACTAACAAAATTGTCATGTCATGTCCAGTAAATTGACACTAAAAAATTTGGATTTAATTTGCTTCGATTAGAAAATAAGCCAGCAGAATAGAATCTTAGCACGTTGCATATGATTTTTATAGCAATTCATTTAACATTGCCGTCCCTGGCTGATTTGAGATAGGCTTTTAATACTGCTGATTGTCTTCTGCAAACAGGATGTGAAGCAAGTACAGAGCTGGGTATCGCCTGACATATGCTGGCATTTTACAAGTGTCAAAACAAAGCACTGTGCTGCACCCACTTCTGGCCTGTGGGGAAGTGAGACCACTAAAAACATGATGGGCATGCAGTAATCCATCCTGAGAATCTGTGCTGATATTTCAGTCACAGAGATGTTCCAAGAGCCTGTGTAAATATGTCTTGAGTACAGTTGAACTAGCTTGGATAGTAGAGAGATCTATCAAGGCAGTAGGGAAACTGTATTTTGAAACTCATTTCTGAAAGGAAGATATATAGCCTACCCAGCCAGCCACCTGCAAGGTCTTATTCACTTTAGCAACTGACAGTTCAGGGTATGTCATGCTCCTGACAAATTTCATCCTTTACATACCGACAAAAATATGAGAGCTACTGTCGTCTCCAGGAAGACTCCTCCTGCATTTTAGGCAATAGTTCAGTCACCTAGCTGGCCAAGAGCAACAGCAAATGCAGAGAAACTAACAGGACAAGATAAAAACTGTTCAACAAGTTAAGGAAAGATAAAAGGGGAGGAAAACAAATGCAAAGGCACTCATCACTTCCCACAAAGAGATAAATGCTCAACTAGCCTCAAAAGCAGTGGCTACTTCCCCCAAAGCCCGGAGTTTTTATTGCTGAGTGTGGTGTTAGCGTGAAATAACCTCTCAGTCAGCTTGGATCAGCTGTCTCAGCTGTGTCCCCTTCCAACTTGTCTCCCACCCATTACCTCCTCTCTTGAGGGACAGAGTGGGGAACAAGGAAATCCATTCTCTTCTACTTGAGAAATTTAACTATGGCTTTGAGAGGTCAGTGCCTTGGTACCACATTTCTTGCCATGAGGACTGAGATATATTGCAAATGTGGACACTCCAGGTTTTGATACTGATAACAGCTTTTGCTCTCCTCCATGTTTTTCTGGCAACTTTAAAGTAGAAATTTTCTTATTTTTATTGCAAGAAAGTTACAATAAAAATTGGTGAAAGTTTTCAAGTGCTTTGTTTCAAAGTGTACTTACAGGTATAATGGAAAATCACTAATATCTTATTCTTCACTTGACCTGACTCTCTGTTCCAATGGGCATAATGGGCTTTCAAAATTAAGATGTAATGTACTGTGGATATCATTACAAAATCAGAATATATTAAAGTTGTGCCAGCAACATGCTATTGGAAGTTACTATTACTCCTTCACAGCAGTGATATATAAGCCAGCATTTCTGGGAAAAGTTCTCGTGAACATCCCTGAAATGCTTTTTGGAAAACTCTTGAGTTGCTGCTAAGTTCTTAATTTGGGTCAGCTGTCTACACAACTTGTACAGTCCCACATTTATATAGTGCAAAAGCAATTGTGCCACAACTCAGCTTTTCCAATAAAGCTACCACACTTTTTGGAGCATGAATACTGTAATATTTCATAGGGCTCCTCTAAAGAGGGAGCTCAGAAATACCTCTTATTTTTTAAGTTTTATGTGTCTTCAGCTTATTTTGCAATGATGAGCCCTTGGTCCTGATGCCGGGCAGTGTGCTCAACAGTAACACCGTTGTCCTCCTGGAAGCAGTTTTAAGCAGATCTTACTTTGGTAGTCACTTAGAGGTAAAATGGCAGTGTTAAAATCTTACAGAGAGTTCTGTCTGTAAATGTCATAATCAATACAGTTTCCCCTTACTAAATCCCCAGAAAGTACCAGAAAGTAGTTGGGTCTATGCTGTAGGTAAAGGTCACTGTTCTCGTCAGGTTTTCTTCCCTGCACTCAAAGAAGCAAAATCAATTTAGACTTAGCCCACTGAGCCATTCTGAAAAATCCAGATCAAGGGATTATAATGGTGAAGGAGGAGATAGGTTTCCCCTTCAATTAATTATGTGGTCTCGCTTTGTTTTATGACTTTTACTCACTTCTGTCCGTATTTTTTTCTTCTAGTCTTTATATGATTCTGCATACCCCTTATCAGCATGCATGACATCTAACTTTAATTGTATAGTTGTATAATTGGATATCTACCTCATGTTCAAATATATGAAAGGGAGTGCCAGGCAGGTTAGAAAACATGAGGATATTATAATAATATGGTGATAATGTTGACATGTGAGGTGGGAATTCAGAATTGTACGGTCAACACTGCAAAAGTTAATGTTTCTACATAATTAACTTCACTTGATTAAGCCTGAACCAAAACAATCAAAAAAACAGGTAACCTTTATACCATGGAAACAGACTGAATAAGACTATTTAGTAAAACTGAATAACAACCTACCCACCCCTGGAAAAAGTAGAGTTGATCTTTTTGTTTCCCCAATAGCACGTCATTTTGGATGAATATGAATTTTTGCTAGAATATAATTTCAGAAACATTAAGGTATTAAAGTTTGGATAGATGTATCTGAATCTAACAAAAAGTCAAATAGAATCATTTTAATTTACTATTGGAACTTCAATGATCAGATGTGTAATAATATAAGCAAAATAAAGATTTGTTTAATACAGAAATCATTAATGTCTTGATCTTGCAAATATTTACACCCACAAATTCAAGCAGAGATTTAACTGTTCTTGACTTCCAGACCCCTTCTTTAGCTGTCTTTCCCAACCAAATGAAAAACCTCATGTGGTGGCTATTCAGACAACAGCTTTAATCACCACTTAGCTTTAACTATTTAATCTCTCCCTTTGTTTCTCCCCACTGACACACTCCTTTTCTGCAGCACCAAAATCTGTCAGTGATTTCACCTTAGCTGTATTTACAAAACAAAAACACCTAAATGTCTTCGATTTCAGAGCAAAGAAATTATGCTCACACATAGTTTTATTTTTCCTGTGTTATTTCATATGTGAGAGAAAAATATTTTTAAGAGTTCAAGAAAACTGCTTCAAAACTTGCCATTCCTTTTGTAATGTATGTTACATGTAAGATAACCAGATGTTCATCTGGTGTTTAAAACAGAAACTTTCTGGCGAAAAGTGTGCCCTTTTATATTTTACTGGCATTAGGTTTGCTCTTGTGTTGCATTGTTTTTTCTCTTGGTTTTGTTGTTGTTTTATTTTTTTTTTAATTTCTGGTAATTGCTTTAAAAGAACAAAGCTCTTTGTTTAAGGGTAGCTCAGGGACATCATAATTGCTATAAGGTACAAGACTGTTTCCAAGTATTTCTGAATTGCTTCTCTTCTGTATTAAATATTTAATGTCTAATGTTTAGCCAAACTGTAGAAATTCCCTCTAGAATATGGGTGATGACTTCAGGAAGAGAATCAAGACCTGTCAATTCAATTTTCAATATGACTCTCTTTAGAAAACCACAGCTATTAAAGAGTGGGTTTTTTAAAAAAAATAATAATTCCAGGAGTACATGAAAATGTCCTCGGTGAAAAATATCAAGCAATTAATTCCATACTACAGATTCACAGTTCATTAATTTAAGAAAGTGATAATCATGCTTTCCCTGCTGAAGGTTTTTGGTTTGGGTTGGATTTCTTTAGGATTGTTGTTAATGTAGCCTGGTTGGTTGTGTGTTCCCCTTCCCCTCATGGGTTTTGTCAGACAGACTTCTTACTTACTCTTATCTCCAGCTGGAGCCAAGAGTGACGTTATCTGGTGGCATCCGGCAGCAAGGCCATAACCCAACAGCCCAGGAGGGAAGTGTGTCAAGGTCTCTATTGACCAGCAAAATCCTGCTGCATCAGCTAAACAGCACCTGCTCCTTGTTCAGATGTTCCCCTTCCAGATGTCCTGTTTTCACCTAAGAGATCAGTGTGTCCCAGGAGAGCTGACTACTACTTTTTCATTGTATTAGAACATGACAGCACCCTGGGAATAAACCATTTCAAAGCCTAATGAAAACAAGCATGTGCTTCCTTCCTAGCCAGTGATACACTCTGACGTGAATGCAGGCGATCACAGAACATGTGCTAAACATTACAATAGCATTGTACTAAATTGCAGATTGCACATTGTACAAAATATAAAAAAGATTACATCATTTTGAAACTCTGTAAATTGCTTCTGTTCCCTGTGCTATTTCAGCTTCTGTCAGGACAGATGGACACCATTGTCCTACCCACCCACAATCGCTGACATATCTTCACCATGCAGCTAAATATGGGAGGGACTGATCTGATTCAAAGAGCCATAAAATCACCTTATTCCAACTGCTCAGCAAAGCCTCATGAAGGGCTTATAACCCAATATATTGAACTGGGTTAGGAGAGAAAAAGATCAAAAGGAAAGTCAGTAGCAGAAGAACAGAATTTACATCAGTCAGAATAGTATTAAAATCTCAATACTTAGGAGTAATATTAATTAAGATACATTGCATGTTGCATGTTAAAGAATTTCAATGTCATTATTGATAGCATTAAGTACATATGAAGAGAGAGGCTTAGTACTGCTGTTTTACTGTGCTCAAAACCATTGACAGATCACAAAATATCTTGTCATTTTGTGATCTGTGTAGGGTGTCCTCTAATAGCTGATTAAAATAGCCTTTGTATTTAATCTTTTACACACCACTGTTCCTTATACAGCAGCTGCTCACAATAAAGAAGGTGGGTTGGTTGATATAGGAAGGTTTGGTTGTTTCTGAATTACCCAGAAGGCAGTTTCTTCTCCCTCCCCCTTCTTTTGCATACTCAGTCCAAGTTACCCAAAAGCAAATTCAAAAGCACATTTAATGTGCTGTCAAGAAGACTGACCACAGGTCAGGATTAGCACACTCTGGAAATGCATTTCTTGGTTCAGGGGAGAAATGTGGCTTCCCTATGAGAAGCCACTCTCCAAGGGCTGTCCCCAGACCCCAGGTTTGTATGAGTTCTCTGCAGTCCAAGGAAGGAGCAAGATGAGGATCCTAAATTAGAACCCAAGTTCAGTTCTCAAACTGAATTCTGGGGATCCAGTAAATTTTAGCCTTTCTGAGATTCGATTTCCTCACACTGAAGCATGCCACATGCAACTGCCAAGCCACAGGCTAGACCCAAAACAAATATTTTAAAAATGGTGAATGAAATAAGTAGCTCCTAAATTTAGATTTAAAAGTCCCCAATGTTGGCACATTCCTTACTTCTGCTTGGCAATGAATTTTAAAAGTGAGTGTCTGATCCATAATCTAAGTAACAGTTAATAGTTCAGTGTCTTCTGATCTCTAGTAGATATGCACAGAGGCGGGAGCACGTGCACACGTGAAAGGAAAAATAAAAGGATGAGGAGCAAATCAAACAGTGTTCTGTATTTGCTGAGATGGTCTGTTGACATAAAACTGAATCTTTGGGAGCTTCATAAGTATTCAAGTATTATCAGGATCTTGGAATCACTGTCAGACAGTCAAGGAACAGGGTTTGGAGTAGGTTACTGTTTAGCAGCAAATTAAAAGAACCCCTCTGACATCCAGAGGGAGCTGACAAACTTGGATCTAACACATTTCCTCAGTACTTGGTTTCAAGAGCAGCTAAGGGTCCTAAATGTTTCTGAGAACAAAGTATCTCAGATAGGTCACCCAAAAATTGTGTCACATGAAACTATCGAACACTCCTGGAAACTTGGCCTGGCTGTTGGAAACCAACATTCTTAATAGTACGCAAGCTAAAATAAATACCGAGGAACTAAAAAGTAAAACTATTATAAAAAACACCCACCTAAAAGTTCAAGCACAAAGTAAAAACATCTTTAACCAACCTAATTAAAATATAGTAAAAACTATTTTTAAATACAATCTTAAAATCAGAAGGCTGAGCCAGCCATAGGAGAAAGTAGAAGCCAAACCACAATCTTGCTAGAAGACACCCGAGTATACAATGCCACACACTTTTTCCATACTTGAACATAAGAAATTTGGACTGCACTTCTCTGGTTTTGGTACCTAGGTATTGAACATGATTGTTTTACCACATTGCTTAAGCTCTCTGCCAACAAGCCACATAGCATGGGAATGGTTGATAGAAATTCAAAACAATTTGGTCCAAAGCTTATTGTAGATGGCACAAATGTCATGTCAACTTCATAAAGCAAAAAATAATCTTCATGATACACATATGCCTTTCATTAGCAGCCAAGAAAATTACTCTGTAAGTTAAACTCAGTGTCTATGTAGTGTTATCACCTGCATAAAAGTTTTCCAACATGAGTGGAACAATAGAATCCCTTTTGAACTGACCTATTATAGAAAAAGTAGATCTACCTTCTTTTTTTTTCTTTTTTTTTTTTCTTTTTTTTCGGTCTAATCTTGAATGGTGGGGCACTGGGTTGTTCTTCTATTATCACAGTGCCAAAACTGCCACAAATGAGGATTATTCATCTGTCTGAGCCAAATTTAATCCAGACGGGAGCCATGGGGAGGTAAAGTCTTCATTTCTAATGAAATAATAGAACCTGGCAAAAAGATGTTCTATACATTTGAATTTCCTTCTTGATTTTTCTAAAAATATGAACAGAGATGGTCACTGTTAGTGGATAGGACATTATTGGAAAGCAAATCCTTTGTCCAACTAGCAAAGTTTTTATGCTGTGAGTCCAAACTATTAATAAAGTTATCCTTCCTGCTCTTTAGATTTCTACCACAACTGCTATTCAGATTTATTCATTACTTCCTTTTATTAGAGACATGCCAAATCTGCTATATTGTCCACCGGGAAAAATGCCCACTGTTCACAGCTACTGAAGTAGTCAGATATTAATCTTAATAATTTGTATTGTAGCCATCCAAACTGTTTTCACTCTTATGAAAGTTTTAGAACAATATATTATTTTGAAAAATGTATTTTAAAATACTTTCTTATTAAATTAATTTCTCAAACTGGAAGGTTTTGTCTCATTTATACAAATGACTTATTTACAAATCTCATTTTGCATCTAAAAATTGTGGTTCCAAAACTGTCTGGTGTCTCAGAACACAGAATTCCTTTTAGGGAAATCAGAGATATTTTTCCTGTGTGAGCACTGGTTTTAAGTAGATACTGCTGGGTGGTGACACATGTACAACACAACACACATGCAAAAAATTAACTAAAAAAAATGACAAATTATGTTTCACAGCTCTAGCATCCCTACTGAAAAATTTATAAGGTTTGTGCAAATATATTTAGTCATATTCTCTTTCTTTTCAGTGCTGGTCTTTTCCAGACTCAACCAAATCGGCATTCAGGATAAAGCTTGCAGAACTGGTGGCACAGACAAGGCGAGTTAGAAACAAGCTCTTAAAATCCCTTTCATAGTGGCAAAGACAACTCTTGGAGTTTAGTAAAACAAAAGAAGGAATTATACAGTACATGTACTGTTTTGAATAGCACTATACACATACTGCCATCACTGCTATTTCCCTTATGTGGATCCAAATGATGGTTAACAATAACTAGGAAAAAGAAGATTAAATGCAGCAATGCTCTATTGAGGGGTTAGATCCTTACACAGCAGAATCTGTGGGAAAAAACACATGTGCAGATGTACCATAATGCTGCTATACATAACTCCAGATGATCACCTGGTAGGTCAAAAGGGACCTTGAAGAGTCAGGGTTCCTGGGGTGGGCAGGCAGACAGAAGGAGCCCCAGGATCCTACAAGCAGTAAGACAGAGTAGGCAGCCCACTCCTCCAGGGAGAATCGTTTCCCACATCCTTTGAAGTTTTGTCTCTCCATATTGTGTTTCAGCTTCTGAACATTTCCATCCATTTATCCATGTGCTGCCTGATGCTTGAAGATGATGTTTTCCCAAGCTGCACCAGGTGCTTCATCCTATTGCTCAGTTACATTTTCTGATTTCACTGCTGCATTTTTTCTGTTGTTACCTCCTAGCTCTTAAGAACACTCTCAGTGTGCAATGCTTGACTACCAGGGAGTTACTGATTTTCTTGAGACCTTTTTCCATCCTTGGATCATATTTTCAAGACTTTGATAATTGCCCCACACATAAAAAATGTGCCCCACATATAAAAAAACCCACATCATAATGGCAGACTCTTTGTATCAAGCTCTTGACTCCCAAAGCAAGTCCATATAAGTTGATACAAGAACAAAATAGACCCAGAAGTTGGACTCTGTGATCCTTGTGGGTCCCTTTCAACACTGGACATTCCGTGATTCGATGATTCTAGGCCAGGATGGAGACTTTGTATGATCAGTATTAAGCTTGTAGTCTGTTACTAGCAGCCACAGCACTGTTTTTAGTGGACAACTGCACAGCTCTAGGTATATCATGAGTTTTTCCTCTGAAGTTTGAGTGTATTCCTGCTACTAAGTCACAATAGAGCACATTCAATGCATAAACATTCAACAGGAAACTCTCAACTGAATATAAATGTCTGTTTCTAAAGTCATTTGCTCTGGATATTTTTTCTCACTCAGAATCTGATTCATGCATCATGGACCATTAGATAAAGCCTGTGCATGGGAAATGGTATACTGTCATAGAAAGCAAACAGTTTCCTTTGAGTTCCAGGATGCACATGTGGAGCAGGAGGGAGGATTAGATTATTGTTGGAATAATTTCTAGGTCATAGTGAAATAAAATGAGCTTCAATGGGAGCCAGCAGCAGTAACTAGGAATCTGCAGTATGTTGTATAGAGATTTGCTTCTATTTTGACATTTATCCAGAATATAGAAATTCTCCCTGCCAGATTCTCAAACCTGGGCCAATAATCCCTTATACACTCACAAGAAAAATACAAAAGCTTCTCCCTATGTGTAGCCAAAAGACTTTGGCACTTTGCTGCATCAGATGAATTTTTTTGATAGCAGCACCAGGATACTTCAGTCTGACAAGTTCATCTGTAACTTCTCTCACCTGTAGAAGGGAATCAAGGGAGACTTTCAACTGTTTTGAAAATTATTAAATATTTTTCCAGATGGAAAGCTAGACAGAGACAGGAAAGCAGTAAGAGATCAAGCCACTTTTATGTCCATGCTGTATCATTATCAAAGGTTTGAGCTAAGGAGCAGAGATTGATTTCTGCCTCTGACAGGATAAGATATAGAAGAATATGGATATTGGTTTTTTACATTTATATCCATTACTTTTAAACAGGTCCCAGAAAAGTAAATTCAAAAAGAAATGTGAATTAGAACATATTCATGAAATTGTCCTTAAAAACCACCACAATATACTCCCATTACCTCCATTGCCCCCCAAACCAACACCAAAGAGCAAGAAATAATCACAGTATATTACTAGTTCCTAGACTAAGTGGAGCATGAATGAAAAAATTTAGTTTGTGCCCTACTGCAGATACAAATGCCATCCATAGAGTCTGAACAAAAGCACTTCATAGTCTGGTAAATAAGAGGTGGCACTTAGCAAGTTGCTGATGCTGAGGTGTTGCAGAGGACAGCATAGTAACAGACAGCAGCTGAAGAAAACAACAGTAAAGCCAGTTTGATTTCACCCTCCCTCCGCCAGTGTGTTTGCACAAGTCAAACATATGTTGGTGGTACTAGAACTCATTCCTGAGTCATCCTGTCAACACTGGCTATCCTACCACGATGGAATTACTTCACAATTTGCAAAGCTTTTCAGTCCAGGCAACACAGGAAAAAAAAAAAAAAAAAAAAAAAAAAACCAGCAATGTATTTCTCCACAGAATTTCATTCAAATATGATCACTGGTGGAGTCAGCATGAGAGCTAAGGGAAAAAAATTTCTGATACATCACACATGGTCCTGGGTCCTCTACTCACATGAATTTTAAAGCTTTTGTTTGGGCTGTCCTAATTCTATCTAGTGAAAATGAGACAAGGGTTGCAGAAGTCTGGGATACCTCTTTGCTTGCATGAACACACTGTAGAGCATTTTCTTTTTTTCTTCCCAAATAACATTTTCACTCCTTCAATTTCTGTGTTTCACAAACACAGCCCCTAATGGCCCATGAAAAAGTTCAAAGTGGGTCACAGACTGCTGTGGGGTGAGAACAGACTGTATTAATTGTCTGCAATGGGGAAACTGAGTTGCTACCAGCAATTAAAGGAGGCTAATAGTTCTTTGGCTGATGTAAACACTTGTAGCCAGCAATTACAGCTATTGCATATTCCCCAGACCTGAAGAAATTGAACTGATGCCATCTTGTCTGAGAAGTGGTAACTGACAGCTTAATTGACTTTTTTAGATGGAGAATGGGAATTCAATCTACATGAGAGCAGTAAAGTTACTAATTGTAAATCAACATTATTTTTAATTGTAGAGAAGTTTTTAAAAAGAAACATGTGCAATGTGGATTTAAGTTCAGGGGTCTCATACTCAAGAGACTGGCAGCAAGACTCAAGGAAAAGAACTTCTCTGCCATACAACCTACCACACAAAAAGAATCACCTCCCTCACCCCACTGGCCATGCTGCTTTGGATGCAGCCCAGGGCAGAGATGAGTTTCTGGGCCACGAGTGCACAGTGCCAGTGCATGCTCAATCTATCCTTCACCAGTATCCCCAAGCCCTCCACCACAGGGCTGCAATCAATCCATTTATTCCCATCTGTAGTGATATTGGGGATTGCCCTGACCCGTGTGCAGCACCTTGCAGGTGGCCTTGCTGACCCTGATGAGATTCCCATGGGGTCACCCTTCACTCCTGTCAAGGTCCCAGTGGATGGCATCCCTTCCCTCCAGTGAATCCCCTGCACTGCTCACTTGGTGTCACGTGCAGGCTTGCCGAGGGTGCTCTCAGTCCCGCTGGCAGTGTTGTTGGATGTTAAACAGCAGCAGGCCCTGGAACAATGAAGGGGTGAAGGGATTTTACTTTAATGGAAAAGTCTTTAGCTCCTTCAGGACAATAAAATATGAAATTCTAATGCATGCGTCTCTTCTGTGACAAGCCTTTTCCTGCCAGAGCCCAGGGACCCTGCAGCAGGATATTAAGGAACAGAAAATTCCACTTCAGGTGACCCCTTGAGTTTTTTTCAATACATATAACATCTAATAAAACTAACAAGAAAGATACCCCATATTAATTCCCACTTCACTGAATATATTTCTTTTTTTCCTACTCCTGCCTACAAAATAATAACAAAAATAGTCATAGGGAATTTTTTGAAAACAGTAGATCAGGTTTGGTCAGGCAGCACAGCATTAATACAGCTGCAATATTAGCCATGGAGTTATTTTTAGTAGACAATTTCCTTTGCTTTAGCTTTGAATATCATGCACATGAAATCTAAAAATCGTGTTTTGCTGACCATGCCCTTGGAATATCTAAGCTCTATTTTGAGAGCCTTACATTCTTGTCCAAAGACCCCTGGTTTCACTTATTAATGCTGTTAATCACAGCCTAGAGTTCTGGCACTATTAGGATCTGATGAAAGTGGAAGCTGAGAACTACATATGCAAAAGTAAACCCTATGACTTAAACTGCACAGCAGGAACTTAAAATATAGATAAATATGCGTTGAAGAGGTGCAGCTGGGTATTTTCCAATTTTTCAATATGCAATATAGTCTACGTAGAAGCAGTGGTTCTGAGATCCTGAAATTACTAAATTGCATTTTATGTACCCTAGGAAGAAGCCTGAATTTAGTCATGATCTAACCTGAGGTCTTTGACTACCATGGTAAATTTTCTTAGTCTAAGAAATATCCTGAGGTTAGGAAGACACAGCACAGCCAGAGACTCACAGCTGCCTTCCAGAAATCAGCTGCCATCCTGAGAACGGAGGAAACCCCACAAGTTAAAAACATAACCAGAAAAGTACCTTGATAGTAACAGCTAATTTAGTAACAAATTGTTGGTGGATATGTGGCATTGGTAATTAGCCTCAGATTTTAGGGTTTCCTCCTTCTGCCACACTTGATGTTTACTCTATAAATTGTTCCTTGTTTTGATAGCAACAAAGTGCCTTCTAAAATGCAAGATCATCAATCCACAGCACTATTCCTACACCTCTAACAATAGCGAGCTAAAAAATGCCAACATTTTTGGCATTTGGCATTTTTGGATTTTGGCATATCGTGACCTAATCAAGGTACACAAAATAATGGACCGAAAGAGGTGATAACAGTAACAAAATACTGAACCTATTTCCCACCTCATTGAACACTGCAATGGTAGTTCCATCTAGCTCAGCATTATTAAAGGTCTAGTGCTCTGATCCACTCCATTTTATTGTGTGAAGAAGGGAACATGACTGGTGAACAAAGTAACTTACAGGAGATGCTTTTTTTATTATCACTAGCAATTATTTTCATTTTAAATAAATTTTGGCATAATGAGTCCTCATTCCTTAATGTCTGCTGTGCCTAATAGAATCACCAAGACAGCATTTTTTATGGCTTCAAACTTAGATCACGTGATTCTGAGACTACTGTTGGGATGTGCATTATTTCTCAGGTAATCTGATAATACATATAAAAATAACAAGAGAAAATATTAAGTTAAAAATATAGGATGACTGTATAGGAAACTGCAACGCACAATGTCTTTAGCAATGCAATACTTGGAACAACTGCTGCAAAATGAGTTTCACAGAGCACCTGGAACCTGGGAATTCAAAAATTGATTAAACATAAGTTGAAAGTTCCTTGTCACCAGCAATGAATAGCATCACACAATGACACTTAAATTTTCCTTTAAATATTTATGATGTTTCAGTGTGAGAACAGAACATTATCTGCAGAACTTTTGTGAACAATGTTGAAGAGAGACCTGATGCAGGAAACATAGTGGAGGCCCCTACCGAGGAACCTGTCAAGGTTCATCGCTAGTTTTATTTCTCATTACCCTACTCTAATTTAATTTTTAATAAATTAAATTAATTAATTTCCCTAAATAAGATCTGATTTGCCTGTGAAAGTAGTTGCTGAGTGATTTCTCCCCATCTTTATGTCAACCCATGAGCCTTTCTTCTATTTAGTCTCTCCTGTCCAGATGAAGAGAGAAGTGATAGAGCAGCTTTGGTGGCAGGGAGGAACATCCAGCCATGGTCGGCCCACCACAGCACATAGCAAAGAAATTGTTCCTCTTCACAAATTGAATGTAGTGACAAAAAATCCCCCAAAAGGTAGGTGTGTAGTCATCTCACAAAATATCTTTTCTGCTGTTGAATGGTCACTTGCATTCAGTGTAAGATTAATCTGCTTAAAAGTGGGCATCTCAAAAGATGGGTACTTCTAGACATAATATCTTGTCTCAAAGTAGCTATTTTAATAGTGACTTAAATTAAGACAGCTTCTTCAGTTCACTTTGGACATCAAGAAGACAGTCTTAGTACTAGACATGTACAGTATAATATTACTGAATCCCACCTTAAATGTCACTGAGTGTGCTTTGTTTTTACCCATAAATATGTTTTTAAAACCCCCAAAAATGCCAAACAGAGGAAGAGATAAGATAATCTACCTCTTTGGTAGATCTTTGGTACAACCAAAGCATAAATTTCATGTTTATATTCTGTGAAAATGCAACCAGATTCTGTATTGTTATTATTATTATTCCCACTAGCCAGCAATGGGATTATTAGAGAAGACAGTTGCTAAACTTGCAACATCACGTTGGTGCTAAGCTGTTGAATGAACAATTAAAAAGCTAAAAAATCAAGATCTTCATTTGTCACTGCACTATTTTTTTCCCTAAATGCTTAGTGTATGATTTGGAATGAGAAAATTTGCCTTTGTGGTCACTGGTTAGGAACGGAAGTATCAAAAATTCTCCCCAAATCCCTTTTTGTAAGAAACAGAATGCATACTGTAAGCAAAAAAAAAATTAAGTTTTTTCGCAGAACCTATATCTATATCGTTGCAGAATACCCCCAAAGAAAAACTGTAATTTCTAATAAAGCTCCTTAAATCAAAGGCAATTTAGTACAGAGGCATTTTAGTACAGAGTACAAAAACATCTCCTACAAAAGAATAAAAAGGACATCTGTCCTTTTTTTTTTTTGCCAAAAACACCAGAAAAAAAAAAGCATGCCACAGAAGATCCAATGTATTAGAGAGTAGTAAAGAAAAGACAAGGGGAATGGAGTAGACAATAAACCCTGAAAGGATTTTGAGATCCAAGCAATGAAGTTAACTGAGTGAGAAATACACATTGTTGCATTTTTTCAGAAAAATGAAATAAAGGAATAGCAGCTGTCCTTTTGAAAGTGGAAATCTTAGATGTGCTGACAATCACTCGGAGTGGACCATGCACTTAAAGACCGGGGCCTCTCCCCTCCTAGAGAAGCTCTTCTCTCTGATGCTTGCTCAGTACACCAATATAATAAAGGTCTGTAACAGCTGTAAGCTCAGGTCTAGATTTTTCACTCAACACAGCCTGACAACGGCCTGTTTTGTCTTTTGAAATTACAGCAGTTCAATCAAAAACATTTTAACCTGCAACACCTTTCAAAACTCTTCCAAAATTACGTACATTTTCATAAAAACAAATTGAACAAGTTGGTTTGCCACCAACTTCGCTTATGCTCTCAGGGAAGAGAGTAGCTAAGTGCAAGGGGTACTAATAACAAGCTAAAATGCTCCCTCTTACTGAGCTCCTAAGTTAAGACCCCTCCCTGCATCTCCCCTAAGCTATAAGTTGGCCCAAACTGATGGCATGCCCAAGTTAACATAAGGTTTAAGACCTGCCTAGGCCTGCAACACCAAACATGAGTAAGAGTGCTGCCCAGCTCCACAGGAGAAACCTGAAGGGATGAAACTATGCCCATAACCACGATGGAAAGGGCTCTGGGAGCCTATTAGATATCTCCAAGCTACAATGGAGAGCCTTATTTTGCCACTACTGATCTCAGACTGACAGTCAAACTACCAATGGAAATGGTGGAGAAATCCACTGTTGGGCAATGACAGGGCTGCAGCACAGAACTGTGCCCAAGGTTTCCCACAAAGAGGTGGAAATGTAGCTGAATTCGTGGTCACAGATGGGACTAGATTATGTGCTGGAGAGAGAACCAGTGACAGAACATTGCATCATCCCCTGCAATGCAGATGATAGGGATGCATGAGAACAGCATGGGAATCATTTTGTTCACACATATGTTAGTACAAAACTGGAGGCTGCTTCTCCTCTGTGTGTTTTCATTTATCTTTGATTCATATCTTGCAACAGCAACTTTCTGTCCAGCAAGCAGACGCTTTTCTGAGACATGCTGCTTCCTGACCTCACCCTGTGTTCACCCTGTTTCATCTGCCTAAATTTACTCACTGAGAACAAAGACATCATTGTACACCAGTGGTCCATCTGTTCTAGAGAGCTACTTCAAGTAGTAGTTAGCACCAGATGTTTCCTAAGGAAGCATCCTCAACATTCTGAATATCCTCAGTGAATGTTCAAATGTATTAACTGCAAGAAATACCATCATATATTTACAAAAAAGGCCTTTTGTGCATGCTTTTTTACTATACTTCCTTAAAGTTAGGATAAGAGTATTTCACAGTGAATTGTAACACATTTTCTCATTCCACAGTTGTCTGTCAAAATTTTGAAATGTTTAAGATGGTGTTTTATTTCACTACTGACAAAAAACAAAACAAAAAAACAAAAAAACCAAAACCTAAAACACTGGTATTTTTTGCTGCATAGAGCACTGTACTGATTCATCTAAGGCTGAGAACCTGCAACAAACTGATGAATGCTCTAAGTCCTTATATGCCTCAATGAAGGCTTTGGGAAAAATTCATAAATTCTTAGTCCTGAAACTTTTTAGAACCCAAATTTTTCACCTTGCTCCTGGGATACTTGCCACTGTTTTCAACAGTTTTGTCATAACTTAGTGGATATTGCCATTTAATTGTGCAAAATTAATAAAATGTGGGCTATCATCTATAGCCATTTGTATACTGAGTGAAGTCATGCTCATGCATTTCAGACTGCAGGGTAATGATTTTTTTTTTTTTTAATAGGAAATCAGGAAGGAAAACTTTTTCATTATGCATTTCTTCAATTTCTATTTGGTTTTTTTCTGAGTTCTATTTCCACTTGTTTAATTGTCCACTGTTTCAGCCTTTTGAGACTCCCAAAAGCTAATGTCCTCAATTGTAACACATATGAGCTGTCTCCTGAGCCACATCTCTGCGCCAAATAGCTGTTGAGGAGCTAGTATAAAAGTCCTTGTTTCATTCAAAGCAAGTTTTAAATTTTAGCAAATGTTCTGAATTACATGGAAAAATGTCTCTGAGATTGCTTCCTTTTCGAAATTAATCTCTTTTTTTTTTTCTGCAAAGTATTTTTACTTTCCAGAAAGCATGAGAAATTACAAAGCTAGTAAATGAAATCCAAATAAGCAGAGATGGAGCACATGTTAATTTTAAAACAGGAGGCAGGTCTTTCTTAATAATTTTATCAAGCTGTCATCTCAGAATGGCCACCTCTGAGAAGCTGTCAGCTTCACGGGTATAAATGAAGTTGGAACAAGGGAAGATTGCCAAGCACAGGCTGCTCCAGAGGACCATAAGCAACTGCAGCCACCAAGGGGCAGTGGAGTGAGCCTCAAAAGAGTATTCTGGGCATGCCCCAGCACTCCTCAAAACTCTGGAGCCCTGTAGAAAATAGCAGTACTGTTGAACATGGTGGTGGTATACTGACATAAAATTTCATCTTGTACAACCAATCAAAGTCTGGGCCACTTCAATTGTTTTTAACTCTTCTGAAGGTGTATAATATTTATGTCTAGTTAGAATTAGACTGCTTCAATTTTCCCACTGCTGGATCCTGTTGCAGTTTGGCCTGCTAGTCAGAAGAGACCATTGTTAAATTTCTATTCCTCATATACCTTCCAAAATCTTCCTTTTGTATCTGTCTTTTTAAATATTTTTTCTCTTTCAGTGAGAAACAACAACTTAATAGGCAGACTCATCTTAAACTTGCTCTTATAAAGCATGTTTTCCAACTCTTTAATAATTCCTATAGCTACTAATAGTCTTCCTTTGAATGTGGATATCACCAGAGATAGAATGAATGCCAGTTATGCTATGCTAAAAGCCAAATGAAAGTCAAAAAGCTTCCCAAATGCTGCATTATCCACCTGCCTATGCATCTAAAGATTACATTAATCCTTTCTCCATTGCAGTGCTCCAGGAGCTTCTGATTCACCACATGCTCAATTTTTCAGTCCCACTCTTACCACCACTTCCATATTCCTTCCATTTCTTTCTGTGCATAAGCCAGAGCTCCATATTTCCAGATATCAGACTTCTGTAAATTCAGTGTTTCAAATCACACAGATCACTCTTCCATTCTCAGTCTTTCTGTTATTTTTTTTCCAAGTTTGTCAGTAAGAAATAATATGCCTTGTGGCCAGAGCATTTTCTCTCAATATACAAATCCCCATCAAAATTCAAAAATAATCCACCAGGATTCCTGGTATGTAATACAGGAATATGTCATTTCATGTGATTTTGAAACATTAACAGAAAAGTAACAGATTTCTAGAAATACTTATATTTTTCTTTTCACAAAGTGATGGCTGGTTTTAGGTTTCCATTTCTTCAATGGCTTTTAAAAGAGCACGGTTGGAAATCAAGGCTATAAATGATAGGAGTGGAGAGCTGGTAGAACACTAACAAAATAAGACAAAAGCATTGAGTGACCTGAAGGAAGGAAGCAAAAATACAGGAAAATGTTAAAAAGAACTGAAGCCTATCTTAAAACAATTGGAGAAATTACCACAAAGTAACAGACAAGTTGAGTTATAAGGAGGAAGAGCATGTGTTAGGAACTTACATCCTCAGACAAATGGAAATGGAGGATAACTAGACAGCTGCATGAACTTACCACATTTCTACAGGTGTTAAAAAACCTACATACAGATGAGTGGTTTCATGTTAGTGTACACATTTATCCAGGATACAAAAGGATTGAATATTTGTAAAACTACACATTACACACCTACTCAGGTCTGCCATGTGTCTGCATTGGTATTTCACTTTTTCAAATGCAACCCCCAAAAGGCTTATTCTTCTGTCAATGGTGTGATGACAAGGTGAAGCAAATTCATGCTTCAAATAACAGCTTTGTGTGCACAGCCACACAGTCATCCAAAACTGGACTGTAGGAGAGGTCTGACTGACTTCAGCTAAGTAAAACCTCTGTGGTGGATCTAATTATTTCTTTAGAGAGCTCTGAATAAGCAGTCATTATGTCATACAATTATTTTTTTGTTTTATTTAATGGGAAGTAAAATTATGCCCATATACCTAAAACATCTTTGAAAAAAGAACTGTATCACCACCATCATCATCATCATTTCCACATGCAAGATGGTACATTTTTGGCAGTTATGCATGTAGTCTTACCCCACACTTCTTCAACCAGGAAATATTTTCCAGATGTTTAAGATTGTGAGTGATTTAATGGAAAGCATATAGTGAGGCCTGTGTTTGTCAATATGGAGAATCTCATCCTTTTGCAAGTCTTGAGCATCACAAAGGGTCCATTAATAAAATAAAGTCACAATCAAAGAAATACAAGCAAAGTATCATAACAAGAATTAACAGCTAGTGCTGGTAGATATGCACTGAAAGTGAGGCAAATGCAACATTGGGGAGAAAAGATTAGTGTAATATTTAAATCTATATTTACAGCTATTTTTAAAGCCTTTGAATTCTGGAAAACTATCTTTTCACCCATTTACACACAGACCTTGACTTCAGATTACATTTGGTTTTGCAGCATCTTCTTAGTCCCTCCAAAAAGAGAAATTTACAATATTCACATAAAAATGCCCCAGAATGCCCATAGAATGTAAGCAACAGCATTTTGATGATCAGGATGGAATTTTGAAGCAGTATAGTTGTAATATGTCTAATTTGTGGCTATTCAAGAGACCATGACCAAGTCTATGATGGATTCAATATTTGTTTAATGTAGAAACTTCAACAATGAAATTAACTTCTTCATTTGTTAAAAAGGAAATACTAGCCATTTCTGAATCTGCATTACACAGTTCCTTCATTTTTCTGACCTTTCCTTGTAGTGACAAGGAAAACCCCTTCCTTCCATGTATTTATTGAGTAAATTAAGCAGCAGGATTTCTCATCAGATAAAATGTCAGCTGCAACCATCTTCAAACACTTCCCAGAGCTCTCCCTTTGTTTTTTTTTAAGAAACATTTTAATCACTTCACTAAAATCAGAGCTCTTAAATAGTTATTTTCTGCCTGGAATAAAATTTGTCCTTTCCAGGCATACCACCTTAAGGACTTGCACTTGTATGGGGTTTAGATTCACAGATTAACGATATTTCATTAGAGCTACATTTCTTACTTACTGATTTATCAGTATTTCAGATTACTCCTACACTGGTTTTAACCCTTTGGCTTCAAATGCAATTCTTACAGAAAATCATTTGTGTAAATAGATTCCAATATTAGATTACTAAACTCCAAAAGCTTTCACCAAAAAAAAAAAAAAATTGTCCTGAGGTGTCTAAGAGTGAATCGAGAAAAAACTCTCTCTACAGTCCTGAGATGAAGCAACTCTTCTGTGAAATCTGCAAAAATGTGTGAATAAATGCAATGTATTAAAAGCCAGGAAGGAATATTGGCTCTGCTTCCAGAGAGGACGGGGTTTGAGAACGTGGCACACAAAAGCCATTGCCTAGCTTAGAGTCTGTTCCCTAGCTCATGGTTTTATCCCTGCCTCTTCCCTCAGACTTCCAGCTTAATTTATTCCTGGCTTTATCAACATTAAAGCCAGCAAGAGTGAACTCAGATATTTACTTAGATATTTACTTTTTTACTTAGATATTTACTAAGAAATTAGAACTGAAGGGTGGCATAAGTGCTTAGAAAGTAGGGAAACTACATAAATAAAAAAATAAAATAAAAATAAAAATAAAAATAAAAATAAAAATAAAAATAAAAATAAAAATAAAAATAAAAATAAAAATAAAAATAAAAATAAAAATAAAAATAAAATAAAATAAAAATGGGTCCCAGATACTTGAAAGAGAGGCAGGGCAGAAAGCTTTATGCCGGGGTTAGTTTCCTGTGAGGCCAGGGAGGCAGGTCTGGCTCTCGCCCTGGGCAGGTGCCGCAGCAGCGCTGACGGCCGCTCCCCGAAGCGCCAGGAACCCACCCGGAGCGCACAGGCTCCTCCCGGCTTGCATGTCGCTTCTCTTGGTTGTTTCTCCTAAGTGCAACAACCAAGAAACTGAGAAATAACTGAGAAGCTGCTGGGCTCTTGAGTAGGTAACGCTTTCCCCATCGGTGTTAGCTTTGGCTGGCTGGCAGCAGGACAGCCCTCCTTTAGTGCTGCTGGTCAAAATGTCCTTCCAGCATGTTTGCACACCCGCTGGGCACTGCCTCCAGTGGGAGAGTCCTGCCAAGGGGATCAGTCCGAGCCTTTTTTTCCTATTCTCATCCACCCGTAAAGTTCCACGGTGCAAAAAAAGCCTCTCCCCCCTCACAGTGGGATACAAACGCCAGGAGCAGCAGCTCTTCCCTGAGGAAGAGCAGGCACACGGCGGGTGCTGACCGCCCGGCAGCGGGCAGCAAGCGGAGGCCGTGCCGCTCACCTCCGAGGGATTTCCTTGGCCCTCAGCCGCTCCTTTCCCCTCGGTCTCACGGAGGAGCCGCTCCCCGCCGATGCCACCGGCAGGCCCGGGAGCTCCCCGCGCTGTGGCGGCGGCGCAGGCCGCTCGCACCCTCTGCTGGCGCGGCCCCGCGGGCCAGCTGCAGAGCTTTTCAGCACATCCGTCTGACCCTCATCTCTGGCTGTCACACACCGACCGGCTGCACGGATGAACAACCAATGTTAAGGAAATGGATCAATAAATGAGATTTAAGGCGTGTCTTTCTAAGATATCTCCATTTAAAAGCACTTCTATTTAGAGTGTGTTTTCATTTATAGGTCGAAAGGAGCTATTCAGCATCTTATGTGGAAACGATAACATCCGATTTCAAAGACACGGCAAAAGTTAATTTCAATTTCTAATATTCTTACTTTTGTTTTAATAAATGAACTTTTAAATTATTCTCACTAGCATATTTTACCCCGAGGATTTTACGTCAGCTTTATTACTTCCAGTTAAGTTAGTAGGAGAAAGCTACAGGGATAATATTCCAGAAATTCTCCCTACTCCAAGTGACACATACTATTATGGATCATACTCTGTAGTAGTAAGGCCTATATAAAAAAGATGCCCTCAAAAGTTTCCTGCACACTTTCTCAGGCAAATCTTGAAACAGGTTGAAAAAAAACCCAGTGAAATCAGCAGGGTCAAAAGTTTCTGCCTCATCTTTTTCTTTGACAGAAACATCTGAGTCCTTCTCAGGGTATGACTGCATGGCTGTAACCCAGAGACAAATTCAGCAGAAGCAGAATCTTTCTGTAAATGGCAGCTCATATAGACTGACAATCACTTTTAACAGGGTTCATGAGTAAATATTTTACATCCAAGAACATCCCAAGTGCAGCACCCTGACACAAAAGTAAGACTTTCATTTATGTAATTCTCTGGTCAACAGACCCAAGAATAAGAACATACTTTGGTTAACACTTCCACTTCAGAATGAACATTGATTCACATCCAGTGGGCTCTCTTGTTACAACAACTAATGCAGGAAAGAGTTTAATATTTCTCTCAGCTGAAACACATTTATATTTATTTTGAATTGTTCTGTTACTAGTCGAACATTTCATGTGTAAGTCCCTAAAGAGCCACCACATTCCACAAGTGACTGTCACACCCCAGACTGGTTTTTACATTCTCTGAAAGTGAAACACGTTTAGAAGTATTTAATGTAAACCTTCAGAACTGATTGCAGCTTGTGCTGTGATTGTGAAAGGCTCTGCACAAAAAGGAGGCTGTTGTCCTCTCTAGGTCATGCATTAGACTTAAGAGGGTGAGTCAAGTGTTCTCTACTGTCTCCTTAATTCAGTCCTAGCTGGACTCAAGGAAGGTGTTGCTGTTAAGGTAGACAGCCACAGTAATGGATAAATGTCTCCATGGACTGTCCTGCAGGGACACAGCCAGTTTCAAACAGTTTTTAGGCAGACCTTCATAAAGTGGCTGCTTCCAGAGGAATACTTGAAAAATGACGTCAAGGTCATTTTATGTCCTCATTTTTCCTTTCCTCTGAAGAGGTGCCTCTTTCAGCTTGCCTTTGATGCAGACGAGTCAGAAAAACGTTTGGTTTTTTTGTAATATATTGCATTAGCACTGGTCTTGCCAAGAAGATGTCAATAGTCCAGAGACTGCTACTGAACCAATTGAGGTATAAAGAGGTATTACTAATGCACCTCTCTCAGTGGCATCAAAGCATTTGTCTTTATGATCTAAATCATTTAAATCATTACAAGTCAGAGTATCTACTAGACTGTAAACCAAAAAGGTATTAATCTTTTGGGAAATTCTGTTTTACATAACTCCAAATCTCAGAACTTCTTGGTTTTTTCAATGAAAATGCAGCTTGGTATTTCTACTTTCAATTCTACTGATCAGTATTCCCAAGCTCAATGGGAAAAAAACAGAATGTTTATATAATATTTGAGTATTTTTATAAATTATAATCATCTCTGCTGCTTGAAAGATATTTCTCTGGCCCAGTTTTCAAAAGTGAAAGAAATCAGACCCAGACACCTGATTAAAATTTTCGTGTATATAAATCTGTAATAATTTAAAAATCAAAAATAGCCACTATACTTTAAAAGTATTGAAATGAATAATCATTAAATTCTATTATGTCAGTAAACAATTCTGCCAACATCCAAAGTTGAATTTTTTTCCAGATAAGAATGTGAATATTTTTAATTCTTCATCCATAGACATCTGTGTTTTCTGGTGGTGTGGTTTAATGATCTTTGCTCACTACCATTAATAAATGAAAAATAAGTGATAGATGCTGAAAGCAGATAATGATTGTTTCATTTTACATTGAGAAGTACTTGGTTGTAGCTGATGTCAAACCACATCAAGCATTAAAGAACAGGGACTGTGTACTCAGGGAACACATCTCTGTAATGCTGAAAATTAGTCTTTTTTCACGGTTATGGAGGTCAGCAATTTCCAAATCACAGAGGGCAAGGGAACTATGCTAATGCTCATCATTTCTAACAATCTTTTGCTGTAGCCACATTTAATTGACCATTTTGTTAACTGTATTTCTCAATATGATTCTCTGGGTCATAAAACTGTCCAAATGAACTATCAAGGCAAATGAAGCATCCTCATGTGCCCTTTAGTTCCAGTGGGTGCCTGATTCCTCAGTGACTTCCTGACTCAGTTTGAGAGGATCCCAAGACTGGCAGCACAGGCCACTGTACAAAGCCATGCTACCTGAGAGAATTCACATGGACAAGGGCTGAGGCTGTCAAAGCCAACATCTTTTTGTTCTCCTCAAGCACTGTGGAAACACAAATATGAAATACAAGCCATCTTCAGCCAAAAAAAAAAAAAAATCAAGTTAACGTCTTTTGCTGTGGCTGCTGCAAGAGCCAGCCATTCCACATAGATTTGGTCTGGAACACAAAGAAATTAAATCCATCACAAGGGCAGAAGAAACAGTTCAAGCTGCACAACAGCATAAATAGGCTGGTAATGTGCCTACCTGCTGGTAGAATGAGGTTATGAGTATTTAAGTGATAATACAGAATACAAAGGGAGTAGAAAACAGAAGGAAAGTTTTCCAATGTCTATGCTTTTCAATGTGTACTGGAGGAAATTACAGCTCTTTTGATGTTATTTTTTGATGGAGATGGTTCATTTCTGCATTTTTGCTGCACTTTTTCATTTATTTTTCTGAATAAGACCATTTATCTGTAGAGTTGAGTAGTAGGAAACCTATTACAAAACATAATGTTGTGTCAGCAGCTTCCAGGCTCTATCAAATAAAAGGTTAGTGATGACAGGGCATGATGGGAGAAGAAGTTTTCAAAAGAAAATTTTTTTGCATCATGCTACAAAGCCCTCCTGAAGCACACAAAATGAAGTTTTTTTCAGGATAAAACTATGCAGGGAGATCCATTCAGGAGCACAGAAAATGCCCTCCTGCTGCTAAGTGAAGGACAGAGAGCAGACCATGGCCTTAGTTTAGTTAAGCTGTATCTTTTTCATGCCTTGTTTGCTGTCATGGACCCGGTCATCAGCTCTGAGGCAGAGGAGCAGCTGTATCACTGGAGCTTTTTCCTGGCCTTCAGCATTACCTCTCTTAAGCAAGGCACATCTCTGAGCTCAGAGACCTTCTGTCTGTCTCAAACCCCCTTGAACCCAGATATCTGAGCACATTCCTAACCAATTTTGTTGGCTTTGGCTTTTAATTGACAGGTGGGCAATAAGCACTGAGAACAAGTACTCAGGAAGGCACAATGCTTACTGAAATGATTCAGGCATCTTCCACATGTGTTTAGAGTTCAGAGAGTTGTTAGCAGTTGCAGCAAGACTGGAAATGAGGAGGTGGCCCTGAGAAAGGCCACGTCTGGATGTACTTTCTCAGAAATAAGCCAAGTACTGAGTGTATTTGGACATCTGTGGCTAAAGTGGGTTGTCATGTTCTTACCCAGTTCAAATGCAATCATTATAGTGGGTTTTCTATAACATAATGGCTTATTTGGACATAGAAGTATATGAAATATAAAATTGCTATTCTTGAAATTGCCCTTTACCTTCCCATCTCAGTTCTGTATATGAAACAGTAGTGCTCTGTCTCTAAGTTGGCTTCAAATCACTAGTGTGTTTCTCATTTATAAAATGCTTTTTACAGCCTAATTGGGAGCAGTTTAATTCTCAGATTCTCAGCTCCTTACTAGACCAGTTAAGAGTCCAATTGACTGTAACGATTCAGAAAGAGGCTCTTTTGGAGCTTTTTACAGTATGTCACATAAATTGGTGTTCAGGGACTTTAAAAAAATGATTTATATTATATTTAACTAGAATATTATTCACATGATAGGAGCCCCATGACACAATGGATGGTAGACTCTTAGAAAATTGGTCACAGTTTATGGCCTCAAGGCCAGAACATTTTACCCTGGAAAATGGTCTACAGTGTAATGCATAAGCCCAATACCATATCACCAGAAGGACCTAGAAATCTCAGATGCTCATTATTGGTCCAGTCATTGAATTCTGTTCCCTACACATTTATCAGTGTTCATGATTGTCCCACTTAATATTGTTATAATTATGAAATCATTTATTTATACTTATTCATCATTTCCCTTTCATGACTGGACAAACTGACTTCCTAGATAGGACATAGGAGTGGATCCTTCAGGGATCCATTCTAAAAGCCCTGTTAAAGTTATTTATTTCTAAATAAAAACGTTCAAAAATTGTGAAGCTTTTCCTATAAATATAATTACTACACAGCTCTCAGCTGTGGCCGTCCAGTAACACAGCATGAGTTACAACTGGAAAAAATACATAAAAGGTTTGATTTTTTTTTTTTTAACTATTTCTAAAATAATTTCTTTACTATCCCCTGAATTTGGGCACTCAGATGATTCTTAGGAGATGTGTTACAGATAAAGGAACTTTTGCTGCCTGGGTGAACTGCCCAGTAGAGAGAGGCAGAACTTTATCTGCAGAAGTAATTAATACAGACAGCCTTTCTCTTGAAGGTTTTTAATCAGAAACAAAAAAGGTGCCTGTAGGATTCAGGCATTTGAACTGAATGAGTCAAGATGCCAAGAGGTACCAGCAGCAGGATTTGGTGGGTTCTGCTGCTTTGAACTGGCAGGACTGGACGTTTTATTTCCATTCCCACAATTATTAATCAACTGGAAGGTTACATTTCAAAAACACCTTCATGTCTCACTCCTCCAATTCTCCACATCCACCATCTGTTTTGTCTCATTAGATTTTTAATTCTGTGGAACAGGGTCTGTTAATATGTACTCGTGGTTCCAGATTTTTATAAAGGCTTCCAGCAGAACTTATACTACAATTCATAAATAATAAAATAAGTACATTTTCCTGGGAAATTTTCTTGATATTGCTAGTCCTATAAACAAAAGCATTCTTTATCTAAACAAAAATGAATGTTTTGATTACCTGTGAGAAATAAAAAGGAGATGTTATATATTTTCTGTTGTGGGAATTTCAACCCATTCTTCTTCCTCACATGCTGATAGAAAGCCAGTCATCTACTTACTTTTCTGAAAGCAGATCTAAGTAATATTTTTTATATATAAACAAAATGCTAGCATCACAACATGCTGCTTGTGGTGAAATATGCAACAGATTGATGGAATAGCAAACTGATGAGCTGTACCTAAGAAGTGCAATCTGATTTCAGAAAGCCCAAGGGGGCTACCATGCACAAGGGAAATAAAGAAACATTGTTTAATCCCTTCTTTGAAAACAGACAGCTGTGCAAAGAGTCACCTATTTTACCACAGAAGGGGCAGAACTCAGAGTGTATGTGCAGGCAAAATGCTGAAAGTAACCTCTTCATGAAAGGTAGCTTTTCCTCACAAGTTTGTGAGCACCTTCTGTAGGGACAATTACCTTAAAGTGTATCGTATTGATCTGCAATACACTTTGCAAATGTCAATATATACCTAGTCTTGCTGCCTACAGCATATGAGGAAGTGAAATAAAAATGAGTCTGGACTTAATGACATGTAACCATCTTGGATGAATAATGTATATATGGTCAATCCCGAATTCTCAGGAGACCATCAGCCTAACTTTAATGTTTGAGACAAGCAACTGTATGTTTTAGATTTATCACTAGAGTCCTAATGCACTTGCCAAAGGACATTAATATTTAAATATTGAAAAATATACTATCAGCAGAAAAAATGGGCAGATTTACAGTTAGGGATGTTTTCTTTGGTTAGCCTTTAACACATATCCCTTTTTTTTTTTTTTTTTGAGAGTTTAGGAAAATTACTAGTCTTTTAATCTGATTCCATATTATGAAAGATATTTAACTTCCTATTTTCAGCCAAGAAATATATGCAGAAGCCAGTTTTTAGGTAGTTCTGAGGTCCTCTATAATCTCCCTACTGAAGTCTGGTATATGTATATAAGATTTAAATATATATGAACATGACAAACTTCTTTTGAAGTTATGAGACATCAAAACACAGAAAAACAGAATAATCCAAATCAAGCAATAATTCGATGAGAATCTCTTGCAATGCATTTGTGACCAAACAAGCAATGATTTTTATTATTCTTCCTGAGTCATCCTGGAACACGTTAAAAACATAGTATACTTCCTACAGATTGGATTTGGCTCAATCTTTGTCTCTATTTCCTGACTAGTTAATGTGGTACTAGGTTATATACTTGGGAAGTGAATTCCCACGTTGTTGCTAGAACAGGCAGAGTGAGAGAGCAACACCACTGTATTTGTCTCCAGGATGCCTGGCAGGCACTGATTGACATTGGTTTAGGAGACACTGTCATCGTTGGCAAAAATATTCAAATTGTGAACCTATTTTACATTTGGTAGTGCATTAGGATTTGTGGTGGAGGCACTGTTTTCATTTGCTCCATTGCTCTCCAAAGACAGTAGAGGGATTGATTTCACATTTAGAATATGAGTGTAAATTGTTATGAGGTATTTCTTCATATTTGAATTGTATGTTAGAAAAATTTGCTCCGCTATGCCATGAAGTAAAAAGAGATCTTTCAGTTTGTTTCCCAATGTGATGGGTATAGTTAATAAACAGTATACTCTCTGATAGCTGACTGTTCCATTTATTAGAAGATGAATGTAAGGAAATACTGAGCAATAACAAACAATTTAGATCGTCTTCAGTGCTGGCTCTAATAAATCAAGGTCTCAGAAAGTTTATAGATGGATTTTATTCTCATGAGCTCAATAAGAAAATAAGTTTAACACTAGCAGGTGGCAAATTCTCTTGCCCCACTGTTTTCCCAAAGGTGCTCTGAGAGGACCCATGAGCAGCAGACCTCACAGCAGATTTTGTTGTTAAGTAGCAACAGGCAGAGTGCGACTCCAGGCAGCTGCCTAGACCCCCCTTGAAATGAGACATGAAGGGATCAAGTGCACTCTCAGCAGATGACACCAAGATGAGCAGCTGACACACCTGAAGGGCAGGATGGTATCCAAAGGGAGCTGGACAAGCTCGAGAAGTTGGCCCAAGGGAATCTCATGAGGTTCAACAAGACCCAGTGCAAACTGCTTTATCTGGGTGGGAGCAACCACTGGTATCGACACAGGGGGATGACCAGATTGAGAGAAGCCCTGCTGAGAAGGACTTGGGGGTGCTGGTGGGTCAGAGGATGGTGCTGGACATCAGCCAGCCATGTGAGCTTGCAACCCAGAAAGCCAAACGTCCTGGGCTGCATCCAAATAATCATCAGCTGGCTGAGGGAGGGGATTCTGTCCCTCCACTTTGCTCTGATGAGACCCCAGCTGGAGTGTTGCATCCAGCTCTGGGGTCCCCAGCACTTAAAGGACATTGACCTGCTGGAGAAGGTCCAGAGGAGGCCACCAAAATGATCAGAGGGCTGGAGCACATCTCCTGTGAGGAAAGACTGAGAGAACTGGGATTGTTCAGCCTGGAGAGGAAAAGGCTTCAGGGTGACCTAATTGCAACCCTCCGGTACCTGAAGGGAGCCTCCAAAAAAGGTGGGGGGGACTTACAAGAGTGTGTGGTGACAGAAGAAGGGGGAATGGATTCAAACCGAAAGAGGGCAGGTTTAGATTAAAGATTACAAAGAAAAATTTCACTGTGTGGGTGGTGAATCATAGGAACAGGTTGCCCAGAGAAGCTGTGGATGCTCCATTCCTGGAAATGTTCAAGACCAGGCTGGATGAGGCTTTGAGCAACCTGGTCTAGGGGAGGTGTCCCTGTGGAAGATGTTGCTGCCCATGGCAGGATGTTGGAACTAGATGATCTCTAGGGCCCCTTCCAACCCAAACCATTCTATGAGTCTATGAAATTTCTTGGAGATCATTAAGGGGCATGGTTATCTAAATAATGTCTGTGACATTATGCAGTAGTAAAATACTGTCCAAAGTATATTAAAAGTATATACATGATATATATAAAAGTATATATGGATGTTATATAGTTTTACAGAGCACAGCATAGTTTTTACAGTCTGTTTTGTCCAGAAGAGAGAGATTGAAGACATCCTTCAATCCTCCCAAAGCAGTGAACCAAGCCCGTAACATAAAATGAACATAGATGGGATATTACTGCATAGAACCTGGCTCAAGGTTCTATTCACCTTGACTATTCACACTGTCACCTTTGCAAAGGAAACACTCTCATTTTAAACCCATATTTTATTTTCAAGCTGTCCTTTTAAAAATTATCTACTTCATAAAGACTCTAGATCAGCTTTCTGACATTTAACAAGAACATATTCAGTACGGAGCCTTTGCTAATAACTTTTATGCTAGAAATTACTAAAATGGCTGAAGCCTCCTTTCAAATGTTGAAATACAGAAGTGCAGGGCTATAAAATTTTATTCCATAATAATTTTTCACTGTAAGAATATTTAAATCAATCTAAAATTGATGGGGAGAACTTAGATCCATGAATGTTTAACTTACACCACATCTTTTAGGAAGAGGTTAATACCCACAGGAAGAAAGAGGAGGCAATGATTTGTTTTGTAGCCATTCAAGATTAAAGACTTTTAAAGATGCATTCTGAAACCCAAAGATTTAGTTACAGGAAAGAGGAATGTCTGGAGTTATGTGTAATCAAGTCTTAGATGGAACTGCAGAGGTATTTTATAAAATAAGCTGAGTAAAGGACAACTGACAATTTTTATCAAATGTTTTTCTAGAAAAGATCTAGTCAATAATGAAATTTAAGAATTATAAAAAATTGAGTTTGAAAGGGAATGTGAGGGTTATCCCATGAGTTAATAGAATCACAGAATCATTGAACCATGGAATGGTTTGAGTTGGAAGGGACCCTAAAGGTCATCTAATTCCAGCTACTCTGCTGTGGGCAGGGAGACCTTCCACTAGACCAGGTTCCTCAGAGCCCCATCCAGCCTGGCCTTGAACACTTCCAGGAATGAGGCATCTACACCTTCTCTGGGCAACCTGTTCCAGTGCCTCATCACCCTCACATTAAAGAATCCCTTCCTAATAGCCAATCTAAATCTACCCACTTTCAGTTTAAAACTCCTACCCCTCAACACTTCCCTACATTCCCTGATAAAGAGTCCCTCCTGTCTTGGGGGATCTCTAGAACAGCCCCTCATACAGCGAAAATAGTAGGAGTTATGCTCCTAAATAAGCTTTAAGCCAAACATTTCCAATATTTAGACCTTTTGCAGGTGAAACTGATCTCAGCACCATAAAATACAACCCTTACTGCATGTAAATCTTGCTAGCCCAAGAGTTAATAACTTTCTTCATTGCTCAAAGCTTGGAAGAGGGAGAGAAGGGAATTAGACGTGTTTATTGATGATTACAGAAAATGTTTTAAAGAAATCTAACTTTTCACTCCTATTCGGTGTTATTTTTAGACTTACAAGAATAAAAAACTCTTTTCACACAGTCCAGATCTCAAGAATCCAGTTAAATAAGCATAGTTATACAGACACAGACCTTTTCAATAAGTTACCTCTGTTCCTAACTTCTGAAGTCTCCTGGGGGTTCTTTTGCAGTTCTCAGGGACGTCATGGATGTGCTAATGACATTCTTATGTAGCTTGGCTGTATTTCCCTTTATTAAAGTTATATCATCCAGTGTAGGCACAATTCACTCTAAATCCCAAACTTAAACCTCTAGAAAAGGTTAAAAAATATATTTAGAATTAATGCAATCCAAATTACATAGTTTCTCAAAGCCAGTGTGCTTGTAAAATGAACCCTTTCACTGCAGCAGGGATAAGTGAAGCTTAAAATGACATTATTAAAAAAAAAGCATTTCTGCCCTGTATGGATCAACTATTTTATAAAATATTCCCTCTCTTGTGAAGAGAGGTGAAAAGCTGCTGTTTCTGCAAAAAACAAGTGATTTCACCTAGGACAGTACAAGATGGGGCCAGAGAGGGAAAGACCATGTGAACTTTCAAGTCCAGTATGGCACCACCTGAGTGATTCCCAAGTAACAAGAGAACTGAGTGCAAGGAAAGGAGATGGAATGAGACACAATAATTACAGGACTTAATCCTGTAGAAATGAAAATCAATGGAAGAATGCCTTAAGTTTCCTTTTTTTTATTATTTTCATTTTTTTATTTCCTATTAGTAGTTGTTTGCGCTACTTTTGTCTTATGAAACCCTCCTTTGTGTTTTGTTGGCCAGTCACCAGGCTTTCATTTTGGTAACCCTCCAATTGGAGATTCAGTTCCTGTTTGAGATCCTAATCATCTCTGCCACATTTTGAACAGAATCAGAGATTTTTCTGTCTTCCTGTGAGTTTTTAAAGCAGTTACCATTAACTTACAGTTAGAACTTTCTGCTATGTTTCCTTGAAAGGCATGAGAGAGGTGCAGTCTATATAAATATTGTGTGGGGTAGAATAAGCAAAGAAAAATTTTAATATGGAAACATGCAAATAGATGTATGTAACAATATCAGGGGAAAATGTAACATTTTCAGGGCAAAATAACCTTACCAGAAACAAAGGTAATAAATTAAAAAAGAAATGTAAAAAATCTACAAAACAGTTCCAGGGGAATCAAGAAACCTGTAAATTAGACATGAATTTGTAATGAAATAAGGTAAAAGAAAATTAGTTCAGTCTTCTTTGTATAAAGGATTCCGTTGACCTACACATTTAATCTTTGCCTCTCTCTGTCATGCTCTCTTTCTGACTCTGGCAAATAGTTTCAGAACTAAATGGCTCTTAAAACAAAACAAAACAAAACAAAACAAACAAACCACCAGAAATTTGTGCAGAACTACAGAAATTTTAAAAAGGCAATGGGTACAATTTTTTAACATTTGTAAACAAAATCGAGTAAAAAGGTTTATAGAATATGACTAAAGAAGAACACAGCAAAGAAAAACAGATATAATTAGGTTTTCTGAGTGTAAATTTATAGGATGTGAGAAGAATAATGACAGTCTTTGAGGAGAACCATTATTCAGTGAAGTGCAATTAAGAATAATTAGAAATGAAGATGGAGAAAAACTGGGGGCAACGTTTTTGATAAGAAGCTGTCCAAAGGTGTGGAAGCCCCTCCAAGGCAACACTGGCATCTCAACCCCTTAACCTGTGCATTAGCCCTGGACAAAGCAATTGAAATGGAAACGAACAGCCTTGCAGTTTCAGGGTAAAAGTAACTAATGAGGAGAGGGTTGAGACATCAACTTCTTAACCTGTCTCAGTAGTCCAAGCACAGGAGGACTGTCCACAGACTAGGAAATCATATCCAGGGAGCAGAGGGCAGTGCACTTCAGAAAGAACTTCATGAGGCAGATCTAGCACCTTCCATGCCTGATATTCTAGGACTGTGAGACAGAAGCCCCCTTTACTGGACCAAGGGCTGTGGATTGACTGTCCCTTCTGGTTCAGGCCATGCACATTCTTTTCATTGGTCTAGACAGAAATTTAAATTTGTATGAAATATCTTTTTCAATAAGATTTCGAAAACGTTGTCCAGAGGAGTGTACCAATGGTTAAGCAGTACCTTGGAGCTAACATTTTCAGCAGCATAACATCATTTGTTTAACCTATTGTTTAAGTGGAAGGGGGGAGGGGTAGGGTCTACATCTGTATTTTTATCATATACATGCCAATTGGAAGTTTTAAAGTAAGCCCTTTTGGCTTTGGCTAATGGGCTTTTAAATAACTTCCAAAGCTAGCTTGAAGCAAAGCACCCTTCTTGAAATACATAGATTGTTTGTTAAATTATAATACTGACTTAAACAGTGATATTAAAATAACAATCTAATACTCAGTATGAATTTATAGCACTGAAAACAGTGTTAGCTAAAATTCATCACAGCAGCTCAGCAAGAGGCCTGTGATGACTACAGAACTAGTATACAATCAATTACATCCTGACTGGTAAGTCACCTTGCAATGAATTTGTTTTTATGTAAGTTTTCAGTTAGTTAGCCCTCCATTAAAAACAAAATATAGAGTGATCAAATTATAGGTGATAGAGTACTCCAGAGCAGAATGAATGTTATGACACCACAAGCAAATTTTATCTAAATATCATAAAGTCACAAAGTGATTTCAGTGGAACTATTTCATCCGTTTGTATTTCCATATGCTCACAAGTTAATGGAGGAGTTATAAGCACAATATCCTTTGGTTTAGTGCATCTTCCAAAAAGCTTTAATTGCGAGGGCGCCAGTCCTTGAAAGCAATTTGAACATTTATTCCCTTCCAGTCTCCTTCATTCCATTATTTTTTAAGTACATATGTGATTTTCATGAATGGTTTTATTGCATGGGTCAGGTTAATCAAAGACTGCCACATTAATGATTAGGTCAAGCATTATTACTGGCAGGTATTTTTCTTTTTTTCTAATTGGTTTTAACTGATGAGTGACAAGCCTACTCAAAGAGCTTTTCTATTATAGTGTTATGGTTTTTATTCAACTCTGCTGTCTTTCCAAGTGTCACTGACTATTAACAATGGTCTCTACACAGAGAACTGTAAAGGGCAGGTAGTGATTCACTTTAAAATATTTTCTTTTCTATTACCAAGAGGAGATCATCCAAATAATTGCATTTATATTGCCTCTAAATCTGCTATTTATGAAATAATTTTATGTTAAGGGACTTTCATTGGGATTTCATCCATTTTAAAAGAGGTAAAAGCTGAATTAATTCATAGATCTGGCTTTAGTTCAGTAGTAAAAGAAGCCAAAAGAGTCCAGTTACAGAATACTTATCCAACTCATTGGAGAAAGTGACTGAAGGCAGAAAGAAAAAAGTCTAACTCTTTCCGACATTTGTTGCAATTTAATTTTTGAGAATTGGAAGCAAAAGCCAGGCTGCGGTGATACGTATTTTTTATACCACATAAATATAATTGTCCTGCAGTAAAATTCTGTAGATAATAATTTGGCTTATTTATAAATACAACGCCATGATGTAAAGCTGCATTCAGAAGCCTGACAGCACTTTAAAAGCACACCAGGTGCTTTCACCGATAGTAAAAATGACATTTTTACACACTAGATAATGGCACAGCCTCCAAGAGGAATGGAGAATAGCTTTAACCAAAGAGTAAATTAAAAACAAAACAGACCAATAAAAAAAATCTGTTCGTGCATTCATTATATGAACCTGTCTCAGAGAGCTCTCTGACAAATAATTGAAAGAAACTGAAATACAAGCACACTAAAAAAAGAGTTTAATTTCACACAAATGTAGTTTTTAAGGGGCTGATTCATTGACCCAGGCAGGCTCACAAGTAATCTTTTGCTTCTCTCTCTTTATTTTTCCATTTTTGCTGTTTGGTTATCCATAATAGTGTTGCAAGCTATCATCCTCTTAAGAACCATGAAGGTCTCTAGAAAAATTTGAAATATTCAAGTAAATGCACTGAAAAAGAAGGGAAAGATAGTATAATTTCAACAGCAGGCATGCTAATGGGACATAATATGTAGGAAGAAAAGAAGTGCAATAAAAATAAAGAAAAAAGAAAAATAGAGTGAACTACAACTGTAAAACTAGTGAGATAACTGCACTTGATAAGACAGACAAAATTCAGTCTGCATGGAAAGCCAAAAAACAATAGAAAATGGAAGAGTTAATAGCACTTGGAATGCATTTGAATCTAATTAAAGTGAAAAGAGTAATGAACTGTGCTGAAAGCAAAAACTATTAAAATGTGAGGACATTACGAATAGCCTTCTGGACCTGATTATTTCATATTTGTAGTAATCGCTCTGGCCAAAAAAAAAAAAAAAAAGCCAGTTAAATGCACTCATTAGAAAGTTAACCTTTAGTGCAAATATAGGGCAGGACTGCAAAATGACATTGAAATACAAATTTGAGAAATTAATCTAGACAAATCCAATAAAATCTAGTCAATAGTGGCAACCATTTAGGTTATCAAATAAGATCTCATCACCTGGAACAGACACAGTAAAGGAAGATCCACTGGATCCACTAAGTGTCCAACCTCAGGACAGCTGTTGGAACACAGAAAGACATGTTAGGGAAATTAGGGATCGTGGTACACCAGAATAACAACTACAAAAAGAAAAGCCTGGTTTGTTTAGTCCAGAAAAATGAAGGCTGGCAGCAAACACAAAATGACAAAGGTGGTTTGAAGGTTGTTAAATAGAGAACATAGATGTTAAAGAGAGATCATGTAAAGAAGAATTTTGCCTAAGAGAAAATGGATAATAAACAATCCTTGAAAATAGTTAAAATAGAGACTAGTAGGTTCTTTTCATCAAAATGAAATCTTCCAAAAGGAGAAATAAGAAAAAGCAAAAGCCAAATTCTGTTACAGTCACCACCAAAACTTACATCGAAATTATGGGGATTTTGTCCCTACTTTCATGTTTAGCTGTTTACCAGGAAAGCTCAGTGTTAGCATACTAATTCCTATAACCTTATTGAAATTCATAGAATAAGACTTTATTTTACCTAATTTTAAACCTCTGTAGTAGAAATTTCGTTATCACCTAGTTGTCTAATTTCATTATTAATGAAGAGAAATACAAAATCATGGAATGAGATATCTCTGGTCAATTTGAATTTTTGTGTGAGACAACTTCGTCCCTCAAAATTATTATTCCTTTCTCTTCTCTGAGAAAAGTCCGAGTAAGTAGATAAGATATTGTCCAGAGCATAGAAATGTACATTTGATACACAGCAGGCACTGTAAGGATCTAAGGACTAAAATGGAAGAACTATCTAGCCATTTTTAGGGCACCACAACAAAATTCAGGTAAGATAAAAAGAGAAAAAAATGTAATTCTTTGTATAGAATCTGTTTCTCTCTTTGTCAATGCATCTGCTTTTACAGCTGGAAAAGGACATGTATTGTTGTCATTTTACCCACTTCTATGACAGTGTGCAAGAGAAAGATGTGAACAAGTGACTGAAGGCTGGTTTCCACAAATCTCACAGATTTGTTTTACTTGCTTTCCAGGCTTAGTGTCTTTGTCACTGGAGCAAAGACTTCATGACGATTTGTATAGCAAATTTTTATCAATAACTTTTAAGAAGCTTGAAAAACCCTTTTCATACCAGAAACTGCTCAGCTGATTTAATTTCAGAGGATTCAGAACAAACACAGCACAACATCTTCAACATGCAAGGTGCTGTCAAGAAGTAGCACTTGTTCACCTCTTAAGTGAGAAAAATATTATTTTAAATGTACAGTCTCTTTAGCTTGATAGTTCTTATTTCTTGGGATGGTTCTAGGGACTAGAATCCCCATATGGAAAATTCATTTGACCCTAAAGATTTTCCTAGGAAAAATGATCTCCCAAGTGTATGTGTGAAGATTCCAAAAGCACATTTGCAAATGTTAGTCTAAAAAGTCAAAGAAATTAAAGCAACGTGGTTAAAACTTCCTCTTCAACCAGTTCGAGACAACCCCAGTAGACTGCAAAAGATTCCATGGGCAGTGTTAAAGCAATCAAGGTTAAAACAAACCCAGAGAATATTTAGCTTGACAGTATTTCCTAACCAACCATAATGGGTTTGTGTAGAGGGGATATTGGCTTTTGACATGCAAGCATTTGCTGAGCCAGTTTGTCATCCTCCTGTATTGCACTGGCAGATTGCAACTGGCACTGCATGCCCCAGCACTGACAGCTCCCACTGCTCCAGTGGCAGCAATGGGTTTAAAGACTGGTAAGTAAGCTTTAGTAAGTAAAAAAGTAAGCTCAAAAAGCTGGAAAGAAGATCAGTGACCCCAATGTGTTTGAAATTATTTCGATGTAGTGCTACAAAACACTGTCCCACAGGGTACAGGGAGAGAAGAAGAAATGCTCGCACAGCCAAGCTACATCAAGTTAATCATGTGCTCCAAGACTGGGAGTCAGTTTGCTGAGATAAAGGGTTACCATGCTTCTTCAGGAGCACCTTGAGACTATTGTAGTGCACATGGATGCTTGAGGACATAACTGTATTTTGTCTGTGTACTGCACTAGAGAGCCTTGATTCGGTCAGTGGCCCCTGGTATGACTGCAATCTAAGTGTCACATAAATCATCACAACCTGTACACTTTACAGGTGACATATCAGTCAGTGGCAAAGAAAGAGGGGGTCAAGTTTAAACTCTGCTTGTAGGCACCCTTTTGAATCTCTGTATAAAAGACCACCAGCATATTGATTCACACGAGCCTTGGTAGTAAACAAAGGGCTTCCTTTGTACTTTGCAAATTCTGAGTTAATTCAAAGCTTATTTCAAGGCAGCTGCAGCTGAGGAAGGAAGTACAGACACTGATAAGCAGTGCTGGTGGAAAAAAATACATCCTAAAATGGAATATGAAGCAAAGGACCTTTTCCTTCACTCAGCTGCTTAGAACTAAGTATGTGCAAACTAATGGGCTTTGCGGGGATTTAGAACAACCAAAAAGCCAAGCTCTAGAGGTATGAATCCATCAGAAACAAAAGGTTTTCTGCATGTCCTCTCCCCCTGTTTCCCATTGCCATTTTCAAGGTTATACTACATCCTCACTAACACATACATATGCATAAAGGTAATATTTCAGCCATTTTCTAAGTAAGCTTGGATTCTATTCCATATCACATCCTACATCTTTGACAGTCAGAGCAAAGCTCCTTCCAAAATCACAAGACATAATAAGGAAGTTGACTTTTTTGTTGTTGTTTTTTGATTCCTGAACAGGTAACTAGGACACATTTCTTTTAATCAGCATATCAAATCTTGGGTGCTGTTAAATGCAGAACAGCACGAAACAGAAAGTACAAAGATATCCATGTTGATCCTCAGTGTAGCTTCCAGAGGATTTTCTTGTATTATTTTCATGGATGGAACCTTGTAAATTCCATCTGGGGGGTTCTTAGGGTTTCCTTACTTGTCATAGCCTCATTGGAGCAGTAGGTAAGCCCATTAAGTCCTGCCTGTTACCACACATTCTGGCATGCCTGGGGTTGTAGTGCACAGACCCCATAAATGCAATTTGTTCAGGAAAACCTCAGGCTGCACACCACGTACTCTCTTGGAAGCACTGGGCTTGCTGTGCTCCGGCTGCCTGAGCATGAACTACGTGTCACTGCAGGATCAGGTTTACCACAGCTGCAGGCCACCTGTGCTGTGCAAACACAATGAGCTCAAAAGAAATTACATAAAACTTGTTTCTTAGCCATTTAACCCATGCTCGTGATGCTGATGTCCACAAAATTATGCTTGGCAAACGTTTTCAATGTGCTGGGAAAGGGGGGGAAGCTTTGGGTGATAACACACCTTCTCTTGAGGATGATATAATGTATTTACAGAGGGTAAAGAAAGAGTTAAGGCCTCATCAACACTTCTCAAATGAAGGGCCTTTATTTTTCATAAAACTCCCATCTCAAAGTGTGTCACACAGATGAAGTTATAGCATGGGAAAAATACAAGAAGGTTCACAAGAGTTTGAAGAAGTTCATAAGCACAAGTTATCTATGCTTAGGAATTAAGTTGCCAACAGCAGTTACACCCCTGGCACCCCAGCAGGTTGAAATGAGAGCAGAGATGCCAGCGCTGCCTGTCCTGCCCCGTGTGGCTCCTGGGGAGCAGTGCCTCGGGCTGCTGCCCAGGGATGGCGGTGAGGAGACCAACCCACCCCCCTCCACTCTGCTGGGAGGACTGCTGCCTCCAAAACCAGGGCTGCTGTGCTCCGAAATATTCCTCAACTAAATCAATTACACACACACGCCTCCTTAAATATGTCACCCTCCATTCCTGTTGGTGGATTTTTCTCTCTGTTTTCACCTATCTCTATTTCTTGTCACTAGAGCACAACAGCTACCAGAAATTGTGATTTTTATTCTCTCCCTGTGGTTAGGGAGATTGTACTGAGCATCACCTGAAGCTTCAAATCAGTTGCAATTTGTACAGTGGCACATAATGAAAGAGTTGTCCCTGGGAGTTAAGCATAACAGACCTGAGTATCAGTTTGAAATCTTCCTGCTAAGTAGAATTCCTGCATTAAAATATGCAAAAGAATGGCCTAAATTTAGAAAACATTTCCCTTAGTCACATATTTCTGAAAAATTATGTCAATTATTTACACTTCAACTAATTTCACAAATTTTTTCTTAATTGAATCTTTTGTTCTTTGTTAAGCACTAATGCCATGATGTAATTTTGTCCCATGCAAAAAAATAATATTTTTTTTAAAGTAAAATTTCAGCTTTACTATTTTACTAATTACTTTCAGTTGAGCCTTTTAGCAGAGAGCCTGTACATATTGCCAAATGTAGTTCAGGAGTTCACTAACAGATAGGCACAGGTGTAGACCATACAATGGCTGAAATTACATTTTGAAAGGGCAACAAAGAGCGATTTTCTAGACTTTCTGAGGCTCCCTCATCTTCTAAAAGTTCATGTTTAATGGACTGAAGAAGTGGTCTAGTCATTTTTTTGAAATTGCAAGAACAACTATGAGTAAATTCCCAGGAGCTGTTACATGTGACAAGCTAGACTTGACAATACCTTCTGAGTTCACTGTTTATCTGAAAGTCAAACCACCATTGCATGGCCAAGCAAACGCTGCACATTTTTCAACATTTAAAAGAACGACAAGGGGAAACAGAAAACAAGATTCATTGCATTGTTTCTCAAGTAGCTTCTACGATACAGTAAGAAAAACTTCAAAATGTGGGCAAAAATCCTATTTCTTGTGAAAGCTGCATTATAACTTCCCAGTCTACATCTTGATCTGGTAGCTGCCAGGAGGAACCTAAAAAAACAGCTTTCCCAAAACCCTGTTTCCACATTCTTGCTCTCCCTGCAGCCAACCTGGATCGATGTGCTCGCAGGCTGTTTATTTTCCTTGCCTGAAGACAACACCACAGCCTTTCAAGAAATGGTGCTGGATTTTTTTGTCTGCCTGGCATCTGTTTTCTAGTGCTGTCAGACACCAGCACAAAGGCACGCAGGGAAACAGCTCACCAGGCATGGAAAGGCACAGCCCCACCAGACTGGAAATAATCTGGCCTGAGCAAACTGCAGGCGTGCTGGAAGCTCTGCCCCTAAGTGAACAAGTTTGCTGAGAGATACCCAACAGATAAGCAGTGCAGAGAGTCTGCAGATTAGTTAGTTGTAAGCCTTGTCCTCAGTCCTAAAAACACTGCTAGAAGACACTGCAGACTTCAGCATACACACATTACACACATCTTTTTTATACGTTATCTCCATTCAAAGAACATGTGGACGCAATTTGGAAATTGTTCTAAATCTAGAAAACCCTGAGAGGCTTTTGGTAAAGGAGGTATTTTGCTTCCAGAAGTTACTGTAACTTATTTCAGGCATATCCTGAGACATAATAGGGGTCATGTTAAAATGAAATTGTCTTGGCTCCAAAGGACAAAGGTGCATTTTTTGTATTAAAAGTGCTAGACATGTTGACAATGCTGTTGAAAGCAATTAAAAGAGATCAAGTCCTGAAGTCTCTGCTCAAGCAAAGTTCTCCTGGATTCCATTACGTGTTGTGATACAGTAAGTCTATAACGTATAGTCAATTATTCTCAGTTTTCTTTAATATTACATGTTTGAATGTATTTTTAATGTTAACTGCATTTTCTAATTTTGATTTTGACCAATTCTATACAGGCCCTGAATTACAGCTCGGGGATTTCCAATATTACACATTTGAAGAGGACAAGGAAAATGAGAATTAAATACAGTTTCATCAAAAGTACTTCAATGATGGTATAAAAGAAAGCTGAGACTGGTCATTTACCTATCAAAGAACAGACTTTTTAATAACCAATTTTTACAAGGCTCTTTTAGAAACCCCCACTCAATAAAACAAAACAGAAAAATATTTTCCAATTCAAATTACCTGGAACGTGTTCTGCAGAAGGCAGAGTATAATTATTCAAATACATATTTGGCCGGTTTACAGAGTTAACACCCAGTGCCATGAAAAGAGCCATGGAATTCTGATGGAGCTGTGAGACCTTGGTTTTAACACATCTCCTGACACACACAGCACCTCCCACGGCAGCATGCTGCTCAGTGCAGAGCTGTGTGGGCTCAAAGGGAAAAATTCTGCCCCCCAAACACACATGAATCACCCTCCCAGCACCAAGCCTCATAGTGATTTGTCTTCATCTTGGTATATTCAGAGGTTTTTTTTACAGCAATATCATAAAACAGAAGCTTCTAAACCTATCAGGCTAATGTTTATGTTTTCTGCTCACAGCAAATGACAAAAATCACAAATGATTCATTCCCTTTCCTCATATTATACCACATGAGGGTCTCAACAGGACTCCCTACTGAAAGAATATCCAGATCCCATTGGCAATATTGCAGCTTAGCAATAAAGAAATCAATCAAATAAGCTCAATTTTCCACTTCCCATGATTCTGCTTCTTTCTTTCTTTCTTTCTTTCTTTCTTTCTTTCTTTCTTTCTTTCTTTCTTTCTTTCTTTCTTTCTTTCTTTCTTTCTTTCTTTCTTTCTTTCTTTCTTTCTTTTCTTTTCTTTTCTTTCTTTCTTCCTTTCTTCCTTCCTTCCTTCCTTCCTTCCTTCCTTCCTTCCTTCCTTTCTTTCTTTCTTTCTTTCTTTCTTTCTTTCTTTCTTTCTTTCTTTCTTTCTTTCTTTCTTTCTTTCTTTCTTTCTTTCTTTCTTTCTTTCTTTCTTTCTTTCTTTCTTTCTTTCTTTCTTTCTTTCTTTCTTTCCTACCAGCCCTTCCTAATGCTGACCCCTCTGTCCTCTCTCCTCCCTGAGCTTCCTTTCCTCTGCAGATGAAGTGGCAACCCCCTCTCTACACACCACTGGGGGCTTCTCTTGGAATTAGTTCTGTTTGCTTTCCTCACACTCATGCTCTGCCTTCCTGAATTTTTGTGTCATCTCCTCCCTTTAGAGAACAAAATTCTAGCAGCTTTTATGTTCAGCTAGGGCCAAGAACTAGAGGAAGGCTCACTTACTTCTTCCCCTTCCTTTTCTTTGCTCTGTGTGAGTCAGAGGCACAGAGCAGCCAGCTGTAAAGTGGCTGAGGGACTACTGAGGGTTTGAAACCAAAAAATGTAAATAAATGAGACTTATTTAATCAAAGAAACTTTAAGAAAAACAAATAATTTTATTTGAAAACAGTATTGAAAATTCCCAATGATAGAGCAATAACAGTCCATCTCTCTCTGTTTTCTGAAAGTAGGTATAAATATGTCAAAGTAATCCACAAATTAGATAATTGAAGAAATATTTTTTATTATTATGGAGGATATAATACTTTAAATGGAGAAAATAATTCCATTAACTACTCATCTATGGGACTCCTTGTTTTCATAGCACTGAATTTTTTTACACTTTATTTGGAATATTGTCAGACAAAAAATTCTGAGGGCATTACTTTCCATTTTAAAAATTATAATTACATCATGAAATTTATTTCTCACCAGTAAAGTTTTGTTTAAATGATGTCCAGCTCTTCAGCATAGCATCCTTAGTTTAACACACATTAAGCAATAAGAAAAAGGAAAAATATTTTTGTCTATTAATCTCAATAAATTTTGAGCAGCCTTGCCTTTTTTTGTAATTTCTGTAGTACAAAACAAGTATAACAAACACTATTTTTCTCATTGTTATTATTTATGATCTATATTTATATTTTATTTTCTCAGCTATTTTCTATCACCTTGGTAGCATTATTTTAGTTTGATGAAACAAAGTGTTTCTTGAGAATTGACATGGCAGTTTTATAATATAGTCAAACACAGAGGATTTCTGTTAAATAGCTGTGGTGACTTCATCCAAATGTCTGCTTAACCTGCATAACAGTGTGGAAGAAAAGTTAAAGTAAGTTTGTTTGTTTGTTTGTTTGTTTGTTTGTTTGTTTGTTTCTTTCTTTCTTTCTTTCTTTCTTTCTTTCTTTCTTTCTTTCTTTCTTAGAAGGAATGCAAGCAATTCATGGAGAAAATGTTTATACCTCATTGAATCCTGGATTGAATTGGAAATTATAATGCATAGAAAGTGTGATCTAATAGCTGCTATAAATCTCAAAAATCTCTTCCCAGATGACTTCATATTTCTGATCTAATTGTGAATTTTAAAAAAGCTATAACCTTTGTATATGACGTAAAATTTATGACATTCCGTGGGCTGGAATAAGGATCAGAAATTCATTAGACATCACCTGATAGTCTCACAACTTTAGTTAAGTAAATTGATGAAAAGTCACCCATCCTGTGAGACAGCTCTATGAAAAAGCAGTTCTCAGCTCTGTATGAAATCATTCTAACTTAGGTATGGCATTTAGACTGGAGGGAAGAGAAAAATTCCCTTTCTAAGGCCAACATTGCCCCCTTGTGCTATAAAGGAGCCAAGACATGTAATTTTCTCTTTCAGAAGTTTGGAAGGGGTTTGGCTTAGCCACCCACCAAAGGTGTAGTTAATTACAATATTTCTTTTTTTAATTTTTTTCACGTTATTTCAATTTCCCATTTAGAAATCTTAGAAAAAAATTTCCTCCTCATAAACATTTATTCTCTTTCCAGATCAAATATATTCTCTGTCTTCAGAGAATACTCGCACAGAAAAAGTTTTCTCCACCTACACATTTCTATATATTTCTAAGGTCCACTAGTAAATGGCCATTGCAAAGATACCGGAGAAACAAGAGTGGGAATTCACAAAGATGTTATATGAAATTGAAAAGAAAAATACTCATAAAATTTTTGAGATTTCACAGTTGAAGAAGAAAAGATTGAATATTATAGAAACAGTATTTTAATACTGGACAATAATAGCTGAAGCTATGCTACCACTTAGAAGAGAAATCTTGATTTTGTGCCTCTTTTAGTTTAGCAAATTAGGAAATTGGACTGGGCTCAAGCTCTCGAATATCAAGTATCATTCCACCAAAAAAGTCTATAAATATTTCCAAATAATAAAAAAAAAAGTAGCTGGAGCTAGTCTTAATAATAATAGCTATTAAATGTCAATTTTCCTGACCACTTTTCTCCTCTTTCTTCCTACAGATGCCAGGAAATCTGTCCACAAACTTCCTAAGAAAGGGACCCTTTCTCTTTTAACATTAGAAATAAAAAGCAAAAAAACCAAGGTTCCTCTAGATTAACTAGACTGCAAAGGCAAAGTAAAAGAGTGAAAAGTCAATGAAACATAGAAAGCCATGAAACATAGAAAACCAGTTGCTTTCTTCTAAGAAGCTGATATAGTCATCAACCCAATGTTGTTGGGCTATTCTCAATAAAACTTTATCATCCTGCTTTTGTGGATTTAATTTCTTCAAACAGATGTGCAAGGACAAGGCAGCAGTAGGTCTGATCACAATGGTTTTAAACCTTCTCTATCTTAGATATTTTCAGTTGGTGTAATTACTGGTATACTGTCATCTGCATAAGTACAAAAATTAGGATCTAAATGTTTTGCACCAGCCCAAATCCTGATAGAGAGTTTTATATTATAATACCTGGGAGAAATCTGAATCTTTATAACACATTTAAAAACTGGGGCATTCTCCTAGGCATACAAAGAAAAAGTTGACTTGCAGTCATTTTTGTAAATAAAAAAATCTAGCAACTCACCTAGAGCTCAATAGCAAATATTTTTCCTAAATCCACAAAGAGAAAGGAAGGATTGAATTTGCTTTTACTGCAAATGTACTGATATTTTCTTTTCCTTTATTTGGTCATCCACAAAGACATGTAACATTCACAGCATAGAAATATTGACAGTTTGGATGGATAAAGTTGATCCAGGGAATAAGCATACAAACACTTTGGGGAGTATGGATTCCCTGTTGCCTGAACCATACCACTAGACAAGTACATCTAAATAATTACTTCTCCCCACCTGTTCTTTAATAATAACAGCTGCAATATTGCTCCTGCTTAGTTTCTCCTCTTTTCCTGCTTAGACCCCCCATAACAGTATTGAAGCCTCTAAAGGCAGACGTTGGATCTCAAAGGCTGTTTTTAAATCACTTGGACATCACCAAGAAACTCTGAAAACCTTGCAGTTAGTTCATAGAGAAGACTGCAGTCACTAAACTGACATTTAGGTGGGCATGAAATTCAAGCTAAACTGGGTATTCCGTAACTGAAACAAATTAGCTAATCACCTAATTTTAAATGTGGATTCTAAATTTTGCGCATGTATCCAAAAGCTTCTGTTGGCTCTCACTCACCCAGCTCGCTCCAGCACGATTGCTATTTTTCAGCATACCTTATCAGAGAGCGACAGAACACCCATATACTGGAGGTGAATGTTTCCTACCTGAGCGCAGCATGGAGCACTAAGTTAACAAAGCCCAGTGTTTTGTAAATTTGCACGTCCTATTCTTAGACCTGGGGTTAGGTCAGAGTTTCAGCCACGTTCCTTGTAAATAACCGTATCGCTGAAGCTGCAAAGCATCAAGGAGAAGACAGAGTTTTGAAACAGAAGCAGATCAAAACGCTGAGCGTGATGTGATCAATGAGTTGTAAAAAATAAATGCATGTGAAAAATGGAAATTGATTCTTTCAGTCGATTAAGAAGCAACAGGGGCAATGACGTGCACACTTAACCCTGTTCTTGCATTGCAGTAACAGAGTGATTACTGAGATAAGATGCTGTGATATGGCATATTATGTTACAATACAATCCCTTAGTTTTGCCCTCCGACAACACTAAGTGGTGCACCTCAAGAGCTGAGGTGCACAGACCTGCACCAGTAAATTGATAATTCAGTGAAGATGACATAATCCAAGCTGGAAGAAAGCTGTGATGGAGAAATGTCCCGAACAGTACTCACAGCCAGCCATGGGAGGGTGGACAAACAGCACATCCCAAACCAGATTTTTTTGGCCAATCTTATTCAAAAATCCCATTCTGGGTGGAACAGAGAGGCAAGAGAGCAAGACTAAAACAATCCCCAGCAGAATTCCAGCAGTTTTTTTCCATGTAGGATCGTACCCCCGACTTTGGAACCCTGCTGCTGCTCCAGGAAGACTGCAGGGTGCTTGCCGCTCTATCAAAGCTGACACAGGCAAAGTGCCAAAGCACAACAGGGAGCTTTTTGGTTTTTTTTTTTTAATTTCCTCTCTAAAACAAAAATAAACACATTTTCTGACACCAGCTTTCAGCATGTACAAGGTCTGAAAACTTGCAGCTATCCTACTCTGCTTCCTTTTGCAGTATATGTTGGTGTGCCTTATCCTTGCAAACTGTTTGCAGAAATTAAATCTCAGAACAATGGTTGTTTCTTGCACACTATAACAAAACAGTGTTATGGTACTGTGTCCTGACAATGTCTAAATGGCTGAGCTAAGTTGCTGCAGACAAGAAAAAAGGGCAAAAAAGAGCACTATCCCTATTTTCATTTCGTGGTGTAACAAACAGGATGAATTGAGAATTGGGCCCAAATTCCTCAGAGTGTCCACAGGTGCCATATACATATTTTTATCACAAATATGCTGTATACAAAATGACATTTGTTCTTAGTAGGTTTTCTACTCTTTGTTGAAATTGTCCTCAGATGCTTTGCATAAATTACAAGCTATAATTATTTTCCCTGGAGCTGATCAAAGACAGCCCAGAGAATGTAGAGCATGTTTCTTGTCTTATTTAAGTACAGGAGCGGCCAAAAGCAGTCCCATTACTGTTGTGACACCACTCCAAAGCAGAGGTTTCTAATCTGACACTGCTGCAAAGCAGAGGTTTCTAATCATTCCAGCAGAATTTGGCATCTCAGAGGCTGTGGTCACTCACACCCATGGCACAGCTGCACAATGAATATCCAGACAGATTTGTTCTTGAGCAGTGATTAGAGGCCAAGTAGCCACCTTGCTGACACAGGAACACAGACATACATTTTATAGCTCCCTGTGGCAGCCTTGCACCCCATAACAACTTAATCCACAAGAGCAGAAGAAAAAACTGTCTTGTGTACTCCATCTTGGTAGAGGTGGATGGTAGAGTTTTATTTATCTTTATCACAAAACTAACATATTGTGTCTAAGGAGATATGGGTGATGGCTTTTGTCTTCTCTAACAAGGTTCTGTCCCAAGCTTTCTCTGTACTTGGAATGTTTAGGTGTACTCCTCATTCTGCTGCCTACATGAGGTGCCTCCAGAGGTATCATACAGTGCTTTTTTATGTTATCAATGCAAGATGACCCCCAGAGCTTTGCAGAGACATCCCTTTCCCTGAGGAGGCTTTTCAATACAAAGTAAATGGCGCAGGTCAGAGGGTTTACAAGAAGACAGCTTGGCAGAAAAGACCAGCAACACTTGCACCTCTGCCTATCACTGTTAGCTTTCTCTTCTTCCTCAAATACAGCTGCCACTGGCTGGTTCTGCCTGGCTATTGGACCCTGCTTCTCATGTCCCTTCAACACCATTTGCTAGCCTTCATAAAAAGAAAGCCAGCACCAAATGCCCCTTCTTGATTTCGTGGTCCGGATCAACCCTTCATCAGTCATTTCAGGTTCAGCTCCCTCATTACATTTAACCTAACCCATTGATTCAGCTCCTACTCCGGAGATGTTAAAATTCACTTGGCCTTGCTCAAGAGTGACATTTAACAAACAGGAACTTAATTTTTTTGTACTGGATTTAACCAGTATGAAGTAATATAAAGTCCTCAAGTGGCATGGTGCTTCTAGTCTCAAACTTGAGAAATATTCACACTTTGTTGTGGACTTACTGCATTTCATATAAACATGCATGAACAGACACAGTACAACAATGCTACTTCACACAGACATATGAATAGGATTAACACCAGATTTCTGACAATAAGCAGTCATTTCAGAGTGACAGTGGATTCTGGATGAACTGACCTTTCCCCCCTTATTTTAGAGATATTGTGATAGATTCAAAGAAACTGTTTCTCTTTACTTGTATCTCAATAATGCTCAAGAAACATCCTATGCAGAATCTCCTGTTATCCCAAGACTTACCTTGTAAATGCACTTGGCAGGAAGAGATACTTGCTGAAAAATTAAGCAGCCCATTAATGCATCTAAACAGACTAAATCCTAACTAGCACAACTGAAAAGTGCAATATGACATTACATTTACATAGTGTGCATGGGCATATTTCTGGAAAAGGCTGTGTATTTGTGTTGTGCAACATGCTGCATAAGATATGCAGCTTTCTCTCAAAACGAGAGAAAAGTGTGAACATGAAGAGCCATTCTGTAGATGTTTTTTGAAAATTATCTCACAGATGGCACTTTCACTCCATAATGTAATTTTTTATGCATCAAAAGAAATGAGAGATAAGGACAGCTTGGTATTTTAGAAGTAAAGGGACTCATTGCCTCTGACAAAGGATAATCTCCAGTTAAGAGTACAGTCTATCTAGGCATTTCAAGTAGGAAGATACCACCCTTCTAAAGAAATTACTTTCCTTGCCATTCACAGCTTGCACTGACTGGCACTGTGCTAGCTTAGACACTACCCCACTGTAGAAAAATACCCATGTATAATCCTATGTCCTTCATTCTACAAAGGCCTTTCTCAAAACTGGCATTATTTAGAAGAAGAATACACCACTAACAGCATAGAAAGTTGCCACTGTCAGTCAGGATGATGTAGTTTTAGAGTATTTGTTTGTTGGTTTGTTTGGAGTTTTGCTCCCCAAAAAAATCTCACATGATATGGTGTAATGGAAGAATCTGGCTTTGACAATAAAGATTTAAATGATATCCAACAATCTTTATAATAACCCAGTAAAAAGGAAAAAAAAAAACCCACAGGTTCTTTTTAAAGTTCTGATTTTGAGCTCTCTCACAATTCCCACTATGGAAACAACCCATACATATGAAAGCACTGCAAGTTTATGGTAAGGGATGTAACCACTTTAGTCTTGAGACTTACACTGTTTTTACGGCTTTCAAAGCCTTCACATCTATTCCAGCCTCTCAAATCATTGTACCCACACAGGCTTCCAGAACACCTTTGCTTTCCATGTACTATTTTCCTTCCTATTCCTTCGGCCCTGTGTTTGGAGACAAGGACCCTGATAGTATCCTCCTTCATTCAGTATCCAAAATCCAGTCAAGCAGTACTAGATCCCCTGTACTGAACTTGCAGTTCTGTATCTCTATTTCATCAAAAGCCCAACGCTTTGCAGGATCAAGGAAATGGATAATTCAATGAAGCCCAGAGAAACTATATTATGTAACAACTGGGAAAAGAATAAGTCTGTCTTTTATAAAAGAGAGGGAAAAAAACCCAGTTTTCCAATGCTATGGAGTTTCCCTTACAGATCTGGAACCTCTTACAGATACAATATCAGCTGCTCTCTTCCTACAAGCATCTCCAGGCTCCCAAAATGATGGAGAAAGAAGGCAAAAGAGCTCTGACTACCTCCTTTGGAGTCTATGACCATATGTTTTTCCAAGAAGCAGGAAAGAAAGTGAATTAGAGTGCTTTTCCAACATCAACAATTCTAAAACTCTTGATGCCTGTAGTTTCAAGTTCCAAAGAGACCAACATAATTCTAATCAAAGTTGTTGATTACAGTGATTGGCAAGTGCAATGTCTTCAGCTGCAACAAGAAGTCTGTCACTGCCACAGAGGCACAGAAAAACAACTTCCCTCAGGCAACTCAATTTTAATTTGCAACCAAAACCAATGCCAAAACAAAGAAGAGGAATACCAATGATATATAACAAGTTACCAGTTTGGTATGCCAGTTGGGAATATTGTCACTACATGGACACAAAAATGGTGATCCAAAGCACACGCACAGTCACTCACACACAAGAGAGGCTGCTCACTCCAGGGTACCCAAAAGTTCAGTTTGCCTCACCCAGAGGGTTTAAGAATCACTCACGGGTATCCAGCAGTAAAATGGTTACTCAGGAAGGAGAGGCACAGTAGGGGTGAGGGCACTCAATTCTAGGATGTTTCCTTTGGTAAAGGAAACTATCTCCCATCCCAAGGGGAGAACTTCCCATTAGAGACCCACTGCTCCAAGGAAAACCACACCCAGGGCATTTCTGGCAGGGCCCTATTTGCATGTCCAGAGAAGGGCTGTGAGGCTGATGAAGGGTCTGGAGCACAAGTCTTATGAGGAGCAGCTGAGGGAGCTGGGGTTGTTTAACCTGGAGAAAAGCAGGCTCATGGAGGGAGGACTTTATTGCTCTCCGAAGCCACCTGAAAGGTTGTAGCAAGCTGGGGCTGGATTCCTTGTCCCACGTAACAAGTTACAGGACAAGAGGTTATGGACTCAAGTTGCACCAGGAGAGGGTTAGATCCTTGGCTGGAAGGATGGTCAGGCATTGGAATAAGCTGCCCAACGAAGTAGTTGAGTCGCCAGTCCTGGAAGTGTTAAAAAAATGTGTAGATGTGACACCTGGGGACAAAGCTTCATGGTGAACATGACAGTGTTGGATTAATGGTTGGATTTCATGACCTAGAAGTCTCTTCTAACCTTAATGATTCTGTAACTCTGTAACCTGGTTGTGTCAAGGCTCATGGTCCAAAGTAATGGTCCAAAAATTTCTCTGGACTGAGGCTTCTCATGGGGATCCTGTCTGTTCACCAAGAGGTCCTGCCTGCTGGCTGGGGACAAGGCGAGGAAGTGGAGTCCTGGTGCATGTGCCACAGCCATGGAGTAGTGCTGTAAGGGCAGAAATACCAGCACCAAAGGCTGGCAGCCGCCACATATTGGCTGGGGGCAAATCTGGGGGGGTGTGCACCTGCCACAATCACAGATATGAGACCCAAGGTCGCCTCTGACCCCTGAGGGCTCTGGGAAGAGTTACAAACTTGTTTCAACTTCATATCTTGCCATCATTCCCAAGCTCAGCCATGAAGAGATGTCAAACAAGCCTGGCCAATGCATGCTATCCATTCAAGCAGCTGGGCAGCTTCAGAAATGAATCTTAGAGGCAGGAGGAGCAGAAAAGCCCTAGGACCCATCTCCGCCAACATAATCCACGGAGCACATCAGCAGATGGTGGCCCCTTTGCTCCCTAATTGTGTTTTTAACAGCCAGATTTTACCTTGCTACCAAAAAACATAAGGTAATAATCATAACCTATTTTTCAACCCATATTAATAATTAATAAAGGAAAAAATGAGTTAGACAAGTGGAATACATTCCACCTGAAACTGATACATGCAATACTTTCACTAACATCTCAGGAAACTCTCTTGGGTTTTTTTGTAGTGTTCACAGCTGAATGCTGGCTTGGGCACTTGTCACTATTATAGAAAAGAAAATTCTTGTGATAGCACACTATGGCTGTGAAAGCCACAATGTAAGAAATAAAATGGTGACTCCTGCCCATGCAAGTACCACACTTTTCACCCACTTTTTCCTCCCTGCACACCCTGATTTGAGGGTGTTGACAGCCTCATGACCTGCATGATTCTGCACAAGAGAACAGTGCTGAAAGCTGTGCACTCTGCACTAAGAACAAAAACATATCCCTTTTAGAGAAGAACAGCTGAATTCTACATTTGCATTTAAATAATATTAAGGCCATCATTGAGGCCATTTATGCGTGAATAATGGAATAAGTGTTTCCAGGTTACCACTGCGAGACTCAGCCTAAATAATGGTTAATGAAATCTATCTCAAGCTGGACCTGAAGTTTCTCATAATGGCCACTAGAGGAAAACTAATATACAGAAAGCAGAAGTCCATTGCTGTAGAACTGACAGGCTCTGTTTGTCACTGCACCGTTTTTCAATATACCTCAAATGAAATCAGATGGCAGTTACCTAACACTGTCAAGTAAAGCTGAGTGAAATTCAGGTATAAAAGCCATTATTAAGGGTTGAAATATGTAGGTTTTAAAAATTATATATTGATAATATTTATCATCCTTTGGGATTTAAAAGCCCCTCTTCAGTTGCTTATGTGTAATTGTGTTTTCCGTCATTTTTTTCCTCTTTTCTAAATATAAAGATGGAAGTCCCTTTGTATATTTTTAAGAATACCATTCTGTGAATATTTTCACATCTTCATGGCATCTCTGGTATTAGCACATAAAAAAAAATATTATCTAATAGCTACAAAAGTTTGTGTTAATGAACTTCCACCATAAGCAGGCATCTATTCAAGATAAACTGGGGTGTTCAGGGACTCTGCAGCACGTTTGTGTCACAGAAGTATTTAATAATAAACATGAAGATTTAATAAAAATCTTTAATAAAACACTAGCAAACCTTTCCTTTGTATCACCTGGGTAGAACCTCTTAAAAATAAGACCTTGAATGGTGAAAGGCTTTATTCTAGCTTGCTGTAAAGCAGCTACCAACAACTGTAACTGGCAGCATTTCACTTGTGGGAGATCTTCTGTAAAGCTGAAAACTTCTCCTTCATGAGAAATTGTAGGAATCCAGTGCTGATGTCACCTGAAGCTAAGCAATGCATGGGTGTGTCTGTTGTCCTGGGGAACAACAGGGCATGTGGAGGGGATTAACAAAGCAGTAGGATTATTTTTAGTAACACTTCGACTTCAAACACTTTCGTGTTCCTGAAAGCTGCCTGGTATTTCTATTCAAAGAAGAGAATGAAAGATAAAAGGAGAGAAAAGCAGAAGATGAGGAAAGCAGACGATCCTCTCTGTTTACATTTTGTGAGGAGAGGAAAGTTTGTGTCACTGTAGATTTTGGCTTTGGCATAAAGCTGCTTGAAAGGGACAGTGTCTCCCTCGCAAAGAAATCTCAGGGTATTTAAGCTTCTCTGCTGTGTCACTCCAGAGAAGTGTGGGAAGGCTGCTGAGAATTCAAGTTCCAAATTTATTTTCTTGATAATGAATAAAAAAATGAATAAGAGTAAGACAAGGGAAGACAGGAGTGGGAAAGTTTCTTCCATGTTAATTAAATTAAATTAGTACTGGGGATCTAGAAAACACAGGACCCAGAAATTAATATTACAATTATAAAAATTGGTCTGGGGTTTCCACCATTGAATAGATTTCTCAGTAAAAAGAAGTAATAATTAATTTCACTAGCCATAAAAATCCAACAACATTTTTTCTCATCTTCTGTTAAAACTACTTCAATATTTTTAACCTAAGACAAACATCGTGTCAACATATTTTATAAAGTCTGCTCTTCATTTAATATTCTTTCCTGCTTTTCCTCTTTGATTTCTACAATAAGCACTGATTAATTCTTTCCTATTTTCATTGCTTTCCCAAGTGTAAGCTATTTCAGTCCTGTTAAGTGGCTAGTCTTGGAAGGAACTGTCAATCCTGGTGTAGCCTAATTTAATTTTTTGATTGAGTATTCTGATTTTAACAATTCTGTCAATTTTCACAAAAAAAAAAAAATGCACTGCAGAAAATAATTATTTTACGAGCCAAATTTTTTTCATCTATTCCTGCTCATATTGTTGTCCTCTCTTTGTATTAGCTTCCAAAATTCACATTTGAACTACAATACCCAGAGTTCCCTTCCAAACAGCACTTTTCCATTATTCTATTATTTAGTATATTTTTACATTGATTCTCAGTTGAAATGGAAAGAATAATTTGCTTACCAGTAAAATGAAAGTTAAAGTTTGTATGATGACCTACATGTATGCCTCAGCTCATCTGTTTTCTGTTCTCTTGCCTTAATTTAGCTTTTGCACTAAAGCAGTAATCTAAAAGGATCTTCTAAAATAAAACAAATTTTCCAGTTATTCAGAAGGTTCTAGAACTCCCTATTGCTTGCTAAGGCCTTTTTTACAGATCTGCTGAATGTTCACATCAAGTACAGAAAGCCCCCAAAACAAACAGCTTAGTCTGGTGAAGTTGTTTGTGTGAAGTTGAAGACTGCATCATGATGAATATTTATATGGAAATGAATTGAGGTTGCACAGATAAAGCATGCTTCCCTGACTTAAAAGAGACTCGCTATGCGATTGATACATACATTATTCACACGCAAAATAGGATCAGAGCCTTTTAATAGAAGTGTTCCCGAAGCCATGTCCTTTCCCTCTGCCTAGAGCAGGTCTGTAGCAAGTAGGACTGTTCCTCGCTGTAAAAGCAAGCTGTGATGGCTTTTTGCTCTGTATTTCAGACTGTGCAAGCCGATTTTAAAAGTGTCACAATTTGGTCAGATTCGATCAGATTTTCTCAAAGCAAAAACTCCTGTTCAGAGCACAAAAAACATTACAAACCCCTGATTCGATGCCATGGGCCAGCAGTTTTTAAAGAAATCTTTACAAAGGTATTTAAAAGAGATCATTAAGAGCTTTGTAAGTTTAGTGTTCAAATTCCTTCAGAAGTAGCAACAAACTTAATTCTACAGAGACCGCAGTGGTTATGTCTCTACAACAGTGCATTATGTTATCTGGTAACACTGCTAGGCATACAAAAACTCCAGTTTTATTTGTTTTCCTACCACTTTTTCCTTCCCTGCTTTATGCAGTGCCACAGAAAATTACCTTATCCCACAGTTTGCATTTTAAATCTCTTTCTAACTGTTTTCTTACTTCATTTGCTCAGAACCTAGTTTTCAAGCAAGCTGACCTACTTTTTATCTTATTTTGGTACTCGCAGTAAATTCCCTTAAGCTTGTCTACTCCGACATTGCTTAAAATGTCTTCTATATCCTGGCAATCACTTCTCTTAAAGCAAAAAGATCTACCATGACTGATACTGAGAAAGATAATCTATTGGTCCTTCTGAAACCCAGTAAGATGTTTTCACATTGCAACAGTATGTTTCTCATTAAGCTCTTTGTGAAAATGGCTGAGGCATTTCAGAAGGTAAACCAAACAAAAATATTCCTCTTGAGACAGATTTCAGCAGGTGCTGAAACTTAGCTGAAATCCCATTTTGTACAGTTTTAAGCAAAGAAAAGCAATGCCTAATAATGGGAGGTACAAGGCAACTTCACTACAATAAAAGTAGTGACACTTTTATTGGTGTCACTAATGGCCTGACTTTTAATAAACTCATATCAGATTTTTCAGCAGGATAGTTTAAGGAGGATGCTTTAAGAGCTGCTAAATTGTTTACAGTATTTACAGGGAAGGAGCTCTCCAAAAAGCAGTGGTAGATGGTTTTACTGCTATCACACTCAGATATGACAAGATGCAAAAAATACCATGGTGATGATGAGTGAGAGATGATTTGATAAAATTAGCTTTGAATTACTGTTGCTCTACAACTATTACAGTTGTAGTTGAATTCCCACTATAAGGCTTGTTTCTTCTTTCTTTAAAAATCTTCAAGCAACCAGTAAAAGAGGCATGTGAAATTTGTTGTGAAGGTTAAAGTTTTGTGAAAACAGAGGAGGGGGATGGAGATAGAGTTTGTATCAGTGTCTCTGTGTGTTTCTGTGTGTAGGATGGATGAGTTATAAATCCTGCAATGTCCTGTGAAGAAGACCAAGGGAAAATGCACAGTTTTCTGTCTTTTCAGTGCTCTTCTGTCTTTGGACAAATTTAGACTGGGAGGAGATCAGGGGACTCATCAAATCTCTGGACATTTCACATAGAGATTTGTTATATTAGCTGTGCTTACCAGCAAGTTTTCTACCAGCAGTATAGGCTTCAGTCTTTAGAGAGCAAAACATATATCAAGGAGGAGTATTTTCCTCTTCCTCTATACCTGCAATAATACAGTAGGGCAGCACAGGCACAGTAGTGTTTATTGTAAACTTCAAGAACAGGGATAATAGTACTTGTTCCACAAGAAGCAAGTAGATTGTTGACAAGTGTCTATCAAAGAAGATAAGAGATATTCATTATCTGATGGCAGCTGGGTAAATCCTAGACCCTTTATCCGTGAGGAAAGTTAACCTCAACAGGAGTTTTGCAAATATCTAGTGGTTGTCATGGCATATGATTTTCTACTTTTTTTTCCCTTCTAGCACATTGCTTTCCTCTTTAATAAATCCAAAAATCTTGCAGCATTTTTCACTAATCATCACTGAGGCGCTGAAAAATCTCAAGGAAAATATGTCAAAACCGTTCAGAAATAATATCCCACTGTGAGTTCTGCATTTATAGTTTCTGAATTCATAGCAGTATTCTGATACAGAAACAGAAAAACAATATGAAAAAAAACAATATGAAGAAACAATATGAAAAAACTGTAGGCAGAATATGGATAAACTCATTCACACTACAGTGACTTCTCGGAGGAAAAAGAACATGAACTAATGTCCAGTCCCAGAACAGCTTCTCCTTGCCTTTCAGATCCTTGCCTTATCAAAATTGTTACAGATTGATTTACCTGGAATCCCTTCAATTACCACACAGTTATATTTTCAAGGCAACTGCATTTACTACATTTGTTTTCGTTTGATGGCAAACACTCATTTCTTGGTTAAAACTTGGAACAGAGTATAAATCCCAAAAAGCTATATAATGTAAATAAATATTTTAAAATCAAAATTATTATAAACTGAGCAAAGAAAACAAATTACTTTCATATGAGTGTTCAAGAAATGCGTAACTTGCACTTCTTTTTAAGAAACAGTAAAGACACATCTTAGGAATAGTATTTACAGGTTTTCTTACTAGACTTGTAATACTCCTTGGAGTAAATAAAGCCATCTCATGGACATACCCAGCTCCTGCATATGACTGGATACCACCTCTAATTAGTTATTTCTTAGGTAGAGCTATACATTGAAAGCAAAAAAGAAAAAACAGTTTAAAGTGATTTACTACACATTCATATCTGAAGATATTTATTAACCATCCCCACAAATAAAAAAAAGTGTGGACAGACTGGAGAAGGTCCCAAGAAAAGCCACAAAGCTAATCCAGGGCTGCAGAACCTACCCTGTGAGCAGATTAGGAGAGTTAGATCTTTTCTCCGTGGAGAAGGCGCAGGAGTGACCTTCTTTTCTCCTTGGAAAGGAGAACACTCAGGAGGGACCTAATCACAGTATCCCTGTACTTAAAGGGTGGTCACAGAGACAAAAGAGAAATGCCACAAGAAGCTATGTGGAGAAGTCAAGAGGTCATGAGTGTAAGTTGCACCAGGAAATGTTTCATTTCAATACAAGAAATAATTTTTTACAGCGGGTGCAACATTCACTAGAACAACCTTGCCAGGGGCATGGAAGTGTCCCCATTGCTGGAGGTTTTCAAGATGCAGATAGACAAGGTACTAGATGACCTCATCTAGGCTGCCTTTCCCACAAAAGGTCAGACAGATGAAATTCTGAGGATCACTTCCCAGAGGATAGGCCTGGGCTGTTCTGTGATCCTATGATTCTAATTTCAGTTAACACAATGAGACTCATGGCTAATTAGTGCTACTGAAAAACTGAGACAGTTATTAAGTCTTGGTTTGGATGACTAACCTTCAAAAATTCCATGAAAGATTCTTCAAAGAGTATTCAGATCAGAAAACTGCAACATACTGACTTTTTGCTTTAAATTCTTGAAAATCTCAGACCATGGTAATCCGGAAGTAGTGATGATCATTATTCCTCTGGGGAAAGAGAGAAGACAGGCTGCTTATTGTTTTTTATTAGAAGTTATAAGAAAAGAATTAGGGAAGACTTTTTTCTCAAGACACAGTTTGCTCTTGTAGGTCACAGAAGGATCTTTCACTGAATATACTTTATGTGACACTTTATAAAGTAGAGTATTTATTTCAGTGTTGGGCAGAGTGGTCAGTTCTTTTAAGGATCCTACCTACACATGCTTGTTAATACATGGGCTGTTATTTCAGAATTACTTACAAAGCATGTGATTTTGCAGTGCCATTTTTTTTCTGACAGGTCTCTTCTCTAATTGTGAATATATCATTCACCTTCCCTGTAACTCACTGAGCACACACTGTACATGCCCTGGAGCACTTTAGCAGGAGAAATTTTACCTAATCTGAACTCATTTGGCCAGGTTATGGCATTTCTTCTACTGTTTGGAAAGCAGTTCATGGTTCTGCAAATGCTGTTTTATGCATCGAGCTCTATGCATCACCTTCACAAAACTAAGTATGTCCATCAATATTTAGACCCCAAATATTAAATCCCTAACTTTCACCATTACTTTGGGGTTTGCTTGTTGTTTGGATTTTTTCATGCTTTTGTTGTATTGTTGGATGAGTTGCAAATTCTCCTATGTGATCCAATTACACCAGAAAGCAGACAGCTACTAATCCCAGGATCCCAGCCACTCAGTCCATTTAGATTCCTCTTATCCAAATTCCTGTTTGATTTCAGCCAAAAGCTGCAATCTTTCACTCCCAACCTAAGAAATATTGTATCCTTACAGTCCATAAAGATTTTGAGCAGAGTTAGAGCAGCTCTGCAACAGTGGTGAAACATCCTCTGCTGTGATGCAACTGCTTACACGTTTTGCAAGAAGGTTGCAACCAGGACACTGTAGAGTCAGGTATTAAAACACACAATAGAAGCAAAAGCTGTGGGGTGGTTTCTCAGAGCTAAAGAATCTAAATAGCTGGCGAGCATTTTGAAGGGTACAAGAGAACAACGTCTAGATTGTGCTGCATCCTCCTAATATTTTCACTGGCAAAATTTCTTTTGTGTGGTGCAGTCACAGACAGTTGATACTTTCAGTTAAAAGGAATCTATTTATTTTATGCCCGTGTAGGGTGTTGGGGATCTTTTTCCAGTGAATGTTAGCATACAACCCACTGCTTGGTAAATACATATTTTATAGGATGTTTGTTAAATGATTTGACACAAATAGATCTGTCACAAAACCATTCTGTTTCCCATATCCAGGAACTAAAAACTGTGCCCAGTTTGCTCTAATTCATTAATTGTAAAAAAGTATGGGAATTTTACCTCCCTTCGTTTCTTCATATTGCATTATATAAACAGTGGCATCTATTAACAGAATATTGGTCACTGCAAAAAAATAGGAGGCGAAACCAATGACCTAATACAGCAGGTCATTACAGAACCCAAAGAGATGCTGGATGAATAAAGACGTTCGTGAAAGCAGTCAAGGTTACTGAAGTTAGAGTCTCTAAGTTATGCTAAAGGTACATGTCAGTCATAATGGTGAACACATGGCATGAGCTTTGCTTTAAGATTCAGAGACCCAGTTTCATCCGAAAGCCACGTGCCCCCGAAAATGGACTGCTGAGATTATGAAGAACATGGAGATGCATGAGGCAGAAGGAGAGCCTTTTGAGGCATATTCCAAGTAAGGTGGATTTTTCCAGGTCTTCTCTTGAGGAGGGCTGCCACCGCCTTGGAACTGGCTTTCTAGCACCAGCCTTTCCTCCACAGCAGCACGCTGCTGGAGTACTACTGCTGCCAACACTGACTGAGACAGCGAGCAAACCCCAACATTGCCTATTATTTTCTCCTACCGTCGCACCCAAAGCCTTCCTCCCACGGCATCCTTAGTCAGCGCGTGGGCGAGGAGCCGCATGTGTGTGCACAGGGGCTCAGAGCCGTGTTGTAGCTGTGAGGATGCCAGGCTGGCGGGGGCTGCCTCGGCCTCTCCGGGGCCGCTGTCACCCTGCGGGGTCCCTCTCAGTGAGAGGCCTCCGCCTCGCCTTCTCCCCCTGGGCTGCCGGGGGAGGCGTTGTCTGTCAGGGGCATAGCCCTGGAGAGGGGTAGGGGTGCGTGCAGCTCTCGGGGCTCGCACGGGCGGCACGGCGGCCCTTGCAGGCGGGGAGGAAACAAGAAGGGGGGAAGGAAGCGAGGAGGGCGGGTGGCGTGTGGGGCGAGGGTCTCCCGGGCAGGGCGCGGAGCGGGAGTTCCGGGAGACCCCGGCCCCGCGGGGCGGGCTGGGCGGGGGGCTGCGCTCCGTGTGCGCCTGTGTGCCGGCGCGGCGCCCCCGCCCTTCCCCCGGCGGCGCTGCGCGGTGGGCTGGCGCTGGGGTATTTACGGTAACGTGGACCCGGCGGTGGCAGCTCGGTCGGTGTCAGGTGATCGGCGCCGAGGAGCCGCCGCCACAACCCGGGAGGAAGATGCAAGATGGCCCAGCGGGGCCGTGAGGGGCTCCGCGGCGCCCCTTCCCCGCCCGCCGCCGCCCGCCCGGCCGGCGGGAAGCGCTGAGGCCAGCGCCGCCGCGCCACAGCCCGTCCCCGGCGGGGGCACCGAGCCATGGGGCTCTGCTACAGCCTGCGCCCGCGGCTCTTCGGCGACGCCGGCGGCGGCGGCTCCATCTCCAGCGCCGGCGCCGCCTCGGAGCCCGAAGCGCCGGCGGAGCCTCACGCCGCCCCGCAGCCGCAGCCTCTCGGCGTCCCGCTCCGGCCCGGCGGTAAGCCCGGCGGGGAGACGGACGGGCCGCCGCTGCTGCTGCTGCAGAACGGCGGCGGCAATGGGGCGGCCCCCGAGCGGCAGCCGGCGCTGCCCAAGGCCGGCGGCCCCGGCCTTGGCGGCGGGGGGAAGGCGGCGCGGCAGCAGGCGCTGCACCAGCCGCCGGCGCTCCAGAGGACCTGGGAGAAGCTGCGCCTGGAGGAGCGGGAGGCGGAGAAGGAGGCGAGGAAAGTCAGTAAGAGCATCGACCGGGCGCTCAAGGAGCAGAAGCGGGAGTACAAGCAGACGCACCGCCTGCTGCTGCTCGGTACGTGTGTGTGTGTGTCTGTCTGTCTGTCTGTGCGGGGGTGTGCCGGGGCGGGCAGGTGCCCCGCGGGGCTCCCCAGCAGCGCCCCCTCCCCGGCTTCCCCTGTTTTCCTTGGGCTCCCTCCATCCCTCCTTTGTCTCCCCGCTGCACCCCCTCCCCCCGGCCCTGCCCTCCCGCCCCCCCGGCCGTGTCCGTCCCCGGGCTCTCCCCCAGACAGGTTTACACCTTCTTTTCCCTTCCTCCTCCCCCCGGTCTCTCCTCCCCGCTTCTGGCCCTGGCTGTGGTTTTGCAATGGAGAACACGATCGGCGCTTGTCGGGCGAGGGCGAGCGGCTCCACCCAGGCGGGCGGGCGGGAGCGATGCGGATGGGCGAGCAGCGGGGTCTGCCCGGGCGGAGGAGCCCTGCCCGGGCCGGGGCTGCCCCATCGCCCGCGGCGGGAACTTCGCTCGGCGCCCTCGCAACTCGGAAACATTAACGGAAAATAATTTTTTTTTTTTTTTTTTGAAAGCACAGTAGAAAGGAGTAAAAAATGGCCATGCATGCATGAGATGTGTGTAGCCTGTGGATGGTCCTCCTGTGCCGCGTGCAGCCAGGGATGGCTTAATGAGGAGCGGCTGGAGGCTCCCAAATGAGAGGAGTGGTGATGAGCAGTAGGCTCCTTCTTTAAAGCAGCAGTGAGCGGAGTAAGGGGAAATAAGCGGGTGTAGATATGTACATTCCTCAGACATCGCCTCTACTACAAGATACGTTCTTCAGCTGCTGGCTCTCTGATTTTTTAGGGATGACTTGCCAGCTTTTGTCCCCTCTTCTCTGAGGTGCTACGTGCGGTCTGCTGTTGCCACTGCTCTTTCTAAGCATTAGTTAATAGTCCTCTCCAGAGGATTTGTACCAGCTGATACATTTACAGTATGAAAACCACAGGGGTATCTAATACAAGCATCTCATTTCCTGCAGGAAACAGAACAGTCATACTGCAGGGCTTTTTTTTTATGGTCTGAGCAGAGGGCTTATTTGGCCTCTTAGCTGTGGTCATAAATCTCTGTTTTCTGTTAGTGTGAAAATACTGATTTGCTTTTGCATTAGCTTCCTTGCCTATTCTCATAAAGTTGCACGGTACGGAGTTTTGGTGCTTATCTAAGTGCATTCCAGATCTGGGGTAGTCTTTACATCCTTCTTTATAAAACTCAGTTTCTGTTTTACTGGATTCCTTCATTCCTGTTGATGGGCAAGGGGAGGAGAAAATATGAAATACAGCAGTGGACAAAAGGTATGCCAGAATTGTAGTGCTCCATTTATTATTAGTGCTTTTTTATTACCCATAAAATACCAGCTTGTAGGATACTAGTGCAGCTGGTAGAAAGAAAGGAGGAAGAAGATGTAATTCATACTCCATGGAATTATTATTAGTAGTAGTGGTAAAATGTCTCTTCTGATTCTTGAACTGTTGCAGTAACTAACTCATCAATACACCTTTTTAAATGAAATGTTAAATTTTAATTTTTTTTTCCTCCTGAAGCATCTGTATGTGTTTTGACTAGTATGGCTGCAAGAAGGCAGAGATCCTGTTTGGTGGCCTTCCTCTGGAGGGGATTATCCTTGCTTGAACAAAAGAATTCTGACAAATAGATACTGTGTGTAGTCTATAACATGGGTGGTTGTCATAGTAAACCAGAGCAGTAAACACCTGTTCAGAAACAATGCCATTTGAAAAATAAATCATCTCTGACCTTTGGGACCCTAAAAGAAATTCAACACTCCTAAGACTCCCTGCGGTGAATCTTGTTTAAAATCCATGTCATAATCAAAAAAGATTTTCTTGATCTCCGTATTGCTGGCAGGAAATGTTGGATTATTGTTTCAGGCCTTGCAGATCAGGGCCTGATTTAAATGTTTCATTTGTATGTAGGAAGAGCTGCAGGTGCTTTGTATTGCTTCTTGAAAGTAGTGGAAATGCTGCTGTAGATAAGAGGAAATTATTTAGAACGGGGAAGCATTTATTTGTCAGAGAAGGAGTAAAGCAAAATTGCATTGCACAAGGTAATAGGTTTCAGTCTTGCACAGAGGCAAAGACTTAGAATGTACACAAAGGTCTTTTAGAATAAAGAATCTTACCAGTCTGATATTTTATAGCATTTTGAGTTGTAAATAACTGGATCCCTGTCCCTAAGGTCTTCCTGGCTGAGTGAACCTGAAAAGCGTACCTTTGCTAGAGAGAGGAGGAGTATTTTTGTACATCAACATGGAGGAAATGCACAGCAGAGGCGAAATGGTGAATGCAGTGACAGCAGAGCACCGTCACAGAACAAACAAAGTTGAGCAACAGCGTTGGCGTGGGCTTTGTGTTTCTTTTTTTAAACACAAGTTTGTAAATAATAGCCTCGTTTTGGCTTGTCCTTTTATCTCCTACACTTACTGGGGCAAGTTTAGAGCATATTATTGAAATTTTAGAGGAAAATACTGCGTATATTTTAAGGAGCTACTATTAGATATCAAAAGTGCATGCAAATAAATGCATTAATGTAAGAATACTAAGAATCTCCGGAGTCTAAATAAGTAGTATATTAGAAGAGAAGCTTATAAATCTTTGAAAATGACCTTTCCTTAAAAGCACACTCACTCTTTTATTATGTCAAATGAAAACAGTCAGCTTTGTGATGAGCTGTGCATGTAAGTTACCAAGATATTATGAAGTCTTAAAGGCTTTTTGTAGCGTATGTTGGTAAATATCTCTCAAAGAGAGTGTTCCTGCCTGTCACAGCTTCCCCCCAACTCATGCCTGGTGGTGCACGTGATGTTTTGACACTCTCCCCTAACCTTCATTTGGAAGCACTTAATGTGTTTTGTCACAACCAGAGGTTGTGAAAGGGAGGGTGTGCAGTAAGTGCCCAAGATCAGCTCTCTGGCTGTGCCTCCCACATAAATAGGTGTTTAAGTATCAGGTGGCTGTAGCTGTGATGCTGAGGCTTTACTGGTGTGCTGGAGCAACAGCAGACATGGTTTGGGTCCATTCGTTTTTCTTCTTCTGAAAGAAGAACCCACATAAAATGGAAACTGGCTTTCCACCAGAGTTGGCTGTTTCTTGCTTAACATCCACTTTAAAAATACAAGAAATTGATCAGTTATTGGGTGCTGTATTATTTGTATATTATTTCCTTTTCTTTTTATAAATGAAGTGTTCATCTCTGCAGAATTCTTAGGATGCTTTTACTAACCCTGAGATGAGGATTTTTTTTTTAATCATTTGGATTTATTGAACATATTTGCAGGGCTTGATCTGAGTTCTGTAGCTTTGGTTTCTGTCTTATGTTTGGTCTTATTTTTCCAGAGAATTGCAGTCATCCTCTTCTGCAAGACTGTTTTAGCTGCTGATTTCCTAGAAACCGTAGAAACATTGCAAATTGCTTTATAGAAGCAATTTACATTCTCATTTGCAGTCTCGTATTTTAAACTATTTTGTGAGTAAGTGGGGTGAAGGGGAATTGGCTTTAAACAGAGTGTTAACCATTGTGGTATAATTAAGGTTCATGTAATGCTGAAGTAAGCTATAGACTGAATTTTTTGTCCTAGATAGCTGTTGACTCCTATTTTTTTCCATTTACCCTCACTCCTGGTTGCTATTCTAACTTTGGATGACTTTCTCAAGCAGAACACAATCTTTTACACTTCCCTGCTAAATTGAAACTGAAAGTGCTCTGAGTAAAAGCTTTTCTATTCAATAGAAAGCGAAAGTAACGATATAGGGATTGAGGGAGGGGAAACAGAGATAGTAATTTTCTTCACTGAAAAGGTACTGGAACTACTTACATGATATTTAAGTACTGACTTGGTAGTGAAATTTAGATATGTTTGGTGATGTTCATATACAAAAGCGTAGAAAACATACTCAAAACATTCCTCTGAATTGGTGGAAATCAAACACAAAGATGCCTCGTCAAGCTTGGGAAACTCCTACATAGGAGATCCCAGAAAGCTCAGAGGTGTGTAACAAAAGTAATGGGTTTTTCTCCTTTTCTTAACTGTGCACCAAATGACTGTTGTCAGAAATGAACTTTTTGTGCAAAGAGAGTTTCTGTTCTGTCAGTGGCTTTTAGACTAAAATTACAGTCTCATATATGTTCTGCATCAGCACATCCTTAAGTTCATATATCCTCAAGCCAATTTTAAATCTTAAACCTAATGAATTTTATTTTTAAAAAAATTTAAGCTTTTATAGGATGTCAACTCGTGCATTTTGATAAATACCTGAGTATAGTTTAGCTTGATGTGGTGATGCTTCCCTTGGGTCTGCATAAGATTGAATGCTTGAGGTGTCTTTCTGTTACCACCAGAGATGACTCTTTCCTTGGTCTGTAAGGGAGCTTGGCATATTTAGGATCCTTAAAGCCAGCTACTTCTGATATGGAGATAATGCACAGGTAATTGGTAGGAACAGATATTTTCAGGACTTTGAAATCCTGGGCTGCAAATACTGACCAACGTAATAATGCAAAAAGGTTTTATAATCCCTAATACTTTGCATAATTTGCATGTCTTTTCAAAAGCTCTTCTGCTTTTGTTGTAACCTCATCAACTTGCATCACAGGAAGTGGGATATGCACTCCTTGCACAGGAGGAAACCAGTAGGCAGAAGCCATCAGGACATTTGAGATCAGTTCTTAACTTTGGGGGAGTCTTAAGTGTACTGAAAACAATCCAAACAATTTATCTGTAAATTAAAAGCTAACTAGATTTAGCCCATCTTTAGGTGTTTTATTTGCATTCTTTGATTGATTTTGCTTATCTTTAATCACTTGATATTTAAGAAAAAAATAACTAAATCATTTTTCCCTGACATAAGTGTGGTAATATTGGGAGGCTTTAAGTGCTGTGGAAAGGTGGGTTCTACAGCTGTTAATTAGAACTTTTGGTTATGAGGCAAGTTTTGTGTATCAGTGTGTATTCCATGAGTGCTTATGGGAATGCAGTGTCTTAACTAAGCAAACTTTGCAGGTGTGTTATGTCATTTTAAGGTCCCATTACCACTGTAGCTTTTTGACTGATGACATTTTGAAGAGTATGTGTAACTTCTCAATTTGAATATTTGTTTCTTCTTTCCCCATGCCTTTCCTCCCCAATAAATACAATTTGAAACTTTGTTATGTTCACCCCTTTCCGCTGCCCAACCCACACACCCAGTTTCTTTTTCTTTTGTTTTATCATTTTTTGACTACAAATTTGGGGAAATATTTAATGGTGGGGTTTTTTTATAGAGTCATGGCTTCCCTCAACTTACTTTTTCAAGTCAGGTACCATTTGAGCTTGCAAAGTTGAATTAAATTTTTTAAGGTTTTTTTTTATTATTTGTTATTTTGTGGTTTTTGTTGGGTTTTTTGTTGTTGTGTTGTTTTGTTTTGGTTTGGTTTGGTTTTTTCATCCAGCAGTCCAGAAACCTCCTTCTGCTTACCAAGTTTAACTTAGTTGATAGTTATACCTGTTCTAGAAACATTTTGCCTTTGCTGAGTGATGTGGAAATGGTTCTTCTCCATGGATTTTTGAATAGCAGTAGAGAAACAAAATGGTGTAGATAAGACAACAGAGGTGTCACTTATTCTCACGTAAAAGGGATAGAATCTCGTGAATCTTGGGCAGGATCTGGAGGAAATGCAGCCTTGTAACTGGTCTGTGTACATCATATTTATGCTTTTTCCCAGAGTGGATGAGAATGTGAAGTACACTGACTAGCATATTTCATATTATCCTTGTAGCACTGTATGAACGTATGTGTGAAAATCCTGTGTCTTGTGATTCGTCTGCACATGAATATTAAATAAAAGTTTAAGAACTTAAAGCCTTATGGAATAAGCTGTATGAAGAAGGAAATGTGTGCTGTTTGGGACCAGAATAGGTAAAAAACTACTTAAGAAAGGATTTATTAATTTCTTTTTCTGTGTTCATGTGCAGAAGATCAAAAAATCTGAGAAAAAAACTGCCAATTCATGTCTGTAACATAAGATGTAACATCAATCACCTGTAGTGGAACATCTTAGCTGATAAGATCTCTTTGAAGTAAAACTTGAATTGCATCCTCAGAATCTGGTATTTTACATTTGTTTGGTTTTAAACTTAAGTTTGAAGAATTATAGATTCCATGTACATTTAAGGTAATGTTAGGTTTCAAGAATAATAAATTTGTCCTTCTGAAAATACCATTACTGTAGTAAGTCAGATCCAGGTAGAATTATAAATCCTATGCTGTTAGCTTTATTTTAGAGAAGAATTTACATCATGTGGGAACAACATGCATTTTGCAGCTTAAAGCTGTTTTAAAGTAGCAGGTTTTTTTTTTTTTTCCAAGTATTTAAAATAAAAAGAAAAAAAATTGAAAAGTTTTGCACTTTTTCTATGATAGACAATACACTTTTAACAGTTTCTTTTAAGACAACTTCATTCCTTTAAAGGGTAAAAGGAAGTTGTTCTCAGCAGTCAATTCAAGCAAATTATCTAGTTGGTCTTCAGAAAATGAGGACATTCCTTCTGTGATTTGGGTTAGTGCATGCAATGGAGATAAGTAGCAGGCTGAAAAGCGTCTGTAATAAAAACCCGACAATAAATTGAGTCCTTACTCTCTGTGGGTATCGTTTCCTCACCCCCAGCCTTTCTTCATTTGAAAATCCATACTTTTTGATACATGTAATATACTCTGTGTTTGTCATCTGTGGATTAAAATGGATAAGGAGGAGTTGCATTTTTCCACCATGAAGTATGAAGGCTATGTTAACCTGCCAGAAGTGTGGGTGAACACAGATCCTTAGTATTGTGTGCAAGTGTAATTTATATTAAGCAACTTACTCTTTTATTGAAAACTGTGGTGAATGTTGCTGAGATGTTGCCAACTCTGCTGTGCTGCAGCTCTGAACTACAGGGAATTCATCATTCTGTATCTTGGAGCAAATGCAGAATGCACTTCATGGTGTTGGGCAGTGCCTTCTTCAGAATCATCTTTATTTTCCTGAACGCTTCACATGTGGAGGACGAAACTACAACAAAAGCAAGTTGTTTTTTTCCTTAAGTGAAAGCACTCTTTCCAAGCTCGTGTTTGAATTATTTTTTTATGTTGTAGAATCACTTTCTATTCCAACAATATTTTTTCAGACAGAGGTGCACACGTTTGTCTGTGCGTGCACGCACGGCCACTGAAGTTCTTGTAAAAGGCAGGAGATTGCTCTGGGGAGTCCAGGTGAGATAAACCAACCTTCAAGAATACGTGGTTGGATTATGTCCTGGCATATCTCATAGCCTTAAATCTTCATAAGCACAGGGCAAGGGTAGTGAATTCTGTAACAAGATTGCATTTTTTACATCCTTTGACTCACTGGACATCTGAATTACAAAACAGACTCATGGTGTTATCCTCTGCCTGTTCTGAGCTTCCTGTATTTGTCTAATTCACTGTCTAGCAGAGATAGGAGCATGATATTAAGCACTTCTAATGTGTCAGCCTTTGCAAAGATGTATTTAATTTTTTATGCTTTTGTAAACTATAAACCTAAAATGCAGAAGAATATAATAATTTACATAATGGACATACATAGAATTAACCACTTCATAATCTGAAAAGATATGATCAAAGAGTTTGAGGGAGGTTTGGTTTTTTGCAGGGTTTTTCTAGGGTTTTGGTAGGGTTTGGTTTGTTTGCCTTTTTTTTTTTTTTAATCTAATTTTTAAATAGGCAAGAAGACTCCTTTCTAAGTGGCAAGATGCTGTGGAAGGTATTTACATCTCATAATGTGTCTGCTTTAATTTAATTTAGTAATTTCATCACCTGATACTAAAACCGGAATAAATTTAAAAATTCCTTGATGTGTGTGAGACATTCTGCTTCAGCTGTGCCTACAAATCTCATAGTGCATTGTTAGTCTGGCACTGTTATGTGTGATGCTGTGCAACCTAGTCATGTATAAACAACCAGGAAAATGGCATGAAGGACAGGCTACCACTTAAGAGGACTTTCAGATCCTTTTATTCGTTGGGTCTACTGACTTGTGAGCGTGGCTGAAGACAGAAGAGTAGCTGTTCAAATGTTTTGCTTTTATCCCTTGAAAATATTTCCATGAATGAAAACAGATGGGAACTACAGGACAATAATTCTGGTTTAGATTGAGGAGTTGATCCTCCTTTGATTTAACATTTTGAAAGAACGGAAATCTCAAATTCTTGAGAGTATTTTCTCACACTTGGGATGGGGTGAGGGGAACAAAAATACCCAACCAACCAAGAAACCACCCATCTGTCATGTAAATTCTGATGGCTTTGTTTTGTTTAACAGAGCTGTGCTTCAAATTCCTATTAATCTGGACTGTCCCTGCAGATGAAATAGCACTGAGAGGGGAACACAAAGCTTTTGACACTCAGAAAAAGATTGGATAACAAGCTGTGTTTAAATAACTGCCATCCATTGTTCCTTTTGGTAAATACATTTTTCTTCTTAATTTTGGGAATATTTTTACACTTTCTGTGATTCTTCAGTGTTGTAAAGCATTTATTTTGCCTTAATGGAAGACCAATAGGGAAACACTAGAACTGAGTTTGATGTCGTGCTTCCTGACATCTTGCTTCCAGATCAGGAGCCATAGCAGTCCCTCTTCCGTGAAGTTTCTTGTGCACTCCAAGTGCATAAATCTGTTATTCCAAATTCTATTGCTGCTCCCTCAGGTTTTCTTATTCTGCTCAGTGTGACACCTGTGTTCACGAGCTTGTTTGTTCAGTAGTGTCTTTCCAACTTGGTTACTATTGAAACAGTACAGTTGGTGTCTTGCTCATTTTAGAGTTTGGGGTTTTTTAAATGGGGAAACTACAGTAATATTTTAGGGGGTTACATATTCACTCCAAGGGCTTTCTACTTTGTAACTCTGTGTATAGAGGTGAAAATGGTTGCTCAGCAGAGGTGGGGGAAAGAACAAAAAACTGCCTGCAGTGGTGTTTGACTTGTGATATGCAGAACTTTCCTCTGGCAGGGGATCCTGTCTCTAAGTGTATGTCAGCTATGTCTTTGAACTACCAGAGGTAGAAAAAAACCTGTTCCATGGAGAAGCTGAAATGAAGAGAGTAGCTTTTTGGTACTTGAAGTTGCTCATAATTTAATGCAGAAAGGATCACCTGAAGAGCACTCGACTCCCTGTCGACTCCCATTTGGCAGTAGTCCTTGTCTAATTAAAGCAGATTCACAGATATGTGATCTATCTGCCAGAGACTGAATTAATGCTTTCTAATATGTCAGGAAAAGCTAAAGCAATGCAGTAAAAGGTCAAACAGCCTTTCAGATATGCTTGAGAGGGATTTGGAGGGTGGGCAGTGAAGATGGGGCTGTCTTTTCATGTTGCTTCATACTATCAGCAAGTACCACTGCTTGTGCTCCTGGTCCAGCTGTTTCAGGAAAAGCAAACAGGGGCTCTGATGTTCTGAAACAGAATGAGGAGTTGTTCCTCACTTGGACTGATTCTGTACCCAATGCTGAAGAGCAGGTACATGTTAATACCTTGATCTGCTCTAGGGGGAGGCCAGTCCACTTAATACCACAGTTTCTCTGGGTTTCTTTTCTTCTGGGTGCGTTGGCTGTGTGAGCAGTGTCACAGTCTGCCAGGGTTCTGCAGCACCTCCTGTTCTAGTACATGCAGACTGTGTGCAGGACCAAACAAATACAAAACCTTCTCAAGCCAAAACACCATAACATCAGTACATCCTGCTGTGCTGACTGCCACTGAAATGTAACCTTTTCTTAATGACTGAATGTAACCTTTTCTTAAGATAAAGTTGGCTGGATGAGTATGGGAGCAAAAAGTATTTTTGTTTTTCTGTTCCTACCCTTACTTTAAAAGTAAGAACTTCTGCTGTATTGGGATTGTTGTTGGGGGTGTTTTTTCATGTGTATTCTCTATCCTGATACCCTGATAAAAGGCAATTAGATAATCTGATAAATGAGTAATTAGAAAATTGAATTAATTGTCTGTTCACATGATGTGCAAAGCAATGTTGAATTAATCCCTCTTAATCTTGTGTCAGACAAAAATAATTTGAAGATATTACTGAGTCCCACATAAATAAATAGACAGCATCTTTTGAGTTAGTTCTTTATTCCCTAACACAGTTCTCTTTCTGAAGTTAAACTGATAAAGCCTTTGGTATTGGTAGCTGCTTCATCAGCTTGAGGTAAATGATTAGACAATGGAGCAGACTTTAGGAGTTTATGAATAATTAGACTAAAGTCAAGAAGTGACTAGTAAAATTTTTCCATTTATGTAACCAAGACATCATTTCACTTCCTCATAGTCTCTGTGCTTTAAACTCATAAGTTGCTTGAATTTTAACATGAATATTACACTATTAATTCATACAAAGTATTCAAGCAATGTTATTGTTTTGAACCCTAGTTCAGAACAGGACACACACTGTCCCACCCATCCACTTCAGCTTCTACTGAGTTGGAATTCATACTACACTTGCTTTCTCCATCTTGTTTTGTATCTGTAACTCACACAGTTACTCCATTCCTTGAAAGAAAACAGTCTGGAATGTATTTTTTAAAAGCTAAATGTGCTCATCACCTATTGCTCTTGTCTGACTGTTTTTTCTAATGTGTCAGAAGTGGGCCGTACCCACTTTAATGGTATTTGTATTTATTTTCTGCAGGAAGTACTGGTTTTATTTTTTTGAATTTCTTTATCTGACAATTCATAATTAGTATATATCCAAGTGTTTCTGAAACTGGCCTATAAAAATCTTTGTACTCTGCTTCTGCTGCTCCTGGAGATACGACCTTGCAGTGGCTCATGGAAGAATATTACTTGACTGTACCAATTTTATCCTAGTTGCTGTTCTCCAATGTTGCTGCTTGTCCACACTTGAGGCTTTTGATAAGCTAGCATTATTGACAGTGGTATCTCTAATTAGTGGTAAAAGTTTACTGTAACTAGTTGATGGTCTGCACTTCATTCTTGAAATCCATATATTATCTGATTCCCGATTCACTTAAAATGTGTTGTATTGATTGTTTGCAGAATAACATCAGGCATACATGTGCTGCTTATTTGTAATATCAAATTATATTGACATAAGCCTTCAACTTAATCAACTGTGTTTGCTATCAATATCCCTCAGATATTTATTTTTAATTAGGCAAATAACTTATTACTGATTCATTGGCATTAGATAGTAGATTCTAGTCCTGTGCTTGATGGAATGTGATTTTTTTTCTCAAACTGTGTGTAATCTAAATAATGGCATCTCATACCTGAAAAAAAACCTTGATTTTCTGATGCCTTCAGTTATCTCATAGAGCAGCAGTAAATGTGATTGGCATTCCTTAAATCGTTATCTGTTGTGATTTGCAGGGCATGCTCAGATCCTTCTTGTAGAGAGTTATCCTGTAAATATTAAGAACTGTTTAGATCACATTGTGAAGACAGGGGACAAGAATTTTTGTTTAAAGAATTATTTGTGTTGACACACGGGGAAATTTGCTGTTAGTGTTTTAAGGTAAAGAACCTAACATTTCTGGGTGAATATGAATGATTTTGTTAAACAGTGAAACTGATTAACCACATCTTGGTCTAGCATGGTGCAGAAGAGGATGCTGCTATTATGATTTTTTGTAAAACAAATCATTTTGTTGAGATACTCTGCAAACAGCAGTATTTTGCTCAGTCCTTTTCATGTCTATTACGTAGTCTGGTTTTAGGGTGTTTGAAGCTGTTCTGCGTCCTTTTCTTAAAAGGAAACCAGCTGCTTATTTAAATTGATAGTTTCAACAAGCTGAAAACGCTTTATCAAGATGAAGTACTAGGCCAGTTAAATACTTACAGCTACTACAGACCAGCACAGGAGAAAAAAGATAATCTCATGATGTTGTGGTTTTTGTTTTCTTCTTTTATTTGTTACTGGCTGTGGTCCAGGAGCATCTTCTGTGCTATGTTAGGTCTTGCAGGCAGTTGCTTGGACCTTCTATGAATGCTGTCTTTCAAATCAGCTGACCCTTGTTACTTTTTGCCTTCTTTCTGTGGCTGAAAAATTACTTATTCAGGTTTTGAAACCATCTTTACCATAAAGAAGTCCAATTCCAAATGTAAAGCTCTTAAATTCAAGCATTTAGTAAACTAACACTTTTATTTTAAGTCAGGATTTTGTTGGCATTTTTTATAGTAGTTAGGAAGGGTAACATCTGTTACTAAAACTGCTTATTGCCAGAATTCTTATGTGAGACATGTTGGAAATCCATTCTTACTCTAACCTTTTACTAAAGTAAAGGAAGAGTTCTTACCTTCATTGTCCTCTTCTTTATTAATAGGTATTCGACTGATGAATTAAGTCTCTCTGAACACATTGGGATAGTCTTGTTTTTTAACTCATCCTAAACATGCACTAACAATTATCTCAGTTCATAAAATACCTGACCAAATCTGTCATCCCATCATAGACAGTATGGGTTTTGATTCTGAGGTGTACACATTTTTTTCAGGGCATCAGATGGCTTGAAAATTTTTTCTGACCCCCATCCCTGGTTGATAATGTATTTAACATTTCAAAGGGTAGCCTTCCTCTGTGGGTGTTCTGATAAATGCTCTAACTGGAGCCTGGTCTTCTAGCATTTTAATTAACTCTCTACACAGGGACCCTTCCTGTGGAGAAAACATGCATTTTCTTTTAAAAGAATTTGCAGAATAGATTGTGAGCATAAACTGTGGAGGAGGAAAATTTACTTACGAGTATAGGAGCAGTTGTGTTTCTGATTTTGCTGTAGTATATGAAGATCTGAAATTATAAGTCAGTGTAATGTGAAAGTAAGTAAAACACATGCTTTTACACTGAAAGCATGATAAGTCTTGCTGTGACTGCAGGAATCCCAAATGTGAACTTAATTTTGTGGTGTCATCAGTCTGGAATTTACTGCTTAAGTTGGAAGAGGGAGCTGAGGTCCAGAAGCATGGCAGAAAATTTTCCTGAGTGCCTGATTTCTCAGTTTGACTATGGCACAGGTCATCAAAAGTGCTTCAGAAGTACTGAGTGGTTTTGTCTTCTATCAACTTCACTTGGAGTCAAATGGTCAGGGCTGATGAAGACTTACAAAAGTGTTTTGTTACACAGTCTGAATGTATCAATTCCTTCAGGGAGAATATTCTTAATTTTTGTTTTAGTGGTATTTTTGACACTCTGTACTTGGCTCAGTCCTTGAATATGTATTTAAGTGATGTTAATAATTCATTCTTTTATTTATTTTGAGTTGATTTTATATTTTTTGAAAGTAATCTTATCCTGAGCCTTAAAACTGAAAATGCAATATCTTTCGTGAGGCCTATAAAATGTATCATGTAACTTCTGGCTCAACAGCAGGCTGCTGAAAAAATTAGGGTAGATTTCAGAACAGATAGATTTATTTAAATATTGACAGAAATACTTTTTTGCCTGTTTTCCTAGTTTTCTCTTCTGGCCATAAGTATCCATTGGTATTCATGAAAGAAAACTTTAAGCTGAGAGGTTAAAACAAAATAGAATCAGCTGGATAGTGTCATATAATGAATATCATTAGAAAGACTCAACCATAACAATCAGTAGGGTTTGATTCTAACTGCAGTCAAACTGTCAAATATATGTGCAAAAGTTGGACATTCCGTCATGAAGGATATCTGTCCAAACTTTGGTACAAGTGCCTTATTTCAGCATGTGTTATGTTGTCTTAGATTAAATGACTGCTTCCTTCCTGCATTCCTCAATGTATTCTCATTCCTTACAGCATATACAGTATAGAATAAATAACAGCAAATGTGTGATATGTTGACTGCATGTCATCTTTTCTTTTTGTTCATGTGGAATAATTCTTGAAGTGTATACAGAAGTCTTTAGTGTCTAGTGTGGGTTTTTCCAAGGAGTGGACCACTGATATATTTCTTCTTGTTCAGATGGAAAATCAAAGTAGAAGTGGATCATGTGCAAATTTACATATCATCTAATTTTCAACTATTAGTTTAGATGTCTACAGCCTGGCCTACTTCTAAAATTATTTTAGAGACCTGTTACAATAAGATGGTACCTTTGGTGTCCAAATTATTATGTTGATATTTACTCTAATTTCTGAAAACTGCTTCTCAAATTAAATAGTCTCAAGAGTGGAGAAACATAGCAATAACGCTGCAGCTGCATGGCCTCCTCTGATGGTTACACATCCAAGATGTGAAAGCCCAGCTGTGAAAAAACTGAACTTTCTGCTACTGTTTCTCTATCCCAAGTCACCATAATGATCTGGGCCTCTCAGATACTCGTCAGATGGGTTCCCTGTCTTGACAGTATGAAAATGTCTTCAAGTCTTAAAAGTACAGTTCCTGGCTTTCCTGTGTGCAATTTCCACTTCTAGCCCAGTGAAAAACACTGACTGGTAGCAACTGTTGATATCCTCTTGTCTCACTTCAGATAAGCATGAGAGGCAGTGTAGTGGAGGGTGTCTTGGAGCAGCATGCCAGGTTGGGGTAACTGCCACGTGTTGCAAAGATTATCAAGACTGCATTGCTGCTGCAGATTTCCATAACTGATAAGTTTCCATCTGACAAGCTTTGGGAGCCAGAGGCCAAGCAAAGAACGAGTCCCTTAGTGCACCAAGCAAAGGTCTCTGAGCCTAGACAGATGGACAGACCCATTCCTGTGAGGGAAAACTTTGTCCCTGCCCCTTGCTGCTAATGCATGACAGGAGTGCATGGGAAAAACATTAGGCAGCAGCTCATTGCTGCAGTCAGTAATCTGATTTACCCCAAGATGAAGCAGATTCTTAGTTAATGAATTGGAGATAACCAGAATTTTCTTGTATGGTCAAGTTCCTGCATCATGCTCATGGCAGAAGTTTACCTTCTCTGGTCATAGCACTGCTTATGTAGTGGTAAAATTTTTATTCCAAAGCTTCTGTATAATTGTTAGGTCTACCTTTTTTCCTTAGAAAATGTGTGACTGTAAAAGTAACACTTCAAAAATATTTCTGTGTGCAGTATGTTATTGAAAGTGTCATCAGTGGGCTTGATAACAGATTGGAAATCCTGTTTTCTTTTATTGGAACAAAATGGGGTCCAAATCCCATTCAAAATGTGATGTGATTTTAACTTAGTTTTGATCACGCATCTATTCTGTTCCTCAGTGCTTGTATTCTATCTGTGGTACTGTGCCAGAACAAATGAATCCTGTGGGATCTTATCTAAGCTGAGGCCAGTGTTGGATAAACCATGTCAGTAATCCAGAAAAAAATGAGTCACAGGATGTTGTAACTTCTGGCATTGCCTGTTGCTCTAAAAAAGCCAGCGGAATTACAAAGGAAGTTCAACAACTTGTTTACAAATATGGAATAAATTTAGGCAGAATTTGGATGACTGTCTGAACAGATCCTGTGTACTCAAAAAGAAGCTGTGATACTCAAAGCTGTCTCCACCTGCGTTCCCAGTCGCCTGCTGGTTCAGGTGTGAAGCACGGTGCTGCTGGCTATGAAGGGATTTGTGTGTTGCCGTGTGGCGAAGCAAACTTCCCTGTGGTCAAAAGAGGCACACAGTTCTTGTTTCTCAAAGAAAACTGAAGCAGCCTCTTGGCTGAGCCAAATGTCTTCTTACACCAGTTTCAGCAGTTTATAGGTACCATTGTGTCACCTCTGTTTGCTCTTTACTCACCATTTGCTTGCACTGAATGAAGCAGGATTCTGTGGCTAAACTGCCATGGCTTATCCCGTAGCATAATTAGAGCTATTAGTGCTGTCTTTCCAATTTGGAGAATTGGGAGTAAACTGGGAAAAAAAAAAACCCCAAAACTTGTGGTAATTTCGTTATGAAGGCAGCATGGATTTTATTTTTTTTTAAACTTGGGGGGTGCATGATGGTTAATTTCAAGACCAGCTCATGAAATACCATGTTCTGATGAAACTTCTGTACAAGACAGAGGTTGGTCTAGCATTTTTATAATGGTAACCATTGTTTTTATTGCAGACTGAAGTAAATTCTCAGCTTACTAATGGCTCTTTATTAAACAGTTGCAACCTTCACACGGCTTAGCAGGTTTCTTTATCAGTTTCCACATTTTGCCTATGAATGAGAATATGCAGAAGTCAGGTTTTGTTTATGGCTGTTTATTTTTCAGGCCCATATATTTTCAGTCATCTGCCAGATGTAAGTTAAAACTTCTGCAAGATGTTCTCCCCACTAATGGTAGGAAATAGGTCCTTTTGGAAAGCCAGGTGGTCTTTAAGAGTACTTTGATGGAGTGAGGTGCACTGGATTGGCACTCATTCATCACACCCTATTACAGTAGATGCAGGTGATGAACACTGTGGGTTTGCCCTAGAAAGGCAGGTGCAGCATTCATAGATCCAGGGACGTGAATGCCTAGGACCTTCTGTTTTATGGTGTCTCACTGTGTAATACTCATATGTTGACTGTTAACTCCTTTAAATGTCTCCTAAGCTATTTTGTGACATTATATGAGGAAGACTGTTTCCTGCATCTCAAGTCTCAAATGAACCCACTGCCACTGAAACAGTAATTGCAAAGACCACTGTGAATAGTCTTAGTGGAGAGGTACTCTACAGGTTTTGTGGTTAAACAGTGGTAAGTGGTTAACTGGAGACATGGCAACAGCATACTTTGAAGATATTTGTCAAAGTTTATTATGGCTTGTGATTTACTTTTCTTCAGTTTCCCACTCCCACTGTGCTCCCCTCCAGTTTGCACCACATTTGGAATGAAATACATTTCCGTGTTGGTGCTTGGGTAGCAGATAACAGCCATGCAATTCAATTATTTCCTTCCTGACTCACAGTTTCTTCAACTTGGCCATTTTATTGCAACCTCTTTTAAGGAGAATCTTCTCTGGTTGAAGATAGATACTGAAGACATAGACATTGAGAGCTTTAAAACCAGTTCATGTACCCTTCATGTTTTCTACAACTGCTGTTCCTGAAGCTCTGTGGGAAGGAAGGATGGTTGGTGAGTATCCTTGACTTAGTGGAAATGGTTTGAGTGGTGGCAGTACCCAGTGCTAGTCAGGGTTCATTATTAGGTCAGCCTTACCCTTACTTCGTATAAAGCAGTAAATTTCACCAACTTTGTCTTAGACAAGACCAGTGTTGATTCAAGGTGCATCTGATTCTTTTGCAAGCTGTTCACCTTTCATCTCTGGAGCTTTCCTCCTATTTTGGGGTTGCCAAATGCATCAGACACAGGTGAGATCACCTTTACTCATCCAGAAACTTACTTGTTTAAACAAACAGACCCTCCTGCTGACTGGTGCCTGAGCTGCCCTTCTGATACCCTGATTTGAACCTCATACAAGTGATGGCATTCACTGAAGGAATTATCCATTATTTAGAGATAGAGAGATTCCCATCTGTTAAACTTTGTGTTGCAATAAATCTTAGCCAAGATGTGGTAGATCTGATTCTAAAATCACATCACTTTTCAAGACACGTGGCTTTTATTCTTCTGTATACACCAGTGTGCTGAGCTTGAGGAAAGCTCAAGTACAAGGTGTTCCCATAGGTTCATCCTCTTTCTTTTTGAGCGATGTGATGTGCACATTTACAGTACTGGCGTGCATATTAACTGCAGACATCAATAATTTGAAACTCATTCATAATGAGGAAGTAAATAAACTTGCAGGTCTTCGGGTGGGTGTTTCTAACTCATTAAATCTCCCTAAATACTTTACATTAAATGTGATTTTACCTTGCATTTTGAGATAGAACTGATTCAAACTCAAAAAGGGATGTTGAGTTTTGAGAGAAAAAGCAAAGCTGAGAAACCTTTCAATTTTCTGATGCAGAAGGGACATCATATTAAAACTGATACATGGATTAGGAAAGTTTAAATACAAATATTTAAGGGGATGTCATGTTTCCTTAAAGATGTTGGAAAGCAGCAATCTGCCCTGGTATTATGAGTGAATGAATATTGTCATTACAAGTTCTTGTCTTCTCAGGGGACCACACATCTTTGACTACTACAGTTTTGTGTATATCAGCTTACCAGCACTATAAATACAAATGTTCTGATCCGGGCTTATTCTGCTAACAAAAGACGTAACTGAAGAATTTAGGACAAGTCTGTCCACCCTGTTAATCTATAAAATTACCAGTGCTTTGTTCTTCTGATTTAAAAGAAGATGTGCTTGTCCTGTTACATTTTGAGAAAACTAATGACTAATTGACTGCTTGAGACTTTGTTGTTGTTGTAAATTTGTGAACAGATTTGTTTATCAAAACAGCATGCATGACATTTTAATGGTAATGTTAATGAAGTAGTGCTACTGTCACTAGAAATACTGGACTCTTTTCCAAAATTTTATGGTTGTGTGGACCATTAAGATGATTAGGGGAGGCCTTCTCTTTCAATAAAACTTGGATATATAAATTGTGTATAAACATGGCAGGAGGAGTGAAAGTGGTGTGGATTCTCAGCTGTAGACTCTCAGCTTAGGACATCTTAGCCAGTTTGGAGAGTTTCCCTGCTTGATTTGTCCCTGAATTCTCCCTACTTTGACCCTTTCAAGGCTTTCAGGAGGAGCTAAGAGAGACAGGCTGGAACGAGGTACCAAACCCAGAAGTGGGACTGACCAGAGAAATGATTGCAGTTGAGTGTTCCCTTCACCAGGTGTTCTTGAGGAATTCCTGCGTTCTTTGCATTTTGTCTTTAATCCTCGTGGTGGCAGCACAAACCAAGAGAAAGGGAGCCAGCCAAGTGCTGCTGTCCTGGGTTTTAATTGCAGTTAAAATGAACTTGCTCATACTTACACTTTTAACTTTGGTTTCCAGTGAGGCAGCTCAAAAACAGAGGGTCAAAACTTCATCATCTGAGACGTCAGTTTTTATGAACTTCTGAGAGACATTTAGTTGGGAGAAATATTTCCTCTTCTCCATCCCCACACCAGCAGGTAAAAGCAGATTTGTGAAGATCGTGAGCTGCTGACAAAACTTAAATGGCAGGGCTGACATTTCAGTTCCAAAATGTTATCCAAAGATTGTTGGAGGTTTGGAATGGTGAGGGTTTTTGTTAACTTCAGCACTAGTACCAGGACTCTTGTTGTTCAAGGCACTACATTGCTGTAGTCTTTCCTAAATTTGCACACAAAGTCAGGGTCTGTCTGATGGATTCCAGCTGGAAACAGAGAGGCAGTGTCAGGCATCCAGTGAAACCTATCAACACAAGGCAAAGAAGGAGATACCAAATGTTAGTAATGAGGTACTGATAACCAAATAACTGAAAAGTCACTAATACACTGAAAAGTTGGCTGCAGATTTAACACTGTGCTAATTAAAGAAGGTAGATAGAACTACCTTTTGGTAGCTGAAATGGCCTTTTCCAAAATAGCATCACTGGCAATTTTTTTTCTGTAGACTGACTTGATAATGTGAGTGAACAGTTATTTCAGGGTAGAAGTGTTGGTTTGTAAACCAGTACAGGGTTCATTTCATGTCATCTGCCTGACCTCAGAATCACACATCAGTGTCTTGAGATCTTTTTCACCTGACCAAATGTGTCAGGTGTTTGTTCTGTCTTCTGTGTTTCCTTGGCGTACTGTGAAGCTCTCATCATATATATCAAACTTTTGGAACTGAAACCAGTATTACTGGCTTCATGAAGTTCATAAAGTACCCAGAAGAAGGAAATAAGATAGGAAAACAAACAGCAGTTTATATGGAAAACGGGTAAATATTGTCTGTACACATTTTTTGCAGGACTGCCTCTGGTATTGGACCTTAAATTGTTTAAGACTACTTCAGGTGACCCTCACTCAAATAAGGATGAAAGATATGCTCTGTCTGTATTGTATTCCAGTTAGAAGATTCAAGAACTGGAAAATGGGTAATAAATATTTAAGTGAGGGTATTTTTTGTATCTCAAAAGTGGGCTAAAAGGCCAATCTAACGGCTCTACCTTCCTGAGCTGTTTAGGACAGAATGCATTTAAAAAGAAATACAAATTGAAGGGATAGACCATTGTGCCTGTAGACATCTGCTTCTTCACCTTTGCATCTTTATTTTAGTTACTTGAAGTCTTTTTTCAAATACATTTGAGAGCTCAAGATAGAAGTCTCTGCAGAACCAGTTATAGGACTAGAATAAATTGTTACTGTATGAGAATCAAGAGGATTTTTTGCTTCTCATTCCATAAAGGACATTAGATACTACCTGGGAAAGGAACTATATGTTCTCTGTATTCAGATTGGTGTAACAGGGAGCGTGCATCAAGCCCAGCACAAATAAAACAGGAGCATACTTTCTGATATGAGAACTTGTATATGAGCTTAAGCTGTATCCTGAAGAGGACAGGCTCATGTGCAGCTTTTCTTTTGCAGTCCTGCAAGTTTAAGGGCTATACCAGAGATTCTTCAGAAAATCACAGTGTTTGATCTTAAAACTACAGTGTTACTCAACAACTGGCAGATCACCTTACCTTTTTCATTATACCTCTTTTTCCTTCTTGCCACTGTCTCATTCAAGGAAATTTTTGAAGCTCAATAGCCTTGTTTTGTGTTGTTAAATGTGGTAGATTTATGAACTTCCATTACCCAAATCACTAGTTGTATTGTAAGTGTTAATGATGGGATTGCCCTTTCATGTAAATATAAATACAATACAGTCTGCTGACCTTCACTGCTGAAAAAGCACTATTTGATGCAGTGTGGTTATGGAAGAGAGTACAAATAAAGTACTCTTTCTTTCTTGGTGACTGAGATGGATATTCTTTTCCTTTGTTTGTCCTGTTAATTACAAAGCGTAAAGCAAGTTTGTGGGAAGAGAACTTACATTAGACCAATTGGGATAGTTGGAAGTGGACAAACTGTTGGCTACATAAGGATTTGTGTGTTTTATGGTCAGAGCATTGCTTTTATTCTACAACCCAACGTATTGCAAAAGCTGAACCACCTTTGAAAGAATACAAGAGTGTGGTTGTTTTTTTTCTGTATGATGAGAGAAGGGGGAATGACTTGATATTGGGATTTTTTTTTCTTTGAGCATGTCATTTGTTTTGCTTTTTTTGCTGAGAGTTTTGAAAAACCTTTGAAGAACCCTGCAGGGTTCTACCTGCAGGGCAACCCAAGACTGCATCCAAGAACAGATATGGTAATAGAAAATGCCCTGTCCAAGGACTGTCTGACATGCAATGTCCTAGACAGAAAATATAGAGAGGGAAAATGACAGGATGTAGCAGTTCAGAAAGTAATTGGTACTTGAATTTTGGGAGAATTGATTTCTCTGTGAAGCACCTTGGTACATACACTAGGTTACTTGTTTTGTAGAAGGGGTTGCTGCTTCATACTTGGAGGGGGGAAGGGAATGGTGGATGTATTAAAACTTGGCCAGCAGTTGGTTCCCATTAAACCCCATCAAATAGTGGGGGCTTTAATGAAAGTTTGGTGTTGCATGCAAAATTGAAAGGTGCAGAAAATACGATGTAATTGCTGCAGTTACTTATAGACACTTGTGTCTATATAGCCTTTGGAAGCTGGATGGTTTCTGTAGATGGGCCATAGCATTTCAGCCTTTTGTATGAAATTACATACTTTTTTTACTAGCCTCAAAATGTAACTTTATTGCCCTGTGATGCTTTTATTTTAAGACTGTGCAACATATGTAACCTCTAATTGTTGAGCAGCACCAATTCATAGTATTTGTAATGTGGATCAGATAAGAAACAATTCCCAAGTACAGTAGGTATATACTACACAAAGAGTAATTACTTAAGAAACGGGCTGGTTGCTTCATCTCTTAGATATTTTGCATTTAAAACTTTGTGGTTTTCAAACCACAACGTTTCAGTGGTATTGGCAACATTCAAAGACTGATATTGCTTATGGGTGGAGTCAAAAAGATTTCTGTACAAAATATTGGCAGCTGAGTCTGGCAAGATTCACTTTCCAGACTTAGTAAGCAAATCCATTTTAATTGGCATATGATGTTGTCTTTCATCGCTTACAGAGTGTGTTACCAAAGAGTTAAGGGCAAATGCAATGATTCCCCACTTTGTTACTGTACAATAAAGTGAATATGGACACTTTTTAATTTATGGGGTCTTGCTGTGCCCAAAAATAAGATTTTGAACATATATCCTTTTTTGTATGGTGTTGCATGCTGAGGAAATCTGTTCAGCTGTTGAGAGCTTTGGGGAATAAAGGTCTAAACTACATCCTTCTGCAGCATGTTTGTCACTAAGTAGAAAATGTTTTTATATACAGCCATTTGACAGCATCTGTTAAGATCTCCATCACTTTCTTAGGCTATTCCTTTGGAGAGGATGAGTTGGAGTAAGTAAACAAAGACTTTGGATCTATTTTGAGATCTCTGTATAAACATGTGGTCTTCTATGTCTTTAAGATTCTTTTAGGCATGAGTCAGGACTTTAGTGTAAGAAGTGAAAATATTTTTATTAGGTGGGAGTGGTCTTGATTTAGAGTTGGAGTATTCTTTTGCCTATGGTACTGATAAATTCAGTTTGTATGTCTGTAAAAGATGTATATGTGGAAATGTATTGGAAATAGTAAGCTAATTTCTCTTTAAATATGTAATAAAATCCTTACAAGGCCATCTAGCTGCATCATTTTTGAAGGACAAAAAAAATACTGACTAACATTAAGAAATCTGGTTTAGGTTATCTGTGTCACAGTCACTGAGCTCATGTCCTTTCCCCTTCCTTTTTTGTTAATCATTCCCTCATGAGCTCCAGTCATCCATTTGGTTCCAGGAGGGATCGGTCAATTCTCCCCGAGTTAAAATGCTGGATCTATAAACTGCAACTCTTAACGTCTGTCTTGCCTCCAGATTTTTGAGACTGTGTTCCTTGTAGAAGAAATAGGATTCCTAACCCCTGACTGAAGAGTCTTTGTAAGGCAGAGCATTGTCTGTTACAAAGAAAAAAAAAATCCTGGAGAATGTCTTTTTAAAACTGTGAATATACCTGCAGGTCTGCTTGTCTCTCTCCTGCTTCCCTTCGCAGCCCTCTTCTTCCGTGTTAAATCTGTTGGGGTTTTTCACAATCAGCACACATCATCCTGTTTTCTATTTTTTTTATTTTATTTCAGTTTTCCTGCAGAGGAGCTTCTCAGCTCCAGACTCTACTTTCTAATCTTTCTTTGGAAGAGTGCCTCTTGCAAATCCACATTGCCCTTTGCTGGAGGTAGAGCAAGGGTTTACTGAGCTCCACAGCTTCCTTGGCACTCCTTCGGCTCTGTTTGAATGTTTGTATTTAGCAAGCCATTTTGGAAGTCTCGTGAGCAGGCTACAGCATTAGAGCATAAGAGGATGTAAGAATTAGCTACACAGGATAATTTGAGTAATCCATCAAAATTTACAGAAGCTTTACCTTTTAGGGGATTATATGCAGTGTTCCTAAAAATGTTGTGGTTTTGTGTTTTTCAGTTATGACAGTACTAAAGCAGTCAGTCTGGTTGTATTTCTCATTAATGTTGAGTCACACATTTTAATAATAGCTGTATGTTTAGAATTTCCTAGGATTTTGTACTTTCTAAAGTAAGAGTGAGGTAGGCGAATTAGTCTTTAATTTGATTATGTGGCTATAGACCTCAGATAAATTTGTTAGATAAACTGTACGTGTTACAAGAGCGCTGTATTTGTCTTATGTAATCATGAAGTTGCTATTAGTGCTTGTTATAAAAAGGTATTTTTACAGACTTGATGTCTGTAGAACGAACATTCAAATAAATACATGAAGAACACTGCAGGTGCAGTTCAGCAAAATGTGCAAGTCGATGAAGAAATGGTACCATTTTAATTCTTCTGGGTAAATTTTTCACAAAATGCCTTCCTTTTTTTCCTTTTTTTATGACACCTCCACTTTCTTCCCCTCTCCCCAATATTATAACACATGCATTTCAACTTTTTTTGGATCCTTATAATTTGTGAACACTTGCACTATTCACACTTCCCACACTTGTCAATCTTCAGTAAAAACGCCTTCATAAGGTAGATATTATACAATTTAAAACATAAAATCCCCTTTACAATTATTTGTTATAACTGTCTTCAGCTTCACTAGGGTAGCAGCAGTGAACTAGTTCCCACTTACGGATTTCTCATCATGCAGCTCTAGCAGTATCCCCAAGTCCATATTTAGCATGGGTGGCTGGGACCAGGGCAAGTGGGGGAAATGAATGTGTCCAAGGAGCATGTGGGGTTTGCAAGGTTGTGGGAGCCAGTGCTTCTTCATTTGGTTGAGGGGGTGCTTCTTTTTTTGGTCTTGGAAAGACATAAAATTCACAGTAAATAAAGCGATAGTAGAGGAGTGAAATGAGAGCCACATAGGTAATATTAAAACCAGAAAAAGACAGTCTCGCCTTTTTCACAGGCTATTGCTAAGTATGTGCTTTGTTCCTATTTCTTCATATAATGAGAAAGAGGTGAAATGTAAGCAGAAAAATCTCTTCTGCCTAAAAATGGTATTTTAAAAATCCTGGTTGGCAGCCCTTGAATTCATTGTAGTTGAGAGAAAATCATCTTCACTGGTATTGGTAGCGCGAGCTCTTTTTTCTACTGCAGCCTGGGCCTTTTCTTGTGCTCGCTAGAAATGTGACACTCATTGTAATGACTAAGTGAACTAATCTCTTTAATCAACCAGTCAGATGAAATCCTGCCTACTTAGGACCTTTGGGAGCATAGCATGTGCTGAAGCCTGTTTGTGAACGTGCAAAAAGGTGCTGTTTATCTGCTTCTCTTCATTACAATCCATGCCAGTGAATGCAGGTGGTGTTACCCAGCTTCTTCCTCCTGTCATATGCAGCTGAGCAGCGTGTTTTTAGCAACAAGGGTAGCGCTGTAACCAGCACTGTGGGAATTCAGACTGTGGATCAGTTTTCCCTTCCAGACTAAATGACAGGCAGATGTACTTGCCTGAAATCTTAGCAGTGTCTTATCATAGCTGCAGCAGGGTGCTGTTCTTTTTTCTTTTTTTTTTTGTGTGTTTTTGTGTGTGTGTGTGTGTTCATCCTCCTCTTTTAAATGCACTCCCATACCATTTTACTTCACTTTCTCCACTATTGCAGCCCACCTCAGGGGTATAAAAAGGGATTTCCAGAACCAGGTTTCCTATCTTGAGGATCTTCTGACATTCACTGCTGCAAGAGAATTGATGGATTCTTAGGGAGCTTAAAGATGGTCTTGGAGTGGAAGAGGAAGTAGGTCTGTTGTAATAATAGCTTAAATACTGCAAGAAGGCCCTGAAATTGTTTTATGTTCCTTAGCGCTCAGCACCGGTGATGCAAAACTGAAGGCTTAAGGATTGCAACAGCCTTGGAGGGAATAGCACGTATGGGTAGGCAGTAAGAGGATTTTTAAAAGGTCATGGGAGACCCAAGGCAGTCCATCAAACAGCAGTGACTAAGGACTGCTGAGAACCCCTCTGTGAAACTCGTGCCTTAGGTGGCTCTTCTTAACTGCTTCTACCCCGAGTTCCCTGAGACAGCTCAAGATGGGCTGTTAGCAATAAAGTTATTCCCCTGCTTTGATAATTAATAACTCCTGTGTGCAAGTGTCTGGGGTGTGAGGGTAACGACCAAAAATGGCAGTAGGTCATCTGTATCAGGATTCCATAACTGCTTTTTTTGTGAGGTGCTCTGCTCTGTGGAGGGCTGGCCATCAAAGCCACCCCTTAAGAAAGGCACTAGCCTGTGGTGAGCCGTGTACCAGCTGGAAAATGGGCTCACATAGCACTACGTGATGTGCACCATGACTGGGGAGCTCTGCTCTGTGATTAAACTTTAACGTTTTACCGGAGAAAAGGCTTCCCGACCACCTGAGAATATTCAGTTCTGCCACAAATTAGTGTTGTAACTTTTAATGAATGGCTGTGCATTTGCACAATATGTAAAACTGGGGTGGTATCCTTCCATGAATTCCATGAGAAAGCTATTATGGATACTGTTACTGACTTTGAGTTTTGAAAATAAATATAGGAGCCATGTCCAGCTAGCAGCATGATGGTACATTTTCTGCTTATGGAGGACTCTTTTCAGGTACCAGTCCTTCATCACATCTTGAAAAAATGGCTGAAAATGTCTCATGGAAGTAGTGAAAACCAATAATATTAAAGCTAGTGTTTGCTTTTTTGGGAAATGGTGTGTGATTGCAGGCCATGCATAAAGATGTGATATGTCAAGTGCTGTGTTTTTGTCAGTTTTTAAAAGTAGGCTATCATTTGCGGCTAATACTTCTTTTCAGTAGGAAATAAAATCACCTTTGGTACACATTTCTACTCTGACAAGTTTATCTTCATAGTCTTACAGAGTGTCACTTAGCAAAGCAATAATTTATAAAAAGACTGAATAATTACAAACCTTATGGTCTTATTTTGCAAAGAAGAAGTTGCTAATAGTCCTCCAAGTCAATAGCTGGGGTTAATGCGTATTTTTTAATGGGACAGATTTATTTTCATGAGCGCCAAAGTTCTTTCTTGCTTAGACTGTGAATTCCATAAGGGAATAGTAAGGAGTTAAGAAGGAAACATGATGAAATGTTGGTCTTTGCATCCAAAAGAGGATTTAAGTCATGAACTCCTGACCTTGTGATCCTCAATTACTTATCTGGGGTGAGGGAAATCTGTTCTACTTTAATGTTTTTATTTAATGTGACTTGGAATGAATGCAAGCATTCTTTTCTCTTAGGAGGTGTTTAAAGAAAGTAACTCTGGATTAAAAAATACTAGATCTTTTAATTTTTAGTCCAAGTACTTTTGCATAGCCAGTTTCTAACAAAAAAAAAAGTTTTTAGAGACAATTGGTTGTTGTTTTACAGGGTACGCTGAACCTTGACAGTGGTACACTGAGAGCTGATGGCCAAGTATATTAGAATGTTACCTAATAAATAATATATTTAAGTCACTGTTATGACTTGGCTTCTTTGAAGAGCACTGGAAAGGCTCAGTGCAAGGGTTAGCCAGTGGTGGCATTCGTCCATCTTCTGCAGGTATTGCAAACCATCCAAACACACCACCAGTTCTTACCTGAAAAGTAGGTTCTGGCTTTATTTCTAATATATCTTCTCTTTTATCAAAAACCAGAGAAAAATCAGACTCATGTTTTATGTTCCTGAGTGTCTTTCTGCTCACAGTTTTTGAACATCATGGACTGTGCCATGTTTGCCTTTATTATTTGAAACACGGGAAGTTCCTGTGAAGTGTAGGAAAAGCACTGCAGATGTGTTTATGCAGCTGCAAATTAGTAGCCACTTTAGAGAACTCATTTGTAGGTCTCAGGGTTCAGAGCTTCTTTAGTAAAATGTGAACTCACATGAGGATGGAAGAAGGCAAATGGATATGAGTGCTAGAGCAATGCATATTAGTATCACTGAAAATTAACTCCTGACCTAGCAAAGCACCCAATTTTTAAATCTTGTTTTTCAAATGATAAATCATGCTGTTGTAAAAGCCAGATATATTTTTTGGTGTGCTGTAGCTCAAGGTCTGCTTTAAGTTAAGGTTACTTAACTTGTCATTCTGAATGCTTGTGTAATGTTTCATTAAGTGTTTAGAATTCACAAAGCATTGCATGCATTTGCTTTACAGAGCTGTGGAAATCTCTGCAGGAAAATAAGTGAAGAGAGAAATAAGTGAAGAAATAAAATTGTCAGATCCTGGGATCTGACCTGATGTGACCAATAGGTAGTTCCATCGATTAGGTTGCTGATAGGGTTTGCAAGGCAGACTGTTGGATTTTTGCTGTGGACTGGGAATCTCATATTTTTGTGTCTAAGATGGCAAAGAATTCTTGTGTTTGGATTCTTTGTTTCATAATATTAATGCAGTAGATCTGCATGTATTTTAGCAAATATCACTGGTCTGAAAGCTATTTTTGTCAAATGTTGGAAATGTGTTTTAACAATTCCCAAAGACTGCTTTAGAAGAAGTTTATATAGCCTGTCATAACTCACATGTCAGTTAACAACTTAACGTCCTTGAAGTCTTTCTTTAATCATTTTTGCATGAAAAACTTAACTTTCATGAACAGAAATAAGTACAATTGTTCTCGTCTGAAAAGTCAAGTGAACATAAGCATGAGAAACAACTCCCTGAGAGGCAGCACATCTTTAGCAAAGAGTGCCAGTATGCTGCTGTGAATACTCAGGGCAGTGATGAGCTTTTCCTAACTCATTTTCCCATTCATAAATTAAATTTAATGACATCCTCACTTTTTTTTAGAAGGAAAGTTCCAGGTCATTCAGAACAGTTAATATTGTGAGCATGGAGCTAGTGCTCACTTAAAACACTTGAGGACTATTTTAATGTTTTTCTGGGTGATGCCTGCCTGCAAGGACACTTGTTCTTATGCATTGGCATAAACAGCCTGTGGCCTGCAGGCCTACTTCTGAATCCACTCTTGGCTGCCCTTTGAATAGGAAGCTCCTTACAAGCTCTCTATATTGCTCTAATTCTGACAGTCTGATCCTCAGGCATCATCACTTGTGAGGGATCTTTGGCAGGAGCCAGGGCTGACTTGGTTCTGATAAGCTCCTGTCTGACTTTGCACACCAGTGTTTGCACAGATTCCCCAGGTGAAAGGTGATGTGCAGTAATCCTACTTACACTGTGAGGAAAGGTGGTACATGGCCTGCATGGCTGGAAGGCTGGGATGTGCTGCTAGGAACCATTTAAACAGTGCTTTGAAGACTGATTGGTAGTTCTGAGGATTCTTAGAGCACTTTCCCCCACCATGGATGTGGATTTCACAAATATCAATAAACTGATATGCCTAGCAGCTAATTGAGAGGAGATTTTAATAGCATAGGCACCTGGAAACTGAATGTCATAGACTCTAATTATCACCTGTTTGTTAAACTGTGGTATGGGGTGAGTTGTTTGGGGGTTTTTTGAGGTGGGCTATGTTTATCTAGTTTAGAGCTCCTAAGACTTTCCATGATTTCTGGTAAGCACTTTGAATTATATGTTGCATTTTATGTATTGAGCTCATGATACCTATATTATAAGTGGCATGTCTGCCAAGTCCAGCATCTGGGACACAAAACAAAACAAACAAACAATAAAACCACACCCCAGAAAGTTGAGATGAAGGCTTGATTTAAAATAATTGCTTAAATTCACACTGAAATCTGTGAAATTAGGTGAGAGAGTATTTTTCGTGTTCTGTTTTGTTTTGAAGAAATGTTCAATTACTTTAATGACTTTTGCAGTTCATAAGCTCATTCACTACAGCTTTGCAGGAGAGGAGTCAAGAGTCCTAAGAACAAGTATCCCTTACAGCATAACACTCGTTCATTCCCAGAGGAACTCAGTTTTTGTGCTTAGCATGAGGAAGGAATCCTGCTGGGAAAAATAGGACATTGTCATTTAATTGGACATTGCATCATAAACCAGATTCTTGAGGGAGAATGGTGTGGGGGGAATTAGAGTCGCACAGGTATTCTTAGTTTAGAGAAGTCTATGTCTTACTAGTTCTTGTACTGGTATTAAAATAAATTTATCAGACATGCTAGATCTTACATCAGCTTGACATGAGCCACCAAAAATGTTCTTGATGTATAGAACAGTCATGTCAGTGTGACCAAAATGCTTTGTGTTTCCACTCCTCTAACCTCTTCCAGCATTGTGGTGTCTGTGGTTGCCACAAATGAATTCCGGCTCACAGGACCTCTCTGAGCTGATGTTCACTGCTTAACAAGATACTTGTCAGTCTCAGGTCCATAGTTTATCAGATTCATTTCCACTCACTTTTCCATTAGTCTCTCCTTCCAGAAATAGCCTGTCTTTTATCTTTGACCAAGTTCTGGTTCACATCATTCCTGCCTGATCTGTCCACCACAGTTACCAGTTCTAGGTTTTCTCTACCTTTTTCAACTAATCTGCATTCCCAGTTATTTTTCTTTTAGCAGCCCCTGCTCCTGTTCTGCATTTTGACGATACCACTTCTAAGTTCATGACGTTTGAACCTTGCACAGAAGATGTGGGAGGCTATGTTTTTTCCAGACTTTCCTGGTCCCAAATTAACTGCAGTTTTGGGAATACAGAATTTCTCATGGGTTAAAGCATTCCACCTAGGAAAGCAAGTATGTACCAAGCAGGTGCAACATTCTTCTCCTTCTTGACATCACTTCAAAAAGAAAAGGCTTGGAAAATTGACTAATTTTGGCAGATTTTCACATGGATAGCAGATGGGTCCCATTATCTTAAAGTTTACGTTGCCCTGCAGACTTCCAAATCTTGACTTAAAGCATGTGGATGCTCAGACTTGATTATATTGTGTTCGTGAGATTTTTGTTTGATTTTAAGATGTCATCAGAGTACATTAAAAGCAAAGAGTACCAGGCAAAGCAAACTATTTTCTCTTTGTTCACAGAAATTATCTGTTTTGGCTAAATTTTCCAAAAGGTTCAGTCTGACATGACTCTCAGCATGGAACGTTTCTGCACAGCAGCTAACATTTGGCAAAGTCACAAGCAGTTGATAGCAGGGTCTTGCAATGGAAATTGTTGGACAATCTTATTAATAGGCAAGCTTGGAAGCATTGCTGCTGATCCATCTCAAGAGCTCTTTAATTTGAGGTGCCCTAGGTATTTTCTATTTACCCCAATATGTATATTTTCTATAAAACTTAGGTAGTTAGTCATTGATGACAGTCACTGAACTCCACAGTTATGTTGCTTATGCAGCAGTATGGATTTGTAATGCAGTTGTCTATTTTTAAAGCCTCAGCATTGGTTAGGTTTTATTGTCAGACTAAGGACTGTAAAAAGTTTAGGAGCTACTTTTAAATGTCTGCTATTAGGCAGTTCACTGAAATTTTCAAATTGTTTTTTGTAGTTTGGTGATGAATATGTTTCATGCAGTACTGTTAGGAAGTCTGGATTAAAAAGGAGACACTATTTGGGTTGAGATGTCAGCTGTAACTTGTCAATGATGATGACAGCCTGCATATCCCCCTCAGTTCCTATCCTTCATCTAGGAACCACAGTCTGAACTGTTTTAAGCCAGGACACAACTTCCTGTCTGCAGGGCAGTTCAGTCTTGGAAAATTTCAGGTGTTTGTCAGTATTTAAAATAATTATCTTCATAATAAACTTGAACCTGAGCTTATATCCATCAAAGTAAAAGAAGGATCAGGTTCGTTCTTGGAGCAATGCAGATTAGGCTCATGATGATGGGCTTTCTTGATTAACTGTTGAAAAGTTCCATTTGCTTGACATAATCCATACACTATTATGAAATTCAGAGTATGCTCTGCAAAGACATTTGTATTGCCATGGTTGGACTTAGAGTAGAATAAGGCATCCCTTAAAATAATAAAAAACACGGGGTTAGAGAAGACCTTTCAGATGGACCTCCCTGATAGAGAGCTATATTTAAGCTCTACCTGAAATTTTTCCAACTTGTTCTTGATAATCCTCCAGTTGTTGATTTTCTGAATTAACCTGTTGCAGTGCTTATGTGATTCTTGTAAGCAAGCCTTTTCCTGGTATCAAGCTGAACTCTCTCGTTACAAATTAAAGTAAATGTTTCCTGTTCTCTCTGACTGAACTGATCAGTATCTTCTTTGCAATAGTCTCCTTCATTTTAAAAAGTATTTTGTATTTGTTTCAGGTTAATCTCTTTTATATTAAACACAATTTGTTCAGTCTTTCTTTACGGGTAAGGTTCTTTGTACATGCTACAGTTTTTGGGCACTGTTCTCCAGAAGTGATTTGAGAAAGTCAGGTTCAAACATGAACATCAGTTCATGTTAGTAATTCCTGTAAAGTGTATTAAAGAACTATATCCTCTACCTATTACTGGAATATCCTCCTTTCTGTTAGAAATTTATATTTAACAATCAGAATGAAACTTTGGGCACTATCCCATCTGTTACTACACAACCACTCCAGTATTACCCAGATCATCCAAATGCTATGTAAACTGGTTTAACCTCTTGGCTCGTGTGACTCTTAAATTTTGACTGTCATGTTAGAGAAATTGTAAGTGGGCTGATCAAATAAGTGCAGAATAGAAACAGAAAGCTTCTTACCCACCTGAACAGTGTTGATTGGGACAGCGGTCTAGTTCACAGTGGGCTTGAATTACATTATATTATCAAGCTTGCAAAAACCCTCTATGATGAATTAGGAAATTCCTAAGAGGAAAAAAACCCATATCTGGGATATGGATCCTTATCTGTGTTGACATATTCTGTGAGATTTGAAAGGTGGCAAGACTGTTCATTTGTTTATTCTATAGTCCTTACATTTATCTGGCATTAGTTCAGTTTCAGTATTCTTGACTGTGGAGGGATTGCAGGGAACTTCCCTTTCCTTTTTTAATTACACTTAGGGCATAATTGGAGTTCAGGCATGTAATTTTGTGTTTTAAGGAAGTCTTCATGATTATGCAGAAGATTGGGTTAGAGACAAAATATAATTGTCTAACATGCTGCTGTTTGTGGTTTCTTGCCTGACTCAAGGTACCCAGCTGGTGTGTGCTGCTTGCAAGTTCATTAACACATTTCCTGCCTTGGCAGGAACCTCAGGCACTGGTGATACCCTTGACCTCACTGTTCTTCCTGGAACAACTTAGAGTTAGGACTTTTGCTCTTTTCTGACATGCCCACATAGATCAGCATGTCATGTTTATGGCCTGTGGAGCAGAGCGAGCACTAGCAGTGTACTCTGGACTCTTCTGAGCTAATTGCCTTTGAATGATTGTCTGTGATTGCATGAGCTTGTAACGTTGTTCATGCATTGCAGTCCTCTGCTCCTTTAGGCACCATGAGATTCTGTCTAACCATCCTTCATTAATCATCCCTGCAGGTGGTTTTATCTGATTTCTGTTTTCTTTTAGAGTTATGATTTTTTTTTTTTCCCTGGGGGCACTTCTCTCTTCATTGACTCTGTGTCCATGTCTTGAAAATTTACTTATTCAGAACATTTTTGATATACTATAATTTCATGCCAGTGCAAAGAAATAAACACAAAAAACCCCCTACTCTATAAGAATCTGAAACTCAGTGTTCCTTTCATGTTCTAACTGAAATGGAAATAGTCCACCACATTTTAAAAAGAAAGCAAGATTTGAAGTAATTTTCTTTAACTCAGCAGTGACTTCCTTTATGGATGGACTTGTTTCACATAAAAACATTCATGAGCCTAGCTGTAGTTGCTGCTTGAAAATTCTTAGGAAGTTGGCATTGTTCCCTTCCTATTCATATTCCTTGAAAACCTTTTTGTCTCCAACTGATGATGCAGAGCGATGAAATGCCATTCAGTGGTCTGAAGTCCAGAGTCTACTTTAGATACCAACTTAGACCATAAGAACATAGCATTGTCCCTCTATAGTAGGGCCAGAGCTTTATATTCTGAGTATCAGAAATGGTCACATTTGTGTTGTAGACATTTTATGCAGAAGATGGTGCATACTTGTTGTAGCATCTTTCGTTTTCAGCCTTGTATTCAGCCTTCAGACTTTATTTACACAGCATACTTTTAGAAAGCATATTTTTGAAATTACTCTGGAAGGTCTTATTGAGTTTCCAAAAAAATAAAAGCAACCCAGAAATCATTAAACCTGTAAAACTACATATATGTGCTGCTCCAGTGTTACCCAATGTGAAATGGGAAGTGGGCATTCTTAACACTAATACATTGTCCAGAAGTATAGTCTTATTTAAGTTTTATGGGTGGTTTTTTTTTTCTTTTCCTGCAATATCACCCATGTTCAGAGTGAATACTAAGTTTAAAAAGTAACATTAGTATTTGGATTTCTTAGTGTAGTATGAACTGTACTTCCTGGTAAGATGTATTGTATGGATCTGTACAAAATACTGTAGCACTGTAGTTTTAGGCTGAAATCAATTTAAAAATAAACTCAAATCCAGAATAGGCTGTTCTTAGCTATACCTTTGAAATTTATTTTGGTTCAGACTGCATTTGCATTGTTAGTATCTGTCTTGAAATGCTTAGCAGACTTTAAAATGCTTCTGTCCTTCCTTGCTCTTATTCATTTGGAAGATCATGTGGCTTTAGAAGAGATTTTTTTTGTTTGCTTTTAATTTGGGGGAAAACGCTAAACATGTTTTTGTCTATTTTTAAAAGAAGCTATAATTATGTCAAAAATATCACAATGAGGAAATTTTGAGTATGTATAATTGGTTTCTAATGTATTTAGCATATGGTAAAAATGGAGCCTGAAAAGATTTGTACAAGGACATATTAAGTTAGAAACATGCTAAACTCCTTAAAATGGATAACACTAAAAGTCCTTCTATATTTTTCCAAACCATAATGAGTACTTGGTGAAAAACATATTTTGCTTGCACAAAAGCACTCCAAAGTGAAATAAATATGCCAGAACTCTAGAGGATGAGTTCCTCAGCCAGGCTAATAACTACAGACTTCTTGGTCATCATGTAATTTACCTGTTCCTATTACACTTTAAAATCCACAGCATTAAAACAATCGGAAGTACCAGGGCATGTATGGTAAAATGTACAACTATAATGTTTGGATTATTAGAAAATAGCCATTTGTCTGCTTTTCTGCCCATTAAAGTGATATTTCAGTGGAACAGTTATTCTAAGAGGGAATTAAAATTGGGAGTCCATTTAAAGGGTTTCACGGTTTTAATTTTGAAATACAGGATTATCATGATACCAAACACTTAAAATCTAAGACATTAATAATCAAAATCAGATTGATACATAAAGAGAATAATAAATCATGAATAATAAACTATGTTAGAATAAGGAAACTTAATTCTGCTTTTTAAGAATTTTGAACTTGTGAGGTAAAATGAGTTTAAGCTCTTTTAAAATGCATTATTAAAAGACAAAGCAGTATCCATAACAGCGTCACAATCTAGCAAACTTGGAGTTCTTCTTACATTCAAGACAGACTTACTCTTCAGTGTGTGTACTCATGTCAAGTTGTGCAGGTATTTTAATAATAATAAAAAGGAGTAAATGTCTAGAAAAGAAAGAACTTGAATGCAAGTGCAGTGACATTTCCGCTGAAGAACACGTGGAAAAAAAAAAAGGAAATTAGTAAAACACGGCATCGATACCTGTCTCCAGAAAGGCGACTGTAAATGTATTAAATTAACAGAACCCATTTTACATAATTAGTGATAAAATCATAGATTAAAGGTATTCACAGTTCCCAATTTTAGACTCCTGCAATATCATATAACTTTCTCAACCATGAAACAACAGCTTTTATGAAGCAACAGAAATGGGTGCTTCAAAGCAGTAAATGTTTCAGCAGTATAAGTTTAATTTTCCTGTGTCACTCTTTGCCATTCTGCAATACCTCGTGAGAAATTTCACTCTTTGCTGCCAAGAGAAGGAACATGGGGAGAATTGCCACATCCCTGTGTGCCAGAACAGTCCAACCGGCCTGAAGTTAGGACCTTTCCTCAGCCATACTGTGTATATAATTTAATTTCCTTTTACTGTAATCCATAGATGTGTGATCATTTTTCTTACAGTGTATTCTCTAACCTGTTCTAAGCAGTGTGCTGTCTGTGTTCAACACAAGCAAAGTGGCCCTCAGTACTGTCCTGGGGGGCACCAGGCACAGCATGGCCAGCTGGCCACAGCGGGGTTTGCCTCCTCTGCTCTCTCCTGGGGCAGCCTCACCGCGACTCCTGCGGTGGAAGATGGAGAACTGTGGGACAACATCCACAAGAGTGACACGACGATGATGAAGGGCCTTGAGAGGAAGCCATGGTCTGTTTAGCCTGGGGGAGACTGAGGGGGAGACCTCATTGCAGTCTACAGCCTCCTCACGAGGGGAGGAGGAGGGGCAGACACTGGTCTCTGCTCTGTGCTGACCAGTGGCAGGGACAGAGAAAATTGCATGAACTGTGTCAGAGGAAGTTTAGGCAGAATATTAGGAAAAGATTCTTTACCCAGAGGGTGACTGGGGACTGGAACAGGCTCCCTGGTCACAGCACCAAGCCTTTTAGAATTCAAGAAGTGTTTGGACCATGCTCTCAGGCAAATGGTGTGACTCTTGGGGTGTCCCATTCAGGGCCAGGATTTGGTATTCAACAATCCCTGTAGGTCCTTCAAGATAGTCTATGATATTATGACTGTTGGCTCCAAAAAGAAAGTGCTCAAATTCTGCTCTCAGTTCAACCTATGAATGAAACATTTTGATGTTAGGGTTTTCTTTCTCATCTGCGTTTTCCCATTGTAGATGTTTTGAACAGATGGCTTCAGTTTTGTGAAATGTGTGGCAGTACCTTCCATTAAACTCCATGAACTAATAAATGTATGTTTATATTTGGTAAATTGTTTACTGTGCTACTTTTATCTGTACAAGGCAGCATGTTTCCTTTCTTGAGAAAATTTTGCCTGCATCTGAAGCTTAAGATGACTTTTTGCATTACTATCATTGGCATGCAATTCCATGGCATTTTTTTCCTAGATTTCACTTGGTGTTTCTTTATGAATCTCAGTTGCTTGTGTTAGTGCCTAAAAGTTTCAAATAAGGATTGGAACTTAGTCTTAACTTGCATTATAGGAATGTGCATAACAAAACCAATGGCTGTACCTGCTTTTATATGTGGCTACCATAGCAGAATCCTTTAAATGTTCCTCCCTTCTTCTTCTTCTTTTTTTTTTTTTTTTTTTTTTTTTTTTTTTTTTTTTTTTAATGTGTATTGGGGTTCTTCATTCCTTTTAGGCAGACAGTTGAAATCTGTATGGGCTGGCCTGCTACGTGTAAACTTTGTCTTCTAAACTTGTTTTGTTAGAAACATTTTGGTAGAGTGTGGAATGGATTTGCACCTCTTACTTAGAGGTTTACTAAATATAGCTTCTAATGATGCACTCTATGTAACTTTCCTACAAAATAAACATCATATTTATGAAGGAGAAATGTATGTTGTATTAGTGCAAACATGCACTAATTTTTTCAAATATCTATGAATAGATCTTGGCAGCTGCCTATTCTCTGAGGGGATCAAAATCACTTTGGGGACAGTGTGAAGCCCTGTCTGCTGTAGCAGACATTTCATCTGTCCTCTGCATGTGTTCTGGGGCTGGATGGTTGGGAGCAATTGCTTCTTTGGAGATTGCAGGCTTTGCTGTGTAATTATGTTGACATGCCTGGTATTGTTGTCTTTAACTCTTCCCCATGTAGAAATTATGCCTTTGGGCTAAAGGATGGATGTGGAATTTCCAGACCAGGATTTGCTTAGCTGCTGCTGTCAGCAGCAACAACTATGCATTCGTGCCTGACTTTGAGAACATTTTCCTTAGGGACTTCCAAACTTTTGGAAGCTTGTTCAAGCAATGGTACAGTACTTCTAATCGGGCTGCCATAAGCTTAAAAATTCCAGGCATTTCTGTGCATGGGTGTAAATCAGCTGTACAGTACAGCTGCAGCAAGACCAGTAGAGAAAGAAAAGCCATGTGCATTTATTTCAGTCTGGGAAATCCCAGACAAGGATGGTAGCCCAGCACACTCATGCCACATCTCCTTTCCAAAGCAGAAATCAATCCTCCTCAGGATCCCATTCATCTCCCTCATCCGGGATGCCTAATATCCTAAGCCCCATGCTTTCCTACCTCTGCCTTCTTCAAATTTGAGCCCTGTTCAAATGTGCTCTTTCACACAGGCCACTCTAACCTTGTGCTCCTCCCCTTCCTACTGCAAAGGGAGCTCTCTCTAAAGCAAAACACAATCCTGCGCTCTGCCTTCCCTTTCCCACTCCCTCTAATTCGTGCCTGCCCAGCACACGCCCACTGCTCTCCTGTGCTTCTCTCCCTGCCCATGTAAGGTCCCAGCAAACAAGGTCCCAGCACAATTCCTGCCCTCAGCAGTGACACAGCCCCAAGCCCCTCAGCACTGCCCGAATCCCATGGCAGAGCCTCCTCCTGCCTGCGGAGACACAAGTGTGGATTCCAGGCAGGCTGGTTTGGCCTGGCGGGTGGCTGCAGGCACCTGGGACTTGGGGCAGCTTCTCAGAGCAGGAAGTTTGGGTTGTCCAAATAATGATCTTTATCTCCTGTAGAAGGCTGAGCCCGGGAGGCACTGCACTGGCTCCGTGCCCTTCCTGCAGGCATGGGACAGGCAGTGCAAGCATAAGGGCACTGGGCTGATGAGATCCTAAAGTCACATTGTGGTAGATTTGGGCATTTGGCACTAGCTGAGAAAGGATTATGCTAAGCTGTTGTTATTTCACCTGCTAAATTGTTTAAATTGTAGATAAATAGGTTTCTTTCTCTTTTTTTTCATAGAAAGTGGGGAAAGAACAGTGGATTTGCTGTATACAGTCCATTATAATTTTTTATTCTTGCAACTTTTGTTTCCCTGTGTTTTACAAACAATTTTTGGCAAATACATATCACAAGACATCACTGTGTCACCACATCTTGTTCATTGCCTGAAGTGATCCATGAAATGATTCCTGTTCAAGGAAAGAGACTTCTAAAAAAAATAATTGAAAATGGACATTTGAAATATACCATGGAAACAGGTGCCAGGCATTTACCTGGAATGAGATAAATTTTGGCAAGTGGGGAGACTCTCAGCAAGCTGATTTGTTGAGGCATGGGTTTGGAGATTGCCAGGTCTGCTCTAACCATGACAAGAAGCAAACTTGGCTTCTTCATCTTTAAAAAAAGTCAAAAAGATAAGAGCTCGCAAATGTTTTCTGCCAATATAATTAAATTAAGCAAGTAGTACAATGCAATTTTTACATGGCAAAACTGTTCTTGGTGTGCTCTGCAGTCTGTCACAATTTCACAGAAGTGGTGAGTGGCATTTTTTGCCTTATCTTCTGCCACTTCCCAGTATTTTCTTTTCCCATCCCTCAAATAAAATTCAGGCCTTTCGTTATCTTCAAATTAAGAGAAGACAGTGTACAAATTTTCTGAAAATAATCTTAGCATGGAGATACACACCTTGATTGAAATGTTTCCAAAAACAAACTCTTTTCATTGTAAAAATTGATGAGAAATTTTTGGGTTTTTTTATGAAGGCTGTAATATCAAACACATATTTAATATAATTTCTTAAAGGAGAAATATGTTTTTCAGGAAAGAAAGTTATTTTCAAAAGTGTTTTAAAGTGCCAAGGGTCTTGGATCAAGTCTAAAAACAGCCTTAAATAGAGCTCAAACTCCATATTTAAATTTAAAAATACTAAATGGGGTAGCTTCTTTTTATAGAAGATATGATACCTAGAGCTTAAGTTAAACTTTGCCATCTTTATTGCAGTGAGAGTTCCCCTTACCTGACTGTGGTCTGACCATGTTCATATATTAAGCCACATCTAAAAAAACTGAAAAGAGAAGGTAGTTTGGTACACCTTATGCTTTATGTGACTTGTTATATTTATTAACTATATATATAGTTTCTAAATAAGTAGAAAAATGTGGAAAGCAAAGCTTAAGGAGGCCTAAATTCCTTGGAGATGGGATTCCAGTGAGAAAAAATACCCTTCAAATCTCTGTCCATAAAGGTAAATATTCATTAAATATGCAGAAGTGGAACATAGTTTACCCATGTGTCTGCTCTCTCAAGTTTCGTGAGACTCATTGAGCCTGGATTTTCCATGTTGGCACATAAGTTAGCAAAAGTGATGTTCTTGTATGTTTAGGCTTGGTTCCTCCTTGCCTGGGAAGCAGAAGGAGTTATTAATAGCTATTACTACTAAAATGGTTTGTGATTTCAGGCTGTATCAAATGTGTGGCTGTCTTCCTGCTGCCCTGCATGAGGAACCAAAGCACAGGCAGGGCTCAGGATCTCCTGCTACGGAGGTTGCCAGATGTTTGTTGTTTGCCAGATTTTAAACAATTACAAAATTTGCACCATATCTTCAGAGCACAGCTTCCTTCCCTGCCCCCTCAGCCAACTTTCCCTCTCCCCTCCCCTTCCCTTGGCTTTGCTTGTAGCTGTGAGCGCTCGCGGTTCCTGTGGATCACAGGCACTGGTTCCTGCTGACTACGGACATTTATTTACCTTCAGGAGTTTTGCACTCTTAGGTCTACAAATGCAGTCCAGTGAACGGGAGGTCTTCTAAAAAAAATTAACTGAAGCCTCTGAGAGGGGGAGAAATAATTTAGACCTTGAAATATGACTGAAATATACATGCAGCAGCTCAATACAAAGTTCATCTTCTTGATAATGAATTGACGTATATTTCAAATCCTGGTAATTTCAGGATTGTGTGTTATGAGATGTGTGTGAAGTTCAGCTGTGCCAAATTTGTAAAACAATTTCAGGTCACTGTGGTGCTGGTGATGCACAGAGCAAAAGAAGTGGAGATCACACTGTGTAAGGTGCACGACCTTACATGAGGTTTTAAATCCATTAACATTTTTTTCATGAATGAAATTATTTAGTGTTTAATTAGAGGTAATATCCAGGGAAAAGGCTTCTAGTATGTGGTGCTACAGAGCCAGGAGGTGGTTGCATAGTACAAGAATTAATGACTGCTAATTTTGTTAGCAAATTTGAAGTATTTTAATAATAGAGCAAGTGTTTAGATGCTATCTCTAAATTCAGACCCTACCAAACAGGTATTCAGCCAGACTATTTTTATCCAAGTGTCACTGTTTCTCAAATCAAATATCCATCCAAATACAAGCTTACAAAGGGATCCAGAGATGAGGATACACTCCAATTGTCCAAAACAATGTTCAAATGTTTGAAATAAGAAAAGCTATTTTTGTCTCTCCACAGTCCTTCTCTTGTCCACATGTTTGCTGATATTATTTGACCAGGAACTTGCTTTGTAGCCTTTTTCTTACTGCTGTCCTTGTATTCTATGGATGCAGTTCCACACAGCTTCTGTGAAGGTGAAGCAGGACTCAGAGAGAAGTCTTTACCTTTGCCCTGAATCATGCTGAAAGCAGCTGGCTTGCTTACTGAAAGGAGTTAGATGACCTACGGAAAAGGTGATACACCAACCTTCAATTACAGTCGTAGATCTTCCTGTCCATTCCAAGGACCAAAATAAGATTGTTCTGGCATCTTTTTTGTTTTTATAATCCTTATTTGTTGCTGCTTTGTTTAGTGGAGTTTGTAGTTATCATTTGAGTATAGTTCTTGTAATTTAATAGTCATCTGTGATACCCAAAGGCTGTTTTGTCTGGGACAACAAATTAATCATTTCCTAGGAAAAGTGGAAGACTATGCACAAATTGCAAGTTACTGTATTGTATTAAATTTTCTGGGTGTGCAGTTATCACTTATGTTATTCTGGGTTTGTCAGCCATGAATTGTAGAGATTTTCAGAAACATAGCTTTTGTTAAGACCTGAAAGCATCTTATGGGGAACTATTGTTATCTCATTCCACTTTCCATTTCCATTTTGACTGGGTTTTTTTCTTCCTATTCTAGCACCCTTGACTGTCAAATACATTGGATTATTCCAGTACATTTCCCTCCCATTAAACCTTTGTATTTCTTCTAAGGTATTGTATACTCTCAATTTAAGAATTTGGTATTTTTACTTGAGAGTTCAAGATTTAGATGTTATATGTATTTTCTTTGGAAGGTACTTCTATGACTTCTAGCATCTGTTTTGAAACAAGCTTTGAAGCACATGTGAGAAACACCTCACTGAGTGTTAGCTATATGGTTTCATATTATATATGTCCTAAAAATTAACTTTGAAACAAAAGTAGACATTACCAATACTATCTGAAAAACAACTACTGGATAACTTGCAGTGTGATGAAAATCCTGAGATTTCAATATAGCCAATTTCCTTTGGCTTCTAGGGGTTGGGCTTGCTTGCAGCTGACACTCTGTGTCTCCTCTGTGACCAAATACTGTACTTTGAGACGTCCTAAGAAACTTTTTCCTAGAGCTTGACTCTTCTTGGCTGTGTGCTTGGGCAACAGGAAATCCTCTTCTCAAAGATGCCTCTAAAATATCCTGGAGATAGTGAGGCAGCAGTGGAAGCTAACCCTTGGAATGGTGAATCTACTTTGATCTTCTCAACAACTATCTTGTGGCAACTATCAGTTGACAGGCAGTTGTTCTTTTCCTTCAAGAACATGGGTGTATGAGAGCAGTGCTTTCTCAGGCAGAGGAACTCTAAAAGAAACAAACAAAAAGAAGAACTTTTTTTGTTTTCCTCTCTTTTGTCCTCTCTTTGGCAGATGATACAAAAACAGAAAACCCAAACAGATAAAAAGACAAGGTGTCTGGGGATCTTAAATAGATGCATTTTTCTGAAGCTAAGTTAACTAACCACACACATTAATTGGGGGGTTTATGAATGTTTATGTTTTGCCTTTCTCTTGGAAGCTAACCAAGAGCTTGAAGTTTTTTTCACACTTTCAGTGTTGTGAAATCAGTAAGTGTGTAGTTCCTTAATGACTACTTGAACAGTACTTTTTTGTGTGTTGATTTCAATGTACATTTTTCATTTTTCAACATTCATAATGCACCTTGGGAGCCTTGTTGCTCAGATGCAGGGCTTTTCTGTTAGATCCTCTCACTTTTTAAGTGAGTCTCCACTAGCTCTGGCACAAATGCCCACGGGACTTAATTTTAGCTCACAGACCCCTGAGTTACTCAGTGATTGTGGCTTTAGAAGTGCAGTGCAACATGTAGGTGGCAGAGTACCAATAGCTGTGCACAGATGAGAAATTCTTAATTTAACAGTTCCTCTAATTTTGGTGTATATAAAGGTTAAAATAACATGCACATTGGGATTATTATTAATCCAGAGACTGTAAACGTGGTCTCTTAGTAACCTGATGGTAGTAGGGAAGAAGCTCAGAGTAGAGCCACTTCAAAAATACACTGGTTGCCCCAGTTGAACTCATGTTGACATTTAAATAGGGTGTCATGTTCCACAACAGATGAGAAACAATGCTTGGCAAGAGGACCATTTTAAGAGGTGTACAGGAAAATGGGTCTACTTTCTCTTTTCCCAGTGGTGGACAAGCTATTTTGGTGCTGGAAACTGTTCCTGTCTGAAGTGTATGGGAAAGAAATAACAGAAGTATGCTGAACCTGGAGAAGGAAAAAAAAAAGATATTTCAGAGAGGGTAGCACAGAACAACCTTAACCCTGTACTTTTACCTGGGAAAACTAAAACTTGGTCCCATGGCAAAAAGCGGCTTTGCAGAAGACAAGTGACTAAAATCTTAAAAAGACTAGACTTTGGGAAAGAACTCACTTGGAGGAAGCAGGAACAGGAAAAGTAGTAGCTGGACTAACTTTTGCAGGAGTGCTGGTGGTATTCCACTGCTAACTCACTGGCAGTAGTAGAAATAGCAGGGATTAATCGTTAACCGCTTTGCTGTTTGTCTGATTTTAACACACTGCTGCCAGAGCAATGAAGTATATTACAAATAATATAACAAAGCAAATATTTGTGATATTTTTACTGCTAGCCCAGGTGTGTAGATATATATATAGCTATTCTATTACCTGCATGTGGGACACAATACTTGAAAACTATATAATTAGCCTATCACTTTAAGTAATAGCTTCTTCAATAGCTGCTTCTTTGTTTAGATTGCCTTAGATACTCAGTCTAGAGACTGGTAATTTAAAACTTGGTTTTCAAAACATACCATTTTCTCCTTGTTTTCTAAATAGATCAGTAATAAGAGTAAAGTCTTGGCACATTGTGGTCAGTAGAAGCTTTTCTTTGTCTTGCGCTATGGATCCTATTTATCTAAGCATAAGATAAATCTAAGCAAGCTGTGGGAAAGACTGAGTGGAGAGTCCTTTTCTAGCTTTTCTTAGAGGAGTATTTAGCCTCCTTGCCCTTGCATTTTGTGATCTAGGAAAGCAGGGTTAGTCAGGAAAATCTTCCCTGAGAGTTAGAAGAGTAAGAATTCAGTCTTCAGTGACTTAGGAATTCTTTTCCTTGTGTAAAAAGTATGATGTAGTATGTATGATGATTCCTTTCTGTTTTAAACTTACACAACTTCCTGCCAGGCAGGGCAGGAAGCTGATGTTCAGGTGATGAGTCCATACCGTGGTAGAGCAGCTGTTGTAACTCTGTGTGGTGGGTAAGGCATTCCTCCCTTTCAGCAGGAATTAGCTTGAACTTGTCACAGGAGCATCCCAGCTGCCTGAGTTCTGCTCAGTAATTATACTGGGATGTTTTTAACAAGAGTTAATAAACTTTGACAGGAGCAGGTAGAGGATAAATCAGCGAGACATCCAAGAGCAGGGCTGTAAGATTGTGAGAACTTGCTATTTAGTTGGCCTGTGACAAGAGGCACCTTTTTCATACTGATGCCTTTAAAAGCTCCCTGATTTGAGGTTATTTCCACTACCAACAAGTTTGGGGTTTTTTTTTAATGCTAGCTGTGGACCATGTCTTTTGCACACCCCCTTTACATACTGAGCTTTGCTTCAAGTGTGGATGAGCACATTGATTTAATTTTCAATTCTTATCCTTCATTTTTTAAAATAATCTGTACCATCTTAAAAAAACCCACAAAACCTCAATTTGAAAGTATGTTTTTAATATTTTATCAGCCCTGCATAACGGGTAATAATAGGATAAATAGGGGAAGATTATGCAAAAGAAGTTCAGTTAATTGAAATCCCGGTGTTGTGAGAGTTTGCTTGGTTTGTTTTGAAAGCCAGTCCAATCAAATTAAAAGCAGACAAAACTAAATTTGGTTCAAAGTTGGCTCACCTCAGGTTTCAGCAGGAGCTGTGAAAGCCAAGTTTAAATTAGGACAGGAAGGGAGGGAATGTGGTCAATAGCCTTAAAGTTGAGCATTTTAAATAGGAAATCTGTTTATGACTCCAATAGCACTTGCTGTTCTGATTTGTTTAGAAAAGCTAAAACAATTCAGAACAGTGGAGTTGCTTGAGGCTTTTCTGGCTGGGATTGAACTAAACTTTGTCAGAAATTTAAGCTCATCTCCAGGCTTTGATTCATCCAGTTAAGTGGTGTGATTCCAATTTTTACTCAAGGCACCATCTTGGCATTACTTTCTTCATTTTGCAGTATTGAGCAGACCATCAATATTTCCTACTTTTAAGAATACATTATAGAGCTTATTCCATGTGCTATTCTAAGAGTAGGTCTGATTTTGTCATAAGTATTAAAATACTGTTTCAAGGCAGCATTCATGAGTGTAATATGGGATCACAAAAATTTTTGGTGGGAAATATATTGATATTGCTCACTGCTGAAATGTGGCAGGGTCAGTGTGTCTTATATTTTACAGGAGAAAGAGAAGAAAAAGTGCTCACTCAGAGAGGTGAAAACTAAGGAGGTTATAATTGCTGGATTTTATCTGGGATAATCATCCTCTCCCTCCCAAAACCTGCACAGAATTTTCTATAGGCAAAGCCTTTGCATTATTTATTTTATTTCTTTTTGTTCTTGAGCTTAACCTCCTTCTCCTCCCCTCATTCTTGCATGTCTTCTCCTCCTGCCCCCACACCAAAATGCCAAGGTTTTCAACAAGGCAGCTCTCACAGCAATCTGCTGAACCACTGAAACACTAGTGACACTTAAAGCATCACCTCTGCTGGTTCACTAGTGCTCCTGGCTGGATAGTTCATTAATTTATGTAACACATTATATTTCTATATGTACAGTTTATAGAATTTGTGCAATATTTATGTAATTCAGGCAAATAGTGGGGACAGGAATTCTATTCAAATTACTGTATTAGCAAATCATGGGCTGCTGATGTGGAAGAAAATAACCACACCTTTGCTCAAATAACAAAATTCTAGAACTGTAACAAACAAACTTTACAGAAGGAGTACATGCATATGCAGTTGAAATTGATACATCCTTAACGTAGTTCATACTAAGTTGTTATTCACACATTTACTACATGTGATGTTCTCAATCCAGATCAGATCTTGCATCTTTGGGCTCACTTTGCAAATTACTGGTTAGAATATTTTAGATATCTCTGACACAGGTAGACAGATCTCAAAACTCAGCACCTCTTTCTGATCTGACAGATATAATGGGAAGATGTGCTACACGTTAGGAGTCATAGCCCAGAATTTGCAGTCCAGATGTGGAGCATTCAGAGGACTTGTGATGATAATTCATGGTTTTCCAGAGTGGTGAGTTTTATAAAATTCACTGAGAAACATGTGGGACACATACACATGCCATCTTTGCTCTGTCCCCAGTAAGTGCCAGCAGGCAGTTTGGACAGTTTTGTGGGAATACTGCAGCCACCCTCCAGCCCTCCTGAATGGTGTAGGAGACAACTGGAATATGTTGGCAGAGCTGGAATTGTAATGTGATGCAGGAGATCATGCATATGTTATGAGAAAGATGTGATTTCATAAATCTGTCAGCTGTGAAGGGGAGGTGATGGTGGTTTGTAGGCTTAATGAGACGTTAGTGAACAGTTATTGTTAGTGGCACAGGAGTGAAGAAACTGTGGAATTTGTCAGGTGTTTCATTCTACAGGGAAGAATTCAGTACATATTGACAGCATTTAGATTGGCACTCCCAGAGTAGCAGGCCTCTAGCACCAGGATTGTCTTTGGAATTGCCCTAGATCATGAAACACATTGGTCAGGGAAGAAGTTAAAACTGCATGATGGTCAAGGTTTTTCTAAAGAATAGCCAATTGTTTATATCCCCTCTCCCCACCACAGCCACAAGCTCTGCTCTCTCTCCTAGTTTTAAATAAAGAGTATGACACTCACATTTGAAGAGCAGGGGAGGTGATCTTAAAGAAACTTAAAAGGAAACTTAAAGGAAAGGGTTACTCCAATCTTGAATTCAAGGGAAGGGAATATGGAGCTGACAAGCATTCCTCCCACTAATATTCCTTTCCTGTCAAATACCTATATTATTTTCTTTGTCATCTGGATTCTCTGCATCTGGGTAAGGATCTTTTCTCCTTTCTTCTCTCCACCTGCACTAAATTTTGTTGCTATTGAGCAGCATCTTTTTATTCCCACCATTTTTCACTACAGCTTCAATCCCCTTTTCTTATTAGCTCTTTACTTCACTCTTTAAATTTCCTGACCCTGCAATCATGCATACATGTATGCAGTTTCTCTTTTTAAAAGAAGTTAGATTCTTAAGAATTCTGCTAACATTTCTTCAAAACAAAGGCATACAAATGCCAGTTGTAGCATTTTTCTTACAATTTTTTCAATTTTCTGCCAGTCATGTTATGTAAACTGACACCCTTGGAGCACAGTTTAAATTCCGTGCCTGGCCTGTCTCTTCCACCCTCTCTCCTCAAGTGAAAACTAATCAGCTAGAAATTAATTTGGATATATTTTTTTTTTCTGATACACTCTTTTAAGCATAAAACATGTGCCTGGGCTAACATTTGGACTTCAAATCTTGTTTTCCCGTTGCTTTTTTGACTGTACAATGAATGCTATACTCTAAATCCAGAGAAAATGTTGAGACAGAGAACAGAGAACATTTTCAGAGTCCAAACCATGGTTTGAACAGTCACCTTTATGTTGCAGGAAAAGAATAGCAATGTTTAGAACAGATAATGTGGTGAGGGTAAAGATAAATTTAGCTGTATCTCAGATTTGCATATGCATTTACTTACAGATGCTCAAGTTAAGAACATAAATGTTACCTGTTTCCTCTCCTACTCCTTGCCCCAGTCCCCATAAATGTGCCTAACTTCAGAGCAATCCAAAACAGCCCATATATTTTGCTTTGTTTTCTGATCTGTTGAAGTACCCTTTTACATAGAAGAACATTATCTATTTACATAGAATTGTGGAAATCTGGATTTGTGGAGACAATGAGGAGGCATTTTCATTTGGGGGGGTGGGGAGGGGGGGGTGTTGGCAGCTGTTAAGTGTGCAGAAACATTCCTAGTTCTAACCACGAACTATCTCCAAAATTTCTCTTTGTGTAATAGACTTAATGATGCTTTGTTCTTTCTGGTTAAGCAATAAACACAAACAGATTCCAGCTTGGATGTGCTGGTCTGCTCCTCTGGAAAGAGGTAAGGGCTCATCTTGGCAGCACAGTTTCTGCAAAGGGAAATAGTGTCTCACTCATTTTCTAGAATTCTTTGAATGTTTTTACGGAGTAGAGAAGCAAAGACAAGCAGCAGACAATTTTCTTCCTGTTTCAAAGGCCTTTCACAAGTTTTATTTGGGGTGTCAGCTAAGTACTGAAACAGTCACAGGGAGGCTGACAGAATATTCTGATGATATTAATGTGTTGTCTGTTTATCTGTGTTAACAATAGATTTATGAGAAAGTTTTCTGTCTTTATATAGTCTATCAGCAGGCAAAGGAGATATTTTGGCTACACAAATCTAGAAAAAATCTTGATCCCTAGGAAAGAGACCAAGCTAGGGGAATCAGCTGGAAGATTTCTGCATTTTTGTCATTGGAAAGCCTATATTTTGGCACAGTGACAGAAAATAAGGACTTCTCTTTTTTGCTTTTGAGATGTGTAGTGGTATACTTGCACTTGCTGGAGTTTTTTTTGTTTGGTTTTTGTTTATAGTAACATTTTCTCTTTCGAGTGTCCAAAAGCAGCTCAAATACCTGTAATCCCATATTAAACTCTTCTTTCAAGAACTCCATTTGCTTTTTACAGCTCTTCACAGGTTTCCTTTGGGCGGACCTTAAGCTTGTTTAACTCTGCTGATCATCACTTGAAGAATTTTAACTTTAGTATGTGTAGCAAATGGCATTTCAGCTACTCACAACGGTGTTCCCACTTCTGCTTGTTCAGCATCTCACCTGTTGCACATCTTCCCTGATTAATACAGTTCTGAGGTCTGGGCAGGTGCATATTTCTTCAGTCTCTGTTCTTCTCGATGTGTTACATTAAATCTCCTTCTGTCCCACCGTCGTCTACTTACCCACCAAAGCTTTTTTGGTAAAATTTTGCCTTAAATGCATATTAGCAGTTGCCTTTATACCTGTGCCCTTGAGTAACATGCAAGCTAGAGCTGAAACAAAGAATCAGTAAATACATTAGAGATGCCTCTTAAAATGTCAGTAGTTTAAAATTCAATACATTTGCATCCATAGATGCAAATGTTTGGAAGTTTGGAGACTTTCTTTCATGTCAGTACTAGAGATCATAGAGATGGTATTTGTAGAGACTATTTTGGGAGAGGGGATCAAAGGAATGTTGAAATAAAATATTAAGTGGAATCAGGAGACATCTAGGAAAAATTCTGCCACCTCCAGCCTCAATGGTTGTCACATACTCTTCAGAGATTGAGAAAAAATCTGGTGGCTGATGAATGGTTTCATTTTTTTTTAATTATGAAACCTTGATTGATTGCAATGTTGGTTGTCTTCTTTTGACCTAATTTACCTCTCATCTTTTCTAATTCAAATCTTAGTCAGAATTGCATAATTTACTAAGTACTGAAAATTGAGATTCAAAATAATTTTTTAGGTGGGCTAGCTATGTCTTAAAAAGAGATGGGAAAGAGAAATGCACTTCATCAGCGACAGGGCTCAAGCTGTGCCAGGGGAGGTCCAGGCTGGAAATCAGGAAGAATTTTTTTCACAGAAAAGATGATTAGGTTGGTGTGGAGTCACCAACCCTGGAAGTGTTCAAGAAACAACTGGATGTGGCACTTAGCACTGTGGCCTAGTTGACAAGGTGGTTATTGGTCAAAGATTGGGCTTGATGATCTTAGAGGTCTTTTCCAACCTTAATGATTCCATGATTCTATGATTTGTGTATTAATGAGTCCATATTTACATTAACTTTTCTTCCTCATGTCTGCATGAGATTCTTCATATGATGCCTTAATTCAACACTGAAAAACTCCTGTATCACCATCAGTTCTTTCCCCTTCCGCATTCTCATGTTTTTTAATGCACTTTTGTTTGAAAGGAAGTCACCAGTAGCAGTGGATCATAACCTGTTTTTTAGCTGAACATTGGCTGAGAAAATTGCCATCTTTGTTCATTCGGGGCATTTGCAGAGGACCTAACTAAATCCAAAACAATTAAATTAACCATATTTGTGTTCATAAAGGGAAGTCTGTACCTACCTGGGGGCTCTGAGTTTGCCAAATCATTGTCATTATTGGACACTTAGGTGACACTGGAGTTAAAGGATAAGCCCTAAGAGGTGCAGCATGTTGGTAGGAACATTGATGACAGATATACTGTGCAGACTTGTGAGAGGTGGATGCATTGATGGCAGGACAAGGCACAACATTAATGGCACTTTAGAGCATGATTTGCTGCTTGCTCTTCAGTTCTTTCCATGGTATTCAGCTTTACTGTTATAACTGAAGAAATTACTTTGAAGCGGGGGAAAATGGAACAAGAAAACAAAAACGTTGCATGCAGCTTGAGATCCCAATTTTTTTTTAACATGATCTACAGCTGAAAGTCCCTTCCATGTGTTCCTCAGAAACCACACTGCTGTGAATGATGATGCTCATCTTCCAGCTGGAGCAGGCCACATGTCCTAAAGTGTCTGTGAAAGAGTCTTGGACAGTATAATCCTTCCCCATCAAACGACCAAGCACGTGTCCTCTGTGGCCAAAACGCAGACTTTTGCATCTCATACTAGATATGCTTTTGGTCCTGTGAAGGAATTGTGTAACAGCTTGCTGTCCTCTAACCAAAGCATGCCAAACATATGGGGGAGGAAGGAATACTTTTGGACCTGTAAGACGTTCCACTGTGAAGGAAGAAGGGAGAGAACTGCACAGAAGGGGTGACTGGAACAGGTCCTTCCTGGTTCACTCCTTGTTCCCATGTAGGGGAAGAGAAGGGATGGCTTCAAGGCTGGTGCCATCTGATGTCTTGAATTAGGCTTTTAGAGGAGACACCCCTTTGATGTGCTTTGCCTGCAGTTCAGCAACCATATTCATATTAATACGGCTTCACTGAAACCTTTACTTTTAAGACAGCTTTAGAGGTGCCTGATGTTGCTCTGGCCTGAAGGCTGCTGTTAATTTTTATCATAAGTAATGCTTTAAAAGAATGATTGAGACGTTTTGCATTATGGACCTGTCACAAAATAGTTGATGCCATTTTGGCAACAATCTTTTGTGCACAAATTTGGGGGAATCTGTCATCTTCTTGCTACTGTTCTGGGGCTTGAAGCTGTAAAGAATGACACAGCTAGTGCTCTGCAATAAAATTCAGGTCGGTCTTTCCTTCTTTAGAGAAATTATTTATAAATGTCCTTGTTGCCAGGCACTTCATAACTATATAAGTGGGAGAACCTCTTAGTGATATACCTTAATAGCAGAATTAATGATGTTTGAACTTAAGTCTGTTTGTTGAGACTTCATTAGCTTTTCAGCCGAGAAAGCGAGTGGGGAGAAAGTACTCCAAACACATGAGTTGTGCACTGGGGCACGCCTGGAGACAAGCAGCCAGCTAAGGCCCCTACAGCTCTGCCTTCTCACTTTTAAACTGTTCTTGTTTCTTTCATGAGTTACATCTCTTGTGGGTTCCTTTCACCTTTTTGTTTATGTCTGTGCTGGATGTCTTTTGTTGATTTAAATTCTACATGTGTGTGATTACCATCAGAAAAGTGTTTGTGTGTGTGTATATGTACACCTCTTTTTTTCAGGTTTCTGTAATGAGTTTCATGACTGAGCATCAAACACATGAGCTATTTTTACACAGTGACGGGTTCTTAGATAATCCTGCTTAGGATTTGGTTTTACTTTGATTTTGGTTTCAAACTGTCTGAAACGGGACTGCTTGGAAGCGTGCTAACCACTACTCTGTGTTGATGAAGGGTAGTCCCTATTTTAAACTTCTTAATGTCCTGCAGCAAACTTTTTCAGTTTCTTATAACAAGAGGATCTTCTTATAAGTGTGAAATTCAGTGCTGTGCATTACTGTGCTGGATTTTTTTTGCAGAAGAGCCCCCTTTTAATGAGAGTGAATTCCTAGTGCTAAGAGGCAAAAATCATGTTTTACTGTTTTTACTACTTGGCATGTCCTCAGTCAATTTGTTTGTTGTGCTGGATCATCACGGGGTCTGTTAGATCATCTAACTGAAAAAAAGGGAGTTTGTAGTCCTGGAACATCTCCAGAAGTTGTTTGTTCCACAGCCAAGTACCTCCTATTCTCTAACTCTGAGGTCATCTCCATAAGTCATGTTTATTATGTTTAATTTCTATTTCTCTATTGCACACTTGGAATCTAAAACTTTGTAATGAAATATGCAACATAAAATGCGTTTTAAAAATAACAATGTAAATATGTGTCTAAGGTTGGTCACCTGACCTTCAGCCTTAGGTTGAAGGTTACTCAGTCGGTACTTCAACAGAAACACGCTGATTATGATTGCTTCTAAGATATAGATAAGGTACTGAACAATGGACAAAGTTTTTTAAAATGAATATATATTTGTTTGTGGGGGGAAACAAATCAACATGCTTTGCTTTTCATGTTTCCCCCTCTGATTTTTCAGGAATAGTAGGTACCTTACAGCACGTTCTATTGTTTCTGTTCACAATGTCCCAAGTTCTTCTCTCACCAGCTTTAATCGAGTTTTTCTTGAAAAGTATATTTGAGGGTAGGGTGTGTCTGGTTTTGTGTTGTTCAAGATCATTCAAAACCTAATTTGCTGCTTAAAAGAGGCACTGAGAAATGGGATGGGACATTAGAATTTTATATACTGATCCGTGAGCAGGAGTTTTTCAGGAAACAGGAGTCTTACAGCTTCTCTTGAGAGAGCTTGTTATGCCCCGTGAGTCAGGAAGGAGAGTTTCAAAGGGCTAGTTCCTAGCTTTATGTAATTACATATCCAGTGCAGTTTTCTGAAATGTGTATCATCTGTGTCAAAAAGGAAAAGAGACTGCTGCTGACAGCTCTTGTAAGCATGGAAAGTCAGAGGGAGGGGGTTTTAAAGTTTATATCCTTCTTTTATGATGGTTCTGGGTTCTCACACAACTTTTTGAAATCAACAATATGATTTCCTGCAAAACTGATGCTGCTGGCACTGGTTGTTGCAGTGGATGGCAGATATTGAAAAGGCCCCAAACGAGAGCACAGAGCAGAGGAGTGGTTTGAGGGGGAAGGGGGTAGAAAGAAATTTGTCAAAGAAGGCATCTATAAGAATTAGAGAATGAAATCGTTCATAAAATGATAGGTTAGTGCTGACAATTAGACTTGGAAAGCAAGTAAAGGAGATCAGGGAACAGAAAGAAAAGTAAGGTGGTATTGTTTAATGCACTTACTTCCTATTCTAAAGATAGCTATCTCGATAAAAATGTCAGTGGTATGACAGAGTAATTGTAGACCAGGATGTATTCAGTTTGCTCCAGCTGCCTGACCTTGCCTAGCTGTTGCCTGAAATGAAACAAGCTGTGTTCTGATCAGCACTTTCTCTGGGCTGCTATGGGAAGTTGTATGAACCCCCACTGGTGCCTGTGTAGGTTTTGTGAGCTATGGCACTGAATGCCATTTGCTGCAGATTTTTCAAGCTCAAAGGAAAATTGTTCTGTGTGCCCAGCTCTGTCATGCCTCTCAGAATACCTGGAATAATTCTTATTTGGGCTATCTGACCTGTCACGAGCTAAAGATTAAAACTGGGGAACAGCCCAGTGGGGAAGCAGCTTCTCCATGTAGCTCATCTAATCACTGGGCTGTCACTTTGCAATGTAACCAGTCTTGCTCAACATATGTTGACTATGAGTAGCTTGAACCTAAGTCTTCTGGCATTTTTATGTGGAAAATACAGATCTGTCTTCTGCCACCCTCTTCCCCCCAGAAAGGGAGTAAGTATCAAAAAGTAAGGCCCACCTTGCACACTGAAACTGTGTGACAAAACCCTTGGCATTTGCAGGTGGATTCCAATAACTTGAACACATTAGAGATTTTGCAAACTTTTGTGTTTGAAAGTGGTGTGTTATCCTAAGTTTCCCTACTCTTGATTTAAAGGTCTGTCTGCATTCTGCCTCTCAGGATTTTTGAGGACATGTATACCTGCTCCGTAAGTGGGTTGAAATGGACAGCTCTTTAATACAAGTTGTGGAAGTTGGCATCAACTTGAAGAAGAGCTCAAAAATAAAAGTAACAAAAATGCAACACAAATAGGGGTATACCTGCAGAATGATGGCTAAATCTCATAGTGTCCATTATAACTTCATAGCAGCACTCTACAGTGATCCTTTTAAAGTTTTAATCAGATGTTTATCTAAAACAGTTTAATTTAGGCATATGCATGATCTTGTTCACTTCATAGAAATATGTATATTTTGAATATTCCCTGTCTTGCATTTTGACGAAAGTTTTGGTCATTGGGAGAAAAAAAAATCTGAAGTAAGGCAGTCTTTATTGGCCTTGGGTCATAAGGCAGTTTCATCAGAATTCAGAGAAACTCAGCCAGTAAAGATGAACATTCTGTCCACATTTGGATGGTGGGGAGCCAATGAAAAAGTTGATGGGTTGATTAGAACACTAACTTTAAATGGAGAGGTAACTTCATACCAAGAGACAGAAAATATTTGTGTGTGTACATACAAACCAATAATAACATAACTGTTACCTTGGGCTTTTAATTACGTAATTATACATGGGGAAGAGGCAAACTCTGATGTGCTGCTTGCTTTTCATTTTTATTTTAAGGGAAATTCAGGCTTGCCTCAGTGTGTTGTTGGTAAATGCCAATTTTCATATGTATTAGCATCAGTACACATAAGGCATTTTATTCAAATTGTACTAGCTTGCAGTTGTGGTAGAATTTAGAGGGGGAGGAATTTAAAATACCAAAAAAATAATGCAAAGAATAATGTATTGTCAGAATCATGCCATGAATAGATACAGAGTAGTTTACAGTTGAAGCATTTTTCTTCCATCTTCGTGGAGCATCACTGAAGTTGGAGTTGTTTTCATGAGATGTTGAAGATATGAATTGCTTGCCCATATGGATTTTCTCATTGCTTGAGGTCATTGGATACCTCATGGACTAAACTGAACAGCACTGTATTGAAAGAACTATTCCTTTTAAGTGAAGAAAAGCATTAAAATGTATTAGCATTAACTTCTTAAGTAAAAAAGTGGATTCATATACACCACAAAAAATGATGAATCAGCAGCAGTGCTGTTAAACTGCATGCAAAAGCTCTGTCACTTGCTGGTGAGCAGCAAGTTGGACTGGTCACCAGCTCTGCAGCTTTACTTTCCAAGTTCTTTACACATCACTGAGAATGCACTGATTTTGGCTTGCTGCCGTGCAATGCAGTTGCTCAGCTGTATTTCCTGCTAGTAACCTTTACTTCCATTTCACAGTGATTTCTGGGCACTGATTGTTAGATTTCTAGATGAACTCACCTTGAATCCATTTATAGTTGGGAAGAGAAAAAGGCATTTCAAGGGAGGGATTGATCGAATTGAATAATCGAAATTTTTTTAAAATAAATATATATAGATTTTAAAAAAATAATTGAATATTTTTTGTAATTAGATTTTAAACAACTGTGTTAGAATTATTTTAGTTGTGGCATTACACTCCACATTTGACTTACTATAAGATTCAGTCCTTTGTGCTGCAATTGCTTAAAATTGTTACTGGCTATAGAGTTTTGCATAATGTGCAGAGTTTTAACTCCCAGTGGATGTAACATCATGTCTTCACTGTGCATGATTATAGCAGATTTTCTGTGTGGCCCATAGCAGAGGTTTCTCCGCTTATCATTGATTTGTTAACCCCAAAATGTTCAAATGAACAGATTCCGAGCATAAATTTGGAATATGTAACAAAAATATTTAAATCTGAGGTCGGGGTTTTCATGTGCCAGGTAAATAAAAAAAATTAAATTAAAAAAAGAAAAAAGCACTGTATCATGCGCTTGGAATAGAGGAAGCTGTAAAAAACCCCACCACATTATTTTTTTATTGTATATGGATAATATGGCATTTTTTTTTTAGTTTATAATTAATCCAAATACTTGAATATTTTTCAGTATAAAGCATGACTTTGTAAGTTACCATCCTGTTTTCAATTAGAGTTAGGACAATCATTTGCTAAGATTTAGTTCTTAGAATCTGATAGTATGGCAAAAAAAACCAACCAACCAAACAAACAAACAAAAAAAAAACCACACCAAAAAACCTTAGTAGTTATGTAGTGTTTGTATTTTATGTCTGTTGATATTTTGAATTTTTGAAGTGCAGTCTATCCATTCATTATTTTCCAGAAAGGCACAGAAAAGAATCATAGAATGGTTTAGGTTGGAAGGGACCTTAAAAATCATCTAGTTCCACCCCCCATTCCAGGGAGAGGGACACCTTCCACTAGGGCAGGTTGCTTATGGCTCCATACCCATTCAGCAAGTTCATGGCAGCAACATGCCATAAATTGTCCATTGTGTACTAACACTAATTCAGGATTCTATAGGCAATTGAAATTACTAAGAAACACAGATTTTGGCAGTACTGGAAGTATTTTGCCACAGCACCAGTTTTTTGTTAATTTTTGGCTACGTGCTCTGTGCAGTTAACAGAAGACAGCCATTGGCCCATGCTACAAAAAACATAAAATTTCAGAGATAGCATATGGAAAGTATCCAAGTTAAACTGGAAAATGTAGGCACTTGACTCAGTGACATCTTTTTCTCTTTTCAACTTACCTTCTTGCAGGGTGAACAGAGAAATAATCTGAGCGTTCGGAGAGCTGTAAATAGCAGAGAAGGTAACTGGGGCTGGGGAAGCAGTATGGTAAAGGCATGAAGGGAGCCTGAGGAGATTCACAGATTAGCGGGAGGCTATTGTTTGCTGACACAATAGAAGGAACAGGCTCCAAAAGGTGTGTGGACGCCTGCCATCTTCTGCCTCCTTTCCCTCTGCTGGATGGGGCTTCCCCAGCAGAAAGGGCAGCTCACCATGATAAAGTGGAACATGATGAAAGGGATGCCCAGGTGCCCTCTCTCCCCTCAGACAGTTGCACTACTGTCGGAGCTGGACCAGGCTGGATATTGGTGATGTTTTCTCCAGTCATGCTCTCACCAGATCCAGGCTCTTCTGGCAGCTCGAAACTTAATTTTTTTTTTCTGTCTCATTTACACATGGCTTGCAGCATCTCAAGCCAGAATTAAATTAGGTGAAACAGTGCAGTTTGGAATATATTAAATAGTTCTCTCTAGTCATGGGAAAGCTCTCTCGTACTTCTCTGGAAAGCTGCAACACGCCTTTTGATTTCTGTAAGGCAAAACCAGTGGTCCTGACCCACAGTTCTGGATACAACATTGCCTGCAGCAGCCCTTTGCAGTGTTCCTGTATTAGTAGGAAGCTGCAGCCCCTGTGCCCAGGATGGCAAGGCAAGCCATGATGTGCTATGTGCTTCGCCTGGTCATCGCAGGCAAACACAGCTATCCCTGGTCTGATAAATCCTGCTCCTCCTAGTCTCTGATGCCAGCCATCCAGTCCAGCCTTCTTCATCCTTCTTTTCTGTACCTCTGCCAATTTGTGTTCCTTTATCTTCGAGGTAGGTGACCAATGTTGATCATGTTTTCCACAAATTCCTATAATGTTAATATTTTTCTCTTTGTGAGGAATACGTTGCTTGATATGTTCTGGGCCTCCAATTTGGCAGGGCAGGGAGGGCATATCCCTGTGTAGTTTTGATTTGTTCTCATGGTCACTCTGACAGCTCATGGTCATTCTGAGATGAAATGTTTCCAGAAATTAAGCTTTTAGAGGGGAGGACTCTATGACACATACAGAAGAGCTGCATCTGAGATCCATATACAACCCATGTTTAAGCATTTGCTATATTTTTCATAGTTTCTGTAGCATCAATAAAATTACATAAAAATAATTACATAGAATAAACTTCTGTTATGCACTCTGTGCCTTTTACAGATATACTTGAATCTTTCTGAATGTACAGCTGTCCATTCCCAAACACACTATAAATTGTTGCATGGACCACAAGCACTTGAATGGTACTGAGGAGTTTTAACCTAGCTTAATGTAAGTCATTTAATTTACATGTTCAGATAGTGCATCCTTGTGTGCTTCTTCCAAGCTCTTTGTATACAGCGTTACAGTGGTTTATACTTCTGATAAATATTTTGCAGGGTTAGCCTTTTTAATAGCTGGTTTCCCCTACATCAGCAGGCAGCACCCTACGCTGTCTAAAGGTTAAGAACAGATTTGTCAATGAAAATTTATAGTGCTTGATTTTATTTAAATCAAGTGTTCTTAATTAGTGTCCATGTAAAAGAACTATGTAAAAGAATACAATAGTCATAATGTATCTAATGATCCTTAAGTGGCAGATTATGATCGTATCTTTATTAGTGGTAGTAGCTGTGGTGACAGTGTTGCTGACAGGTTAAACCATTTCTTACAACAATAGCTTTTGTGCTGTTGCATTGGGATCAGAAATGCAGTTCCTGAAGATTTGCATATTGTGAAGAATAGGCAGCAAAGACATGGAAGCATAATCTTGTCATTGTGTTTAGTGATGTGGGTGGCAGATTGTGTATAGCTGATTCTGAGCAGGAAGAGTCTGCATACGGGTACGTTTTAAGCCCTTTAAATGTTTTAGGATTGGTAGGCAAATTCGTTGAGGATGTAAGTGTTGTTGTAAGTTGTTAAAGATTCTAAGCAGCTATAAGCTTTCTAAAACCTTCTCAGTGTTTTAAAACATGCAGTGCAATGTCTGAGCAGCTGCATTAGCTGAATTTTCTGGATTAAACCCCTTTTGCATTTGTGCTATTCCTAACCTCAGACACTGCTGGGATAGTTCTGCATAGCATTGTGCTGCATCACTGGGACATAAGGATTTAAAATTTTAAGGAGGTTGTGAGGCATCAAGCTAGAACAAGTCTCCTTAAAAACAAACAAACAGACCAGGAAACCCCAAACCAAAAAACAAGCAAAACCAAGCCTACAATTATGCAGACTGTACAGAAGCGTGGCACCATTGTTGATAAGTCTGAAACTTGAAACCCAGAGAAAATGTTACCGTAGTTTAGGAAATTTTCTCTCATTGTGCATTTTTATTGTAAAAACAAACTTTTCCTTTCCCAAAGTATGTGAGAAAATACAGATTCCTCAGTAACTTATTAAATGGCTTGTTCCAAAATGTCTGCAAGTTCTGTGGACTTTTCAACCTTTCCCCCTTCTCCTTCGTGCACCAATGCTTTTATCACCTTTCACCCCAAGTGAAATGATCCTGTGAGAAATATTTGCTCCAAAGAATTTAATCCATGTTATACAAGCAGCCCAGTAGATGCTGGAAAAAAGCTTTTGGGTTTTAGTAAAAACAAGATCAGTAAGATCATATGGGTTTGAATTTCATGAACTCATTCTATCAGAATAGCATTTGAGACTAGCAGTGAATAAAGTGAATAAGTAAACAGTGGAAAAAGAGAAAAAAGTAGACTTAGTTTGCAGGAGATTATCATGCTTTGCTTAAGATTGTTTTCCCCCTCTCCCACATAGGTATGCAGATGGAATAGTCATCTATATAAGTAATGTATCTGCTTAGTCTTCATGTTGACCATTTTCTCTATCCAGAGAAATAAATAAATTCATGTCATGAAAGCCTGAAGTTTAATTGTAACATAAACCTCGTTGTGGAAAGGATCACGTGGGTCAACAAGCCATGTCTCTTCAATTATGAGTAAATATGCGAGAGCTATTTAATCCAGAGATCATCAGCTTTGTACAAATATACAATTGAAATACTTATAGGAAACTTAAGATCTAATATCACAAAAGGCCAAGAAGAACATGACTCAACAGGTATTTGTTACAAGCAGATGTATAGTTTAAAAAATTAGGTGCATAATGAGAAAAATACTAGGTTGTTGTTTATCCAGTAAATTTTGATATTTTATCTGGATTTGCTAGTCATGCAGTCAAGCAAAAGCTGTATTTCTGTGGTAAATATTATTGATGTAAATCAGGTTGTGAGTGCATGAGGCTACCAACTTACTGGCAACATTATTTCCTGAAGCTAATTTTTAATGATTGCTCTTGTGTGTAATTGCATGTTGGGATCCTTAAACACGGTTAAGAAGCAGTTACAGAATTCCTCACTTCAGGCTAAGGTAGTTGTATGCAATGATTTTCTATATTTGTAAGAGTTTTCCATTGAGAGATACCACTAACCATGCAGGCACTCACAGGAATTAGAGCATAACGTTTTAAACTTGTGGAGACTTCCTTTTTAATTTTTTGAAAATCAACAGTTTCCTGGGGTACCTAAATCTTGATTTCTCAAGCAGAGAACTTAAAAAACTGAGAAGAAACAAAAAGGTATCTCTTAAGTTTTTATGAAGACAGAGGGGTAATACAAGGCAAACACAGGTCAGATGTGTTTGGGGTAGATGTAGAGAAAATCTAGCTCAGCAGAGTGTTGTATTAAAGACCAGGGGTGGAGGCAGGCATGCTGTGACAATGAGTGTCCTGCTCAGAGGTGTGCCTTGGAGTTAAAGGTGAGGTTAAGGCACATCACAGGTATGTTCAGTGTCTCACAAGGTAGTTTGGCTTCCAGATTTTTGCTTCTGTCCAAATAGTGAGATCATGATAGTTGACCTGAGCATTTACTATTAAATGCGAAATTTTACGTGACATACAAAACCTTTTACAAACTGCAGACAAATGATTTGGCTTTGCTGTTACAGCTGTGCAAGATGTTAGTCAGCATGTTGCAGAGAATCCAGGGCACGTCTCCTGTATAGATTTTAATCCTTTTCTGGAAGTGGTAGCTTCAGCTATAATTCTAGCTGACTTCTTTATTTATTGATTAATTTGCTTCTAAATTAGGGCAATATTAGCATGTTTGGCCTGGCTCTATTTAAATCTGTTTAATCCTGATGACTCTCCTAAACAACTGATTAGAACTAACTTTCCACTGCCTTAAAATGGGAATGTATTACCTTGTTCGGGGCAGGTGGGGGGGGGAAGCTGGGGAAGCCCTTGGAGCATCCAGCCAAGTGAAATTTTTCATGACAGAAAGGTGCCTCTTGTTTTGCCAAAATGTAACATATCCTATAATACTGTTGTCTTGCAAATTCATCAAAACACATGTCCCTTTTGCTTATTGCAAATGCATCTGTGTCATTTTAACAATGTTATTTCATTTTAATATGTAAGCATATTTAAACCACAGGAGATTGCTTAGTCTTTTAAATGCTATTAGGATGTTGCTGGATTTATGTTAGTTTCAATCAGCTGCTTCTGCCTCTGGTACCAACAGATGGACGTGTGTGGAATGATGCCATGTGAGTCTCTCTTCACAGATAAGGAATTTCTAGTCAGAAAAGACAAGAATAAACACTGGAATTATTTTAGCAATAAGGGTCCAAAGGGAAACCCTGAGCTGATGGGATGGCCATAGCAGAAGTTCCATGTTCCCTGTGCTTTCTTGTGGGACATGGATGAGGAATAACTAGCTTGGATGAGGAATAACTAGCTTGAATGAAAGAGGATTGTCCTCTTTCTTTAGTGTAATTATACTGCAAATCTGCTTTTCACCTGATGCTTTTCCACGCAGGCTTCCCCAGAAGCATCTGGCTCCTGCTTAGATCTAATCCTCCCCTTCACACATGCTTTCTCAGGGCTAAAGGCTATTGTGGTCATTTCTGTGGACTGCTGCCTGCAGTTTTTCTATGGAAAACTTTTCTTTTTCTTCAGACTATTATCTTTAGCCCACAGCCTTTTACTCCATCACGTCACCTGCTTTCTCCCTTTTGCCGCTTTCTCCCTTTTGCTCCCTGTGCAGCACAAAGATGGGAGGAGTGGGCACTGGAGAAGTTGGTTTGTCAGGTGAGTTACATTGTGGCAGCTGCCAAGTAAAGGAGTATGGCTTGGGAATAGGGACAGCAAACCCTGCCAAGGAGCCAAGAAACTACTCAGAGCTTTGCCAGGCCCCTCAGCATTGCCTGACCCTCTTCTGCATCAGTGAATTTGTCCTTAATCAATGGATATGAGGGCGATTCGGGATCAGGTCCACAGTCACTGTGGAAAAGCATACCTCATCTTTCCTGGCATCTCTCCCATCCTGCTTCTTAAAACAGATAAGCCCCTCTCAAAAAATTGCAATGACTTTTTTGATTTAAACAAAAGGATGAAGGTTAGATTTTTTTTTTTTTTTTAATGTGATATTCACTTCTCTGCAAAGTACATGCTGTTTTTTTCTAAACCCTTACTCAGTATTTTTAACACAGTTAGAGTCATAATTTTTTTGGTTCCTGGTTCATGTATCTTATAAAACTCCAAATGTAGCCTTCCATGGAGTGTGTACTTTTGTGTTAATATTTGACATCTACAGAGAGAAACTTACCAGTAATTTATTATTAGAGAGAATTTTTTTTCTTGAATACCTATGCAGTTACAATTCATTTTTCTCTGTGGTTTTTTTTCCTCCCGAGTTTGATGCTGAGTAAAAACTCAACCACTAGTGAGTTGCATATCCTGATTTGCAGCAGTAGGCTACATGAAGAAGAGAGGTCAGTGAGGAGAAGCAGAGATCAGGTCACCAGTGTTACTCACCTAGAGCCCATACTTGAGGACAGTGTCAGCAGAGAGTTCAGAGATCCCTGTGAAAGTAGAGGCAGGAAGACTGGCAAGGTGGAAGAATCTCTACCAGTGGCTTAGGTCCCTCCTATGCCTTTGATTACGTCCATCTTTCCATTTGCTCTTTTTTAAAAAAAAAAACACAACCAAAGCCGCAAAGGAGGCTGTGTAAAGAGAAGATGGGCTGCAAATGGTCTGAAGGGTTGCAGTATAGAAACTTTTTTCACTTTTATCTAGTGTTTGCAAGAAAAAGCTCTGTATCAGTCCTGCTCTGGATTGGAGCGGCAACCAGGTCTCTTGAGCTGCATCTGTAGGAGCTCCACATTAATTCTCACTGGGGCTTTGTCCCTTCTTACTCCAGGCAGAGCAGGCACGAGAAATGAGACTGACTTTGTGGCAGGGATGGCCACCCAGTGTGGCTTCAGCTGGGCTGTCAATCCTCCTCCATACAGGAATGCAGATATGGCCTCAAGCAAGCAGCTTGTGCTCCCCAACATTCAGCCTGAGGCTCACAAATGGTGCACCCTGAGGTGGGAACTCAAAGAGGAAAGCAGAAGTAAAGGTGTCTCCAGTTTCCCCCCAGGAGGGCTTAGCTTATGCTGTATTGCCTGGTTTCACAAGGGGATAGCACCAAGTTTGAGCACAAAAGCAGAAGACAAATCTCATTTTTTGCACACAGATATCCACTTAGTGTGTATTTATAAATATATGCATATATAAATGCATACATAAATACAGGTAAGTATACATTTTTGCCTGATGTGAAGGGACAAAAGCAATGTGAAATACCTCATCTTTCAGGAACTCAAAGAGGATCCTCCCACACTGTTTGCCTCAGAAGAGAGGGGAAGACCAGAAGAGTCTTCTTTCCTTTGTCCAGGATTTTGTTTTTATTCCTGTGTATAATTTGTACTTGAAGTTGGTTTGGTGAAGCAGCACTGCTGCAACCTTTTATAGAGTTTTAGATTTGTCTGTGTGCAGAGGAGACATATTTATATGATAGCTATGGTTTCTCTATGGAAAAAAAAAAAAAAAAAAAAAAAAAAAAAAACCCACACAACAAAAAACCAAAAAAAACCCACCCACACCTGTGTCCAAAGGGTGTGAAAATTTCTCTATTGTTTATTATTGCTTCTATGATTTTGTAGTTCAGTTGTGTTGGGATATGTGATGTGTTTGGGAAAAGCAAAGGGAGGGTTGGGAATATAATTACAGCTAAAAGTTCTTTCTGGAAACAGGTTGCTTGCGCGTGTCATTTTTGAACTGTGTGATCTTTTCTCGGGAGGAAGAGACCCAAAAGGGTCATGGGGTTTTTCAAGGGGGAGAGAGGAAATGAGAAACACTTTCCCTCTTTTGGAGAAAGGTAAAAGCAGGATATACCAGGATCCTGTAAAATTCTATTTATTGGCACTGAGCCGTTTCAAAGCTGGGAACAAGCCTGCACCAAAAATCCCAATGTTAGTATGTGAAAGAGGAAAACTGCTGAGGAGAGGAGGGGAAGAAACAAGGCAGATTCCTACAGACTGGCTGACACTAGCCAGATTTGGGACTTAGGTCTCAAACTGAGGTATTTACATAGGTAATAAATACAGCTACACACATCTTGTGCATCATAAATTACAGCTTCTGACACTGAAAGGCTATGAAAATTCAGACCCAGTTAGTGATTTCTAACCAAGCCATTCAGTTTGGAGCTCTCATAGTGCTGTGGCAGGGAGCAAACATGACTGCTCTTCACAAAAGCTATTCATCATATATCCTCTGTCTGACAGCTTCCAAAAACAGCAGTCACCCTGAATTGTGCTTCCAAACCTATCTGAATCTGAGGTGCTTTTTGCCTCTCCAGACAAAGAAAAATGTCAATAGGAAAAAAAGCAATGTGTCCTAAAAAATGTAGCTCAGTAACACTTAAAAATGCATATTTTGGCCTGGCAGATCCTGTCAATCCCGTAGTGTGTTACCTGCCCCCCTCCCCACAGCTCCCCCCGCCCATGTAAGATGGAAGATGAAAACAGCTTCCACAGTCAAGATCAAGCAGTACCAGAAAACCACATATGGCACCTGAATTCCATAGCCTGCTGAAAACTCCACATACCCAACCACAGGTGGAGCAGTACCTGTTCGTTTTCTGGGTCCTGCCCTTTTCACCTTCCTCTGATGTGTGCTCAAAGCAGACAGTTTCTCTTCCTTGATTCAGCACTTCACACCTGAGTGAGGGAGCCACTGAAAAAAAACCAAAACCAACTAAACTAAATCCTTCTGCTTCTAAAATCGAGTTTCTTTTTGCTACATACATGTCAAGACTTTTTAGATTAAAATGCAATTTTCGTTTGATTGAAGTTGACGGCAATCTCTTTGATTTTAGTCGGGACCAGGATTTTGCACACGTATGTATCTATCAAAATCTTAATTTTTCAGTAAGCCATCTTTGAAGGTATAGGGAGCTAATAATATTTGAGATAAAAGCTGAAATTATATTGGGACTCCAGAGTAATGTCCATCCTTTTTCTAGTGTTCTCGTATCAAGCATTGCGTACGTCTGAGTAGGGCAGGTGGTTTCTACGCAGGGGGAGTTAAGGAAGAGCCAGGTGCTGTACTGCTGCTTTTGCACTGAGGTGCCAGCTTGCAAGGCAAGAGGTTTGAAGCAAAAAGGAATACCTATAGGGTTGTCTAGCTTGAAGTTTCATTTTAGGATCTAAAATGGAGGCACACGAAGGAACGGAGATACTGTTTCTTGTCGACATTTGTTGTTGTAGTGATATTAGACACGTATGTTATCGTGTTCGGATTACACATTATCGTGAGCTGTTTGGACAGCTTCTTTTTCTGTTTCAGTGATGCAGTTTGGAATATTCAAAGGGAGAAAACGGCCCATGTGCTGCCGGGAGTACTTGTGTGGGAAGGGACATTTTGTTGGTTAAGAAGTCGAGGCAGGGTGTTTGTACATATGCGTGCTCTGTGTGTCGGGGTACACGCGGGCAGACCCCGGCCGCCCTCACACCCCGGTGCCAGGGGCTGGCTCCCGGCGCTGCTCCCGCAGGTCAGTCACGATGGCAGCCATCACCTGTGCCAGCCTGGGATTCCAGACCCAGGAGTGCCGGCCCTCGCTCTGCTAGCGGCCATGCTCTTCCAGTGCCGCCGAGGGGCGCGGGGAGAGGTCGGGAAAAGCCCCTCGGGTCCCCGAGCGCCGCGTCCCGCAGCTCGCTGCCCCTGCGGCAGGCCGCGGGCGGGGGTCCGGAGGCCGCAGGTCCCGCGGCGGCGATGCCAGCTCCGGGTTTTGGCGGCAGCAGCGATCCCGGGGCCGGGGCCGCCGAGCGGGGCGGGCGGGGGCGGCCCGGGGCGGGGGGCGCGGACCCCGCGGCACCGCCCGGCCCCGGCCCCGGCCCCGCGGGATCCAGGTAGATCCGTCCGGCTTTTACCTTTCTCCTTCGGCTCCCCTGCGCGTAGGGCTGGTAGCGGGGCTGTTTCCTGGTCTCGCAGAAAGAGGCAGTGCTGAGTTAGGAAGACAAAAATAGACCTTTACAGAGAAATATAGGGATTGTGTGCGCGGTGGGGAGGGAGAGCGGAGAGCGGCACCCGGCTGGTTTCCAGGAGGAGCCCTTTTCTCCCTCTCGTTGCATGTTAGGCATTTTTGCACAGCTTTCTCCCCCCACCCCCTCCCCGCCGGGGCAGGGTTACCTCTGCCGCCTGCTCTCCGCATCTCTGGTGGGGAGCGAAGCAGCCAACTCCGCTGCGATCGGAAAGCGGCCAGAGACCATTTTATGTGAGCGAGCCGGGTGGGAAGAAGCGGAGAGAAACCGTCGCAGGGACACACACGGATATAAAGATTTGTCTTCTGCCTTCCCCCCACTTCCTCCCCCTTGTAAATACTAAATCTGAGAAGGCAGCGATTTGACATCCACCCTGAGCAGCGGCTATGGGGTGTTTGGGCAACAGCAAAACGGAGGATCAGCGTATCGATGAGAAAGCGCAGCGAGAAGCCAACAAAAAAATAGAGAAGCAGTTGCAGAAAGAGAGGCTGGCTTATAAAGCGACACACCGCTTGCTGCTGCTGGGTAAGGAGGAAGCGGCAGAGGTGGGGGCCGGGGCGAGCAGGGCGAGGAGGGGGCAGCAGCCCCAGCCCGCCGGGGCGGCGGGCGCAGCCGAGAGGGGAGATGCGGCGTGCGCCTTGGCTGTGGAAAATGTAGGCTGCTGTATTGAGCAATGAGCCAGGCGTCCACAGATCGAGCTCAGCGCCTGAGCCACATGGATGCACACATACAGAAATGCTGCCGAGGTGGGAGATGCTGTCGCGTCCAAAAACAAACAGAATAAAAACCCCAGCCGCTCCGACCCCCCCAGCCTGAACCGTGTATCACAATGTTCTCCCTTTCCTTCTTTCTCTTTTAGGGGCTGGTGAGTCAGGAAAAAGCACTATTGTGAAACAAATGCGAATCCTACATGTCAATGGATTTAATTCAGAGTAAGAATTATTGACACTTTGTGACTTATTTTTCCTTAAATGTTGGAAACAGGTTAACACACAGTACGCTAGGAAATTTCAGCTCTCATCCCCTGTGTTTCGGTGGCTTGACACCGTGTTTTGAGGGAGGGAGGGGAGCGAGAATAAGGAAATTGCTGCTATTGTATGTTTGCATTTTCTCCTTCTGGCCCCTTTACTGTATTTTACACTGTTGCTACTGCAGCGCTTGACAGGCCCCTGTGTAGCAACAACATGGCGACTACTTTTTACATAGAAGCAAATAACCAAATATTGCATCTGTCTGTAATATAAAAATACATGTCAAATCATAATCAGGATGACACTGTGTGCTGTTTTTCCGGTGCTGGTGTTAGCGTAAAACTGAAACTAATTTTGCCTATTTGTTAGAAATCATCCTGTTTTGTGAGGCTACATCATTTTCTCTCTAAAGAACTCTTTGCCAGAAATCATTATTAATCCATAGCATTCATTTTAGATATCTGTTGGCCTTCACCTACGTGTTGTTGATTTAGAGCATGTTTACAGCATGTTGTAGAAATGAAAGAATGACTTCCAGTTCCATCAGGGGAGGCTTTGCAGATGTGGCTGTGATTGTCTGATTTAAAAAAATATATTAGGGATGAATGTGCATTGCTCTTCATACTACACAAAAAAAAAAAATAGATAAGGGGAAAATGTATTTGTCTTGCCTTTTTTTTCCCTATATAGTATGTTTTAATGTTTGAAGAGCAGATAAACAAGCGATCAGTGAAAAAAAAAATAAATGCAAGTGACTGAACTGCTTTGGAAGAAAAAGTCAAAGTGTTAATATTTCTGTTTTAATGCAGAGAAAAGAAACAGAAAATACTGGATATTCGGAAAAACGTTAAGGATGCGATTGTGGTAAGAATACACTTTATACTGTTCTTAAATGCTTATTTGTGCTGGAAATTATAGGGATTGTGCTCTCCAAGATTGTGATGAGAGAAATCCCATTTTGCTGATCAGATTGGATTATCTTCTATTGATCCTGTATCCTAGATTTATCCAGATTAATGTGTTTGTTTTTTTTTTTTGTTTTATCCAATTCTAGACTATAGTTTCAGCTATGAGCACTTTAATACCCCCAGTTCCATTGGCCAACCCAGAAAACCAATTTCGAATGGACTACATCAAGAGTATAGCTCCTCTTTCTGACTTTGACTATACACAGGTAAGAATAGAAGCCACTGATTTATTCTGCTTCAAGGGGGAACGTGTTGCTTCACTTTGATTCACTGAAACATTGGGGTTTTTTTACTTTTTGGAAGATGGTCATGGAAAGATCTTATGCCAGCATCACCTCTGTTAACTTTCTAACAAGACTGTGTGGTGGTTGCACCTGTTTTAGTGGTGCAAGGTTTTGTTGTTTCGGATTTGCTGCTCTTTCTAAATGCTGTTTCTGCATTTAGTTCTCTTCAAATGTTCTGATGCAATCTTACATATTGACACATCAAATAAGACTTTGTTGAAAGCTGATTTCCTATGTGGAATTAGATGCAGGATGTTAGTCTGAGGAGTTACTGTCTACCTGCAGAAAAGGATATAAAAGGAAGTAAAAGGCTAGAGTGGCATCAGTGTTGTTTCCCATACTTAGTGCACTTCAGAGTGGAAACCTGCGTAAGCAGTGGTCGAGTGAGGTGCTTTGCTTCCTCATGTGCTGTAGTTGGCGTGAGCAGTGGTTTGCTTGTATGTAAATGTTGCCTTAATTTGATATGGAGTCAATGTGGGACTTCTGCATGGAGGCTGATCTTTTGTATACAAATGAGAGATACTTTACAGATTAACTTGCACAGGCATCTTAAATTTTTTTATCTTTTTATGTTATTATTTATAGGCACATGGATAGAGTGTTTCATATTTTATGCATGACATGAAAGCAAGTGCATAGAGAGCACGAATTTTATTTTTGCAGTAGCACAGTTTTAATTTGCCTTAAAATGGTACTGAAAGGAATTTGTTATGGATACAGTAAGGACTTAAAAATATCTTCATTTGTTGGCTAAATGATTGCAAGTTGTACATGCTATCAATACTGCCAAAGAAGCCATTTACAATAGAGTGTCTTTAGGTCATTATAGCTTCAGGGGGCAAGGGGGAGAAGGGGAAGAGTAGTTTCTTTATTATATGACTCATATTCTCTGATGTGTGATTTTGCCTCTGGTAAACCTACCACTTTGAAGGTTCAAGATAAAGAAAAATTATCAGACATCTTGTACAGTTAGAATTTAACACAGAATGCAGATGTTAAAAAAAACCGACTGCAAGGTACACCCACATATTGCATAATTGCTCAATTGGTGGATGTAAGTTAGTGAAAATGAGGAACTCTTTTTAGAAATGGAATGTGAGCTTGACATGAAGTATTTGTCTTATGCAGGTCTTACAGTTCTGAGGCATTTGTTGCTCATTTTATGTGGATTTTTTTCCTGAATTTTGATCATTAGATGTTTGAGTAAAAAAAATGGTGATAAATATATTTTGTAGCTCTCTATAGTACATATGTTCTTTTGAGTTTCTATCATAAAAGAAGGCTAAACTGGACTTTTCATAGGGCTGAAGATTTTTTTTTAATTGCTTTCAAATGTTTTCCTTTATCACAGAGGCTGACTATATCTAGTCAAATTTGACTCGTGGCTTGGTATTTTATATAGGGAAAAATTTAACCTTCTTGGAGGGGTAAAGAATAGGACCCAATGGACTTTGAAACAATTAATAATTCATTTGAAATCTCAATTCAAAGTCAATTTTGGTTTAAAATAAAAATATTAGTAAGTGGTTTTTAATTAAATAGGTTTTCTGAAAATACCATCATGTTATTTAAATAGTGTCAATTACTAGTCCTAATTTTAAAAAGAATATTTGAAAGGTTGTTACAAGTTTAAAAGAAGATGATGAATCTAATGCTTGTTTACAAGTAATTATATTTCTGTGTCACTTTCATATTTTCCCTTCTGTTTTCTTCTCAGCTCAATTCATAGGTTTGATATTTTTAAAATGTAAAGTATGCCAAGTTTTTTGGGGGCTTTTAAATTTTTCTTGGTTTAGAATGTTATTTCTCTCCAGGAGGATTTGTGAGCTAGGCAGATTGAAAAAAAATGCTATTGTGCTTCAGGGCTTGATTTTACTCCAGTTTAAGCCAATGATAAAGTAAAATTAGGCTTCCAGCTGAAATAAATTTTGACCCATTTAGTATTTTTGGATAAGGACAGATATAAAAATAAATACTTGGATAGTAATCAGTCAGGCATCCTCTGCTAAGCATTACTGATTCTGTAATTAATAGTTGATGTATGGAGTAAGGCCTTCTGAGCCCAAACCAAGTATTTAGCAGTAGACATTCAAGACTTTAGGTCTAATCATCCTTACTTCAAAATAGTTGTAAAGGAAAAAATGCTGATGTAGACAGCTCTGGGGTGCATTTTGGCACATTCTGTAAAGTGACAAAGGTTACCCTTCTTTCAATGAGGGAAGAGGCATCTTTAGGGTTTGTAACAGGATGAATGGTAATGAGTTGTTGAAGACCCTTTAATTTGAATTACAGATGTGTCATTTTTTTGGATGACATTAGCCGTGTAAACTTTGTCATAAAAATCGATGTGTGTTAGTTGAAGATGGATTTCAGATACGTTGCATGCCAAATGTGGGAAAATGACTGCATCTTATCAAGGGTCTTTAAAAAGAAATCCCTGATGAAATGCAGAAACTTCACTGATGGCACAATCTGACCAACACTCCTGGGGCACTAATTTAAGTGTATTTATGACATATTGGGTGTGCATGGACAGACATTTTCAAACTGCATACAAATTAACTAATAGACATTTAATTGTGAAATTATCCTTAAAATAAGTGGATATAAAAAGAGTATGATTTCCTGTGGGTGAAATCATACTCTTAATTGCAATTTATGACTGAAATTCCAAGAACTTGAGTAAAGATTGGGACTTTATATGTAGACTAAGATATTCTGGGTCTTTGTTTATGTGGTTTTTTAAATTACATACCTCTCTATAAAATGTAAGCAGAATATTTTATTTAGTAGTGATACAAATTTTTAAAAAATGGTTTTCTCTTTACAGCATGTTAACATTACTTTAAGAGTCTGTGGAGTGCCCCTCACAAGAGTTTTACTTTAAAAAAATCATTATTTATATGGTTTGGTTATGCTACCTTGATGATTCTTCTGGTTGCTATAAAAAATGAAAGCTTTCTGTATTTCTTTTATATTTTTTACATAGTCTTTTATTACTTTTATAAAAGACTGTACGATTTTAACAAAGTATTTCTTTGCTAAAAACAAAAAAATACATCGGTCTCTAATAAAGTATTTATTTGTTAGAGACTGATGTATTCTAATTCTATAAATCATAAGAATTAGAGCTAGAGTTTTTACAAAATTGATAAATAGAAGTAAGTCAAGTGTCCACTGTATTTTCTTCCTTGAAGTTTTGACAGGAATCAAGATAAATTTTTGTCTGACTAGATTAGGCATTATCTTTGCTCAAAGGTGGAATCAGCTTTAACACTGGAATTGTAGCATGCATGCCCTATCAAAAAGGATTTTTAAATTATTTTTGGCAAAGTGTTGATTGATATTTGCTGAAGTTAACAGGAATTTACGCGCTGCAATTTTAATCCTTTATTGATGGAGATTTATTTTGTCTTTATGAATCAGGGTGAACATATCAAGGCCATATTATGCTGGTAGCTGTGCTGTATTATCTACGTGTGTGTTTACTCAAGTTCACTTGTCTTTATTAAAGTTCTTGAATTTTCTGGGAACTACAAAGCTGCTCAGTGCATAATTCGTTTACCCCTTGCCTTCCCCAAAAATGTAGCCAAATGAAGTCATTTTGCATAAAATGTGTCTTGAATGAAGTTCATCTGATCAGTTTTGTGTGGGTTTATAGCAGGTAATGATCACCTACCCCAGCTGCATTGTTTGGCCACACAAACCAGTTACCAGCAAACTGAATAATCTGCTTAGTAGAGAACATGTAAACATTTCACAGGTTTTAGGGAGCAGGGAGAGTTTTCAAAAGGTTCATCTTCCTTTGCAAAGAAGGTTTTAGGGAGATAAAGTATTTTTTGGAAACTTTGTAAGTAGTGAATGGTGTGGATGCAGTCCCTTACGCTGATTTTAGTAGGTGAGTTTTAAATATAATTTTTACAGCTATTTTATTAGTCAGGCAAGCTCTTTAATTTAGCTGTTAAGAATGAAATGTTAATGTGGGCATTGACAAGGGAAGTACTTTACATTAATCAGGTCTGTGGTTTGCTTTACATTTTCAGATATTGCAGTTTGAGTTCTATCTGATGGCTTTAATTTTCCTTCAGGTTTTCTTCTTAAAAATCAGGATATCATATTCATATTATAAAGACATGATAAAGAAAGAAAAATACTTTTGCTCAGAATTTGAAGTTACATAGACTTCTGTTAAGCACTTCAAATTTTTATGATACCTGATAATTCAAATCCAATCTTGTGTTGATGCCTGGAGATGGCTGCTTTTTGCATTGTGCATCTCAATGTTTGAAGCAACTGAAAATCTTGCTTAGGTGAAGTGTAGTGTTGGGCTGTAGAAAATCTTTATCCTGGATTAAAAAAAAAACTTGATAAGTATGGTTCATATATGGTTAAACTCGCTTGGGTTGTACAGTTAATGCTGTGACTTTATTTGATCACAAATTGTTTAAGTTTCCCTTTGATGTAGCCCAAAGGAGCAACAAAATAGCATCACCTTCCATTTTCTGATTTCAATTAACTCACAATTTTCCCATCTTTTTTGTGAGTGTGAAAATATACAATGTTTTTACCTGAAAATAACATAAAATAAAAGAGAGAATGCAGAGAATATTGCCACTCAAATAGCTTCACTTGATTTTGCTTTCTATCCAAATTTTTACTTTAGGGCTTTGTTTACCATTTTGGGTAAATGAACGACCACAAGTTTTTATAACTACCTGTGATTGCAGTACTGAACATCACTATGGTCAGTATTAACTTTTTAAAATCAATTAGACTTAAAAAAATTAAGTAATTTCTGGTGTTCTGTGATCTAAGATGCACATTGGTAGATTTTCATATTTACATAAACACATATTTTTCGTATTTAAACAAACACAGAAAGTATCTGAAAGGCCAGACAACAATAAAGTTGTGTTGGTCTGGCAACATTATCAGTGCCCTGAATTAATAACACCTGAAGAGCTTAATGAAGAAGGCTGTCAAACAAGGACAGCTAAAAACATCTATGCTGTTATAGCTGTTGGCAGCTCCTTAGTCTTCATACAGAGGTTAAAATTGTCAGAACTCATGCTGGAAAATAGTGGATAATAGGGACAAGAAGCAATCAGGTAACCCATGAAATATCTTTGTTGTGGTAGCAGTTGTTTTCAGGCTGTACACTATGCATTAATGGCAGATACTGAATTTGAGCTCTTTCCACGTGAAGAGCAGATTCTGCTAAAGCCCAGCAATAGCTTTTCTTCCATATTAAATTACATTTTGCATGCAAATTTGGCTTAAGTTGTGTACTTTTCATTAAATCAGCAAACTGAGTCCTTAATGTTCTGATTAGTCAGTGTTAAAGTTACAAGCATTTCATACATGAGATAAAAAAATACTTCAGTGTTACTTGTTATGTTGTTCTTGTTGTCTGTAAGCAGTAAGTTTGCTTTTGATGGATCAGTCAATCCAGTAGTGCTTTCAGAATTAATCAGTTATTATTTTAACTGTGTAGTTTCGAAAATACAAGACTGCAACTGGGATCATACTACAGACAAGTATAGGACAATTTGGGAGGAGAAAAAAAAAAAAAAAAAGGCAAAAACCCCAAACAACAAATCTCAAAACATCTAAACTTCTCAAATTTATAATATATACTGGAATTGTAAAATTACAGAACTGTACCATGGTTTTCTTTAATTCCTTTATCTCCTTAATAAATACTGTGATTTTACTGGAAGCAAGTGGAGCTTAAAATTTGAGTGGTTTGTGTATAAGGTACAGCCCTTCTGTGAAGCTCAGGATTTCTTGCTTAAAATACAGTTTGTGTTTGGGATGGTGCTTGCTTTAGACAAAAAAAAAAAATAACCAAACAACAAACCAACCTGATAGTCAAGCATAAAATAAAGTAAGGTTTTTGCTATAGTAGAATGTTATTCTGTAATAAAAGTGTAACATATTTCTTCTACCCCTTGTTCCAAACTCACTGACCCACAACAGTTTATACCAATGAGAAGTAAAGAATTAAATTTGTATCCCAGGAAAGGAGCTCGGGGATCTACTTAGGCCCCTACCAATTAGCAGTAGAAATACTGAGATTGGGAGCCATAGGAAATCTTGTACATGATCACAAATGATCCAAAGTTCATAAAGATGTATTCAGAAAATAAAAATTGAAGAGGCAGATATTAAATTTTGTTTCTAAGCCTTCCTGTCTCAATATTTTTAAGAACAGATTCAACTTTGAAATATCTGGAAGAGCTTCACCTTTTTCACAAATACTTTGCATTTTTTAGAGTGTATTTTTTTTGTAGCTTACAGTGTAATATAATTAATTCCATTCTGAAAAGGCAGTTATTTGAGCAAGTCTTATGAACAATTGTGCCTGTGAATAAAGTTCAGTGTTACATTAAGTATTACATCATCATAGTAACACCAAATTAAATGTTTGCTGTCTTACGTTGTGAGTCTGATTTCCCAGATAGTGAGGTGGTATTCACACTTTATCCAGCCTGACTTATTTTTCATCCCACAACACAGAGACTTTCATTGTGAAACTGGAAAGATATTATCATTCATTATTATTGTTATTATTATTGCTGCTGCTAAGTAAAACTTAAGTTATTTCAGTGGTCTCCAAACCTGTCGACATTTTCTGTTATTACTTCCAGGTTTTGTACCTATTAATACAAATTAATTAGAGGGTTTTTTACAGTCAGTCTAGCATCCAGTCAACCACTGCAAATTATTAGTAATAAATGTCACATTCTGCCATTTTTTGCTACAATTTGAGATGAAAAGTTCATATACTTATACTGCATTTTACTAGGATAAAAATATTTTTTATCTAAATTTGGATATTAGATTTGATGGCAACAGGAAGACTAATAACATTTTAAGTAGGAGTGACTGATTCTCCTCACAGAACCAAAAATGTATTAGAGCATCATTTCTGAACATTGAAATATTTTTGTTCATCAAGTATTTTTTAGCATAGACCCTAATTTTGAATTTAAGAAAGGCAGAATCAATAGGTTAAAGCCTGTATCATCATTAACATTGTCCTGGCCACAGATCTGTGAAGGACACAGATTTGTTTTAAAGTGTGGTTGCTTTGGGGGTCTGCTGTTCCGAATTCCTTCACAACTGTGTCTGCTGCCAGGGTATCTTCTGAAAGCGATCCTGCCATGCGGAGGTGGCAGCAGTCCTGTGCCATCCTAGGAGGTGAGGTTTGGAAAAACAGCCAATGGAGTAGCACTGATCCCCGTGGTGATGCTTGACAGAGGTGTAGTAGCCTGGCCAGAATCACCAACTGATCCTGATTCCCAGTCTTTCTTCAGACAAGAAACAAATTCTTGTCATTTTTACCACTACCGTTGAGGTGCACTGAAATCTCTGTAGAAGATTTTATTACCAAGTGGTTTATATATTAAGATTTGACATGAACATCAAATGATGGCAAGAAATTCGCTGGTTTTTCCCCTTAAGTGTAAATGGAACTGAATTATAATGGAAGTAAATGTAAATAAGTGCAAAACTAACCACACTCTTAATGAAGACACATTGTCCATTTCGTGGAAGGATGATGGCATTTCAGACTTTCATAAGTGGCAGTGTTCAGAAGAAGGATGTTGAAATTTTTTATGAATTGCCATTATTTATAAATTACATTAAAACAGATTTTCCATCACAACCAAAAAGTAAAATATGTTTCACAATCATCTTTATTATCAATTAATTCTTTTAATCTCTCAAACCAAAGATTGCAGGATTTGCTGCTTTTGCCATTTTTCAGTGCTCTGGAAAAGTAGTATGTTTACTAGTCAGGGAGATTCTTTGTTTTTTACTTCAGTGGCCATGATAAAAGTGTACAGATCATGGATAAATCATCACATGTATGCATCTTGTCACTGAGGCCAGTGGAGACCTATGGAACAGAGACTATCACCTACTCAAATACTATTAGTGTCATTATTTAGAGTTCCAAAGAAGTGATTGTTCATCTGCACAGCAGCAAAGAGCTACATCCCCCTTTCTTCAGCTCCTGATGAGATCACAGCTTCTCTTTCTGCCACAGTGTTAATGTTGCCAGCTTAGACCTTTGCTTGTTTTTTTCATCACCTCCATAGCTTCGTCCATGGCTTGTACTTACTGTCAACAGCGGATTACCTTTTATAATGTCAACAAAGACTGCATACACAGACAGGATATTTTGTTTGCTGAAGGTAGCAACCTGAGCTGAGGAGAAGAGAACAACCTAAACAGTGTGAACAGAAGAAACAGAAGACTCTATGTATACCTTGCATACTCTGAAATAGAGAGGTTGAAAACCAAAAAGTATTATAAACAACTTTTTCCCTCTGAGGATCTAAGAAGCTCTTTATAAGAAATATAAATAGGTCTGCTATAAAGCAGATAAAAGGCAAGAACAGTGCACATTTGCAGTTAACTGCTAAAAGTTTCCATAAAATGTTTATGGTTTTGTTCTGTCACCCTTGTCACATAATTTGTTTTATGTAGTTAAAGAGATTCAATTCAAGTTTCAAGGCCTTCTCTTTAAAAGGAGTCAGGAGGAGAATGTAATTAGTACAATACAGCTTCAAGTTCATTTTGCCTTTTACTTTGGAAACTTGTAATAATTTCTTGGAACGGAGCTACCTCTGGTTGTAAGCATGCCAGCTATCACATGAGGCATGCAGATTAGGGTTTCTTGCTTTAAATCAGTAGATTAATTTTGGTTGGTTTAAAGTGTACTCTTGTAATTAATCTACTAGTATTTGTTTTAAAAACCTATGCTGGATGTTTTGAAATGATATTAATCCTTAAGCAAGGAGAATATTGGAATTTTTTCTGTTACATCAACGTTAGAGATGAACTTTGCCTTTTGAATCTTTTAAAAGTAAACATTTTCTGACACTTCTGCCAATGCATTACATTTTAGTTTTCTTGGTACTGTCAGTAGGACTTAAACATATTTTAATGCAAATAACTATCCCACTGTTTTGAACTGAAATTGTTTAGCAAGATGAAATAGGCTAAAGATATGCAAGCCCTCTTATCTCTGTTAATTTAGTGAATGCTTTTTGATCACGTCCACCCTCACTTCCAGAGGATGTTAAGTGACAGAGCTGTGCAGATCATTCTTTTCTTAACATACACCCACATACTTTCTTTCATAGGAGCTAAATAATACCAAATTTAAGAACTGTCAGGTAGGAAAACAAGAAAAGGCAAAGAACAGCTAACTAAAATAGGGGAAAGTGTGTCCTTGCTGCCCTCTGTGCAGACAACAAACTGCCCCTTGCCTGCAGACCTACAGCTGGCCACAAACAGCAGCGGGACCTGGTTGTCAGTCAGCTTCAGAGTGCCTTTGGTGCAAGCTGTGTGCCATGAGGATTTACCAACTCCAGGCAAAAAAAACAAACAAAAAAAAAGTGTAGGAGAAATGTGAATGAAGAAACTATGTAACAAGTATATGGTCACTAGGGGAAGAGGTCAGGTGTCACCATGTGCCACTGAAACCATGTCATTAATTATTAGATTTTCTGCAGGTATCACAGCAGAGTGAGGCTTCGTGGTAGGATTTGTAGCTTTTAAGATGTGAGTGAGAATATTCTTTCTGGCGGGCAGGTGTCCTCTAACTTCAGCATCTCTTTCCATCTCAGGATGTCAGTGCTGCCTGTTCTTTTGGGGAAGAGAAGACTCGTTTATTTAGGGTAGCATACTTTTAGCTGAACAGTAGAGCTTTTCTTTAACCACCCCTAGAATTAGCATTTCTAATCACTGTTTTTATCTGCTAAATTTCTCCCTAGATTTTAACAGCAGCAAACTTAACATGCTAACCAACAGCAGAGTGTGGGTATATCATGGACCAGAAGAATAATTAGTCAGGGAATGTATAAGTGAGAAATGATAATTAAAAAATAATTTTAGGGACTAAAAGTCATGTCAGTAGAGGAAGATGGCTGTTGACATTTCTGAGAGCCAGCCATTCAAACCGCAGAGGGTTTTCACTGGATTTTAAAGAAGTAAAGTATTAAATTTCGTCCTTGGCCTCCAGTTCTACTGAGCAGGTTTTGATTCTTCTCACTGATGAATGAAAGGCTGGCAAGAGCTATTATATTCCATAAATACAGAAGTCATCCTAAGCAGCTATACTCCCGAGGGTTTAACGTTGCAAAGGCTTAAAGAGTTGGATATATATGGACCTGAATGCACAGCTAGTGCTGCCAGCACAGCATTCATGCAGCTGAGCTTCCGGTGATATTAATATATTAATATAAAAATCACTAATACTTTCAATTGTAAAACAAAACAAGCAAATCATTTTTTCCCCGTTAATTTTATATTTGGGAGGTCGTTGAGCACTTTTATGGATTTTCTTGGGGGTGGGTAAAGTTGTGTAGGTTAGAGATTGGCACAGAACTTGAAATAAGCAAAATCTTTTTCAGATAAGTGACAGTTCTCTGGATGCTATTAAGCTGTGAACAGTAGGTCTTTTCAATCACCGTGATTCATTTTCATATTGTGGGGTTTTTTAATAATAATATCTTTAAAAGGCTTGCTGAACAGTAGGCTGCAGCAGCATAACTTTCTGTGCAGAAGGAAAGGTTTTATGCACAGTGTCCTAGATAATTTACCTTAAATTGATTTGCACAGCTCAATAAAACCATAAGAACACTGTAACAGTCAGATCACAGGTTCATTTAGCACCAGATCTCATCTCTGACCGTGGTACAGGAAAAAAGAGTTTAAGAAGGGGACATGCACATAGTAATGTTTCCCACATTGGTTGTCCTAGCCTCTACAGATTTATGGCTGAGGGTTTTTTGACTGGGAGTGGTATTTCTGTATTTAATAACTTTGGTCTGCTTTTTCTTCCAGGAGTTCTCTTTTCTTTCTTTTTTTTTTTTTTTTTTTTTTTGCCCGCCTCCAACCTGTGTGAGCTTTCCGTTATGGCAGTGAGTTCTGCAGTTTAAGTATGTGTTGTATGAGGAAGTGCCACTTGATTGATTTGGAGGTTTTTGTTTGTTTCGTTTTGTTTTGCTTTGTTGGTTTTTTCCCTCCAAGCCTGCTGCCCACAAGTCTTCCCTAGTTTCTCTATTAGAAATATTTCATCTTTCCTACATTGCCCCTCTCATTGCATATCATAGACCATCAAATATTTGTCTTTCCACTTAAAGAGTCTCCTTAATTTCTCTCACAGGGCTTGTTCGATGTCTTTGCTCATTCTTCTTGCCCTTCTAGTTTTACTGGACCCTGTTGGCAGTGAGAAACCCAAACTACAAGTAGTGTTCAAGATGTTGTTTTCCTTTTCATTATCTAGTCTTTTTTATTGTGGGGTGGGGGTTTTTGTTGGTGTTTTGCTGTTGGTCGAGTTTGGGGAGTTTTTGACACTGAGTTATCTTTGTGTAATCACAGTAGATTATTTTATAATTCCACAAGAGCTTGAGCACAATTGCAGGAAAGAGGAATGTGCATGAAGGCCTCTGTACCAACACATTAGCTGAGCCCAAAGGGTACTATTAATGATAATTATCCTTATCTCAGGTATTTTCAGATCTGTTGTACATGTTGACTAGTCTGTTCAAAAAATCCATTGCATTCAGTTTTTTTATTCTTTCATATGTAATGTCTTCTCATTTGCTATACTGCCATGCATGACTTATGAAGATGCATTTTTAAAATTATCTACCATGACTAATATTTTCTTCCGTACAGACGGAGAGCACACTTTATTTTTGTTCTTAAAATGGAAAATAAATTGCTCTTCAGCCTGATTTTGGAGAGGCAATGTTTACAGTACCACAAAGGACATTTGTGCTTTCAAATCTGCTCATAGTTCCTTAATCGTTCATTACAGTTTTCCTGATTTAGCAGAAAAGAACACCATTGTTTGGAACCCTTCTCATTAAGAGAAATAAAATGTTTAAAAATACAAAATGCCCCCCTTTTTTTTTAGCAGTTCCTAATGCTGTGTGTCACTGAGAGAAAATGGTCTGAACTTTTTGATCTCCCTTGGGGAAACATTGCAAGTAGCAGAATTTTGTTATTTTTATGTCAGTTTAGGTCTTACATGATTCAGCACTTGTGGTTTGTGGGAGAAGTGTTGTAGATTGTGATTAAAGAAACAAAAATAGTAAGGAGTGGCTACTAGAGAAGGCCTCTTTTTACTGCTAAAATACTTTTTTTTATTCACTTCTTTCATTTTTAAATCTGTATCTCTCTTCATCATATTTTGTCTATCAGTTGTGACTAGCACATTTCAAAGAAAATAGTTCAATTCTGTTTCACTTTTCAGGGGTTTTTAGCAGTACAAGGAATTAAGAACAAGTTGCTATAGGATCTTGGTAATACCAAATCTGTACATTAAAGTCTGTCAAGCATGGTTGTCTCCAGCAGGTCAACCAGTCATCCCCTTCTGGTAGCCTCTCAGGAATAAACAGAAAGTCTCTAGGGAAGGGAATGGAAGAGGATACAGGATGCAAAGAAACTGCTTGTAGTGCAGGAAAAATTCTTTGTTGTAGTAATGGGCCACAAACAATAAGTTAACTCATTCTGGGATGCATTAACAAGGCTGTTGTACAAAAAAGCATGAAGTAATTATGCCATTCTCTTTGGCAATGGTGAGTCCTCAGCTGGGGTATTGTGTCTAATTTTGGGAACTGAGCTTAAAAAGAATGGAGTCCAGAGGAGAGCGTGAAGAGTAAGAGGAGACAAAGTAAACTGGATATGTTTACTCTTGGAAAGAGATCACTCCAAGTTGAAGGAGAAAGGGAGCCAAATACAATTTTTAGTATTTAAAAAGCTGTAATTGCATATTCTTGTGCCCGTCTTTTCAGAGGGAGGAAATGAAGTTGAGGAGAGGAGAAAATTCCTCTCTTCCGTGGTGTATGGTGGTTCACATGTTTGGGATATTCTGCAACAGTGAATTTAACAATCAGCATCTCATCAATACACTGAGATATGACTGTCCAGTTTCAGGGACTTACGTCTGCATTTTCAGTGACATGAATCACCTCATGCTCAAGAAGTTAAAAACTGAAAATCCGGGAAGGTCATGTCAGTTGGTCATTTGCCACTTCCTGTTCACACAGCTTCTATGGGCATGTTGGTTAAAAGCCCCTGGGACTTCTTTTCCAAAACTAAATCTTCTGTAAGCATGTCTTGAATATATCTAGGACTTCCATTAGTTATCTAACTAATTTTGTCATGGCCATGTTGTATAAACACACAGTGATAATTTTTCTTAAATAGTGCATGTTCTTCCATGGTGCTATTTCAGATGGTGTAGCAGACTATAGCATAGCATGCACAAAACTCTCTTGTGTTTTAAAACAATCAACATTAAAACATGTTGATTGTTTTAAAACTAATTCCTGGCAAGATGCACTTGATTTGGTTCTTCTCCTGGAGAGTTACGCACATTTCCTAATTGGACAGGGCCTAACATTTTCTTCCCTAAAAGCAGAAGAAAATGGCTGAGGGAAGTAATGCAGTCAGGAGTATTATCTCTAAAGGCTCAAAGGAGCAAAGAGCATGCCTTCAGATATTTTCAATTCAAACCAGCAAGCAGGGGTTCTGTTTTCATGTGTTTTCATGTGCACTGGCACACATATGTTCATTTACGTATAAGACTTCTCCTACTTCTGTACAAGAAGTAAGTACAAGAAGTAAGTAAGACTTCTCCTACTTCTCCTACTTCTGTATTTCTATTCAAGAAATAGGGCAGCTGGCAGCTAACAGTAGGGTGGAAAATCCAGTTCAGAGGCTGTAGCTCCTGGAGTGTGTGGAAATGAAAATAGAATTTGGGGGATAAAACAAGTTTGTTTCAAGTCTGTGGCATCAGTGAGAAGGTTCTCCAGGTGGAGGCTGGCAGGTGAGTAGGTTTGAAATATTGGTGACAGCTCCCAACTATCACCGCAAGGAAGTAAACTCATGAGTCCTGTGGCAAGTGCCATCCTTGGTAGTCTGCAGGCTTTTTGGAGATGTGTGTTTTGCATTTGTCTTTGGAAGAGGGATTTGAGAGCAGGGTTAGTGCAAAGCTGTTGACTTTGCTAGTGAGAGGTTTAAAGACCTACAGGCGCAGATCACAGTGTATCAGGTTTCATTAGTTCTCCTGCTTGTGATAGCAAAATCTGTAGAAAAAAAGAGACAATTTCCATTTCATATTCCCACTAGGAGTAGTTCCTACTTTCCTAATGGAATGAATGTGAAGGAAAAAATGCTGACATATGTCTTGCAATGTTGTTGACTCAAAGCATTGTCACATTGAAAGGCATATCATTTTTTTGGTTCTGTAATTGTTAGGAGTGGTGTGCTTATTATGAGTACAGCCACATGTCATGCTAACATCCTGATCAATGCTTACATGATAGATGGCAACATACTTAAACTTCAGAAGTTGGAATCCTGGGAGAAATACAGAGATAAAAAATATGCAGGAAATCAAAGTTTTCTTTTCTTTTACTTTTTTCCTTTCCAAAATAAATCATCTTTGCAAATAACATAATTAGGTGCATTGGTTTGGGGTTTTTTTTTGTAAAAATATATTGTTTTGATGGTTCCAGACACCAAGAGGGAAATTTAAAATAAAAAATTTCAGCACTTTATGGAGAGTTGCTCTATGGAATGTGAGGATGTAGTAGGGAGAAAATTGTGACTAACATTCGTCTTGACTTGGGGGGAATTCCAGGCATTTGCTCCTAGCAAGTTTGCTCTGAGCACTCTTCGTTTGTTGTAGGTGATGTTGTGTCAGTGCATACTCTCTCTGGGCAGGTTTTTCCAGTGTGGAAAGGTTGGATTCTTGTTGGGACTTGATGTTTCAAAACTGGAGGATATATCACTGGCCAATTGACTTTGGAGTTCATTTACTTTTTTGAGATGCTTAGGCTCGTGTGATACCCTTTTCATGTCTCTACATCAATTATTTTTCTCCTCAGGTTTTATATTTTAAGCGAGTCATCAGCCTTTGAATCATGTTGCTGCTCTGGGCAGCTAAGGAGTGCCTACTGTTTAGTTTCATGTGCATTTGTTCCAACAATGCTGCCAGGCTAAGCCATTGTCCTCCTTCCTCCAACCCTCCCCCATCACCATCCACTCCACTTTCCCACTTTTATGCCTGCACTGTGCCCTCAGCTGTGTCCTGGTAAAGCTGTTTGTTTGGCCTGACCAAATGAGGTGGAGGGAGAGGTTATTTTTAGTGCAGATCGTTTCCGTGGTTTTTACTGAGGGCGGGCGACACAAAATGGAGAAGAAAGCGGAGATGGGAACAAGCAGTAGGATGTAATGGAAGGTGATGGCTATCTAAACAAGCAGGCTTACTTCCTCCACCTCTGTATCTATGGGCAGAGATTAGAGTCAGACCAAAAGCCACTGAGAATCTGTGTCAGAAGAAACCCAGCTCTGTGTGTTGATTTTGCTTCTTCTGATGTGAAGACTGACATTCCTTGCAGAGGTTAAATGGTATAAGAACAGGTCTGTCTTGCTCACCCTTGCCCTTTCGGGTAAGTAAACACAGCTACATTCACAGCAGTTATTTCTAAACTTAACTTCTTGTGGACTGGAGCTTTAAGGCTTAGTCTGATGCCTTTCAAAAGGAATCGACTCACATGAACTTGAGTGTACAAAGGGCTTACATGGCTGTTTGAGCCTTATGTCACGAGAACTCTTTTCTCTTGGTTTTGTTGTGTAACTGCAAGGCACTTCCAACTCTACTACTCTATTATTTTTATTGAAAATATGCTAAATGGGTATGCAGAAATCCCATGAAGAGTCATTTGACCACAAAAGACATGGCAGGGGAGGGTGCATATATATATATATATATGTATATATATACACACACATTTAAATTCTGTTTACATTTTCCCATGGTATTGGATCAGCCAGTGTAAGTGTTCCTGTGGTTGTAAAGAATGGAGCATTGTTCCAGTGCACACCATGTCAGTGATAGTATGTAGAATCAAAGCTATTTATGAAGTTCACGTGGAGGAGATGGGATGTGTTCAGAGTCCACAAAACAGAAATCAGCTGTGGGCTCCTGGGTGTGTAAAAAGCGTGTTTGGCTCGAGTTCTTGAGAAGTCTTGGAAGACTGTTGTTATGTATCCTTGTCCTGACCTTGCCCATTTCTTCCTGGGCATCCACTGTTGGAAAAAGGATAGTAGGCTGGAAAGAGCTCTAGTGTGACCCTGCAAAGCCTCTTGATATAATATTTAGAAGTAATTTCCAGAAGACATTACTTTCCAATATATCCCATATCAGCACTATGCTGATTCATTTTTAAATAGGTTAACTAAAAGAACGAATCATTGCTGTTGATCAGGTGAAAATTTTGGCTTATATGCCAGTGAGATTCCCCTGTTAACCCTTATTTAATTTTTCCAGTTGCACCATAGCAAGTGTGAGACCACATTGCCTTTCTTGCCAGAATCCATGATGGTTTTCTTTCTGGTTTTCTTTCTGTAAGCTGGGAGGGATTTCTACTACAAGAAAATCATCAACTCGTTTCTACCAGCTTGTCCTTGTAAAAGGTGTTATCTGATAAGTGAGGGAGCCTGTGGCTCTCCAGAAGGGAAAGGGCTCTCCACAGGAGCAGTGAAGCTCCTGAAGTTTCACAATGTATACACTTAAAAAGCCTGAGGGTCAATTCAGATTTTAGCTAAGCTAAGTTGTGTTGTTTAGGAGATAAATGGAGAGCAAACATGATACGATCTAATGTTTTGTCTTCATAAAGTCCAGTGAAGTTTTTCAGTTGAACTTTTCAACTCCTGCTAAAAATGTTAAATACAACTCTAGTATCTGTGCCTGTATTAACTCAAGCATTAAATTATTTCATCTCTTTTCTCATGGAGGAAAAAAGAGGAAAAATTAAACAAAACCTCCTTTGCATTTCAACCTTTATGTAAACAGAAAAAATGGAAGGAGACTTTATCAATCTTTGCAAGAATACAGATGCCTTCTTAGCTGAACACTTAATATATTAATTATTATAAGCTGGATACTTAATAACAAGTACTATGTCAAGGCAAGCTGAAGGCTTCTTTGCATCTAGCAGTATTTGTAATTTGTTTTAAATTGTATTTACGGCCATCCTTTACCTTAGTTTCCATGTTTAGTTCTCCAAAATCTGAATCCTCTCTTATCACAAGGAAAACGTACCAGTGATGTTTCCTGAGCGTGTAAGAGACACTTGGAAAGGAAGTTCACTTTTTTAATTATATGAAATAAAATACTGGCATGGGTATGTTTGTCACCAGGTTTGTTAAAAAAAATCAAGCTGTTTTAGACTAGAATAAAATTTCTCTCCATCTGTGTCTAAACATAAATTATCTAAAATATAAATATACTACATGTTCAAAACTAGTAAAAAGTTACATCAATAGAAGCCAATATTGTTACTTTATTCTTCAAAATAAGTGCAAAACAAGAATAATGACATTTTACTCAAAGTTTTGATTTAAGCAGGTTTGTTATGCTGTTATTTTTTTTAAGATCAGAGTAAGTTTCCAAGAAAGTTTACAAAGTGGGAGATAGAAAATGTGGTTGAAAGCCAGACAACTTAGAATTAACCTCTGCAGCCAACTAGAACTGAAAATTAGCAGTGAGGAAAAGAAATAACTAGCTTGTTTTCTCATTTACATGAATGGATGTCAAAAATACACCAAAAACAAACAGAATAAGACTTGGAACTGAATCATTAATACCATTTTTAAGAATACCTGAAACTTGAGACTCCTCACTTTACAAGCAGAGAATGTTCATGGAATGTAATACAATGGTTTGCATCAGCTGCAAAAAAAAGCAATAATATTTGGGGTTTAATGAATTTATTCTCATTTTCCAAGAGCTTTATACCTTGTATGCATTAGTAAAGTGTTTACTGTAAAAACAGTATTTACCATTACGGCAAATGTATACACCTGAGTATTGCACCAGCTTTTGAGATGCTGTTTATTACACTGCGTGTTTTATTTGTAGTGTTATAATACTGTCTTTCTGACAGTAGTCTGGAAGACGTGCCAAAAACTTTCAGCTGTAAATGTTATTTACCAACTGGAATTCTGTAGGTTTCTTCCCTTTTCTATGGATACACATAAGAAACACTGCATACTTGAGTAATTTATCAGAGTATTTCTTTCTTTATTAGTGCTTTTCACAGCATCAGAAAGACTTTCCTGCTCTGCTTCCCCAACTGTCCATGAGCATGCTAGATACTCTCTTCTCCTGTCTAGGGACATCTGCTCTGGGATGGTTGAGGTGAAGGAAAGAGAATGCTGAAGAAGGCACCCTAATGCATCCCCGGATTTTCTCTTCTTTCCTTGCTATCCTTGACTTGTCCTTTCCTTCCCTGGTGGGACCTGGGCAGTAAATTCCCCCAGAGATGTCTCCTCAGCAGAAGGCCTCTGAGGAATGGCTTTGGCTGTTTCTGCTTCATGCCACCTGGGCAGACATCACAAGAGGCCGAGTTATATTTTTACCTGACACGAGCTCTCTGACGTGAGAAATGAACTTCTGCCCTACATGTATGTGATACTGCCCTGTTGAATTGTTTTCTGTCTAAAGTACATGTTTCTCAGTGGGAAACCCTTCCAGCTAATCAAAAAGCACTGGGTAAATACACTTGGGTAAAAGGAAGCATGTTGGTAATGTAAACCATGTATCAGTAACATCTGTATTTTAAACCTAATTGAACAAAGTAAGAACAAATAACTACTGATATTTACAAAAACCTTTTATACAGATTACATAAAAGCAAACATCTTACAGAATATAGTCACTAAAACAATAGGAAATTTCGATTAATTCTTTAAACCATTTAAATGTAGCTTTAAAATCATATGCACAATCTGAGCTGCTAAGCTTTTACTATCTTCCTTTAAGGTTGAGATTAATTAAAGGTCAGTGTCACACACATTTCCACAATGCATAGTAAAACCCTGGAATGAAATAAGCCTCACTTGAACATTTGATTAGACAAGATAATGTATTTCCCCCTGGAGTAGTTTGTTATTCAAAACAAGCTCTTTAGGGAAGGAAGTTCACATCAGTTGGTAACTGTTCCTGTGGATACCAAAGAACTTCATACAGTACATGCTACAGTAAATTGCACTGCAGGTCATTTAGGAGCTGGAAGCATGTCCTGTGTCTAAAAGTATCAAAATGTATTAAAAAAAAAATAAAAGCTAGATAGCAAACAAACAGCAGGCTGTGATACTAGAAAAAAAAATAACACCCACATTTACAGAGACATTCATGCTTATATCTGGTCAAGAAATTGCGCCTTTCTAGCAGATGAATTTTAGAAATGCTGTTTTACACCTTGTCAAAATGAAAACAGTTTAAAAATTGACTGTGAACTGATATCCTTAGATGTAATATGGAACTGAATAACTTCCAGCTTTAATTTTCCTGTAAACATAATTGTAGAGTTCAAAATTATTAGCTATTCTGATGTGTAGATGACATCTTTTGTTTCTGTCATTGACCTATTTGGACCCTTTTTGTCTTCACTCACTACGTGTCTTGAAAGTTCTAGTGACCAGTAGCAAGCCGTGTTCATTAGGACTCAAGTAATTTTAATTTCTGACCATTTCTGATTATCCATATTAATTGACTTTAGACAATAAGCACAAAATTAATGTTTTGTTTGGGACTTCTAAAGACACTCTAATACAAAGACTTATTTTCATGGGATGGGAACATTCCTTCCAGTTAATAAATGTTTGCTGCTGGAAAAGCAGTTTTCAAACATTTTGCAGTATAGTTTTGCAGTACCCACTACTATATGGTAGGTACTTGAGTTTAGAAATACAATTTAAGTCTAATTTTGACTTTATCTTGGACTGCCATATTGTTTGTGTCTTTGATTACAGAAGTTTCTGTTACATAGCCAGCCCAAAGGGTTATTGTGCTCTGAGGTTACTGAAGCTGCTAAGAAAGCTGTAGTTTGTATCTCAAACTTGTTCTCTGGAATTATGATGATGATGATGATGGTCATCATAAAAATTTCTTAAATGTGGGGAAAAGGTTCTGCAAAATGTATGTCATATGTATTATACAATATATAATGTTAAAGAGTGACTCAATGTAGCTGTATGTGGATATTATACAAGTAAGCTAACATAGTTTTATATAGGCACCCTTGGTACATAGTACTAGCATTTGAACTACAGTTTGAGTTAGGAAATAGCCCCTAATGTGAAAAATAGGCATATTCTGGCAGCCAGCTCGGATCTCCATGCAATTCCAGCAAGTAACTTAAATCTCATTTCCTCCATTCCTTCTCCTGCCTGTCTTCCTAGCTAAAGCAGAATGGGGTATGTGCTTGGTGTAATCTGCTTTTGGTGTTCACCAGGAGCTTTAAGTGGGTTTTTTCCAGTCCTGTAGAGTGTAATTTGTTCTCTAAGTAATGGAGCTAATGAATTTGGTTGTCTGTGGATGTTGCAGATGCCCAGCCTACCTCTCTAGTGACAATAAATAGCCCGTTTCTCCTTCAGGTCTATTGCTTGATTCTCCTCAGAGCAGTCCTAGTCCCCTTCCAGGTGGGCAAGAGGCAGTGCATGTCAGGGCATTTTTGGTGAATAAGTGCTGGCTGGCTGGTCAGACCATGTGTGTCCATCAGCAGCTAATTCAGCACCAACAGGTAACTTGTTAGGATCATGCTGAAAACTTCCCTTCAGTGAGAAACCAACCCCTTTCTCCAGCCAAGGGCAGTCTTCTTAGACTTGGAGGTCTTCTTTGAGTCCTCTGCCTTTTTGTAGCATTTCTTTGGAACTGGCCAATGGATTGCAGAGTTAGGTGAAAGCCATGATTGCTTGTCAGACAGGTGATCTGACAGTGTAAGTCACCATTCCTTAGGAAACAAAGCTGAGGAGACAACATACCTTGGCAGTAGGGCTGAAACAGATTGGTAAATTAGGCTACAACTGAAATTTAAATGTGACATGTACATTTTATGCTTACAGTCACATTTTATGCTTACAGCTGCTGATAACCTTTCTCCTTCAAGACAGTATATTTTTTAAGAGCTGTGGAGTGCTGCACAATATTTTTCATTCTCAAAAAGAATGGAAGGGTTTCTGCTCATAAGTTAAAATAAATGAACTCTTATAAACAAATGGGTCGAGTGATGGACCCAGCAGAATGTTGAGTGCAGCGAGCCCCAGTGTTTTGCTGCATGAGTCTGTCTTTGCTAGATGTACAGAGTCTTCTGAATAATGTTCTCTATAAAAGTGGATCTTGTGTCATCTTTGTTAATGTATCTTCTTGCTCTTTCAACAAGTTGTAAAATGTTTGTATCAACTGCTGAAGCTTTCATTTCAGTCCTTGTGGGTTTTTTGCATGGACTTTTCTGCCAGCCTGCTTCAGTCAAGCAAAACACATCTTGATTTCTGTCCTTCTAGTCGTGCACAAAGAGCAAAACTGATTTTCACAAGTATATGCACATTTAAATTGTACATGGCTAATTTGACATGGAATAGTTTTTAACTATTATAACTATATTAACTTAACTATATTAACTTAATTTATATTAACTCTAAATATAGTTTTGAAGTATATTTTAGATGAGGAAGTTAATTTCTCTGAGCATGCTGTGGAAGAAGATGTTCTATGTCCTGTACTTCATCAAAAGATCCTGTCTTACAGTGTCAGTATCATCAATATAAAGAGTATGATTTGCTGGAGAACAGCGTAGGATTTGCGGTTGATATCTATCATCACCAGTGCCAGTCAGATTTGTAGTGATTGTCTCATTTTTAAGGTCTCATCACTTCTAAGCCACCTTTAAAATACAATCATTACAGAAAATAACAACTTTTAAAATAGAAAAATGACAGATTTTTAACTAATTTTACAAATTCATGGATTCGTACATTTTAATGGGTGTCCCCTTTAATGTCATGTCATTAAGTCACCAATAAGATAGTTCTTGATGTATACATCCACATTCAAATAGTTCAGTTCAAGTGTATGCTGCTAGCTATTGACATTACGTGTAGCTTTTTCTCGTGATTCATCAGATGAATGTAACGGGGAAAGAGGATAGCTGTTGTGAAAATTGTTACTACAAAATACAGAAGACGTGATCTAATGGTGTGTTAATACAAAAATAACCTTCAGTAGCTGTTCTAAATTAGGCAGAGCTTAATGGCTAAACAGATATGCTTCAAGTTTTCATTTGGAAAATCATAACTGCTGAGGTGCAGTTCAGCCATGTCTTTTAGTTGGAAGGCTGTGACAACACCTTCCAGTGACAAAACTGCTAGTGGCATCGGGAGCCAGTGCTTGCATACCCAAGCCCTGTTTTCATCCAAGAAAAGATACACTGTCATGGGTCTGTTTCATGTAGTGTGAATTCATCCTTGCCTTGGGCTGGCCAAAGTGGTTATGGGTGGTACAGAATACAGAGTTGCGTAGCCATCATTTTCCTGCTGTGCTGTTCAAAGTAGGGGAAAGTTGCTGTTGCTGAAGGGAAATTTACAGAGCATTCCTGATGACAGAATGCTTTAAAACGTCTGTCCTGCGTGGTACTGATTATTTGATATTTTAAGTACATTTAACAGTGTTTAAAAACTTGTTTTGATGCCTGAAATACTACATTAAAAACTACTTTTTTTAATTTTGTAATTTAAGATTGGTGTTTTGTAAGTGAAAGTAAATAGCCATTTTACAAATACAAGTGTAATATGATATCGCTGTTTCAGTGAATTACAACAGAGCTCTGCTTTTCCTTACTGCAGATAAGACATGAGCAGTGTAGTGCTTTTCAGATTACTGAGCAGTTAATGAATTTTGAGATGAGATTATTCAGTTCATAGCTAAGTAGTTTGAAGGTATGCTTTCTTCAAACATGATAGCTCTTCATTAAAAGTTGCAGGTATCATTTCAATTTTCATATCATAGTCTTAAGTTTCTTATTCTGAAAACATTCAGCATAGCTAGAAAAGTGAAAATATTGATTGAAAATGTGAGACAATCTGGTGATAACAGTTGAGAGTGTTTATTCAATACTGTAACTAACTTAACCAAAATCCCATTGATATTTGGGATGATTTACTTTTTCAAAGTGGACAGTGGAGTTTCAACTGAACTAAGAGATGGAAAAACAAAAATATGGGGTTTATAGTACTGTATCGGCAGTAAGTGAATAATGATTTGTAGCATTTTTTTACAGTTCAGAATTATTTCACAAAACATGGAGATGGATTTACACATGCACAAGAATCTATTGCACTGATCTTAGTTTAGCAGAGTTGGAAATAAATACACTGAAAGATTGTCATCTTCCTTTATATGATTTTACTGTAATGTATACAAAATATATTAGTATAAACAGACTTTAATGTGTGAATTTAGAAATCCTTTAGAAAAAGAATACAAGCAAGCAGGCAGTTAATTTTTTTGTGTGTGTCCCTAGTAACCTCTTAATGACATTCCATGTCATACAGTACTTTTCTCAGTCCAGTGAGTAAATAATAAAGTGATTTCCCCCTTCCTATTCCCCTGTCAGCAGGGTTGGTTGAATTGTAAAGCTGCCTAAATAGTTTGTAGGTATATCCTGCCATACTTTATTAATCTCTGCATAAGATTGCAGGGATACAAACACTGTAAAATACGTAGGCAGGTTCAGGCAGTCCTGTGATTGCAGTACAAGAAAAGAAATTCAACTTTATGGTTTGTATTATTCTCCCATTGAAATGCTTTCCAAGCAGTATTCCTTATTTTTATTTTGGAAGTCTACTGCTGACTTTCCAGGACTTGGTTTAGTTGCTGCAGCCTCTGGCTATTTTTATTCTACTTCCTAAGAAATGTAGAATACAACACAAGCCTTTTTCCAATCCACACCTTGTCTGGAAAATCTTACATGCTATATAAAAGTTAATCTACTTACCTGAAGACCCAACTTCTTCCTGAAGTATCTTGGATCTCTTCCAGCATCAGCAAAGAAAGGTCATTTGGAGCTATCATACACAAAACCATTGTTAAAAAATAGCTCAGTGTTTAAATTTAAACTTCATTGTTATGTGTTTAGTTATTGACCTGTGTATCTGTGAAAAGAAGTGCATTTCTTCCTTCCTCTCTCTTCTCCTCTCCCTCCTTCCAAGGGAGGTTGGGTCCTCCTGCTACCTTTCTGCCTTTGTCTCCCCATTAAAAATAGAGCTTCTCCACATCATTATCATTTTCCTGAGCAGCTCAGCCCCAGTGCACTTGGTCACAAGATTCACTTTCCACTCTTGCCAGCATCCCTACAGACTTCTGTGTCCTAGATAGCACTTCCCCAGTGAGACACCAGATGACTTAAGGAGATTAGACAAGGGTGACCAGTTCTGTGGGAAGAAAGTGGGAGGTGTCTGGGTTCTGTTTGCGTGGGAATCCTCCTGGTAGGCAGAAACTCTCTACTTCCACTGTGTTATCACCTATAGAAGAGTCCAACAAAACACTTTCAATAGGGATAGCACATTTTTGCTTGCAGCAGAAATTTTCTTTTGACTCGAATCAGAGTCTGGATTAGTGCTAGGTTTTGGTCATCTGGAGGTTTTTTCCAAGAGCTACTGTTCTTTGGTGGGTTGTTGGGGGAATGTTTGTTTGGTGTGGGGTTTTTTGTGGTTTTTTTTGTTTGTTTGTTATTCCCCCATCGGGTTGATTTTGCATTGCCCCTATGGTAAATTGTCAGCAGACTTTGGAGAAAAGAAAGCAAATCTAGCAATATATCCACCTACTGCTATCAGTCTGAAAACCTGTGGGCCTCTAAACAGAGTAGATTGATAGTGAAGGGAATCAGCATGTCTTGTGAGCATTGATCTGGTTACTCAATTGCTTTGTTCCTTACAGATGGTTAGTTAAAGGTTCAGCAAAATGTAGGAGATTCAGAACTCAGGAGTATTTTAGATTATCCTTTCTTCAACTCAGTAATGGTGGTGAGCATTAGTCTGGGTGGGGGGAAGGTCCAGTGAGATGTACAGATCTTTCTTTCACGTGATTCACGCACCTTTCTTCTTCTGAAGAAGAAAAAGGATCACTTTATTTTAGAAGCATCCCAATGAAGAAAACTGTCCAGTTTGTTTTGAAAATCTTTTGGTTTAACTCCACATTATGTACTACCTCCGTTGAGGTGGTGTAATCTTTTTGTTAACACAGGAGGCAAACTCAGATTCCAAAAATATTCTAACAATTAACTCTGAAGTGATTATTGATAATGTAAATAAATAATCATACTACTGAAATAGTAATAAGTGTGAATTCTTACTGAAGTATCAAAATTTCCTAGAGAAGAGAGTAGATTATTTTTTTCTGGTTTGTATATGGGCAAACTGAGCCACCAGAGGTCACAGAAAATAGTTGGCAGAGCCAGAAATAGAGCTCAGGCTTTTCTACTTTCAGCTCAGTGTTCTTGTCACTGGATACCACCAGATGGTCTCCAGATTATTCAGTAAATAAGCCTCTGCATCCTCCATAAATATTCCGCCAAAGCCAACTGGCTGTGTCTCTCGCTTGCTAGTTCCCAGTCTGTGAGAGTGGCTGACTTGGCAGGTAATGCTGGCCCCATTGAGCAATCCTCTACTCTGCAGGTTCTCTGGTTTTACCAGGCAGGACAATCTCTTCTCTGCCCCTGCTTTTAGAAATTCTTCTCTTCATGTCAAGGAACTTTTTTATATTTTAGTGTAAGACTTTCCTGAGTCTTAGGCTAGTCTAAGACTATGCTTGAGGCAAACAATCTGATTTAAAGAAAGAAACCAAACTGATAACTGCCTGCAGATGTCAGAAAAGCATCTAAAGAAGTATTTTATCTGCTTTTAAAATCTAGGTGACTTAATTGTTTCTGCGTGCCTTGAAATTCAGAGGGTAGAAATATATATGCATGCACTTGTGGCTCTGTGTGTTTGTGTGTGTGTAGCATAAATACCAGATGGGAGAGGAGGTTCATGACTACAAAACAAACTGTTTTCTAGTCTCTCTTAAATCACTTCTTCACTTCCTAGTTTGTAGGCCTTTTTTTTTCTCTCTGTTCTGCTGAGGGTTTTCCTGGCTCTTCAGTTCTTCACAATTTTTCCTGTACAGTAATATGTGCCTCATAGAAGCATCCAAGCTAACCTTACATGCCGCTGTTCTGATGGCCAGTTTAGCAGCAGAAGTCTAAGTGCTGGCCAGCAGCAGCTTTCCTCAATTCACACTGCTGCCATTGTTGTGCTGCCAGTGTTTTGAAAAAAAAAAAAAAAAGAAAAAGAATTTTTTTTTTCAAAGTAGACAGCTGCAGGAGCAAATTCACTGCAGGAGCTGCAAGGTGCATGAGCCAGCTGACTGGAATGGACCTTTGACTGGTATTCCCCAAAATTGGGTAAAGCAGTTGACTGGCTGGAGGCAGGGCTACCATTCACAAGGACCTTGGTACACTCTGCAGAGCTGGTATCCCAGAAACCTCCAAGAGTTCAGCAACGAGAAGTGCTGTGTCAGGCACCCGGGACAAGAAAAAAAAAAAAAAAAAAAAAAAAAAAAAAAAAAAAAAACACCACAAACAACTAAACAACTGGAGTATCAGTGTGGACACGAGACCAGCTGTCCAAGTAGCATCTCCACTGAAAGTTACCTTGGAGGTCTGAGGAAGACAGTAAGCATTGAGTCAGCAGTGTCTTGTGCATACTGAGTAGCACTAGGAAAAGTGCCAGATGATCAGGGGAAGGGATTATTCCTCCCTACACAACACTCATGAGATCTTGTCTAGGGCTTGTGCCCAATTCTGCACCTACCCCAAAATGTCAGAAAGCTGCAGTGAGGCCAGTGGAAGAACCACTAACAAAGTTAATAAGGAAAATGGTTGAGCCTGGAAAGAAGGCTAAGGCATGATCAGCCCCCATTTAGAAGAGATAGGGAGTTACAGAAACAGAGCCAGGCCCCTCTTGGAGGTGCACAGGGGTAAAACAAGAGGTGAAAGACTCACATGCAACAAGGGAAGGTCATATTAGGAAAAAAATCTACTTTGGCCAGACATGAACAAGTGGCCCAGAAAGGCTGTGACATCCCCATCCTTGAAGACTTGTCAAGACTCAGCTGTAAATGTGCTATGAGTCCTGCTTTGAGCCAGAGATTGGACTGGAGGATCCAGAAACCACTTCCAATATAAATGTCTCTGTGCTTCTATGCCTGTACCTGGTTCATTCCAGCCATGTGTGTCCTTGTGGGGTGACAGGCTTTGGAGCACCTGTAACAAGTGACATTGATCTACATCTTTCTTGCTAAGAAAATACAGCTATATATAATGTACAGCACACAATCAAGAAGTCTAAAGCAGTAAGCAGCCTGCATATATGTTTGTTTTCACCTAAACTTAGAGCTTGAACAACTTGAAGATGGAGCTTGTACTCTTGGTTTATAAATTTTCCTGATAGTGGTGAAATAGAAAGAGCAGCTGTGAAACAACATTCGAGTTACATGGATGGAATCACCAACAAAAATCATCTAGATTAGCATTGGATGAAGGGTGGTTATTCAGCTGTGTGGATCCCAGTTGTCTGAGAGCCGAGTACACCTGTGAAGAAGTGGCCAGGGTGGTGATGGTATAAGGTGGCAACAGAAAGAGAAAGCATTAATTGGTGTCAGATTTACTCCCCTATTTCGGGTAGCCTGGTTGAAACTATTTCCCACTGCAGGCACATTTCTTGTATCCTCCCTCCTGTTGTGTAGGTGTTGGCCACCATCCTTAACAGCCTGAAGGCAGCTCACCTAGCAGTAAGATTCACAGTTTTACAGGGCCAGAACAATACAGGAATCACATACCACAGAAATTACAGGTCCCACTTCAAGGGACAGTGTGTTTAAAAATGTAGCATGTAAAGGTGAGAGTTGAGTATTAAACTGGCTGCTTTAACAATTTCCACATTAGCAAGGTCTCTCCAGTGACCTGTTGCTTCTCATGCAGCTTTTCCAGGAATTCTTCTTGCCTGTGGACTGGTGGTGTCCTCAACCACTGTTTTTGTATCTCTAGAGTAAAGGAGCCCAGCTACTCTGCTATGAGTTCGTCCATCTCCATAGGCTTTAACTGAAAATTGGAAGAAAGGGCAATTTATCTGCCTTTGTCTGTCAGCTTCAGAGTTCATTTGGTTTAAAAATAAGTCGCAAGATGGAGGTCAGCTGCCTTTTCATGCAAATCAGTGTCAGGGTTTCAACTTAACAATTTTGGTACTGTGCAAATTGTTGCTCATTTGTTGCAGTCTGTTCTCAAGTTTCCCTGCCTGACCTCTAGATGCCCCAAAAAGTATATGCAAATTAAAGGGAGGAGGAGGAGAAGGGAGAGGGATGTTTATCGAAAACCCTACTAGGATTTTCACAATTTACCGCTGTTCGTTATGCAATTTTAATATTTCGGTTTTAAAAATCCTCAGTAATTGAGTCCACTTAAAATGTGAGGACAGTAAGGAACCAAATCAGTTGTTTCTTGCAGTCTGTTTCTTTGTAGGTACAGACATGTGTGCTCTATGATTATTTTATGTATGAAACCCATAGAAGCAACAGGTAGAGCTTTCCTATCACTATCATCAAAACTGGCTTTGGAATGTGCCAAGTGTTTTAACATTGGAAAATGTAGGCTCAAGAGAACAGGGATAATGTGTTTGTGGAATGCTGTCGTGTTTGCTAGCCCTAAAACTAGACATTTTGATGCATGATACACACACCCACCTGACAAATTATATTGTCCCCCTGATCTTTTGGGTTTTTGTAATGGCAGAATTGAAGTGCAGTTTACAAGTTACTTGGAACTTCTGGAGAAGAGGATTATCCTACATGAAGGGAGAAAAATACAACCCTCATCTACTTAGAAGAATGTAACAGAGAAAAGTGTTTACACAGGCTTATGTCACGCTCAGCTGTACACTGAAACAGCTGCTTGCTCTAATTTAAGACCAAGAGCATTGGCAGTGTCCACTAAGAACACTGGACCTATTGTGTTAATAGTGCAGATAACCAGTAGTTGGCATCTAGGCTACTATTTCCTTTCTTTTTTGTTTTTCTTTTCTTTTTCTGGTCCTCTCCATGATCCTAGTTACAGAGCCTTTCAAAAGCAGTTTTCATTCTCATGTTTTTACACAAATATACGCATGCATGCCCTATTTGCCTTGCTTTTCACTGTTACCAAACATTTTTAATCTGAGGCCATAAAGGAGGATGGGATCATAACCTCACTGTTTTCTTCCTAGAACATCTCGTGGATTAAAAAAAAAAAAAACCTTAAGTATTTTAAAGTATAACCCTTACCATCAAGTACTCTTTGTTTTAAGCATAGAATTTTGGTTTTAGTGGTTCACCAGTTAGTGTGAGGTTTTATTTCTAGAGAAATGTTGGGAGTATAGTTTCAGGTATTTTCTTCAGCTACTGAAATCGTATGCCTGATTTTATAGGGTCAAGAGCTACTCACCTTTTTAAAATGTCAGGTACTGTTTGGCAGCTAAGGCCTCTGCAAAATAGGCTGGCTTGAAGGAGAACACTTCATTGAAAATGCTGAGATCACAAAACTTTTGAGCAGAGGGCACAAAGCTCAAAGTGTTGTTTGTGAAAGAGGTTTTGACAGCAAAGTCTCCTGAATCTCCTTCTTTACTTATGTCTGCCACATCCATAAAGTTTTTGCTTCTTTTCCTTGAATATAGTAGAGATATTACAGTTTTTTGAATAGTTTCGTCTTTGTTATTGATGTCCAAAGATCTCAAAGAACTCCCATCTGAAAGGATCCTTGCACACTGCACGTGAAAAAAAATCTAGGGGATTCCAGTGACCAGGCTTCAATAAATGAGGATTCTGCATCCAAAACTATCAACTCGTCATGAGAAACTAAGCTCTTATCAAGAGCACATATGTCTCATTTAAAATGATGATATTTTGAAAAACCTTCTTAGAAGTACTTTCCTTTCTCTGTGGGAAGGCAGCAATGGTATGCTACCCAATGTCATTCTAACTTAAAAGACCAGACAGCCTTAAAAAAAGAGATCCCAATTCCCTCATCCCCTTGAGGGACCTCCCCTGCTTTGTAGGTTAAATGGAAAGAAAATCAGATGAAGTCATGGTTCAGTCTCCAAGGTTTGCCAGCCAAGGTGATCCTGGCTTCTCATTCCACCACCAACATCATATTTTTATTTCTGGAGAAATGCAAAAAACAAGGGAAAACAATCTTTTTCACTCCTGCACATGTAGAAAAACACAGATAAATGACACCAAATACAGTATATTAGTTTTCTGTTCCCTCAGATGGTGTGGCCCTAGTTGATGTGCGTGACTGTTTGGCGAGGGAGGTGAACTGGTGGAATTTAAACCATTGTGTAGAGAAGATATTTTACTAACAGTATTGGTCAGAAGCAGATCAAATCTTTTAAGTTGTTGTATTATACTTCATGTTGTCTTCAAGGAAAAAAAAAGGCAATGTAAAACTCTCAATGAACAAAGCAAAAGAAATTTAACTGGTGCCTTGATTTTTGCCTAGTGGACTTTTTACGCAAGATGCCCTCAAAGTGTTTCAAGGTTTTCTGATTCCCATAAGGTTTTTGTAGTATAAGTGGTGGGTTTGAGGGCTTTTTCTGTTAGGTATATCACTTTTTGCAAAGTTATTTTACTTTGCAGAACCTAAGATAGGTGCGAGAAGTTCCTGTTGATGGAGATGATCTGAACAGCAAATGTATAGAAAATCTTTAGGAAAAAATGAAAACCTATAAGGTATCATCAAAATATGTAACCAATAACAATTGTAAATAACAGAAAGAAGTTCAGGAGCAGTTTGCCAAACAGGGCTGCAGCAGTGATCAAGAGGGCCTTTCTGGAGCAACAGCCAGAGTGAACGCTGATGGACGGCTTTAATGTGATGTTTGCCTGAAGTTAAATAGTTGGAAAACAAACTCTGTGAGTTTATCTCAATGTGTTCAGGATGTCTCCTGCTATGCGGGGTAATCCGAACTGGGTGGCGAGGAAATGCAAAAAAAAATATATTTTTTTTTTAATCTAGGAGAGGACGTTCCTGTTCTAAAATCAAAAGTGTTGGGCAGTTGGACCTTCTGGAGACTCTATCCAGTGACAGGTTAGGTGCCCATGAAGATGGAAAATCCAGATGCTTTTTGAAAGGATAGGAAAACTGTTAGTGAAGTCTAAAATAAAGTTCTCAAAACAAATTTCCCACTACTCTCAGGTCATATATGTACCTCATGATATTTTGTTGCTTCAACAAAACTTAAAAGAAGTAGAGATCACCTACAACTGAATATAAAGGAAAAAAATTGAATAATCTGAGACAATTATTATTTTAGTGATTGTGAAAAAGAAATTTAATTTCTTGCCTGGATCATAAAGAAAGATCAGAGATAACACTGACTTGGAATATTTTGGGGGTTTTTAGTTCTTCATGGTTATGTTTCATTTCATGTTTGTAGGACCTTAGTGTTTAATGTCCCGAAGCAGTAATCAGACTATCAGTATGAACTGTTGGGAAAAGAAACTCCACCTCTAATACAAATATCTTTTAAAAAATCACATCCTTCCAATATAGCAAATAAGTGCAAGGTAAAATGTGTTGGTGACTATTTAAAAAAAAAATATCGACTGTAGTAGTTTATTACATTTATCCTTATGAAAAATTTCTATTTACTATGAGAGATGAACAGAGATGTATTTTTAACTCTTTTAGACATTATAAAAAATGAAGATGTATAACGATTTAAAGATGCATGAGGTAAAAAACAGTGTAGCTGCAGGGCAGTACATTTGTACATACTAGCACAGTAAAAACATGTTTGTCCTGTGACGTTTCCCCTGTTTCTGTGAGATGAATACTAACTATTACCAAAAAAAAAAAAAAAAATTCAGCTTTAAATCTCAAAACTCCAGAATACAGTAGGTGAGGCAGGATTCAGTAGATTGGAATGGATCACACAGTATCCATGGGAAGTACAGAGCAGATTCCTGCAGAGACCTAAACCTGCAAAATGCTCAGGGATCCTCCAAACAAAAGAGACCAACTGGTTCTTTAAGGGAAAGGCCCTTCCAGTTTGAACCATTTGCTGTTACTCACTGGTGCTGGCACCCAGACAAAGCATCCCTCCCTCATACATTCCTTTCTCACTAGATATATAATTATTCCTTTACATGTTGTCATAGTTTTAAGCTCCTGACTCAGATTTCTTAAATACCATCTAAGACAACTGTGTATTCCCTTCTCAGAAACAAGAGTTGGGGTGGCCTGGAAGGAGACACAGTTGCTCTCCACTCTTAACTTCTTTTTCACCGTGGCTTGCGGCTCCACACACAAGTGGATGCAGTTCTCTTCAAGAGAAGGGTTTTGAAGGATTTTGTAATGATACAGATTTCTGTTAATAAGAAGTTCCTTCTTTTAGACTTCAGTGGCACTTTGCATCTGTGGAGTCAGATGGTCACTTCCTTTGAGCCAGGATGACGCAGTTGGTTCCCAGCTGCATTGTAAGTGTTACTTCATTCACGGCTCCGGCGGCAACACTTCCAGGCTTGGCGAGACTTGAGAGGAAGCTGCTGCCAAGTCAAACCTTTGTACCTCATCTCTGCCATTGCAGGGTCTGGACTGTTGTGGGTAACCCTGGGATAGCAGTACATGATGGAAGTGGTCAGGGAAGAGTGTCCCCCACTCAGCTGTACAAACAGAGGCTGCTGTGCTGGACGTGGTATGCTCCTCAAGGCATGGAATCCACATCTGGTGAACTGAGCATGCAGGGAATGGAAGGATGCCCAGATCAATAACAGACACTGTTCCTGTGGCTGTGTTGTCTGACACACACCTCTACACACGTGGAAGTGCGAGTTCTCTCCGTTTTTACTCAGGCTGGAAAGAGTTCATCTAATTCTTTGGGATATCTGACAGAGTGAAGTATTTTATGTGCCTCTTACTGCCTTTTTATCCATCAGATATCACTCTTTCAAGTGATTTTTCTATTCTCAAGTCTGTTCCTCTATAGGAAAGAGAAACTGGACTTGCTGGGCTTTCTTACAAAGATTTTTGTGAATTAGTGGATTTTAATTAAAAATTCATTCGAAATCAGTAGTAAGAGTTTTGCTTATTTTGAAAGACAGCTTATAGTTGTTCTGTATTAATGTTAACATTTTGAAAATGGGCATCTGCTTCCTCATTGTTATTTTTTTGTCTTCATTGATTTATGCTCTTTTTAAAAGCTAGGATTGTGAGTGATATCAAACAAACAGTATGTAAATAGATTAATTATTAGAGAAGCTCTTATGACATGAGAAATTTTAAGTTTATTCTGAAAGGCACAATCACATGGAATGGCACTGCATCAGTTTTTTCAAGTTTGTATACTTTTCCCTTATCTTCTATAGGTCCTTCTTATTAAAAAACAACAAACACTGACTGTGAGCCGTCTGTGACATGTACATGCTGAAAGGGTTACAGCTGTAGCAAAAGATATTTTAGTCAAGTCTTCAAACAGGAATCAGGAAAGATTGAGTTGTGGTCATGAATACTGGGCGTGTGCAGCCGCTTCACTGTTTGGAGCAGAGGTTTTGGTAGCATTTCTCATCAGGAGGTCTGTGGTCTTTTCCTGGAGTCCGTGGACACAGAGCTGCTTCTGCTGCTTCCAGGTTCAAGAGTTCACCACTGGCATTCACAGTGAGAGGCAAAAGAAGTCTCTGTACTCAGAATTGGTCTAGAAGCTGGCTAGCCAGCTTTGTCATCTGACTTCAAAAGCACCACACTGGGCTTCGTTTAGGAGGGTTGCTTCATTCATTTTTCCCTCAAGTAAAGGTAGACTTCTTTAGAGATTGTTACAGGTTAAGTTTCAAGAGTGTTAAGCAGATTTTCGATTTGCTTTCTATTTCCCCTGGGCAGAACCATTTCTTCTAGGCTTTGAAAATGAATAGATGATAATTTCAGTTGTTTGTACACCTGAAATAATCTCATTTCAATTGTTTGACAAATAAGAGTAAATCTCCAACTTTCGTTTTGATTGTGAAAAACTTTGCTTTGGTGGTCTGCATGGGTGTAGTAATTCTAGTGATCATTTAATATTTCATCGCAGTTTAAATTTTTCACTTTTTCAATTTTTAGAATGTGCTTAGGTTTAATTAAGTAGACCAAAACTTTGTATTCTTTCTCTTTAAAATCGAAACTTAGATTGCATTCTGTTTGTTATAATATAATTGGCCAAGTGCAGATATGGTGTGATATTTCAGGAACTAAGACTCAAAAAAATTAATCTGTGACAGTTTGCAGAAGGGTTCAGATTTGAGCATAAATTTTTGTGAGTTTAACTTCCCTGGGAGGTGGAAGACTTAGGAAAATCATGTTGCTTGCTTCAAAAAAATCGCTTTTCCACAGAAATCCAAGGAGTACTGTGGCTGAAGTATTCTGTGGGATCATTTGAAAATCAGATGATGTATTCATGGTTAAGGGAATCTGTGTTAGGAATCTAAAGAAAACATTATAAGATTAGGAATTACAAGAATTGCTTCAATCTGATAACTGAAGTTAGATCAGCGAGAGCAATACCTGTGCTTTTCTTTCTGCTGCATCCATCAGAACAGAGAGGAGTTGCATAGGAAGGAGTTTCTAGGAATAGTTTTGAATCTTTCTGAACTCAAGTCTTTTATTTATGTGTGTATGTATGTATATTTGGAGGGGGGGGATTACTGGGCTTTTCCATGGTACTTCTCTAAATGGCTTTTCATTATTTTCTCAATACAACATGTTCCAGGTAACACAACATGTGAGCTAGTATCTTCTGTGTGGGTACTGGGCGTTCCTTTTAGACTTGGATGTCACTTAGACTTATGTGTCACACTTGTGCTGTGCAGGCAGTGCAGGCTCTGACAATACTTCATGAAAAGCAGTATGTACCACTGCAGTTGAAAAAGGACACTTTAAACCTGGACATGATTTTGCTGCAGGAGGCTGTTTTAGTAGTAAGGAAACCTTTGTAAGAAACCATGGCTTTGTGTACTTATATTTGCTTTTAGAAATTCAGATGTTGAGGAAACATTGTGCTGTCTTGAGAGGGCAGTCATATGGGAAAGTGCAGTGTTTTTGTGTGCCATGGCACAGTTTTTTCTTCTTCTTTCCTCTTCAGTGAAGTGTAAGAATAAATACTTGTACTTAGGATTTTTTCCATAGAAGTGTGTTGGACAGATTTTGGTTTTGTAGAAGAGTATTCCATGTTTCTGAATACATGGATTTAATATATAGTTAAAAATATATTTAAAAGTTATGTGAGAACAGATGTTTCAGAGGTACAAGCTACACTTAACTATTAAAACCTGATTTAGCTTAGTTTAAAAGGATTACTGTGGCTTAAGGAATTGGTTTCCTATGGTAACATGAGAATGCATGTATTACATGCAGTAACATTGTGCTTATCCATGTTCATCTCAGCAATAATGGAAAAGTAATACTGTGGTGACTTCATGTTCTTCACATAAAGCACCAACCGATTTTCAGGTAATTACTGTATGTTCAGTGTGGATGGGACTGTATAAAAATGTGTTATCTGTGTGCCAGTCATCAATAATTTTAAAGAGGTGTTTTGAAATTACCACTTTTTTTTTTTTTCTCTCTCTTTGAATTAGTCCTGGCACAAATAGTAGGTTTCATGAGCTGCAGGTATAGAGAGGTGGGTTTGTTTCCTGTTCATGCCTGCTACTTACATTGCCCATGCGTTGCCCTCTTGCCACAGCAAACAGGATTTGCCTGGATTTTCAAAGCAGCAGAAGGATGAATGCCTTAATACAGTCTCAGTGGGTCTTCTGACAGTCCACAAATGGCATTTTGAAGCCCACAGAAAATTATGCTCAGGCTTCAATCTTCAGTATTTCCACAGGCCTTTGGACATAATCAGAAAATACTGCTAACCATATCCAAAATAAACATTTTATACTATCAAGTGAGAAAATTATGAGTAAGCATTCTTCTGTGCATCTTGAATTACAATAACAACAAGAAGTATATATACTTTTAATGAAGCATTCTAATATTTGAAGTCCCTTACAGTTTATCTGTGTTTAAACATTACAAAATGAAAGAGTACAGTTTGGTAATTCTAAATGTGTCTTGATTGTTTACCACAGTGGGGTATCTTCTTCTGTGAGGTTCCTTATTTTGCAGCCATGAGGAAACTACTGATCTGGTATTGAAGCTGTAGTTCTCCCCTTTTCCATAATGACACAAATACATCAACATTGTAAGAAGGTGCATTCTTGAAAGAACGGTTTATTTGAATCAGTAAAATTTTGAAGTTCTTAATAATTTACTGATTTAAGTCCTAAGTGCCTTTGGAGGGGAGGAGGGCATGTTCTAGTGCTCAAGTTAGCAGCTAATACACAGCTAGCTGTTCAGTTAGAACTACAAAATTGATAAATATCATCTCAGAGGTTATTATAAATACAGCTGCTCATTAATTTTTCAGTACAGCAGCCTTTCGTCTGGAAATGCTGACTCATTGAAACCAAAAGTTTTTAAGAATCCAAGAGAACTTGGAAGAGTGTTTCCTAAAAAAACTGTCTGCTAAATGTGCAGCCAGGGAGAGCTTCCAAGGCAGACAGTCAGAGCACTCATCTGGGAAATTCAGATTTCTGCTCTGCCTGATTCTCAGTCAGAGGGCAGAGTGAGATATCTCTTTTCCCAGAGGACTGACAGGACCACAAACTCACTGGATTTGCAGGAATTCTCTTTGGTTTAGATATTAAGTATAGACTTAACTGATGTATGTTAAGAGGCACATACTTTAAGCACATGCATCTTAAAAAAACCTTGCTGCTGGAAAAGTGAACAAACACAGCAGCAGTTCATGGTGTTTTCATTTTACTGTCCAAAAAGAAAACAAAGGTCACTCTATAAGGAAAAGTTATCTTGATCCAAGAAAAAAACAGACAATCTTGGCTCGCTTGAGCTGATGTGGCTAAAATGCCTATTTCCCCAGCACAGGGAGCAATAACCAGGAAATAACAGGGTCAGCTGTCACGCTCTTTGTCCCTTTCACTTGCTGGAAAACACTTTCACCCTCAGCTCGTTTCCTCCCAGAGCCACAGCCAGCACACCAGGGCCTTTGGTTGGGAAAGGGTGGGGTCTTGGCTGCTGTGCTGCATGGCTGGATGCTGATGTGCTGCGCTGATTTGTAATCATTTACGTGCTGCATGCTTCCATACGTGATTCCATAGTCTCAGCTGTGACTCCATTAAGTACTGTAACAACTTGTAAAGGGCGGGGTGGAGAACAGCCGCTCTCGACTTCATTCTTACAGAGAAGTTAGGAAATGGAAAGAGCAAAAGAACCTCTCTGCAGGGATGTAGGATGGTCATGGTGTATTTTTCATGAGTGTTGGATCTGGGGTATGCTGAGAGGATAACGTGAAAAAATGTAAGAGCATTCCTGTTTCTGAAGCTCAAGGAAAACATAGCCTTAAATAAAACTAACCACATAAATAAAGTCTCGAGTCTTGTATGAGAAACTGAATAAAAATAAATAAGTTATGTTCATATAAAGAATAGTTTCGAAATTCCTTGACCATAGAAAATAATAATTCTTATAAACGGAGTATCTCTTAGGAATTTTGTTGAAATAAATAGATGCCTAAAATGGGGGATTCATGACTTTATTTGACAATTGTACCAGCTCCTCATCAATCCTTTTAGGCAAAGCCTGAATCAAGTTATAAAAATCAACCTTCTATTTATCTTTGCAGTTTAATCATTTACAAATTATCATTCTTACTGATAGCATTCATAATAATCTACTTCTGTAAGCTTGTGTACATTCCAATGAGTGCATTTTTGCCGTTCATTTAGGATGATTAGAAAATTCTGGGTTGAATATTCTGTGAAAGTTTTACAAAATGTTTGCCTTGTCTTTATGCAAGCATATATAGAAATCAAGGTATTGCTTACATTCTTCTCATGCAGTGGTGTTACTAAATTGAGAAAAATGTCATTTTTGGCTGCACCTGAATTTTGATTTATTTTGTGTTGAATAGTTCTAACTTTTGAAATGACAAGTCAAAAGGGGAAAAATAGTTCAATGTTAAATAATTAAAGAATATTTCTAAATTAGTATTTCAGAAGTGAGATAAAATTTGGCAGTAGAAAGAAAACATAAGAGGTACATTTTGGCTTTTAGGATTAGTAACACTGACTATTGTGTAAAGTCATTCCCTGTTACCTCTATTGTTACAAAATCAAGGATCATATTTTAATTTGACTAATGATGATACAAGTTAGAAAGTCAAAAATACCTTAAAGCCCAATTGACAAAATGGAGATACGTTAAAATATGTGAGCTAAGGTGAAATAAAGCTTCCTTTAAAAACCCACAGCACAAGGAGAGCAGAACACTATGGGTACAGATGTTTGGGTTTGTTGGGTTTTTTTACAGAGACCGCTCTGAAGAGTCGTAGGTAGAAATGAACGTGGATCTTTTAGTCCTTCTCAACTAGAGTACTTTCCTTCTTTTCTGCTACTTTACCATAGAAGAACTAGAAAGACAGGTAATTCTAGTGCTAAATCTCCAAAATCAAACACCATTCGTCCTCTTACCTGCCATACTAATACCAGAGGACCAATGGGTCCTATGTCTGCTTTTCCCATAGTTACTGTGAGGGTGGTGCTTAGGATAGGTGCTGAGGCTGATTTACGGAGCAAAGATTCACTTACACGATAATGTTGGAAATCACAGAATGTCTACAATTTTTTTATTTTTTCTATTTTACCTACTGCCAATTTTCCCCTTTTTTATCAGCAAGGAAACAGAGTTATGACATTCTCTACCAGATTAATTGGGTGTCCAATTGGAAATTGTGAAGAAAGAGGAAAACAAATTTTCAGTGACTACATTCACTCCTTACATATTCTGAGATGCTTTGGCTTGTCTCTGTTCTCAATACTTTATATTGTTAAAATCTGAAGATAAACCATCATAACCAAATTTGCATATTTGTTCCCCTGCCCTTTAAAATAATCAAAATGTCTGCTGCAGATTTTAAGTGAGTTACACACACTGATGTGGCTCAAGTGAAATATTTTCCACGTTAAAACTCTTTGTTGGTTGAGAGGTCTTTAGGATATCAGAAATTGAATGAAGAAAGTAAAAGTTTTAGACTGCCAGAGAAAAATAATTAAAAATCACTCTTTTATGTTTGGGGGGTTTTGTTGTTTTTTGGTGGTTTTTTTGCAAAATACTGTCAAAGTCACAAGACAACATCAGTCAGGGCATTTTTATAATTGCCGGAGGGTTAGCTGTGATGGTTGTGAATTCTTGTCAAGTGAAGAAATTAGTCATTAAAACTGACCTTTCTTCCTTCAAGTTTAGAAAGTTTCTCTTAAGAATGCCTGATTTCCTCTTAGGAATATTTATTTTATTCTTTTTCTCATATTCAGATTATTTGGAATGCTTTATTTCTCTCCAAACTCTCCCTTCTCCTTCTCCTCCCAGCTGTATAGTGGAATAGATAACCAATTTGGAATAAAAAATAACCTCCCATCTACTCCTCATGTCAGAGTAAGCTGGTTTTTAATGGTACATCAAGGAAAATCAAAATCACATTGACAACATGTATCTTGCTTGAGAGCTAGCATAAGGAGAGGGAGCTCCCCACCCGAGGAGGTGCTCAGGGATATTTTTTCTTCCCCCTACAGTTTGACTGGGAGGTCAGAGTCTCTTTTCTGGTACAAAGGATCTAGTCACAGGCTAGATCTCAACCATATCATAGGAGCTTTACAAATAGGAGAGAAATTAAATGTTCTGCAGGTTGACATAAGCCACTGATTCAAAACATCAGTGCTGCATGAGTGTGGAACCCAAGCTCATTTTGGAGTAGTGTTTCAAAAATGTCTTTTTCTCAAAGGGAAAGTTGCATCTGATATTAGTTGAAGTACAGCCATGTTCTTCAGGCAGTTTCTCAAAGAGGGTGCATATGTAGATCCTAGAAGATTTTTCCCCACAACCTGTGCTTTTAGCACAGGGAAAAAACGGACCTGGATCAAAACAGTCGTTGTAGTGAGCACGCTCCCATCGCATGTTCTTACTTGATCTTGATGATGTACTCAGCTGAAGGCAGATGATTCTAGAGTTGTTGCTTCTCCTCCTGCTGTCCTTGTTGGTGGCTTATCCTCCAGAAAGGAAAGAATCATTCCCCCCCAGTGCCTTCCTTGTTTGCTATTTCTCTTTGTCATGTATGCTACCTACCGTTGTCCTTGAGAAAGAAGCCAGTGAGAAACTTCTCTTTACTTCCCTTCTACCCCTTTTCTATCCCAAATCCCCAGTTAGGCAATCATCTGTTCCCCGGAATGGTTTGGTTAAAAAAGGTGATTTATCTTTGGCAATAGCTACTTGTATTTTGTCCTAGAACACCACAGTCTTAAGTATTTTAATTCCCTTTCATTAGCCTATTGTCCATAGTTTCAGTGGTTTGGGAAATCTGGTTCAAATACATAAAGTTTAACACAAAAAAAAAAAGTTTCATAAGCAGAACTTGTTTTCCAGATCACCTCCAAAAACCATTTTTGCTAGATTTGAAACTTTCTTAGGTAGTTTGTTAGGATTATTGCGTGGAAATTTGCAGGCAAACCAACAGTCATAGCGTAGTTTGTATTTTTTTCATCACTGATATGGCTATAATTGCTTTTTTATGTTTGTATGGGAGAAATATTCTCAGTTCATATTTGCACTGTCATTGAATTGCAAAAGATAACACAACATCCAGCCATGTACTTGACCTACTCATATTGAATGTGCCAACAGGGACTTGAATAATTTCTGTCCAAAGACTTACCCAGTTGCTCAATCCAAATCACCTCCAAGAACAGGTATTTCCAGTAGTGTGCTGTACTTCTGCCAGCATGATTGGCTTCTTACAATATTATTTATGTTAAATACTAAAATAGGAGTGTTACAAAAATCCTCAATTTCTTAAAAAAATCATAACGGTAATATGGCAAATTCACAGACTGCATGGTACAGACTGTTCAGAAAAAGAACAGGTAAGATGGTCTTATGGTATACCCATAAAAGGTATGATTGCCTTGATAGAATATTTAATAGTTTTCAGCTAACATAGAATAGTTAATAAAATGGATAGCATTACACTGGTTTTCCCTTTTTTTCTAATTCTACAGTAATCGGTAAGACTGATTGTTTATTTTTTAAAATAATTTTTAAACAAAAGTTTCAAAGAGAAAATGAAACTCTTGAAGAAAAAGCAAAGGCATGCTGTATTTCTTTCTTTGGACTCTCTTATATGCTTGCCCTGGCTCTCCAAGTGGCGTAAGCAAGATACATAATCCCAGATAAATGTAACCATCCGAAAAATGAGTGTAATGATTCAGTATAGAGCTATGACATGCTTCAGCTGCAGCTGAAGTACTTTATAACCTGTGCTTGAGTAATTTTGGAAGAGCACAAGAGTTTTTCTTACTGTTTATACTTAGAAAGATAGGGAAAACCCTTGTTTTCCATGGGATATCAGTGTAGAACTTAATTAACTTCATAAAAATAGATATTTTTTCCATTCCTCATAAGAATTCTGACTGGTTTTGTAAAGCAGAAGAGAATGGGATCACTTGTCCCATTATTTGTTGATGTATTTGATTTATCTCTGTTAAAAGTTTTAACTCCAAGTCAAGTAAACTGTAGTCTGTGCATGTGCAGCTGGTGTTTCCCGTGGGCACTGTCAGTGCCCAGAGAAAGCTGGGACACCCCATCCCAGTGGTGTCTCCATCTCTCTCCTACTTCTCACACTGGCCCAGCTGAGCTCCCACCGCAAGACTGAGACAGGGAGGGTCTGTGCAGGGCACTGCCTTTCCTGGGCAGTGGCCCTTGGAAAGAGGGGGAGAATGACAATTTTCAGGGAGCTGCTCCATGTAGGGGGTGGGTAGGTGCCTCCAGGGAAAGCCAGGACTGGCCTCTGTCGTCCTCTGACTTGGGCATCCCAGTTGTTTGGCATGACAGCATGGGAGCCCTGAGTCAGACCAGAGGTGACTGGTTTGTTTTACAAGCCATTAGGGAAAAGTCAGTGCATCCACAAATAAAGTGCATGCTTTTCTTCAAAGACTTTTTAAGTTGTTAGTGCTGATATTAAATGCTCTGGATGTGGAAGAGCAGTTTGGATGCTAAATATGCAAATAGATGTGCTGATCATGCTAACTTTATTTTACAATACATTTTAATTCTGATTTTTCTTAAGGTCCGAGATGAGTAGCAAAATATGAGTGATGAGGGAAATACTTTCAGATTTCAACACTTTATCTGTTGACTTAATGTTTTAACTAAAGAACTCAAAGATGGATATGTCTACATCTATGGTTTATGACACACAATCTTACATCTGGTTTATGACTTGTAATCTAATGATATGGCCACTCAGCAGCTGTTTTCTGGGAGGTATGTTAGATAATCTGTAGTTTTCCAACTTTGTTCCTGGAAATCTTCATTATGAGCAGGTAAGTGTTAGTTGCTACATGTGAATACAGTATCTATAGCAGTAAATTACAGTTGGAAGTTGCTGATATGGCTGTAAATCTGCAAACAGAAAACTTCCAAATCAGAGGATTGGCTCTGCATTTTGCACTGTACCACATTTATACTGCACTAATGGAGAATAATTTTATATATTCAGAAGAATGTTTTAATTGTTCTATAAGTTGCCATTAGAATTTCTTGATTTAAATTAGCAATCAGATACACAGTTCAATAACATTTTAAAACTGGTAGCTATGGATTATGTTTGCAAGGAGATATATTTTGAGAACCGAAATTTAAGAAAGATCAAATTTTTTGTATGTTGATATATAAAAACAATGTATAAATATAAAATTAGAATTGCAAGATGTACAACATTTGTAAATGTCACAATTTCACCAAAAGGTTTAATAACCATTTTGTTCTAGTCACAGGGAGCATAATGTTTGAAAATGCCAATTAATTTACATCTCTTAAATTCATACAGCATATGAATGCAGTGTATCTGCATTGATCTACCAAGGTAGAATAGGTATTTTGAGCTAAGGATTTTTTCCACCATTGCAATCATGATTTCTTTTTGAATGATGCAATTAAGCTGTCAGAAGCTCGCTCCTGTGAAATATTTACCTTCACAAATAAATAGGTTTTTGCTCTTACACTGCTACTATTCACAGACTTGGATTTCTCACACGCTGATCAGGTGTAATTAATCTAGCAAAACTTTGTGATATGCAACTCATATCTGTCTCTAAGCAAAAAAACCCCAAAAACAAACACAGAAAAAAAACCAAAAAACCAACAAAAACACAACAACAAAACAAAAACCAAACAGAACTGTTTACAACTTTGCTATAAAAATTCCTTGGGTTTTTTTTTAAATATTTATCAGCAGTCTTCTTGTGGCTGTTACCTAACCAAGATGCCTATTTGATTTAATGATATTCCATCATACCTTTGTTGTCCTCTTCTGTTGCAAATTGTTTTCTACCATATTTTTTTGGAACTTAATTCTGAAAAAAGCAATTTTCATTTTAGAAATGTTTAGCTCAGTCAGCTTACCTGAAGTAACAGGAACCTCTTAAAATATTTGTTGAAATATATTAAGTCAATTTAGCTAGCTGTCTAATCTTTGGCATCTATTTTAGAATGAGTCTTTATAATTTATATAATTGAAACATGACAAATACAATAATACATATTCTGGCTGCCCGTTGCTTTACCAAAATCCCGAAATGTCTCTAGAATCCTGCTAGCCAGTTTACTTCAGTAGAAGCAGTTATATTTGTCTTGTTGCTTGCTTCTACAGGGAAAACCACTTTTCAGTATTCTCTTGATAATAAATATCTTGCTGTTTACCAGCTCGTACCATTAGAAGTATGTGTAGTAATGAACCAGCTAATAATTGTGCATCGAGGGGCTATTAGCATTGACTTGTAATTTCAAAGCGTATCATAAACAAGATGATCATGGATCAGTTACTGACAATTGAACTATGTTTATTTATGCTATTTTAAGGTTTGCTTGCAGACCTGCTTTTCATCTTCATGTGTGGTGTATCTCTATGGATTCTGTAGCTATTGTTAATGAACTGAGGCAGTGTGTTTGCCATCTTGTTTCTACTGAAAATGTAGAAAAAAAGTATAGCTGTCCACAACAGTCACCATCAATGGAAGTGATGTTGTACTAAAATGCTGTTTTAGGAAGCCAACATTTTCTCTACATTTTTAATAATTGTTCAAGGGAGCAGCAGCCTGCTCAGCCTGTGTTGAGAGTCCAGTTCTGCCAGCCTGCTCACCAGGAGCAAACGACAGGTTAACGCTTTGCCCCATCTGGGATATCTGAAAATGCTGATGGCCACCAGAGCTTTGCACAGGAGTTTATGTACTTCAAAAGTTCAAATTAACATCAGGATCCCATTGCACCGAGTGCCTGGGTGCAATACAGAATGTTCTCTAACCTTGCCGAGATTTGCTGCAGCCTATGTGTGCTCAGTGCAATCATTTTGTGTGGGAAACATCCGGTGCCCAAGGACAGTGCTAAATACTCAGCTGTGTGGGGAAACACTAAGTAGAAATTGCACAAATACAGTGCACTGAAGAGCCAGTTAACTAAAATACTTGCTTATTTTCGTGTTTCAATATGGTTTCTAAAAGTCAATGAATGTGTTAGAGAACTAAGATATTTTTTGATTCTGATCAACAAAAAAACATACCTTATACAGGAGATGTGAGTGTCCTTTAATTTTCAATAGGAAAGTCACAAAACTGGTTTGTGGATCACTATCGTCTTGTGAAGATCACTCTGCTCTTTATCTGCATTTTATTACAGTTTCATGTAAATAAATCTTTGTGAAAAATTATCAAACTAACAAAAGTATAATAGGCCAAAGATTTTATTTTTAGTTGCCTTTTTAATTGCAGCATAAATATGATTTCAAAGCTTGGTCCTGTAGAAGGCAAATCCTGAAAAGCAGAGTTCTTACACAAATTTTCTCATCTTATACACTGAATCTATCATGAACATATCTGTATAAATAGCTTAAAACGTATATCAAATGCTTGTTTAATTAAATTATATTGCATTAAAAATAATCCTGTCTTTAAAAGGTAGATAAGAAAGCCACAGCTTGAAAAAGGAACAGCTCCATATGAAGAAGGCATTTATGTTTAACCAAATGTGTCATACTCCAAGTGTGACAGATCCAAGTACTGTTTAGAGTCTTGAGCTCTCCGAGTCAATACCTTTTTTTCCTGGAAATGAACAACTTTTCCATTGCATATTTAAATATTCATTGTTTGCTTTAAATGTAGATATTGGATTATTTCACAGTGTTAAGGTTTTGAGTTGTTACAACTGATCAAGAATTTCACTTCTGGTGTTTACATACGTTTTCTGGTTTAACTGCCAAAAAAGTCTTTGATCGAATTAATGAAGAAGGCTCTTTCCCTCACTAATGTATTTCAAGTTGGAAAATTGAAAAAGCTATGGATTAATAAGCAAGGGATCAGTGGGCAGGTAGAGAGGAAGAGGAGCTTGTCTAGTGCTTGTTTGTTTGTTTGTTTAATTAAAACTGGTGATGAAGTACTCTCAGTTCTCAAAAATCTATGGTTGCTTAAAGGCTGTTGTCTACAATGCACCTGTTCCTGGAATTCTTCAAGGAGATATTTAGAGAGTTGGGAATAACCTGTATGTTTTTGTTGCTCAGCCATCTCTTTCAGTCATTCACAGGAAGCAAGAGGTCTGAAAAGACTGAATGTCTGTGGAATGGAGTTCCCCTAGAAATTCAGAGTGGTTGCTGCTAGAAGACATTGTTTATTTCTCTGTTTCATTCTGAAGTCGGTTGGTCGGGTTTTTTAACAGAAGGCAATAGAAGTCCTTGCCTGACTTGTCTTCACATTGTTTCAAGGCCTGGCTCACAACTGGCACATGTCTGTCAGGTTTTCTCTCCAGATCCAGCTGAATTAAATTTGTTCACCAGGTGCAACATCCAGCAGGTCCTTTTTGTTCGTGTGCAAGCACTCGTCTTGCAGGGAGGCTGCTGATGGCCCTGTGGTGCCTCTGGCAGGCTCTATAGCCAAGCAGTACCTGAAGGAAAGGGTAGGGAGAGAAGGTGCAGGAAGGCTCCTTGGAGTCTCACCTCAGTTGCTGCAGGTTGGAAGGGTCCAGTATCCATGACCTCAAACTCACAAGTTCTGTGGTTTACTTCGGATAGGCAGTGCTGCAGTAGGTGGCAGTTTGATTTTAATTAATCCAAAAGAATGGATTTCCTACCATTTCTGAGACAAGACAATAATTTCTTTCTGTTTAAGGAGTTCTGGCAATATTTGCCTTTTAAACTAGAGGAATTACCTAGTTTTATTATCTCTCTCAATTCAATTATTTTACCTCACGTCCCCGGTTCAGCATCAATTGTTGAGATTCATTAACAGTTCTTTGGCAGTCACAAGACACTAATCATCTGTTTACAATATTGATCAGCAGCTTTCGTGTTAGATTACATTTCAAGTGAGAAATAATCCTGCAGCAAATAGTAAATAGAAGACTAGGAAGAAAGGGAAGAAGCTATCTTAGGCTCTATAAAGTATTTTTTCAGGTACCCTGGAAACATCTACATGCCAAATAGTTGGGCCCCCTTAGTGACTTTCAGCTCTGAAATTCCAACAGAATTTCCCATCCACAAGTTGTCCATTGTCTCTAATCATCTATATTTGTCAAGACACAGATTTTTATTCCTATGGATATAGATTTCTGTTGACTTCTAAGCAGTTTCTGAATGGTAAAAATATTTATGGGCTAACAAAAATGCTTAGCTTCTGATGCCTCAACAATTTCATTTGTTACTGTATATACATTCTTTTCATATTATTCATAATAGGACGTTGTTATAATAGTTCTTGAAAATTATGTACTCTTCAGAATGGGAATTGAGAACCAAATAGTGGGAAATAAAAATTTTATTTTTTTGAAGTTGCTAGCTAAAATTCTTCTAAATTATTCTGGGGCTCATCAGCACTAGATTTGTGGGAACTGGCATTAGAAGAATGTTGGAAGTTGTATAAATTGCAGCCAAGATTTACTTGCATTTACTTGTATTAGTTCTCAGGGCTTTATTAAGATATTTTAATCTTACTGAATAATAAGATAGAGTAATTCTGCATCCATAAACCTTGTAAGCACATCTTCAAACTATGGGGTTCTTTTAAAATACATTACTTTCAGATAGTCAAAATTACTAGTTCATGCAGTTGTATCCAGTTATTTCCCAGAATAGTTCTAAAGGGCAACAGCTATGAGATAAAAAAGACAAAAAGTTTTTGCTTTTCATAGGAAATCCTTACTCATATACATATATCTATACCTGTGGTTGTTAATTAGAAGAAAATGTTTCCTGAAACTCAATTTAGAAAAACTTATATTACCTTTTCCTACCATTATAAATATTTAAGAATGAGTAAGTTAGAGTGCTGAAGCTAAGTTTTTGCACATGGATAAGGACAGGAGGAAGTGTCAAAAGAGGAGAGATAATGCTGAAGAATTTAGATAAAACTTGGGCAGAGGAGTAGGAGGCTAAATAGATCTGGCAGAAGCAGACTGGCTTTTTCATTGCTTTCTGATACAATTGTGAGAGTTGCTCAAGTTGTGGATGCTGCCCATTTGTCACATGATGTTGCCAACATTTATTTCCGAATCAAATCTATAAAAGGAAATGAGAGTTCTCTGTCCTTGCAAACCACTTGTCTGGTAGGAAATCACTTACAAATAATAAAGTGCATATTAGAGCATGAAATAGTTCCTTGATGTATGACCTTCAAAACTGGTTTGAGGAAAACAGTTGAATCTGGGAGTAGCAGAAACTTTTGGTACTGGAAGAATTACAGGCTGCAGCCCTGTGTTTGTACAGCTCGCTGGATGCTTGTCTTCACTCTGAAACTGTATTTACACAAGCAGCAGGGGTTGCCTGTGGGCAGGGCAGGAGAGCTGCCTGGGGACAGGGAAGAGCTGCCACCCCTCAGCCTTGTGCTCCACTGGTTTGTCTTCTTTGGGGGAGTCCCCACCCTCTGAGTAATGACAACAGAGGCAGACTTATAAGAAGGGCTGAAAGCATGCAGGAGGAACTTGAATACGGGGCCATGTTCTCAGTGTCAAAAGGTGACAAAGTATTTAGATTTATCTCTAAATACAAAGCACATTTAGATTTATCTCTTCAATGCAGCCGATGAGAATTAACTTCATGATTTTCACTGCTTGGTGAAATAACAATCCACTGGAGCATCTCCATTTTTTTTGTACCGATTTGTGCCCAAATACATTGTGGCGTGGAATAGAAAATTGCCTTACTGTGCAGCTAATACAAAATGTGATCTAATACAATGTATTTGAGGTTTATAATCAGGGAGGATTCAGATCCAATTCTGCCATGTTACAGCATGTAAGTTGTTGGCCAGTGTTTCGAAAATAAAAATCTTGATATTTCCTGCCATGAAATGCCTCAAGTTTACCACTTTATAATAAATGTCTAACAGCAGCAGTTCTCAATTCCGTAACAGCTCCTTTGTCAAGGATTGCAGAGTGATTTGTACATACTCACTGACTGGATGTTATATTGACTTAAAATTGGATATGGTGTTCATTGCAAAGGCCCAGGAGTTAAATGATTGCAGAACCAGAAGCAGTAACAGAAGTGCTGTGGGCTGATTTGCCGTCCTTTATTCCACATGGACTCTGTTCTGTAAAGTCTTACCTAGTCCGTTTAAGAAACAAAATTTGGCATACAGAATCTGTACATTTTCATGGTGCCATTATTGCTTTCAATAAATAAACAGCAAGCAAACATCTCCCAGTACAGGTGATATACAGATTATATGTTTTTCAGTAACTTTTCCTGTTTCAAGGCTCAGTGCTCTACAAAGACAACTGTGTAAGCAGCATTTTGATAACAGGAATAAATCACCTGCTCTGAATTTTTTGTCAAGTCATTACGTGTTTTTCATTCTTTTTGCATCTTGCATCAGCACTTGCAGATTAATTTCATACTTCGTCATCATCTGTTGTCCACAAAAAAATTCTTCTTGAGGGAATTATAACAGTACCTACATTTTTCTTTTCACAAGTGCTTCAGAAATACAAAGGGCAGCAATGTTGTAGGATTGTGTAATGCACCTTTAATTGCTTTCACAAATATTTTGAGAAGTGGGGTTTTTTTCAAATCAAGAGCTTTTATGTACATTCAGGGAGAGGTCCTGACTCCCAAAACCAGCGTAATTTCAAGGAAAAGAATGTGCGTGAGCTTTCCATCCTCGACACATTTTTAGGCACTATATACACTAAGTAATTTGCTTAAATTGTCTCTCCTTTTCTTAGTTGAGAGCTTGGTGGCCCCTTAAAATAGCAGGTAGGCAGCAACGTTCAAGGATTTGAACAGATTGAAACTTGAAGTATACAGTTAAAATGGAGACTAGAAGACTGAATCAGAGGTTTTTGGTTTTAGTATGACAAAAGCTTTGTTGTTTAGCTCAGAAAAAACTCCACTATTTATCAGGTAGTGAAGGAAAAACATGGAACTGTTCTTTGACTTATAATGTATTCTTATTTGCAAAGCCAATATATCCAAACCACAGTGCTGGCCTCAAAATGTTACGAAAGCACAAAATCATGTTATTATTTTTGCTAGTATGATCTGAGGACCTTTCAGACCTTTTTTTAGTGTTTGACAGATACAAGTTTGAAGCATGTATTAATATATTTCTCAGACCTTGCAGATGAGTTTTGCGATCTGTGAAAGTTGAACTTGTTGATTTCTATAAAGTAAGATGGCAGATGGAACGTGTTTCCAGCAGGCAGAAATAGAACTGCTAGGGCAATTAGGCTGATCCCTCAACTGCACACACTTCTTGGAAATTTAGTGTAGAGTAAGAGCTTAAAAGTGAAGTCACAGAAATACTTCAAGAAAGGGTTGTAGAAATATATCTGTGCTGGTTGCATGTGTGGTTTTTGAACACTGTCAGTGAGCTCCACAATTGATGTATTTTGTCTAATGGTGTTACCCAGTGGCATGGGGTATGTGCTTTTATACATTTATAAATGCTGTTTGTTGCCACAGCTTCTTTCCTTATACTTGCAAGTCAGATAAGATTCTCCTAGGAATTAATATACTAGTTTTGTTTTCTTGGAGTATGAGATGCCCCAACACAGACTGTGTTCTGTGAAGGTGGTATTTGCCATCCTCCCATGTTCAGCTCTGATGAGCTGAGGTTATGCTTAGTGCAGACTGATCGTGCTTGAAGACTGTTGCATCTGGCCCTAAAAAAAAGGCAAAATAAGTCCAATGAAAATTAATAGAAGGTAGATCTGGATGTATTATCCTGTAATTCTCTTTGACAGATCTGAACTTAGGTTTTGGAGGAGGGTTAGAGGCCAAACTGCTACTGTGCCTATCAGAATGAGTCACTGACTAGCAAAGTAATTGCATTGATTATTGCACACCCACAAATTACAACAGAAAATACTTTGCAGGGGGTGGAGGTTGTACTTTTCCTAAAGGTTTCTGTATAATCAATCTACTGTAAGTGCTGGTTCTTTAGAAACATCTGAACCCTACTGTTGAGCATGGTCCTTGTGTGCCAGTTGGCCACCCCTCCCTACGTGGTTGCAGTGTTTCTTGTGCTATTGCTTTGGTGCTAATGAAGGTTTTGACAACACTGCTGTTGGGGAAATTCAAGTCGTGTATTCTGCTTTTGTTTTTAAATTATAACTGTTTGCCTGTCTTCATTGCAGGCATTAGGAGTTTGAGCAGCTGCATTTTGTATACCTAGAGAAAAACAGCTCCCTTGTTAGGCAGAACATTTCATAAAGGATTAAGGAGAGCTGACTGAGCCATAAGGGACACTTTTAACTCGTAAACAAGAGTCTGATTATCAAGAGGCTGTACTTGTTTGTGGAAGAAGTAACTGAGCAGGCTTCCTTCTCTCTTGGGTGTCTTACCTTGTGCTTCACCCAATCATTAAATTTGTTTAATTTTTTTTTTGTTTTGGTTTGGGTTTTTTGTTTTGTTTTGTTGTTGTTGTTGTTGTTGACACAGCTTGCATTTGCACTCAGTAGGTGTTTGGGGATGAAGAGCAATTTTAATAGAAAATTAGTTGCTACACTTGATATGAGCAAACCAGTAATAATTGGGCAGATTGTCACTCACTGTCTCTTGCAAGTTTCTTGAGACATCAGTTTACAACCACCTCAGTTAAACGCTGGGTTAGAATTCAAGTTTAAAGTCAGGCTCTCAAAATGGAGACTGTCTACAGTGAGTAGAGACTGTACAGGCTTGCAACAGAGTCCGGGATCCACAAAAGTAGTTTTTGCTTAATAATTCTAAATTCCAGGTGTTTACTTGGCTCAAATATAAACTTTTTTAAATTGCCATTCTTCTATTACTTTGCCAGGCTTATGCTGCAAAACCCAACAGAATATTGATACGCTGGTCAGACCTATGGCATCTGCCAGGGTGGCAGCGACAGCCCCAGGAGCTGTGAAGTTTTCTGGAGCGTGAGGGGGAGCTCAGCTGAGCTTCCCATCACCCACGATGCAGTCACTCTCATCATCCCCTGGGCACCACACGGAAAAAAGCTTCCTCCACAGCTCTGTGGGAGGACATGAAAGTGCTAGGTTAGAGTTCTTTCTCCCAGTAGCCTCTCCCAGACCATGCTGCTGTCTGTTTGCTGCTGTAACAGCATGGCATCCTGCTGCTTGCTGTTGCTGTCATGCTCTGTGACTTGGGCTGCAGGCTGATGGATCTGGTTCGGTTTTCACCTCAGACTTGGTACAGAAAAGGGTGCTTCAACGGATATTGTTTGAATTGCAGAGTCAAATTGCCACATTTAGAAAACTGCAGGTAATTTGCCTATACACCCTTCATTTGACTCCACTGGGTGTCATCCTTATGGTATTACAATGTTCCCCATCAGTTGCCACTCTTTTATTCCACAAAATGTTTCCATAGTTCCATGGATGGGAGACTGGGACCACCTGTATGTGTGTATATATATATAAATATATAATAGATATATATAATATATATAACCCCTGCACTATGCATTAGGAGGTACAAGTGCCCTGCTCAGTAGGGAGGCACATACCATCCTTCCTGTGTGAATTAATTCTCTGGATCATCTTGCACTGCAGTTGTCATTGGGAGTTGGGGAGGTGTTAGGTGGGAAATTTTAATGCACTGTGTGATTTACTTTTTGTTTGGTTAAGTACTTGAGAGAAGAAGTAGTAACTGAAATTCAGAATAGAAGTGATGACTTCATTTCACACCCACAATGGCAGAACTATGAAAATGTGTAACGTTTGCCACTTCTTTAAGTGGTTGTCAGGTAATCAGACAGGTTTAATCTGTGTTTTAGATGAGAAATTGTCTTACAGTCCTGACAGTCCTGAAGCTTAGGAAAACAAGAGTATAAATTTTGGCTTGAGGGAGATTGACTTCACATTGATCTAAGCAGTTGTTTCCATGTTTACAATATATTAACAGAAGTAGAAAATATGGCTGTGGATGGAGCCTTCTGCATTCCACTTTCTGGGAGACTGAAAGGTGAGATCAGGATAGCTGTTAAATGTATGCTCTATCCAGAAGGAAGGCAGAAAGAATCTTAGTAGAATAAAAATTGTATTCCTGACCTAACATGAACTTTTGTGGTTTGTAAAGCAGTTAGATGAAAAGTTCTTTTTTCCAAAATACATAAAGATCTGTTCATGAAGATATGTAATTGTTTAATCATCAGTGGTATTTATTCCGAATTTAGGTATCTGAAAAGTGAAATAAGTCAATTTCTTAGCTGCTTGAAAATTTTTTGTAGGACTTATGAGGGGGAGGAGGTTTCTAAGGTAACCTACCAATAAATAAGTTTATTTCCAAAATAAGGGAAATTGAATTTCTAGACCAGGCTGTAACTTCTAGTAAGACGAAGTTGAAAAATAGTGCCCCGAGTTTTAGCTGTAGTACATTGCATTTGTTACCTGTGTTGTTTTCTTGGAATGCTATGTATGGGAATACATTGAACCGGGAATTTTTTTCCCTGAATTAGGTGAGTAAAAATACTTTTACAAGACCTTTTAAAACACAGTAAAAATAGCCTATTGTTTAGATCAGTGATATCAGCTCAGGGTGATTTACATTTATGTAGATCTGATGTTATTTTCTTCTGAAAACAAAAGAGTAACCATAACCTGCTTTTGACTCTTCATGATTTTTGGATGATATGTGATTATTTATAGCAAAATATATCTGCTAGTGAGAAGAAAGTTTGGGAATGCAGGGCTGAGGTTTTGGATTGTCTCAGGAGAAGTGGAAAATTTCCAAAGAGTTTTATATTAATAAATGTTTGAGATGTTGTGTGTCACATCTTCATTTTGATGGCATCCAAATATTACATTAAGGTTTTGTATGGTCTAGTGATTGCTGTAAATTCTTAGATAAATGGTGTAAGTTAATGTGTGCAATGTAAAAAGTACCTGCAATTCATGACACCTGTAATTCATGAGATCTAAAGCATTATCATTTACCTCTTTAATGCTTCAATTAAAATACTACATTAAAAATACATTGATTGTTTTATTTTATATGTATAATAATATATTAATAGGTGCAACTATTTGTATGCCTCCATCCCTAAGGGAGAGTTTGGCTGAAGCAACTGTTCTCTTTGGTCATGATGTAGGTTGTTTTCTGCTTTCAGGCACAGTACTTTATTTCCTGATTCTCTTCAGTATGCTAAATATTTTTAGTAGATTTTGGTGACTTTGATCTGATAGAAGTCAATTGCATGTGCTTGTAAACACAGTGCATCAGATTACCAGGGTGATTTACCATGTCCCTGTTTTCTTCTGTCCCAGTCGAGGTTTCTTAAAGGACCTGGCTCGTGACTTCTAAGAACTGAAAAGCCACTTTCCAGGAGTCACACCTTTAAGAAAGTCTTAGTTTGGCCAACTCAGAATGTAAGCTACTACGGTCACAGCTTACTCTTAAAAACCTTATTTGTGTTTTCCTGACCTAAGGTAACATTTTAAAATGTTTTACTCCATCTTTCCATACCAGCTGGAGCAAAGCTGAATTCTCTGTTCTGTGAATTATCCTGGCTTTTCCCCATGACAGGAATTACCAACTGTGGCTGCCATCCCAAGAATACTGCAGCCCCAGAGCAGATGCTGCAGGGGCAGAGCCCCAAAGCCCACAGCAGGGCCAGCTTGCCATTGAGGTGGCCACAATGTGGCCGTGGCTGGAGGAAGGAGGAAGAAGTGACAAACATTGGGATTTTTAGGAATGAGTTGTAAGGATGGAGGAGAGGGGAGTGATTGCTGGAAGGTTGGTCAGGCAAGAGGGTATTGATTGCAGGGGTTGAAGCTGACATGGTGACCACTGTCTGGATGTTGTTCTGTGATGAGGAAGGGACTGGCATCCAGATATGTTTGCCATGTGCAGAATCCTTCTCTGTGCTTGCAATGGGGGGCCTTATGCAGATGAGCAGAAAAAATACTGAGGAACTTAGGGCAGACGAAAGAAGGGTTAAAAACAAGTGTGAAAAGTTGGATCATGGCACTTGGCACCTTGAAATGAAACAGGATTTTTCTGGAAGGCTTTAGTCACCTGGGAAGGAAGGATCGAGTAGCTAGCTGTGTGGGAGGCAATTTGCAATCAAGTGTACTCCTCTGCAGTAGATCGGTACATTTTAATGAGGGAAGTATATTTGCTCTGTTTTATATGATTTGCTTAGGACTAGAAGTCTGGAAGTCACTTTAAATAGACTGCTTTGAGACATAATGGTCAGGTGGAAATATTTGAAGCATATGATATGGAAACCCTGTATTTACAACATATTTGTAGGGTCTCAAGAAGCTGAGCTGAAATGATTGCCTCTTTTTCAGAGAGATTTTTAAGAGTAAATAAAGCTCATACAGAGGATGTAAAGCAGAAGTGAAGAATTACTGTAGCTATGCAACTTTATTTATTTGTTTGCTTATAGACTTTGTTATTTATATTTTCAGCTGATCTCTCAATCCATCCCACCCTTCAGAAACGGATACCTTTACACTGACCTCCTCCTCATCCCCTCCCTCCCTGTAGGCTCTGTGGGGCTGAATGGACTGGTTTTTATATGTTTGTTTCCCTTAGAGATGGCTTTCTGTGTGGGTGGGAATTCCCACCCCTGGATGGGGAGGAGGGGAGGGCAGCCACACTGTGCTCAGAGCCCACACCTGCGAGTGCCTGTAGGAGGAAGGACTGAGTTGGACACTGCTCCCATCTGAGGGGATGGAGAGCTGGCTCCTTCTGCCTCAGGACCTGACACCACAGTTCACTCACTCAGTCCACTGAGAAGGCAGTGCTTTTCTTTGGCCAGAGATGCCAGCGAGTGAGAGGCATTCAGCTGATGCCCCAAGTATCAATCAAGCATACTCTTCATGTTTGAGGAATGTTTCATGGTTTCTGATATTTATCATTTTGGCTTTTCCAGTTCTTTTTCTTGCAATCATGCTCTCTGTTATGTGTGTCCACTTTCTCCTACTTTAGTTTGATATCTTGTCCTTTCTTGAGCTTGTTTTTGCTTTTTATTTTTCTGCTGTGGGAACAGAGTTTATAATAGCTGTAGCATCACTTCAAAAGGTGAATCTGCAGTGTTTAAAAAAATCATTACATAAGTAATTAAAATAACAAAGACTAAATAAACATGCCCTCACCAAGTGAAGAAATAAATTTCAAGGGCAGTGTAAGCATCTGCCAGTATATAGTGTTGCTTCCTCTCTTCATCCGAGACTTTCTGCAAAGGTTTCTCATGCCTGCTTTAGTATCTTCTTTTCTCTAACATTTTCAAAACTTCTTAAAGAATGGCATTTTCTCTCTACATTGTGCATGGTATAGTTGGGGAAGAAAAAAAAGACAAAAGATTTTAAATCCTGAAGAGATGTGGGGAGAGACTGGCAAGCAATTTCAGAAAATTTTCAGAATTCAGATGTTTATGCAAAATTTTGACAGGATCATGAAGTGAATAGTGGTATTACACCCATTTTACACAGAGCCAAATTGAACTGTGGAAAAGCAATTTGTTAGGTTTCACAAATTTGTGACTAACCAAAGGACTCTGGTGATTTATTAGCAGTGTTGAGGTGTTAAGAAAACAACTTCTGTGTTTGAGTTGACGTATTGCTTTAACAATTTTGTTCAAGGGAGGAAAGAGCCATATAATAAAGGAAATACTAATTCATCTAAACATCCTTCATTTGAATTTAGAACGATGTAGCTGGAAAAACTCTGTTACAGTGTCACTTACCAGTAATGATATAACATAAAATGGACTCCCAGCTTTAAAATGAGCTTGAGTCTCTAGAGCTGGGGCACTGGAGAAAAGAAGGAGCCACCAGGCAGGGTTGGACCTACCTCTCTGCATGTGTATGGCTGTGGCTTCGCAGGCACCAAGGACAGCTTTGGTTCCTGTTTCAGATAATTTTGAATTAGTCTTGCTGGCAGATATTTCTGGATTGGGTGGCCTGGGATAGGAAAAGCACATTGTGCCAAGCAGCTGTTTGGAGGATGCAGTGTTGAGCAAAGACTCTGAAAAGTCTTGCAATCAAGTTACTACATTGCATGAGAAAATACCAAGTAGCGGGAAGTTGTGTTTTTCAGGAAAAATTGCACAATCTTTTTAAAGTTACAGGCTGGTTCTTTCTCTGGAAAGCTAATGTTTGTAAGCTGAGCAGCTTTTTTGTGTCACTTTTAGGCCTTTTCCATGACAGAAGCATAAATTCAGTTAAAAATGAAGTGAACGTGCTTCTAGGTAACTTTTGTTACTTACAGTAAATCTTATATATGGACTGGCATGAATTTTGAAGACAGTCCTCATTATATATCATGTGCTGGAAACTCTCAGCAGCCCTATGTTTTGTATACTTTACTGCAATTTTGCTAATAAATGCTTATAGCTTTTCTTCTGTAAGTGTATAATCTATCATTTTGCAAAGCATAAAGCATGAAGGTTGGGGGAAGGAATAACACAGACTGGGGATTGAAAAAATTGAGAAATGTTCTCTGATTTATTGCTTTTCCAATTTTCAGGAGTTCTTTGAACATGCAAAAAAGCTCTGGGATGATGAAGGTGTAAAGGCGTGCTTCGAGAGGTCAAACGAGTATCAGCTGATTGACTGTGCACAGTAGTAAGTATTTTTTTAAATCAAATTTATAGCCAAGAATGCCATCTTCTATAACAAGTTAGAAAATATATCAGTGAGATTCAGGAGTTTTGCAGTGTAGGAATTAAAATTTTCATTCTCTGTATAGATGGAGCATGTATAGCAAAATTAATCGATTATCATAGTTTGCCATTATTGTACAACTAAATATTCTGCCTCAAATATTTCACATCTAATAAAGAAAAGTATGAAAAATCAAATAACTTTAAGTATCTTTATTCCACACAAGATTGATTTACATAAAATCATTTCAATTGAAACTATTAAGTTGGAAAAATGTTGAGTCAATCTAAGGAGAATCCTTTGTTTAAAATTCTGAGACCCAGACAATGCTGAAATTGCTCTGTCTTTTCACATTCCATAAAAATTTCTGAGACATTTACATAACCAGATGAATACCTGCATTACTAATATATTTTTAAGGTGGAAAAAAATTATAAGCAGTATTTAATTAAAGACAGTAGTACATTTGGTATTCTGTCCTTCAAAGTGAAATGGTACGCGTGTACGTAACACAATCAAAATCTGAAAACGGGTTCAGTCTGGTCACAAATGTTCTGAGAAGTGTAGTAGATTGTGAAGTTGCAAATCATAAATATATAGTACAATGATGAAAACCTATTAATCTAAAAATAGTCTGTTAGCACTGCAAGTGCTACAAACACAGGTCTGAATTTCCATCGAGAATATACATTTCATGGGAGCCGTTATTGCGAAAATACATACTCGTACAGTTACCATGTCATTTTGGGTTTTCAGAGAGCACGCTCCAGTGTGTTGTGATTTGTCTAATTGGCAGTATGGTCAGCAGCAATGCCACAAGTCTGTTCTTGCACTCAGTGTTTTCTCTCCTCTCTGCTCTTGGTGCTGAGCCTGAAGCAGAGGAATAGGTCTGTGTCACTGAAGGAATTGTCACACTTCTGCCGCAGTGGGGAATTTCAGTGTTGCGGGTCACAGTTTATTTTCCCTCTTTCCAGACCATTTTTGGGAAAAAATGATTCATCAGCACATGGAAGTGAGGGAAAATTAGATATGTGTACAAAGGAACTCATTTGACCTCAGTGCTTTTACCAAAACCTGGGCATTTGTTCACAGTCCAGAGTAGATAGAAATTAAAGCAGTGGTTGTGCACAGAGAGACTTAGACCAGCTGTCCTAGATTGTAATCAGTGGGTTTCCTCTCTGCCCTCACTCACCACCAAACACCAGAGTACAGATCTGAGTTGTGCTTGCTGAAGAGTGCAGACTGACTGTTTATCATATCTATTCACAAACTCAAATAAAACATCAGACCAAGAAAACAGAGTAACAGTACATATTTAAAATATGTGAATGTGGACCATACTTCAGTGATCTGTAAGGGTCGATGTGTCTCACAATCCTGCTTTGAAAAATGATGCTGACAGAGCCAGACAAAACCAGGAATACAGCAAATTCTAGCACTAATGGTAGTGTGCTTGCCCTTTAAAGGAATGATGCCTATGTACAGGCTCTGACAGGAAGAATGTTAGGTCTCATGTTGTGTCCAAAACCAAAACACAAATGAGGAAAAAAATTGGATCTAGAATTAAGTCCACTGTCTTGGAACATAAAACTAAATCCTACTACCTTTTTTGCTGTGAAAGGTTAAAGGATGTTTAATAGGGTTTTTTCTGTGATTCTTCATTCCGTATCTTCTAACTGGCTTGCTTTTCCTTTATTCTAAGATTATTTGTTATAGTAATGAGTACGTTTGCATAATTCTTCGCCTCCCAGACCCTTTATGAAATATCATTTGATACTTAAATATTCCTTGAGTGTATCTGTGCTTTTCATGTCATGATCTACCTGAAAATACAACAACTGAGTGACTTATCCTTGTTTACACACCTTCAGTCTTAGAGCAGAAACTTGAAACTCAGGTTCAGCTGTGTCACTGATCTGATCAAACAGCCTTTTTCTTGCAGGTATTGATGATTTAAAACGTTGAAGTATAATCTTGGCAGAAAGATGCTAAAAATGCACCCAGCTTTTATCTGCCCCTCTACCCAGAAGAACATTTCTGTGTTAGCATTGGGTGGACGTTTGTCAGGGTGGTGGGGTCACATCCTCCTCAAAACTGACAGTGTGTGAGCAGAGGTTGGAAATCCACTTCTGATACCCACACACCAGTTCTTTCATGCACTTAAAAAGTACTGAGGGTGAGGGTGCTGTTTTCTGGCTCAGCAGGAGCTGGTGGCATTTCTCTCAGAACCTGTCCGTGGTCATCTTTAACTGGTGAAGGGGAAAAGAGAAGGAGTGTAATGCTGATACACATGCTTACTGTGGGATTTTGAAACATCTGCAGTGTTTCCATTACACTGGCTCTAGGAGAATGCATCCCATGCCACCAGCTAAATCTTAATCTTTGCTTGGTAGTGGAGGAAGAACATTATCAGTAGATCACCACTTCTCAGCTTAAAAGAACACAAAGCCAAACCTAAAAAATCCCAGCATGTGTTAAAAATACAGTTGGACTACAAGTTGGGTGGCTGGCTTAAAAACACTGAAAAGCATTATTAGCAAATTATAATGTCAGCATCCAAACTTGCTGACTGTTAAATGAGTTACAAATACAGTGTATTTTGGAATAGTTTAATTTGGCTACAGTACAGGGCTGCTGTATTTTTAAAACTTAACCTAATTTTCTTTATTACTGTGGGAGAAGTATTTTGCTGGAATCAGAGGTAGTAGAAAGACAGGGAGGCGAATGTTTTATTTACATTATGCCTGAAAGTTAATTTTCCTTGATCCTCAATGCCCTTTCAAATTATCAGGATACTGTTCCTTCACAGGAATGAGAATGATGGCCTGCTTTTCCCTCATTCTCATTCATTTAATAATTTTAATCATTTTAGTATTCTTACATGAGTCTTCACGTATCTGCACTTCTTTCATTGTTAAGGAAGACATTTAGTGCACACATCATGTTGATGCATCATGTGATACTTGTAACAAATACAAATCTGTGACCAAGCCAGAGGTCAGCAAAGATCAGGGTTGTTCTTTATCACCAGCTACAAAGACATTTATGTAACTCTTGGAGGGGGTATTATTGCATGGCCATCTACCATCTTCTTTCCTTAATGACCTTCATCTATTTCTTTAAGATTAATATCATAAAACTGACAGGTTATTGTTTTCCCTGTCTTCTGATTTAATATTTCTTACAAGTTAAATTTCAAGTTTAATCTCAAAAACTGATACTTACTTTGAAAAGTTGATTTTATTTAGTTGTGTCCCCGTTTGACTTAGACAGATTTCAGCAGATTTGTTCTGTTTATGATGATAAATTGCCCATCTAACTTTAACTTATTTGAACTCTATTCAAACTGTGATTTTTGTCTGTATTCACATAATTTAATTTCAGCAAATTCTAGGTCTATGAGGGACTTTCAGATTGTGATTTAGAGCAGTTTTGGCATTGAACTGTCTAGTATATAAACAATAGGCAGAAATTAAAATTTTCCCGTGATTCTAGGACAGTTTTCTAAAAGTTAGTTTCCTATATGATGAATACAGCTCCATTTTTAATATTTCAGTTGCTTCATACTGGTTACCAAATACCCAAATTTTATTGTATCCATGGATGGGATATCAAAAAGAACAGTTCTTTAAATGTAGAACAGATCAAAACAAATAAAGGTTCAGGTATGATGGCCTTCAATGAAAAAAATATCCAGAAGAAAAAAAGCTGGTGAGTTGATTATGTCTCTAAAAACTTCATAAGTTTAAGTCAATTAATGTATGTAGCAACAAAGTGGTATAAAATTTCAATTCAGAACATCAATCATCCTTGGGGGATATTGGGAACCCCAGTCTGGTTATGTCCATCTATTGTTTCCATAAAGTAAGCATTGAGCTAACTTAGTTTTGGCTACTCAGCTGTCAGGTGACTTGCTAAAATTAGTTTCAGTGATCAGAAAAAAGGTGTGGGGATGCTTGCAGTGCTCAGAGATTGCCAGGGAAAGGTGTTAGAGCACAAGTGTAGACCAGCAGGAGTAGGCACTTTGGGAAGGGGAGAAAAAAGACAAAAGCAGAAGATTCAATTCTCTTTTTAGGTCACACACAGCTCAAGCTCAAGCTGTTGTTGTTAGAAATGAAAAACCAACTCCTTTCACATTTATTAGGAAGTTCCAGAATAGAATTTTGTCTCACTGTGTTCACATGGAAATGGCAGCATATGTTCATGAGTGGCCCTGGCTGGAAGGGGTTTTACTCAGCTCACTGAGTTCCTTGGGAAGTAGACCAAGGATTTAAGGGAACCTTGCCCTCAACCAGTACTTTTTCCCAGTTTGTCTATCAATCTTTCCCTGACAAAATATACCACTCCTGATATACTTAAGTGTGAAGGCCTGAATTGGTCTCTATGTGAACATTTGGGCCAATAAAACTTGATTATGCAAGTTCTCAGGAAAGCAAACACAAGGGATATAAGCTTGGCCAAAGAAAATTGATTTTATATTTGAGCTGATATAGATGGGAAAATACACAGATGTTATTTTTCTTTGCAGTTCTTCTGTCCTAGAAAAGGGTTTCAGCCAATTTCTGAGATGTCTATCCTAGTATTAGGTGGATTAATTAAAAAAAAAAACCCAACCCTTTGTGTTGTTGTCCACAAATTCACTCTTGATGTGAGAAAAAAGATAATTGTTTTCTCAACAGCAGCACTTCTTAAAACCAAGCATAATTTTGACTTCCCGTGCACTACTAGATATAAGTTTTACTTGCTGGCATGCACAGTCATCACTAAATTCCCTCTTACAGGCCAAGGTCAGAAAAGCTCCCTTGGCATTCTCTGCTCCTTGTGTCTGGTGTGGCATTGCAGTCAGGTGTGTTGGTATATTCTTTCTTCATAAGGGGTGGTGAAGTAAATGCGGATAGATTTATGATAAATTAAGGTAAATATTATTATTATTGTTGCTGTTGTTATCTAGAGAACATTATTTTTAAAAGCAGTGATTCTTTTTACACTTGGTAACTGCTTATTAAGTATAGGACTCGTATTTTTTACTTAGAAAAGTGAAGGAAAAGTATTAATTTGAAATGTTTCATGTAACAAGATTTTAAGAACTAAATTTTTATGGTGATATGAGAAAGCCATAGTATTATTTCCTTCCATCTATTCTGGTTCATATATAAACAACTCACTGTGATGATAAAGTTTCTTCATTTTTTCCTTTTAAGATTTCTCATGCAATATCACTTTCAAATCTTAAAAATTCATTTCTTAAGTTAGAAGCAAATTTTGTTTAGTTAATTCATGAACACAGTTTCTCCACTTACCTGATCTAAAGTATAAGCCTTAACCAACAACTAAATTGTTATTTAATAGTAAAAACAACAAAAAAAGAGAGGTTATATTTATAGAGTAATCACTTTAGCCTCACTGATGAGTCTTCTAAACAGAGGTGGTTGCCAGATAGGACAGAAGTCACTCTCCAGTGTCTAATCCTTGCATTTTTCACTGTTTACTAACTAATAGACCACACTCTCAAGAGGCAGAATTGTGGTTTCTTAAAATATGCACTGGGAATTCTATGAAATAACCTTTTCATGTGTTGCTGTGATTTTGTTGTTGTTGTTGTTCCCCTTTTTGCCTTCAGTTACAAAACAAAAATCATGATGTTTAACCAATTTTATCTTAATTTTGGTAATCAAAATCAGTATTTAGAAGTACAAAGATATGGAATAAGAAGTAGCTGAAGAAACCTCCAAAATGCCTTTGCATTTTCAGTTTGAAGGATGAAGCAGTGTGAAAATACCATTCACAAATAGCCAGAATGGCATACAGGCATGTACCCCCTGTTTAAGCCACTTTACTTCAAAAATGCCTTCCATACCTAGAGAACACAATAACACTTCTCAAATATAAAAATAAGATAGAAGATAGTTTATAAACACAGCACCTTCTCTGCCTTTTAAAACTGATGTGAGAAATACTTTTTCTTATTAACTAATCACCACTGGACAACCCTACGTGGGCTGCTCAAGCATGAATTTAAACCATGCATTTTCCCACATGCTTCTCTGTGTATGACTGCGTCTGTTTCCTGTGGTTTTAGAACAAGCAAAAAGGTTGAAAGTGGAAGGCAGAAAAACATAAAATATTCCTTAACCTCAATTTAAAAGAGTAATAAAATCTAGAGACCAGGCAGAGTCATGACAGATGCATGAAAGTACACTTTGACTCTTTTTAAGATATTTTATTAGACAGCGTTAGTTTTCTTTGAAAAAATACAGCAAAGCTGGCTTTAATCTGTTGAGGAAACAGTTCTTTCCTCCCCTAGTCACCAAATTTTTCAGTTTTTCCTGAACAATTGATGAATGTTTTTCCTATTTTTTTTTTCTGACTGCACACACAGTGCAATAATAGGTGCAGGACATGTTAGTAGTGTAACATAGCAACTCAGCCTCGTTGGGAAAAGTGATCCATCCAGCAAATTGCAGAATCACAAGAAGGTCCATCAGCTGAGCTTGTCTGCATTTAGTTTTGTCTGTTAGTATCCTGTATTTAATTTGGAGATATATTTTTCCATATCCTTTCCACAGAGTTAAACTGCAGGCTTTTGCAATTGTGCTTGCAATACAACACTTGAGGAGTTATTCAAGCCTGAGCAAAAGACTGCTGAAGCACCAAGACACTCTTAAAGCATCAATATCCTTTATAACAAAGAAAGAGCCTTCTGTTGCATTTGTTATTAAAGGAGAAAAGACTGTGTTTATTTTGCATCAGAGCAGTGAGGACAGATGTGAATAGGTACTGGTACAGGGCTGAATCAGTGAACTGGCACAGTGGGTCAGTGTGACTGGTAGAAATGACCAGACTCTGAGATACTGAGCAGCAGGATGGGAAAGCTTCTCTGTAAGACTGGACTGCACTGAGGGACCCTTTTTTTTTTTTTTGATTTTGCATATTAAAATCATACATGTACTTCTTAAAACATAGGAAAGGAAAATAGCGGAGTTAATCAGCATATTTAGAAATTGCTTTGAAAGTTTATCTCTTATCTAGACTACAGATAACTGCCAATAAAGAGAACCTTAAAAAATGTGTATTCCTACTGGCAAGTTAAAGAAAGAGTACAGTAAATATGCTGATACAGCTTAACTCCAGAAATCCTGATTATGAATGAATCATTGTTCAGGGTCAGCATCTCAGAATGTCTTCAAATGAAGTAAAACTGCTGATGATGGTTATCTAGAATCTGCCTGCAGGATTTATGAGTGGATTTCAGAAGGAAGTTGTGGGTCATTCTGTCAGTTGCGGTGTTATTTATATGCTGTTCTTGGTTTAGGACTCTTCCAGTGTATGCGTGGGAGAAAGGGTAAACCATGACCAAAGCAGCTTCATTATATTGCATGGAACATTGAGAGTCACTTATATTTATTCCACTTCTGCAGAATTTAATTAAATCTGTTCATTTACAATTTGTTGCTGAGTGTGTGCGTGTTCTCAGTGGCAGAGATTAGTTGGTTAAGGAATAAGTAACCTTATTTAGCTAATAATCATTATGTAACACAAATGTACTTTAGGTTTTTTCTGTGGGAATTGGTTTTTTTACTATGCTCTATAGAAAAAGTGTGTTCCATATTCTCTTGCTTTAAACCAAACCTACTGTGAAATGCATGTTTACATACTAAATTTAATGTAACAACTGTATAATGGCTGTGAGTGGAATGCTTAGAAAGAAGAGCATTGAAAATTTAATGGCAAGTTATATGGGATACTGTCAAATTATTTACACTTGAGGTTTGAGTGTTCTTAAATGCCACATGCATTTTTTCACTTAGAGATGGTCAGTTTTTCTTTTTTTCAAGTAGTCCGTTTCACATGACAGGATAAAGAAAGGCCAAGAGTCATATTTCTTCCTTAAGAAACTGCTCACTGGCCAGACTCTGCATACACAGGCTCCTCTGCACTAATAGATCTACACAGCCTTGTTTATGTTAGGATCTACAAGAAGCCAGGGTTTGGGTGGCTGTGTTTTTCTAAATTAACACTGCACTGACAGATTTGGAAAAAGAAAGATGGTGGAATGCAAAAGTTAAGAAACAAGAAAATAAAATACAGTTGATAGTGTGTTGAAGAAGTCTAAAGACTAAGCATCTCTGCTTGAAAAATAAATTTTACACCTCAGACTAAACCAAAATAGAGTCATGGTGTTTATTAGTTTGGTTGTAATCCCAATTATAAGATAAATCAGACTGGGAAACTAAGCAGTTCAAGGGTGTCTCTCTACTTCTCATAATTAAGTTAAAGCTAATTTTGTTCATTTTAGTACAAGACAACAGTGATGCTGCCAGAATTTTTTAAAGGTTTATTTGAGTTTAGAGAAATTGTCTCAGTTGTGTCTTTTGTAAAAGTATTCTTTGTGATTTAATTAGAAATGTTTGTTACATTGGGTGGTTCTACCCAAAGTTTAATTTTAGCCTAAACTAACCAGTGGAAAAGAAAATATGTATAAGACCTATCAGTAGATATCCTGTTTAATGGAGATACCAAATAATAAAATTTCTGAAAGATCATTAATTCTAGAATTGCTTCAAAATTAGTTGTTCCTCCTCTTACTACCAACCTGACAATTCCATTAATTGTAATAAAAAAAGAGAGATGAGTTTAAGCAGTTTTCACATGTAAGTGCTAATGTAGGGAAAGGTGCATCTTGAAATCAGTTGTATGGACTTTCTGAGAAGAACCTTTCAGTTCTGGTTTTCTTTCATGAACATGGCAGGGAGGCTGGGAGGTTTTGTTTTTCACATTTTGTTTGTGTAAATTAATTGGACTGAATATCAAAATAACTCTTAAGTACATTTTCTGACCAAAATCTCTTGTTACAATGCTTTATTCCCTACTTTTGCCTTCTTGCTGTTTTTTGTCTTTCTTTAAGAAGGATTCACTACTTAGCTTTTCATTTAGAAGGATGAGTTTGGGAAGATCTGCATTCTGAGCATTAGTATCCTGAAAGTCCAATGGTACAGATTTTGGAGAGTTATTCTTTATTAAGTTTCCTTCCAGCTACATTGTGAAGAAGTTTAATGGTCAGCATGGGTGTCATTTCTTGGTCTCCGCTTATTTATTGGCACAACTATGTCAAACATGTAATTGCCAATGCTACTATAGCCTATACTATTATTAAAATATAGTTTGTTAAAGAGCAGTAGAATGCTACAGAGCAGTGTTGCCACCAGGGTTTATTCTGTTCAGGCAACCTTTAAGTGTAAGGGAACTTGTTGGTCCAGTATGACCTCTATATTCCTTTAGCTGGTTGTCCTATTTCCTTACACTGTCAGGATCTTAGAAACCTTTTTTTCCCAGCAGGTTTGCCATAAACTTGCTTTTCACCACAAACATCCTGGGTTTGAAAAACTTTTCTCTAAAGAGGCATATGCCAAGGAAAAAACATTTTTCTACATTCTACAGAACTGATTATAGTAAACTGTAGTTCATTACATCAGCATTGTTACAATTGTTAAGGAAAGGGGGTCAAATGTAGTGACCAGTTTCCCCCAGGTTTCATTTTCTCTTAACTACATGGAAGTCTTTCTGTTTGTTTTGGGGGGGCTTGGTGGTTTGGTTTTGTTTTGCTTTAACTTGTGTTCTGCACTGGTTAGTCACCCCTTTCCTCTGTGGTTTGTAGGCAGCTCCTGTCAGTAGGGTCTGACATCGATGTGGGAGGTTCTCCAGAGGTTGTGGTGCAGAGAGTACAACCAACACAGGCAAAATTTAGGGGGTTTGACCTGATAGTACTTCCAAATTAGTAACCAGCAAATTATGTTATGTAAAAACGATGAGGGTGAGACCTCTATTAAAGCTTATTAGTAGAAATTTGTTATTTATAAATACACCATTCTGTACCTCTGTCAGGGAGATCATCATAATATACTGTATGTTGAAAGATTATTAAATTATGATAAAAAATTATTTTAGGCATGCTTTTACTAAGTTGTAAACAAGCTATACCTTTTTAGAGGATGAAAAGAAGATGAAAAGAGAAGATTGTAGGTGGGCGAAGATAATAAATATGGGTTCACAAATAAAGCAAAAGTAATCATGCACCAGGTATTTTTGGCAGGAATTCAGTCTCTTATGTCTCCTTAATGAGGCAAATGTTAAGTGTGTGGGATTGCAGAGCGTTGAGGGGGCTTAGCCTGTGTCCTGATGGAAATGAGCAGAAGGGATATGAGCAGGGAAAAAGAACAAACCATCACATAAGATCCTGGAAACAACCAAAGAGACACTGCTAGTGAGCTCCTCTATTTCCACACCATATGAGGAGCACAGCACAAGTGAATGTTCAGAAGCCTGAGTAAATACATGGTTGGATTCTGAGCAATCAAAGTAGCTTGGCTAAAAGGCAGTTACAATAAACATGAGATAAGTGTGGATACAGTGAGGTTGTCAGAAATACACAGAAGACCACAAAAACTGAAATATAGATGATAAAAGATCCTTAAAAGAGGAAAAAAAATAGCAAAAAATAAATGGTTATGCATTCCATGAATTTCTTTAGAAAGGAAATAATTGAAGGGCAGTTCCAAAACATTTAATTCTAAACCCTTCAGCCTGTGGGATGAGCTTAAGACAGACATCTTTATTCACAAGCAAGACAGGTTTCTTCATCTCATCTATCCTCATTGTTCCAAAAGATGGGTGTTATCTGCAATAGTAGGCTAGGAGCATAACTACACTTTTCTCTCAGAGGAAAAATAGGAAAGGCCTTCCAAGTGAAAAGTCTCAGTTTCATTCTGCCACTAGTAGGATTGGTTCTAGTTTTCTAAATTGTATTGTGGGCCTCAGAGCACTGAGACAGGTGCTTCTATTTTAACAGGTGTGGTGCTGTCCTCTTTGCCTGAAAAAAAAAGTTCACTACAAAAATGTTTGTCAAGAACAGTGCTCTTTAAGCTCAACACTCAGTAACTCCCTGTACCTCCATAGAAATCCATGAAAACCTGTGTGAAAGATCATGGGTTCTTCAGGGGACTTACTGGCTTTCTCCAACTCGTGAAAGGTTCAGCATCACTGATGTTTTATCGAATTTCTCTTTTGAAATGGAGTCAGAGGCATATCTCGCTATCACACTCTTTTGGAGAGATTCAGCATAAAAGCTGCTTGTTTTGTGGAGATTTTTCACCTTACACACATGTAACAGTTATTGCAACACTGGCTGAAGGTCTTGTGAGCAGAATCCAGCATGTTTGGATTTTTATTTGCATTGCCTTTTTTCTTCTGTTTCAGTGCACAGACCTATGACTTACTTGTGGCTGACATATTTCCCTTTTTTCTCTCCACTTACTAATAACATCAAATCCTTTTCTTTGCTTTACCCTGCTTTGTTTGTTCATTGTTTCATTCTTGATAAATTGACTATTTTCTATGATTTGGGCCTCTGGGCACTTGAGATAGAAGGTAATGTGTCATTTTTGTCAGTCACAGGGAGATGTCTTGCATATCTACCTAGGCGTGTAAGGTTAGCTTATCTGTCTGCTATTCCCAGTCCTCCTTTGACCTTTTCTTACTAATTTCATCCTTTTCTATTTTATGTATCAATGTAATCAGACAAAGCATACCAGCAAAAAAAAAAAAAAAAAAAAAAAAAAAAAAAAAAAAAAAGGAGGAGAAATAGGCATTGCTTTCAGAACAGATGTTTTCATCTTAATAGTAAATCCATTCTTCCTTCATGATTCTCAAGTGAAAAGAATCCATCAGAAACTCTTATTGAAGTATGCTAGAAGTTCCTAACTGTTGTTGTGTATAAATAATAAAACTATTAACAAATCAAAGATTAAGCTTTATATGCATCTCTGCTTTTAAGTAGTTTAAAAGTGGGCAGATAACATACCTATTTCTCAGATAATCACAGAAACAAAGTAACAAGTAGAACCTGGCTTCTGGATACAAACTTTCTAGAAGCATAATCCTTTAAAGTATTTATTTGTTTGAAGTCCTCTTTGTCTGTAAGAAACTACCTTTTCAACGTAGGAGCATTTCTTCTCCAGTTATATGGTCTCAACTGAAATTTTTAGAGCCCGAACTGCCCAGTTGGATGAAGCACGTGTGTTTGTTTCTGAGGAATGTGAGGACTCTTCACTTATTTCTCCCTTGCTAAAAGAAAAATAATCAAATCCTAATTTTTTCTCAAAGTGAAAATAGAAGAGGGCATTGAAATAAACTTCTCGTTGTTGTGCACTCAAGAACAGTAAGGAGTGTGAAGGAAAGGAAATCTATGGAATTACACTGAGTTTCAACATACTTAAAGCAGGGAAAGCAATAAAAACGCTTCCCACCAGCAGTGGAAGGTTTTGAGTGACATGGGCTGTGCCAGGAGAGCGCAGCACAACCAGGGTGACTGTGGTTGTGCACAAGAGGGGCTTCCCTTTATTTGCAGCTGTTTCATTGTCTTTTTATTCCATAGTGGGGCCCCAGTTCGGGTTTTGCGTTTCTTCCCAGGAGCTGCTCACATGTTTTAACTCAAGACCTTGCTCAACGTGCGTCTCCTCCGAGTTAAATGTAATGCAGTTGCAGGTATCAGTTCAATCTGTGACTCACTCATCTGCATGCCTTGGTTGGTGCTCTGAGCTAGAAGTGAGCAGATGCAGTTTTCTGCAGCAAAGTTTTTTCTGTACATACAATCGTGTGAGCAACAGTGCATGTGTTACATGTGTGCAGGTAATACAGAGTATTTCTGCCCAGAGTCATGACTTCCAGACCTGAGAAGGTCTGGAACTTGAGAAGGTAAGGGCACTCTGGAAACAAAGTGCTTTCCTTCCTCCCCTTTCTTCCTCCTGCACCAAATGGGGCTCTGCCTCTTAGGTCTTCATCTTGGCTTCCAATCCCCTATATCACTTCCTCTATACCATTCTCTCCCAGAGGCACACTTTAGTCTCCAGCTTATAAATATTCCATGAATTATTTGGGGGGGGATGCCTTTCAGGAGAGTATGCTGGGATGTGATACAGAGCCAAATCTGCAGCTTCACACTCCAGTCAGCTCATGCCAGAGATATTCTGCAGACTCAGAAACAAAGTATGATGGTCCAGTGTTATGTGTATTCCTAGAATATCACAAACAGCAGTGTTTTGCTGTTAAAAAAAAACAGTCCTTTCAGGTCACTGCATGACTTTCTGTTTTTGTGCAAGGTGGAATTAGGAGTAAATTGGCTTTGGTTCCTTGGAATGACTGTGCCCATATTGCATTGTGTTCTGTTCACAAAGCTCAAGGCTGATTTTTGTTCCACCCATGTAATTTCTTTGATTATGGTAAGATAAAATGTTATGAGAACTGTTTTTTCACTGATCTCATGTGTTGGTTTTACAGCAGACTTATTCCTAAGCCCTGTTTAGTGAAAGTATATAGGTGTGGGGATCTTTTGGCTCTTCTGTTTGTAATATTCCATTCTATTTAAAGAATGGGACTAAATTGAAAACATTCATCCTCTTTTGTTGTTTGGATTTTTTTTATCCCTTGCTCACTGTCCTTTGCAAATTATGGCATGTTGCTTTCTATTTTTCTTCTTGTTAGTTTGAGATACAGTTAGATGCCTTTTTAAAGATGAGTCTGAAACTGTGTGTGATACAATGCACAATGGTGTGAATGGCCTGTTGTCAGCACTGGTTAAAGGAGTTGTGACAAATCAGCAGTGGAGATGAAGGGGGAGGAATCAGTTTACAGCTAGGAACACTACAGTGACAGTTGTATTGGGCAGTCAGTGTTCTCTTGGTGTGTTTTTTATTGCCCAAGTGCCAGTGTTTCTCAATACCTTCCTCACAGGAAAAGGAGTCAAGGGAATTCTCAATGTCCAAATCACAGAACATGTGCTATTGTTTGAATTCTCCTCAATTTGTGAGCTGCTCACAGCAGGCTGTAATCATGTATCATGCCAGTTTGTGGTATCTATTATGCATTACTTCAGTTTCTTATGACTTTTGTCTTCCTTATTTACACAGGAGAAGCAAAAGGGCAAACTAGATCAGGAAGAAGAGCTTTGAAATGTAGCTTTAATCGAGAATGCATTACTTGGTTTGGGCTTGGGTACTTTATACATGTCTTTCAGTTCAGCTATCTGTGAAAATAAAAAGGGTAGTGCCTTTCTTAAGACCTTGTAAAAGCTGTTACCGTGTTTGATATTAAAGGTTACTGTGGAGGAGTCATAGGCTTTTTCTGTACAGTGCAGTCATAGATATCAGTTTGTCTTTCTGATTGCAGTGAAGTAATTGCTGGTGCCACTCTTTGCCAAAGACATCATTATTCTGTCTAGAAAATACCAGTACAGCTTCAATACTTCCTAGTGTTTGGTGTGGTACAGATACAGGTCTGGTCCTTCTCAATTCTCACCATGCAGCACATCAAATGAACTCTGCTCCATTTCACTACAGCTTTACATTAGAGCAAATTAAAAGTTTGTGAAAGCTGAGATGTGAATCCTAATAGTCAGATTTAGTGAAAGTAAAATAAATGCAGCCAATATCTTTTCATTTCACTTTATAATTTAAATATTTTTCAATTTTGTTTAATGTTGCAGATGTTTTCAAGTTTTTAGAAAAATATTTACATTAGAATTAAGGACAGAAGTAAAGCAGCATAACCATCTTATCTAATCTGTGATGCAGAGATTGTTGCAAGTTCCTATAAACAGCAGAGGAAAATTTAGGAAGTGATTGAGGAACATTTTTCCCTAACCAGCTCAGCTCTCTGTCCACAGTGGCAAAACACACTATGTTGGAAAAGAATTAGCTCATAGTTTTGTCTTTAATGTGTGCAAGGACCAGTGTGTAAAATGTGACCAATTCAAACGTCATTAAGAACTATTTTCCCCATCTATAATAAAAGTAAAACTGTGTTCAGTAGTCAGTGTGTTTTTACTGTGTGCCAAATGTAGACAAAGCCTGAGTTGTTCATTGTGAAATGCAGACACCAAAGAGCCTTTAAATGTGGTAAGCCTGTGACCAACATTAATGCTTGCAGAACTGTCGGGAACAATATAGATATTTATGTAGATATTTTTCCAGTAATGACTTGGAGAGTTATTTGCTTTAGACTCTGTAAAGCAAACATAATACACCCATCCAAATGTCAGATGCTCCTCTTAATAGAAAGAGTATCTTCCATGGAGGATGTTGGAGAGGAGACAAGCTAGATGATAAGAAAGCTCCCACGTGAGTTTAACTCACCAAAGAATATTGTCTTCCAAAGGTTGCCTGGTAGTTAGTTCAGACTGCATTTCAGAAGCATCCGTGGAGGCAGCAGAGCAGTGTATCCACGTATCAGTTAGAGCAGTTCATGCAGGAGCTGTTTGGATGTCCAGTGACCCAGCAGCCTAGGGAGAAAATGCCCATTCAGGGTTCTGAACTGTTAGATGCAATAATCTGTCTCTAAAATGGATAACTCAGTGTAATCTGTGGTTATTGCATTTAGAATAGATACAGGAAGGCATCTCTTTTTTTAGTAAATGCAGTCCAGGTAGGCAGTGTTTGAATGGAGCGTCCTTCTGTAGGATTGACTGCTAAGATTATATGTGCTGTTTAGTTTCCTGCTGATTAAACTATATTACAGTTTCATCTGCCACCTGGCCATTTTAGGCATGCAGAGCAATAGACCTGGGTGGACTGTGCCTTACAGAAAGGCTTGGCCTTTTCTGAGGTTTTCTTGGAAGAGGAGTATGAGAAGAGTCACACCCTGAAGCAACATGGCTGCATTGATGCAGGGCTCTTCCTGAGAGAGTTTTCCAGAGAGGCTTTGGAGAAGCACACTCAGTAATCTCCTCCATCCACAGGCTGTGGTGAGGATGACTTTTTGCATTCTTAGCAGAGGAGCAGGCAGTGCAGCAAAATCTTGCAGTTAGAGAAGAAGAATTGCAAAAAGCAAAGGGACTTTTCAGAAGGATTGAAAAACCTATCATTAAAGCTCAAATTATTTTCTTTATTATGTAGTTCCAAAATATCATTTTCTAAGCTGGCTCAGTCATCTTTACTTTTGTTAGATCTGTTGCTTGATCTGACCTTTAAATAAAAAATCGCTCTTGAGTGGCTGTGATTTTTATAGGGGAACTCATTCTGGTATAAAAACACAAACAGTGTAGGCATTCACTTTCATGTACAACACTTCATTATCTTAAAATAAGTATTTTCCTCTAGTTGCTGTGGTTGGTAGTTGAAAGCTGTTAGAAAAAGATCTACATATTTAATTTGTGATGTGATGGAACTGGGAAGGAATGCAATTAATAATGATAACAGCTCTTAACGTAAACTTGTTTTCCAGTGGTGAGGCTTATGCTGTTTTCTTTGTCATGCACTGAGTAGTCCCAGCATAAATCATGTTTGTATTTAAGGTTCACATTTAAGCAGTTCCCAGAGTTGTCACTGGATTTTCAACCAAACTCACTGTTTTTAATGTGGATTTTCCAGCTGATACTAGGAGGTTCTGCCTGTACAGATCTGTGTATGTGTAGTAGCTAGTCCTCCTAAAAGAATATATTACTGGAAATTCAAATAATTTTGAGAATAATTTCTGAGAGCTAAAAGGTATAGCACAAATGTTAACATATTTGAATTACACGCTGGTTCTTTATGGGAAGTGCTGCTTGCACGTTGCAGAGTTGAACCAGCCAACATTTGTAATTCACAACTATGCCATGTCTTATTTTTAATCTCACAGCATGATACACTACCACTGTGCATGCTCTACTGACTTGCTTTTATTTTACTACTTGCAATGTGTGAACTTGGAAGGGGACAGAAATGGAAGTCCTTGGGCCTGCCTGGTGCATCTGCTGCAGCAGCCAGTTTCTTAACCGTGTCATAGCTGCTGCCAGACTTTCTGGTTCTGACGAATAGTCCCTGTTCCTCTGGAGCTGGACCCTGACACTTAGTCCCAAAGTTAGAGTAAAAAAATCACATTACCTCAGTTGAGAAAATGTAAAATTTTTTCAAAAGGTCCTTACACAGCCTGGTACAGGTGATGAAATGAGCCATGGCAATCCTTCAGAATTGCATGCATAGATAAGTTTTGTCTCTGTTTCTTCCCATGCTTGAGCCTGAGATAAACCAAGGCATAGAATTGGTCAGTAAAGCCTTTCTCTGGCCCCAAAGGATAGAGGTCATTAAGCATGTCTCTGTTTCCCTTTGCTTCATCAAGCCCAACTCTGCAGCAGATGACCAGATGGCCACAGGGCATGTTCTGTAGCTACAAGATAAATTTCATGGCAAGCAATTTCCTTCCATCAGTTACATCAGGCACATGCATAAAAATTTAGATTTATTTCCCAATTAAAAAAAAAAAATCCTGAAAACTCTGTTCATGAAAAACACTGCTTTATGTGCCAGATGGGAGAATGTGCTTCTCTTTTTTTAGTGTAGGGCGGCCAAAAAGGTTTGTGGTTCTAAAAAAGTTGTAGTGTTTGAGAAAGTACAAATCCAGTTGTATTGAGTATAAAAGATCAGGATCATCTTTTTCTTGTGGACTTCGTAAGAAATGTGTAATGTTTGGACAATTCCTCCTGTCTGACCTGAGATGGTGATGGGTAAGAAGTAACAGGCACCCCTCCAAGCAGTTACAAAAAGCACTGGCATGGATTACATGGCACTTAAAAAAAAAAAAAAAAAGGCAAGACAGTGAATAGGATTAGAGAAATGTGGAAGTTTGTAGGACTGGTGGCAGTGGCTGACCGCTTATATCCACCGGCGGATCTTGTTTGCAGGGGAAGTTGGAGGAAAGCTGGCTGCTACTACAACTTTGTTTGCTCTGAAGGAAGAGGGCCCAACAGAAGGGAGCTTCAGATAGCAGCAGTGGGCATTTTGATGTATATTTTTAGTGCAGCTAAGCTAGAAGTGCAGCTTATGTTTAAACTCTCATTTGGGGTTCTTGGTTTGTTTCATTTTGTTTGGGGGTTTTTATCAGCACTTTCCATGCATTCTTTCTTTCCTTTCCATGGCTTTTCTAGCTGCTGTTCTGGAGCAGCATGCTTTTGTTTAAAGGTACTTGTAAACTTTTTTAAAAATAGCTTTTAATTGACTAGAAACATACTGCGTTCGATCATTGCTTATCAGTGTGAAGCTGGGTCACTTCTCTTTTCATGGCCTTTGTTCTCATGGCCTCATGCTTTTGATTTCATCCATCAGTAAGACAAGAGAGGCAATTGACATTGCTTTAAATGTTTCTTATCAGTCCACGAAAGGTGTACATTAGAGATTGTGTCTGAGGTTTTGCCTGGGATCTTCTGTAACACTGCCTATGTATTTTGTGCAGTGGGACATTTAGATAGTGCATATTTCATCCTAATTGCCTGGAATTAAGTTCACAAAGCCAAGAAGTACCATTTAGTTTCTAGCACGTTTTTGAAGGCACATGTAAAAGTTGTGACCTGTCCTGTGTTGCTGTGGGTAGGCCAGAAAATGGTTTGGAAATACTTCCTGTGTTGCCAACCATTTTACTCCTTAGGAGCAGGGGAGGGAAAAGGAAATAAAAAGTGCAATCTGGCCATATTTAAAATGTTGGCATGTTTATCCTGCACGTTGTATTTAAAGCTACATTGTCCTAAAAGATCTGAGATGCCTTTAGAGGTTGGTATTTATGGCCATTTTCTTGCCCTTTATCACAGTCACAGCATACAAGCTGGGAATCTAAGTGAGTAGTCAGCTGAATATACACATGGCTAGGTTATCTCATTTCTAGCTGCCTGCTTTGTTTATCAAGCACTTATGTAACGTTCAGAATTATATTAAGGCAGGACCAAGCTTTGTATTCACATGCTGTTATCCTGCTGCTGATAGGGGAGATGAGCAGAGCAGGGTGTGAGGTGGTTAAAGGGATGGATGGCTGTCCCTGCTCTCTCTCCTCTCCTAAGCTTAAGATCTCACATCTACACCTCATCTCTCATTTGCTTTCTAGCAATTGCAGTGCAAGGTTGTGGGACTTGATGCTTCACACTTTCAGCAGCAGCATAGAGGCACAGAGCTGAGGCTGCAAAGGCAACAAGTGCCCAGATTCTAAACATTGATTTGAATGCTATCAAACTGGTTTGGGGTTAGAGATAGACCAGGGATTTTCAATACATGTTCATAATTAAGAATGTAAATAGAATTTCATGTTTAAATGCCCCAGATAAAAAAAAATTAAAAAATAAAAAAATAAAAAAAAAAAGTTTTTAAGGCTCTGATTTGAAGTCCTTGAAAATAAAAGAATTCAGTGGTTAGGGTGGAAAAGAAAATGACACTCCTGCAAGCATTAAATCATTCCATTTCCTTGCTTTCTTCCTGTCCATCACACACAGTTGCACACAAAAACTCTGCTGCAGAGTGCTGTTTTTCATTCTTCTCATAGACTACCCCCTTCTTCTGAACACATATACATCTAACGGGTTTTGTTTGTCCTTTCCTCCCCCTGCCACGGCGGGATGTGAAAAAAAAAGGGGTTGCCCCAAAAGAATTATTGAAGTTAATAATTGTCTGTTCCATTAAAAGCCTTTTTAAGGGTAACACAGCACAGTACTTTTTGCATAAATAGATTGATATAGACTCACTGTGACCATTACTTAGTCACGTAACTCATAAGCAGCTAACTGTAGCCAGCCTAAACTGGTTTCAGGATTCTGTTGGATTTTTTGGTCAATAATTCATAACCTCTCTTGAGACTTATGAAAATTCCTTTTTAGCCGTGGTAGTTGCTAAGTAATGTCCCTACTTGGATAACAGTTTAGACACCAATCCTTAAATTGATCGTTTGCATACAGACTGCTAAATTTATGCAGGGAGCACTTTGGACAAAGCCAGATAGTTTATTTGCTGGTTTTTACAAGAGAAAGCCTTGAAATCTCTTTCTGCTTTAGCTGCTAATAGCCATCTGAATTTTCCTTAACCCAAAGTTTGTATCTAAAATAAAATCTGAATCCCAATTTCCTTACAGCCTTCATTACTCACTCTAAAAACTTTTAAAACAAGCCTCCCTTTTCAATTTTGGAATTTTTATTCATTACTTCAGTGCTTCAAATTTAAACCATTAAAAAACAGTGCATTAATACAGATACCAGACTTCTGCCATCCCTGTTTCTAATTTGGTTTTCCCTTGAAACTAACTCCAGCTCAGCTGGTGACACTCCTAGATGTGGTGCTGTGAATGAACATCTGAAAAATTTTGCTTTAGAACATTAAAACCCATTCTTTTCTAGAAAGAGATGTAACGACTTGCTTGAACTTACTTTGATTTTGAGTTTTACCATAAACTTGGATTTTTTTCAGAGAAGGCTTTTATGTCAGATTTATGTTGATGCAAAATGTTTCACACAGAGTTGAGTTCTGTGGCAAAGTTTGTAAAATCAGCATTTCTTAAAGGGCATATTTACACGATGACTTCCACTTTCATGGCACAGTGAAGTCGTTTGTATAGAACATGTGAAAGCTGTTAGAGCAAACAGGAGGTTTGTAATCTTATTGTCATTCCTAAACTAATTAAGAAAATCCTTACTGCACTTTCCTCAAACAAGTGGGCACTAGTAGCCCTTTATAAATTTCTGTTCTGAATTCTATGCATTTTTACATAGCGTAGTACAGCTGTCTGACATTTTCAATTAAATTATCATTAAAGCCCCTTAAAAATAAATTGAGCATATTAAGCATCTTCGTCTCTCCCCTTACCCACCATTAACTGCAGGGCAAAATTTTAAATTTTCACTGATGCATTTGAGGAGGCCGGGTGAGATGAAGAGCACAAGCTGCAGAATCGTACGTCGCTCACCCACTAACAGGGGCCTTTTTTTCTGTGAGTTTCCATAAATTAGATGTGGAGCCAAAGCAAGCGGAAGCTATTTTTAGTGCAGCAGCAGCAGCACTGCAGAACAGGAGCTGGCGGAGCATCACGTGTGTCAGGCTGAATCAAAGGGAGTATCCCAGCAATGTACTGTAAACAAAACAAGGGCGCTGTCAAAAAACAAGCTCCAGGTACTGAAAGAACCCGAATCAAAGCCTCGCACGAGAGGCGAATGCACCAGCTCTGTTTCTTAGGAGATTTTCCTATTTTGCAAACATGGGAGCCCAATAAGAATTCCGTGTTTCCTGGTGTCCCATTGTCTCACTCGATGCAGTCTTTACCATTAGGCATTTTATCTAGAAATCTTCTCTTTTATATAGTAATTTTCTATCTTTTATTAGGAGTGTGGTTGTTGTCTGAAGACACATGAGTGTAGCAGAAGCACATGCAGCTGTCTGCAGTGCCACTGCACAAGGGATGTCCTTGCTGTGAAAGCACAGCTTTACAGCATGGGAGATGTTGTTTTTCAGCAAGCAGGAGAGCAATATGAGCAAATACTTCACTCTTACACATGATTTGGATTGATGTATTCTTCTATGGGGTTTCTCATTCATAACTGCTGTTTTTATTTTGTGGGATTTTTGCATGAAATGCATCTGTCCTCAGAAATTACACATTAACCTGAGTAAATATTCAGTGAACCTTTCAAAGATTAACTTCTACTTAGTTTACTTTGGTTTCCATGTGTCTGCATGCTATCAGAGGCACAAATAGAAACTAGGTAGTTTTAAGACTGTCTTGTCTGTTACTCAGAATTACTTGCCAAGGCCATGCCATGAAAGCTTATGGTCGGTCTGTGGCATTATCCTATTATTATTACTCAAGCAGTTGAGACACAACCTTTAAAAAGGTTAAAAAAGGTGTTGAAATTTTTCATTTCCGTTGATAGTTAATAAAAACAAAAACAAAACACCAAAAAAAAAAAAAAAAAGGGCTGCTTCCCTTCTTCCTGAAAACCACCTGTTCAGGTGATGCATCCTTCGTTGATCCTGCAGGTGCATATATTTTAATGAACTTCAGGGCTTGAAGTTGTTGGGGTTTGTCTTTCAGGAGCCTGGGAAAATGGGAGAGTGATTGCTGTTCTTACAGTAAATGCAAATAGCTGTGGAAAAGGACTTAGGGAAAAGGTTGTCAGCCTAAGCTGAATTATATGATTTCCTTACAATAGCAGCCCATGCAAAACAGGGTTAGATGGGATTAATGTACAATGGGCACATCGAGACAAATGCAAATATCAAAGCCAGTTGTGTCACCAATGGTACAAAAGAACTCTTGAGTGCAACAAGTCCCTCTTTTTACCTCCTTGCTGCTCCTTACTGAGTTTTCCCCCTGGGCTGGGGGAAGTGTCACTCAGGCTGGCATCTGGGTTTGAAAGGAGCAGTGATATGGGCTCCTAGGCACGTCAGGCATGGAGTGAGTCCTTTATAGGTGCTGTGAGTCTTCTTGGAATTGTGAGTTTAATAGACTTTGATGTCAAAGAAGAACTGTAGCCCCATCTGACCTGCTGGCTGTACATTTTTGTTTATTTTTTTATTTTAGGCAAGTTGCAGCCAGCAGAAAAAAAATTAACATAGAATGTAATGTTGAGAGTAGGAAAAGCTAAGAAACAAAGAGTAGAAACAGGAAATTCTTAAAGAATGTTTCATGCACTCTAAATTCATTCAATAATGATAAAGTCTTTTTTCATGGAACGTTTTGGGTAACTTAACACTTGAAGCCAAGTGTTTGTAAACTATTAGTTCATATTAATATTTATAATTAAATTTTATTATTATAAAAATTAATTTATATTTATTTTTATATATTATATAAAATTATCTGTTATATTTATAATTATAAAAATATAAAATTATAGATAAAAATTTATATATCATTAATTATATATATATATATATAAAATTTTTTTTAAGGAAAGTATTTTGACTTTTTGGGGCCAGGTTTTCAAGCACCCATAGCCAAACCAAGGGAGCACTCAGCTGAACTCAGAATTCACAGCTGCTGCATGAATTGAGCATTACTGTAAGCTACAACAACAAGACATGGCCATGAATATCTCTGAATAAAACCCTGAACTTACTTCTTGTCAGTTCCTTTGCACAGATACACTGGCTCCTTTTTCCTGTACCCATCTCTTCCTATTTAAAATGCAAGCTGCAACCCATTCTCATACCTGGTTTTGCTAGAATGACTTCTACCATTGTAACTTCAAAACATGAAGCTGAAAACATTTTGATTTGAAGTAACTGTAAATCACAGGAAAGTAATTGGTTGTCAGCTAGAATTTTTGTGGTGTGTTTAGGTCTCAGAGAAACAGAATTTGGAGAGCAGGAGCTAATTGTGATTTGGCCAATGCTAGCAAACAGTGTTGTGCTTTCAGTAACAAATAACTTGCTGCTTATTCCCAGCAGTTCTGCCACACCAAAACAGAAGTCAGTAATCACTTCCATGTTTGTGGCCAAACGAAGTAGCCTCGCAGTGCTGACACTGCTTAGGAGGGCTGGGAGCTGTGTGCATTGCAACCACTGCATTTCCTGTCCCAGCCCTGGGAGGAAACCAAGGCAGGCAGCAAGGGTGGGGAATCTCCTGCTCGCTGGATGCCGTGCTGGCCTTACAGACACACACCTCAGTGTTATCAGCAGTAAGCAAAATAAATAAATCGCTGTGCCTGAGAGGCTGTACGTCACATCCAGCTCACAAATTACAGCTTCTACAGCTCAGCTCACCACTAAAACATCCATAAAACAGATTTCACTGAATGAAGCATAGAGCAGAGATGGCACACTTAGGAAGTAATTGCACTGAGCTCTTAGTGATGCAAAAAAAATTGCAAGTTGGAGTAATAGTTGCTGTGAATCTGCTAGCTACAGGGGAACTTAGAACAGATGCTGCTTTACTCAGATACTAGGATACAATCTTTCAGTGGGTCAGTTATGACATGTATGTAAACAAAAAATCTATTAAAAGCCATCATATTAACATACGGCAATATAATTGTAAAGGAAGAAGATTTCTTGAAAATTATGCTGGGTTAACATATGACTGCTTAAATTAACTCTGGCAGATAGAGCTGTTTTCATTAGGTAGTGAATTAAATACAACTAGATCAAAGCTGGCATTATTATATATAGTTGCAAAACCTTTGCAAGGACATAATATTTGTAAACTGCATGTAATAGCTGCAATTTTCTTGTTCTACAGTCTCTGGTGAAGAAGCTGCTATACATGACCCTTAACTTTCCACTGATTTACGTTTTTCAGGAGGTTTTTTTCTGTATTTCTTCTCTTGCCAGCTCCTTTTCAGGCTCTTTGAATCTTTTGACACAGACTACAGATGCAATTGCAGCCCGTGTGGACACACCCAGCTTGCCATTAACCTAACCAGTCTGGGCACCTATGCAGAAAAAAGAAGCTTAAATACAGCCAGGTTTCTAAAATACAAGGCTCAAGTGCTAAAGCCTTGACATAGCAGATAGACTGCTATCCATAACTGAGCTAGCTAATTTAAATTTCAGTAGATGTCTGCAGTGATTCTCTGTATGCCTGTGGATCACCATGAAGATAATGTCTGAGGTATAATTTTCTCAAATACATAGTTATGTACCTATCCTGTGGGTGTCTTTTTTTTTTTTTTCTGTAATGTGAGTGTGAGTTTCATAAGCTCTTGTTCATCATTTCCTCTTCCTTATCCAAATGGTCATTTCTTTGATATTTATCTTTTTCTTTCTTCGTTTCCACATCTTGCTCCATTATTCTCAACACTCATAATTTGAAATAATGATATTGGATTTTAATAATTATGTTTCCTAATACATTGGGAAAACCCCTCTTACTTGTTCTACAAATGTGATGTATTTAGGAACCTCCACACCCTTTCTGAGCTTCAAAGGTAAATTTTAAAGTGTGCTTGATTTCATTCTAGGACAGAAGGTCAGGTTGCTGCATTAATTCCACTGGGAGTAGAATAAGTTTATAGCTGCATGTTTACCTAGAGTCATAGAATCATCCAAGTTGGAAGAGACATTTAATATCACCAAGTCCAACCATGACCCCCTGTAAACCCTAAACCACATCACCCAGGGCTGCATCCAGACACCTCTTAAACACCTCCAGGGATGGTGACTCCACCACCTCACTGGGCAACCTATTTCAATGCCTGACCACTCTAAGAAATCACTTAATCCCTCCAGTATCTGAAACATGGGTAGACACTAATTTCATAAGCTAGACGCAGGACAGAAAAAAAGTCTGCCCCTACAAGATTAAACATCAAAAAAACTTTGTTATGAATATCCAACAGAAGCTAGAAATATCCTTATTTTCTGTAAAATAACTGAGTAAGGCATACAGGTGTTTTTCTGCTGTTAGGGATTGTCTTTTGTTTGTTTCAGTCTCTGTATTTTCTTAGAAATATGCAGTTATTTCAGTAAGTTCAATTAATATCAGCTGGTTTGCTTTTAATTGTTACATTCATCATTATATACCATGTATAGGAAGAACTACCTACTGCATATACAACATGCAGGAATGGAGCTGAGGAGGTGGAATTTTCTGAGTTGTCGTTGTTGGTAAAAACTGCAGCTCATCTGTATTCTCTTTCTTAGCAAAACCCTTGCTGTCAGCAAAACATCATGCAAAGGGTCCCCTCCCACAGTTGTTGTCATGCTTGTGTCCTACAGCAGGACTGCTCTTGCTGACAGGGGACCTCCTCCTTGGGGATAGGTTTGCCCCCCTGGCCTTAACCTTTAAATGACACTTGAATTAAAATTGGAGCTTGTATTAAGCAGCTACCTATCACTGATAATGTAACCACTTTAGTGAAAAGTATACATGTTTTGTGTTATTTACAGTGGTGATTGTCTGAGTGCTGAGTTGATGCTCAGTGATGAGCAGTGTTATATGGTAATGCTTGGCACTGCCAGTTCATGTCCCCCCTCTCAGAGGTTTTTATGCTCACTTTCTACTTGTTGCTAGGCTGAGATTTGGTCCTTTTTGCACAAATTCAGGAAGTGGAATTTTATGTTGCAAAGGAAGACAGGTGAGGAAAAAAACCCAGCACTCTCTCCTTAGTGTGCATCCAGCAGATAGTGCTTCTCTAATCTTGTACTTGGCAGGAGATTTTTTTGGTTCTTGGATCCAGGTGAATATCCTTCTCAACAGTCTCAGCTTAAGGTCTCTGAAGAGGATATTGAATAAATTGTATGCTGAAATACACACCTCTCTCAGTTGTTTTTTCCAAGATGACAAGAAGTTGTTGAGTTACAAAATTAAGACCCTGTTAGCAAGCAGAGGAACCCTGGTCATCAGCAGAGGAAGAGTGATATGATCAAGCAACTTTCGTAACCGTCAGGAATTTTTCTTTGGGTAATGAGTGCAGGTTGCAAGGTGGAAGTAGTGTATTTGGATTCTACCAAGTTCTATAGCAGTGACAGAAAATAGCTGGTGGTGAGAGCTGAGGGCCTTTTTTGAAAGGATTGTGAGAGAAGGCATGAACTTGGAACAATAGCGTTTTAGAATAAGACTGTATAATGTAACTTTGAACTATTTATAACACGCACAGAGATAGTGCAGGTACTTGTGTTTAGTGTAATTATGCTTATGCAATCAGCTTTTTTAGGAAGATAACCATTTGACTAGTTTATTTTTGGAAATGTACTCCAGGGTGCTAAGATGTGTATCTATATATCTGTCTTTATATAATTTTCGGCTTTGGTTCTAAATCTGTTTTCTGTATCTGTCAGGAAATATCCTTCTACCTATAAACTGTATGAGGCTGATTAATGACTGATGGCAGACAAATCTGCAAATATCAAGCTTTTGGCATCATAAGTGAAAAGGCCTTGCTTTGTAAGAGGGGGAAGGGGAGAAATTAATTTCCTGTTTAATTTCTACAAGAAAAAATCCACAGCCTGACCAGATGGAATTTCTTTTGTACTATAAATAAGCAAGCTTTTCCTTCTTTCATGGTTTCAATTTTGATATATTTCTATCTAAACTGCTCCTTCCACAATTTTTCTTTGTCCTGCTGTGTTCAGGGATGCTCCTTCAGATGCTCAGTAGTGGTGTAAACAATAGAACAAAGCTCTTCTACACTGATAAAAATGTGTATCAGTATATATCTATAAAATTCTAAGTATGCTGTGTGGCTAGCTGGGGCAGCAGTCCTGATCACTTGAATGTGTGTTCTGGGGATGGTTAGAATAAAAGACATCTTGTCTAGATTTGGTGCTCATCTAGGTAAACGGGCTTATTAACAGTTACAGAAAATATGGACTGCCTAAAAATGCTTTGTTGTGGGTTTATGGAAAATGCATTTTTTTCCCTCAAAACACTGCATATGTATTTCATGTCATGTCACAATTCACTTTCTCCCTTGGGTGTAGTTTGGCAGTATTGTTTTTATTCATTAATGTTAAAACATTGCTTTCGCATTATATCTTTCATTCCATTTATTTCCCTGACAATTGTAGGTCACATTTCATGTTAAAACATTGGTCACTTTAGTAGTAATTATGATGCCACAGTGCACTGGCTCTTTTGTAAAACTCTTACTTTGAATCCCTCATGGCCCTGAATTTTCAGTGTTATGCATGGGCATGTCTTTGACTATTGGTGTCTATATGGTATCTATATCAAATTTTAATTGTAGCCAGCTTATTAGCAGACTTCTGGTGATAATCAGTATAGCTGTGTTTGAAGCAGTAAATACAAAAAAAGTCTAGTAGGGTCACCAATGCTGTGACCAATGCTCTTGTATTCTACTTCCAGCACCTCTCTCTTCTGTCAAGTTTAAAGATAAAGACCATAGTCATTCAGATTCTCAAAGCAAACAAATTTAACTTAAAAACACTTTATAAAAGGATAAAGGTGGGGTAGGGCTGTAAAGAGCTGAGCTTCTATGGCTTAATTCACTTTTCTGGGTTATTTTGTTCTTCCGATGTAATTAAGCGGGGCATGGGTGTTGTTGCATGATGTTGTACTCCTTGCCAGAAGAGAAAACATTTTAAGGTGAACTGCTGAAGAAAATCAATTACACTGGAAAGCAAATCCTGCATGTATAATTAGCAAAACCTCCTTGGCACTTGTGAGGCTGTTCTTCTCAAAAGGCAAGTTGGCATTAGTGATGGCAGATTATGGAGTTTTCCTAGTTTTCCCACTTGTTTCAACAGATCAGCGTGCAGGTCTTGCTTTATAAAGCAGTGAATGTCCTGGGGGCCCCTCAGCATATGGGCCAGCCCCTGTTTTGGTGTGGCAAATGATACTGCCCATGGCAGTCACCACAGAGGCAACAGGCACCTCCTGGGAAGTGTCCCAGGATGGGTCTTTGTTGCAGTGTCCCTGTAGGATCATCCACCTTTTAATGAGGAGAAGTATTTAAAGCACAATATGCCTTACTCCAGGTAAAGCTGGAGCCTGGCTTGATCCTGGTGGCTTGATGGAGGTTGCAGAGGAGCCTGTCAGTGCTGGAAGGTGGAATGTGCACTGATGGTTCCTTGGGTCATGTGTGACAAAACCACTGTTAGGTAGGGTGTTTTTATTGTATTCATTATATCCTGGGCTAAGCACTGGAAGATACAAGAGAGGGCTAGCAGTCTGTATCTAAAGCTGCTGGATTTTTGAAAAATTACAGGTTACTCTTAATAGCAAGATAATTACACTTGTGGAGAATGACATAGTTGTGATCATTCCCCAGAATAAAAAGTCACCTCTATACTTTCTAAGTACAGAGACATGCTGTGTGATGTCACATAGTGTTGGGCAGTAGTTCTGACTGTGGGGTTTGGAGTTGGGCTGCAGTGAGTGAAGAGTGAGGTCTTCATTTGCTTTGAGGGGAAAAACCTTCATTCAGGCTCCAGACAGCCAGAATTTTGCACACATTACTGACCTTTTAAGCATGAGAGCTGTCCCATTGAATTCCAAGTTCTTGTTGCATTCAGTAGGATTACTTACATCCTTAAAACTATGCTTGTAAGTGAGTCATGGTGGAATCAAAGTTTTTCTTGCACTGAACTTCTTAGTCCTTCTGCATATCTGAAATATTTAATCATTCTGACACAAGGAAAAAAGTGCAGGGAAACTCAAAACTGCCACGTAGTCAGAATATCTTGCCATTTGTTTGTGTTTATTTTCTCTACTTTTGTTCTACAGTTATTAAAATTAGCTCTTACATGTAGCTTCTGTGAGAAAACAGCTCACCTGGAAGGTGGTGTCAGTTTTGAGGAAAGGCTCAGCAGTTTTTCAGTGCACTTTTATTATGCTCCAGATTAATTTTGGTCTTCATTTCTTTCCTGCTGGCATGGGCTGTCCATGTCTTTTCTAGAGGAGCAGAGGTGACTCAGGACATCCACAAAGGGTGGTGGTGGAGCCCATCATACAGTTTCTCAGTGCTGAGATGGGAAGAAACACAAGCACAAGGCATTAAAAAACGTTGGAAACATCCCCATTTTCTCACTTCTCTGATTTGGCTTTTGTCCACATGATGTTTTGACACCAAATCTGCTCAGAAGTGCATTGCAGTGCTTGAGCTGAATTTAGGTCAGAGCAGCCCCAAATCCAACACGTAAGCAATAGATGAAGATATATGTCCTAAAGATGTGTGGTTGTATATTAGTTACGTTTCTTGATTTGTTGTTGAGTTTTCAAGGTATTAGAAATACTTTTTAAAATACTTAAATTTAAAAACTGTAGTCAAAACCAGTTCCTTTAAATATGAGTGTTATTATTTTTCACTTTTTGAGTGAGTTGCATTGAGACCTTCTCAAATAAGCATCTTGCAAAACCGATCAGTGTCAGCTGAGGTAACAAATGGCTTTTCCTTTCAAAATATCACAGTAATGTTTAAAGCTGTACTTTTTGGATGTAAAATTTTTGTCAATGCACTCCCAAACAAAGTAATGCCCCACAAAGCACAGTTACTATTTTTCTGAAGGAAGTGTAAACTGCTTTGACATCTAATGCAGGATACCCCATTGCAGTACAGACATTTGTTAAGAGCAGATCAGTATTTGTAGTGCTGGTGTTAGGACTGGATTATGTGTAATCTAATTAAGGAGGTTACTAACAATTTGAAGGGATTATAAGATTAGCAATTATCTGTGTGCTTATTTGATTAAAATAAATGCTTGCAGATTTGGCTGCCATACCTGTGCTCTGGTATTTGGGATCAGAAATCATGTTTGATTGGAAGTAAAAGAAACAAACAACAACAAAATTTTGTGGTTTGGTTCTGTTTCTTTAGTGATTTCAATGCAATGTCTAATCCCTAATTAATTTTCACTGAATTGCAGTGCACTTTATTATTAAAAGCCCTTTTAAATAAAGATTTTTTTAAGGGAGGGAAGACCATTTTTTAAAATAATATGCAGTTAACTTAAAAATTCAATTTTTAGGTACTGAGCGAAGTCAGTAATTCAACAGGATATTGCTTTGCACAGGGCTGAGGCTTTGTCTGTAACTTTGCAGTTTAGGTCTAGTATCACTTTGTTTTGGTTTGGAAAGACAGGTATCTGCCAGGGAAAGCTGGAGTTTCCCTTGGAATGGAGAATGTAAACCCCTCACCCCCTCCAAATTATAATTTTGCAATTAAGGGCTTTCAGGCAAAAATTTGGGAATAGGAATAACAGTTCTTTACTAGGAATATTAGTAATACAAATGTAGTAGAGAACAAAACCAAACAAACAAACAAGCAAGCAAACGAACAACAATCCTGGAAAACCCTGACAGAGTCAGAGCTACAACCTGACACCCTGTTGGTCAGGGTGTTGGAAGCAGTCCAAAAGTGAGTCCTCCTGGAGTGGCAGATGTGGTTCTGCTGGAGCAGAGATGATCCTGTAGAAAAGGGTCCAGTGATGATGAGAAGGGTCCAGTCTTCCTCCAGGAATCCAGTGGAACCAGATACCTTGTGTTCCTACGTCTCAGTTTTTATTCAGGTAGGAATGGTTGGCTCCCCCCACTGGGTGGAGCATCTCACAATGGGTTGACTGCTTGGGACGCCTTAATGGCCCATTAGCAGAAAATATCCCCCTGGAGGGAGGACTGGGTGGTGAAAGAGATAAGAAACACTGCCCCACCTGGTTTTAACAGTTGGTCCATTATCAGGAGGCACCTGCCCCCTCCCCCCAGAATAACAAGAGATAAAGAAAAAACATCTCCCCAACTACTTTCAACAGATGAAATAGAATACACATTTTTGGTTCCATAACCCAAGACACACTTAGTGAAGCTGCCCAGATTTCTTGTTTGAAAAATGTCCAACTCTGTGTGATTGAGAGTTTCATCTCATTGCGGAGCTGAGATCCCAGAGGATAAAGTCCCAGAAGATAAAGATCCTTCTTCTTCACACCCCACTTTGGATCCTTCAGCCTCCATCTCCTGAGGGCACCCAACTCTCCTGAGCAATAGTCTGAAGAATTTTTTTATTAGAAGTTTGGTTGAATTCAGACTTTCTGTGAAAAGTTCAGATCCTTAGAGGTCATCGCAAGAGTCATTCTGGCCCTCAGGACAGGTGATAGGCATGCTCCTTCTCAGAGCATATCCCAGCATCTGAGCCACAATGTTGTACACACAGTTTGATGAGGAAAAGAGAACCTGTCAGGGAATTTGTTGTTTTAGGCATCCTTGTATTTCAAGCGAGAAAGAAAAAGCAAAAGTACAAAAAGGCATCTAGTTTTCTCCCTGAAAATACAAAACTTGCACCTGCCCTCAGAGCCTGACCGCAGGGTGACCTGCCTGTATATATAGGCAGCTATAAATCATTGCACAAACACGAGTGATGGTTCTGTATTTAGAGAACAAATAATTCCTGGTTTTCATTTCCACAGGTTACATTCAAGCTGGGAATGGTATTTTTAATCATCTCTTTAAAAGAAAAAAAAAGAGAGAAAAGACAACATTTTGAGATCTGAACTGACAAGTGGCTTTGGGTTTCTGACATTTATGCCTTATTTGTATATTCCTTTTCAACCTTCGCCAGCTGCTACTGCATAAATCTTCCACGTTTTTTCCACTAACTGCATGGGTGGAGAAGACAAATTAGGAAGTTCAGCTTCCTTCTTGGTGCCTGTTAGGAGTTTCAAAAGTAGTCCAGGATTCAAAACTGGCCTCAGTGGATTTTTTCGATAGGGTAGCTTTTATCAAGTTTCTGCCCTTCCTCGCAGATGCGAACATGGTACAAAGCAATAGCTGCTAGGAAGTGACACGGTGACTTTTCAGCTGTAAAGGCCAAAGTAGCACCATCATGCCCTCAGGGGTGGTGATGTTGGCCACAATCCTGCAAGGAGCTGCAGCTGCCAGGCTCCCAGGTGGCTCCCTGCAGATCCTCAGGCTGGCTGGGCCAGCACAGAGAGTCCAGTGCTGCTCAGCCCCCTCCTTCCTGAGCTCTCCCACCTGGGACTATAGATGGTGGCAGCCAACGTCTCAGTGTGGAGGACATGCAGGCAGCAGCAAGGATTGCCCACGGTGCCAAATTCTGTGTTAGCCACAAGCCAATATCCCTTTGCTCCATCTTTTTGTAAACCAGACCCAAGAAATGACAACCACTGAAGCTGCGCCTGATGGCCTCAGCTCTCAGCCTCGGGGCTAGAGCCTCTGCCTGTCCCCGGCTAGCCCTGGCGACAGTTTCAAGCAGAAGGTATAGCTCAGTAGGCTGGCCAACCAAGCTGATCCTGTGGGCTCTTGTCAGCCCAGCCGCCTGATGGAGATCACGACCGCAGCGAGGGAAGAAAGAGGACTCTGTCGAGGGGTTCCACAGGAGCTTTATTGAGGATCAGCAGGGAACTGCCTCACTCCAGGGAGAGCTGCCTCGGCAGAGCGCAGTCTACCCTGTGCAGGCTGGTTTTATCCAGGGGAGGAGACAAGGGAGGTAACTGGGAAGGAACCAATAGGGAACGAACAGGGAGTGGTTAACAGGTTGACGGATTCCTCCGAAAACCAATCTCAGTCCAGAGGGGCGGACTTCCTCGGATCCTGTCCTATCACTCGACGCCTCTCCCAGAACTTTCCAGATTCTGGGAGAGGCCCCGAGTAGACAGACAGGTCCTCGGGGGTAGGGAGCAGGAGATTGACAATTAGGGTCAAACCAACAGTAATCTAACAAAGGGGTACATGGAATAAACCAACATCACGAACTTAAAACTTTAACACACCACTACAAACCACCTGTTGAGTACAGGGTAGAGAGATTAAAAACAGAAGCATAATCTAATCTTTAAAGTAACTTGAAGCAGAACATAATCAGGTTGTTGCATAATTATTTTCCTCATTCCTCAAATTCAACTCATTATATGTTGTTTTAATAGTACAAATGCACTGTGCACTGTAAAATTCAAGGAAAATTGATGAGAATGTAAAGAAACTTACAGGGAGTGCAGCATTAGGAATGCTTTTCACAAAATGCTCTATTAATAGTAAACGGTTGTTAATGTGACTTCCTCTCAAATGTACAGCTAGCAGGGTTGTAGGGCTAGTTTTTAATGCTAAGTTTTATCACCCTTGTTTAAATAGCTTATAGCTGTTAAATGGAATTAGGCCAATTATTAGGCAAGTTGGACATAGTCACTGCATTCTTCTCCTTCCATTTTTGTAGTAACAATTCTTCTTGCTTTAGCTCCATGCCTTCCTCCAGCTACCCGAGGTAATCACTCAGCCAAGCCGTAGGTGGTGTGACCAGTTGCTTGAATACATTCAGTGGTTAAATATATCCTGTTCTAAAATGGGCAGGATAATGGTGATTTAATAAAAACATCTCAGCAGCAGCATTTGTAAAGATACAGGAATTTTCTTATGACTCTAGTGGTTATGTCTAGCATTTTTATCTGTACTGTTAGACCTCTGTTTGGTGTTATTGCTTTCACCTGGTAAGTTCTAAGGCAGATGATCATATACAGATATTTACCTGATACTGTTTTTCATTAATAGCTCGAGTGTGTTGTGCATGGGAACAAGAAGGATAACCTGTCTGCTCTAGACAACAATTAGGGAAGCCCTAATAAATTCTGGTGCCTGGCATGAGCAAGTTTGGGAAGAGCAAGCTTTGAGTCCTCCCCATTGAAGGTGAACAGTTGCCGTGTCTCTCTGCTTTGCTAAAGAGAAGGCAACAGGTCTACCTCTAAATGATGGGTGAAGTAGTTCTTTTGGGTGTTTGGGGGTTAAATGCTCAGAACTGCTGGAAGGATGTCAGTCCTCATCATCTTCCTGTCCTTTAACTCCTGAGCCATTAATTTTTGCCCTGCTGTGTAAGTTTTCTTGCCTTGAATGTTGACAGGGTAATATCCTATGTCAGTAACTCTGAGATGAAGCTGATGAACCACACAGCAGCCCAGTGCATCAAAGGATTATTCATAGAGCTGTGTCCAGCATGACCCTTACCTTAGTGAAACATGTCCTTCACACAAAGTAAAGGTATGAGAATGCACTGTTAAAGCTGGGACAAGGATTAAGGAGTCCAGAAGAGAAATGATCTGTCATCACATTTCAGAAACTGCAGTAAGGTAAAAGAAATTGCACCAGGTGTTCTGCAAGGTCAGCAACAAGAATTTAATTTTTTCCACTGTGCAGGAAGCTGGTTGCCTTCCTGACTTTTCCATAGAAATATTTTTCTGTTTCCTGAGTTGGCATTAATGGCATACTTCAGTTTTTACATGCAATCCCAGAAAGCTTCTTCTCTGGTAGGATGGTTACTAGGAGCCCTCGTATTCCTTGAATGAGTGCTACCTGTAGAAACTCCAGATCCTGCCTATGTCTTGGAGCCTCCAAGACATTCTCATGAATCTCTGTGATGCAAATGTTAATCCTTGGAGCTACTGCCCTTCTGTTTAACCCCAGCACTCACTCGGACTCCAGCCATGTCAGTTCTCTTGGCCGTGTCAATGCCTGACAAGCAGATAGGTGAAAGCAAACAGATATACTCTGGTTTTGCTCAGGATTCTAACATGCTGTTCCTTTCACTTAGGTGTCAGCAAAAATGCACAGCTCTGAAAACAGTAATAAACACCTATATGTGCTTTTTCTGGCCAGGAGCGTTTGCCACCCTAAAGAATTCACTTTTCTTCATCTCGGTTTTCAAGCGAGTATTAGCATCCTCTTTTTGGAATCATCTGGCTTGATTTTAGGCCTGAGAACTTTTGGCAGCAAGTTCTCTTGCACTGAGTTTGGACTGGGGCCACAGGTAAACACAAACTTCTCGTGACTTCCTCTTCAGTCTGTGGTTTTTTACCTGTGTCTCTCCCATTTGGAGATTTTCTGCTTTCTCTTCAGTAGAAAACTCCAGTCAAACTGGTTTTTCCTTTCTGGCAGTCACCATAACAGATTTATTATTCCAAACCACTTCCACCAGAGTAAGTGATCTTCAATTTCCCACAACCATTGCTGTTTCTAACCTGGATTTGGCATTCTTCAGGGCTCACAGTACTTGGCGGATTTGTGTACACTAGGAAGATATCTACAGTGCAACCACTTTTGAAAACAAAACCATCAACCAGAATGTGTAAGTTGCAGTGAAATAATTTTTCCATTATGACAGCAAGATAAACTTGGAAGCAACAGGGGAAGCTCTACTTGCAACATCCAGTGAAAATACATTTTGTTAACTTTTGACATCCCCTGGCAATGCTGTGGTATGTATCTGGTGCTTGTAAACCAGATGCATTTTATAGCTTTTAGTATTATCAAGGCTTTTCCCCACAGCTCAGCTTTCCTGGACATAAAAGTCCAACTTCTTTTTGCAGACTTCACCAGGAGAGATGGAGGTGAGGTCTTCTGTGCACTTTAGTTAGTGGGACATAAACCCAAGGTTTTGATCTATTATTCTGTCGAAAGGCACATTCTGCAGGTCCTGATGGGACAGCTACATTCTGCCCATGTGTCTCATCTGATGTTTTAGGTGTTCTCAGCTTCCCTTTCAGCACCAGTCTGTGTAGTTGCTAGAAGATGTTAAACAGTTGTTTCATTCAGACCGTGGATAAAGAGATCCTAATCTGCCATACATCAGCTCACAAAGCAGTCAGGATCCAGATCTCTCTGGATACCACAGTATGAGCTTTCTGTTTTCAGGTTTCTATCTTTGGGTCCTCTGTTCAAAATTGCACTTATAATTGCAGGATGTTCTCTGTGTAGCCTTTACATTGTACAACTCAAATCTGTGTCAGTATAAACACTCCATGGGTGTATCAATATGCACATAATGATTGTCTGCCTAGGATTATCTACTCACAAGAAAGAAGATACACTGAATTCAGTGGAATCAAGCTGGTCAGGAGGGTCTGCATGTGCCAGTCTAAGCTTCAGATTTTATCAGTACTTCATTCTTAGTCTGTGTTTGCAGTGGCTCCACCACTTGCACCCCTGGGAATAAAATGTCTGAACACATGCAGTAGAAAAATGATGTCCCTTTTAAAATAGGTGAATAAATTACCTTTCTTCTTTTTTCTCTCTTTGCCTGTCATCTTCCCTGTTCTCTGAGATCCCATGTGGCAGAAGTTGCAGATGATGAGTCTCATTTCTTCTGGAGCCTGTTAACCTTTCTGTGTGAATGACAGATTTTCCAGATTTAAGTCTTTGTCAGTGTTTATGTTAAGAAGAGGGTTAATGATGATCCCCATAGGCCTCTCGCTCGGAAAGCAAAAACATCTGCTAAGCCAAGAAGTGGTTAGTTTGCTAAATTTAGAAGGAAGAAATGCATTTCCCAAAATTCACACTGCTTCTTAACAGATTTAAGGAACCAGTGGGGGCAAGCAGTTATGGAAGTCATACTGTTTATTCATTTTTTTGTTTAGTTCATGTCTTTTCAGTTAAAAGTGAGATTGCTGTTATTAAGCAGAAAGGGGTATTACTCATATATCTGAAACGTTTAATGCAATTGAACTCTTCCTGCATTTGTTTAGGTTAATAGCTGGACACATGCCAAAGCCTGTGAAGCTTGGAGATGTTCCTCAGTACATACTTTGTGGTGGAGAAAGTGAGGTTGAAATGGGTGTCTGCTAGGAAACTCCCTTAACCAAACCCATAGACCAGGAAAACTACAGATTTTGGCCATCTCTCTTTTTCCTTGACAAATGTGCCCCCAGTTGCCACCAGCAGTCTGGTTTCTTGCAGGAGAAGGTCACCTGATGAATGGTATATGAGCCCTTGGTTGCAGCCATCATCGTCTGACTTTGCTTTTAGCGTTTTGGCCAAAGCTGTCAGCAGTAAATAGGGTTCGAACTGGAGTTTTCCTGCTTTGTGCCATCCTGAGGGAGCATTGATTGCTGGTACCAGTAAAGCCTCTCACGACAGCCGTGCTCTTGATGACCTCATGGTGGCTGGGGCCGCAGCTGGCAGCAGCCAGTGACAAAACGGGAGGGGTTACGCGCTCCCAGTCATGCTTGTGCAGCAAACTCGGGAGTCCAGGAGAGGTCACCATCGGTGGCCTGAGACCCTCCCAGTCTTGTTGTCCCTCTCCCTCTAGAGCAAGCACAGCGGCTGGTGCTGCTTTAGGGAAACACGTGGCTTTGCCAAAGGCTGTGCAATCCTCTCACTTGTCCGTGGTCGCCAGCAGGCTGCTGGTGACCCGGCTCCAGCTGCTGCGTCCCCCCTGGCCCGAGCAGGGGCTGGGCAGATGCTTTGAACCACAGATCCTCAAACTTCCCTGGGCGGTTTTCAGGCATGACTGTACTTTGCTCTCCCTCTTGGCCTCCTGTTTAACCTTTTCATCTCCTGACACAGGAGGCTCTCCTTGCTGGCGAGCTGGGAGTTGCGGATGGGTGAAGCCGTGCGTTTCTGTGGATAAATCCCAGTTTTTCGGTCATCCCCGGGCAGCCCTTTGGCAGCCCCGGGCAGCGCAGCACAAGCTCTGCTGGGAGGCTGGCGGGCCGTGGGGAAGTACGGGAGTGAAAACTGAGAAAAGGGATAAGCAACGTAAATTCCAAAGACTTTGCTAAATTCGTGTTTTACCTGTGTTAGAAGAAAAAAAACCTTCCGGCGAGACCCAGCAGAGCCTCCCTCCGCCTGCGGACACGCTCCGGGCAAGGGCTGGGGAGGGGAAGGAGCGGGAGCCGGGCGGAGAGCGCCCCCTGCCGGCTGCCACCGCCCGTGTCACCGCGCCGGGCGGGACGCGGGGAGCAGCGGGGCGGCGGTGGGGCAGAGCCCCGGTACAGCTCCGAGCGCACGGGGCGGCGGTGGGGCAGAGCCCCGGTACAGCTCCGAGCGCACGGGGCGGCGGTGGGGCAGAGCCCCGGTACAGCTCCGAGCGCACGGGGCACGGAGCGGCGGTGGGGCAGAGCCCCGGTACAGCTCCGAGCGCACGGGGCGGCGGTGGGGCAGAGCCCCGGTACAGCTCCGAGCGCACGGGGCGGCGGTGGGGCAGAGCCCCGGTACAGCTCCGAGCGCAGGGGGCGGCGGTGGGGCAGAGCCCCGGTACAGCTCCGAGCGCACGGGGCACGGAGCGGCGGTGGGGCAGAGCCCCGGTACAGCTCCGAGCGCACGGGGGTGGCGGTGGGGCAGAGCCCCGGTACAGCTCCGAGCGCAGGGGGCGGCGGTGGGGCAGAGCCCCGGTACAGCTCCGAGCGCACGGGGCACGGAGCGGCGGTGGGGCAGAGCCCCGGTACAGCTCCGAGCGCACGGGGTGGCGGTGGGGCAGAGCCCCGGTACAGCTCCGAGCGCACGGGGCGGCGGTGGGGCAGAGCCCCGGTACAGCTCCGAGCGCACGGGGCGGCGGTGGGGCAGAGCCCCGGTACAGCTCCGAGCGCACGGGGCACGGGACGGCGGTGGGGCAGAGCCCCGGTAGCAGCTCCGAGCGCACTGGGTGGCGGTGGGGCTGAGCCCCGGTACAGCTCCGAGCGCACGGGGCGGCGGTGGGGCAGAGCCCCGGTGCAGCTCCGAGCGCACTGGGTGGCGGTGGGGCTGAGCCCCGGTACAGCTCCGAGCGCACTGGGTGGCGGTGGGGCAGAGCTCCGGTGCAGCTCCCAGCGCACGGGGCACGGAGCAGGGGCCAAACCCGTGTGGCAAGCGCATCGCCCATCCCTGGGTTCCCAACCCTGCTGGATGGAGGCGGCGCTCTGTTCCAGCAGCGTCCTTAGTGCTCGCCTGTCTGTTTCGGGTGGTTCGTTCCCTAACAGCGGCAACCGGTGCTGCGGAACTGGGGCACGGCACCGTCAGCAAGGGTGCATCCCAGCCAGCTCTGCTTCTCCCTCTGCCCCTCTGTGCCCTCGCACTCATTCTGGCTCCTGGTGGGAAGAGGCTGCAGAGTGGTGTGCAGGGAGAGAAAGGGAGTACTCCTCTAGCACATGGAAGCTGTATTTAAAATACGGTTATGATTTAAATTTGGCAGGAAAATCCTTAGCCGCTAAATTTTGCCAAGCCTTCTGAGGGATTTCTGCTGATATTTTCAGCAAATGACTTGGGAAAAATGAATCCTTTGGGGGTTAGAATTTTACTGGAGGGTGTTTTCATTATGTCTTTCTCAGTTACCCAGAAATATATCAGAATAGTGTGAGTTTGCTTGAAGCCCAACCTTAGAGCCTAAGGTATTCTTGAAAACAGAAATCTGAATTACCCTGTTACAAATGTTGCAGGAAGAATTAACAGGATTATAATGACTTAGCTGATTAAAATATATATATATATTTGGAGGGGAGGAGGGGAGGGGGGAAGCGCAATATTGATGTTGGCCCTGAGAACTGCAGCAGAAACTAAAAAGAAAAAAAAGTCTTTTCCATTTCACCTCCCTAGAGACTTGGGGTATGTCTTTTTCTTGTGAAGTATCTGCCTCACCTGTAACTTCATGTCCAAGGAGAGTGGAATTAAAAGTCTTAGTGCTGGATGGTTCCAAATACATACATATATATATATTTATTTGAGCCTTGCTGAGGTGTTTGCAAAACTCTTGATGGTCCATCAGAATTGTAAATTGTTTGCTGGCCCCACAACTTACTTGAAGATAGTTTTGAGATTCTTCACTCTGAGAACTTAAAACCTTAAAGATTTGCCACAATACCTTTTTGTTTTAAAGAAGCAAGCATTATGGATGGGGTTGATTTCTTGTTTTCCATGGGAATTCTTTGATATAAGGCCATTGAAATGTTCGGGTGAGAGCACAAAAATGGTTGAAATAGATCAAGAGTTATTAAAATGCCTAGTTTGTTGTATTGATGTGTGAGTTAGCACTTCATCTTTCAAATTCTTTGGATGTCAAAGTACACTTACAAATACAGCATGGGTTTTCTGTCTATCATATTATTCTCAAGACACGATTTTTCTTTTAATTGTCATTTTGTTTGTGGAGTCAGAGTATCTACACAGAGCCATGTAGTGATTTATTCAGTGAGAAAAGGATTTTCATGTACGATTACCTCCTCTTTATTTGTGCATTTATGAATCCTTTTTTCAGAAATTCTTATGTAGCTGCTACTGCTGCTCAAATTGCCATGGTTTTTAAAGAGAATAATGCTTATTGATAGTTCCCACATGCACTGGCAGGCACATCTAAAACCTGTACTTTTGTGTTCACAGCTTGCATAATATAAAATTTAGAGATTGCTTGTCAAACTAAGTGTCAGCTAAGTTTCCTAGGAAACTCACTGAAGATATTTATAAAACTACAGATCAGCTTAATAATAGATATAATAATGTCAGTAGCTCATGATTTTTTTTAACTTTATCGGTCCATTTTAGTTTGCTTTAATTTGTTGATAACTCAAACCACTGCATTTCCAAACAGAGCAGAAGAGACCTTCCTTCCAAAACCTCACCCAAAATCTTGCCTATTTAATTTCTTAAGAAAAGGGTCGTTTCTGCTATTCCATGTAAGGAAATGTAAAACACCCTATGTAAAATTTAAAAGAACATAAATATCATACTACTAATGTGACTGAATCCTTTTTAAGTAAAACCACAATTGTGAAATAGAAATGTAAATACTGTATCATGTTATTGTTTTGTTCTCTGTTGATTTGAATGTGTGAATTTGAAGTTCATTGCACATGCATGCAGAACAGTCACTGCAGAATTAACATAAATCCTGAGTATGGGTTTCTATAGAAGCTTCATAAATAGAAGACCTACCAGTATTGTAAAAAGGCATGTTTTTGTGAAAATAATTGCATCCCTGAGCTGGGGGTGGAGGGGACACACCAGGGTATAAAAAGAGAGTAAGTGATACTTGGTGTCCATTTTTATTCATTCTTCTGTTATTATGTTTTCCTCTCACTGATTCTTTGAGTTGATTCTTCAGCATTGCCACAGTTGAGAGATCTTTTTGTACTTTAAGCTCTTTAAATGGAAATTTCTGTCATGTAAATTTAAAATTTGCTGATCTGTAAATATATGTAAATATAAAATAATCTCTATTTTGTCAGAACATAATTCTTCAAGACAACTAGGATTAGGTGAAGTTAACGTTCTAGAAAGCAGTTTAGAAAAGTAATTTCAGTTTTTTCCATTTTAACACAGTAATGAGAATGAAGTTAGTGTGTTTAGACATGAGGCAGTACTGACTCCTTATCTCATCTGGAATCCATTTCTTGTACCCAGTATGTACATTTGCCTGTCAGGACTAATTTTTGATGCTGTGCTAATTAGCCAAGTAAGGAGTTCATGTGAAGGATATTCAAGAACTGATTTTCTTTTGAAAAGCTAAGAGTGTAGCTGTCTGTGTTTCGCTGTCTTAGAAATCTCATTGCACACTTAACAATGTCACTGCAGAAGAAATCTTAGGAAGCCTGTCCATCACACACTGGAAAGGTTAATTTCCTATAAAGCTACAAAATTTATCCCAATTCTAATAGTAGCTGCATGTGGATTTATTGGATGGTAGTGATACCATTCCAGCCTGTTCCAGCAAGGTGGCTGGTAAAACCTTGTAAATCATTGCATTTATTTTAGTACAGCTTACATGCAGACAGCAACCTTACAAGCATAAAATGGTACAGCTGCTGTGTCAAATGATTTTTTTTTTTTAAGCACATGATATTTGTCAGAGCTGGCTCTCTTTTAGCTGTGATGTTGCAGTTTAGGGTATTCAAAACTGGTCTTTCTACTGGGAGGAAGTGAAAGATGACTTCAGCTCATAGGTAGGACATCTGATTAGGAAACTTACCTCTTTCCCAACCTGCCATGGGTTGTGTGTGGTGTAACTGCATTACTCCTCACTCCTCTGTTCCTTACCATCATTTGCCTCTTTGAAACGTGCAAGTCCTAACAACCAAAAACCTCCCTTAAGTATTTGTTGTATAGGTGGGAAAGGTGTGAGTTAGCACTTAATACTGTCTTGAACCGTTTTGGATAAATCCTGCCAAAATGGTCCTGGTGTTGTGGAGACAAGATGTATTATCTCTGATTTACACACCAACTTCACAAGGCACATTTCTGCAAGAAAAGCCAATTCACACTGCCTTGTGAGGTTTGTGATGGAGTTGTACTTGTGCACAAACACTGACTTCAGTCCACACTCTTAAGCAGACCCCTTTCTGTGTCAGCCGTAGTCTGTGCTTTGGAACCAGCTTAGAAGAACAACCATGTTAAGGAAATTACTCTGATCAGGAGGTTTCAGCCTGGAGGCATTTTTGCTTTGGGCTTTTTTGCCTTGTGTTTTCATGTTCTGTGCTGCAAGCATGAGGTGAGAGTTCTCTTGGTAATAGGTGTGTTGCTTAAAAATGCATCTCTCTGCTCTGGTGTCTGCGTGAAGCATGGGGATAACTGATGATAAACTTTGCTTAATCAAGGGGATGACAATCACCTGACCAAAAGGTTCAGCCTGAATACAACTGCTTTCCCATGGGGACTGTAGCTGACTATAAAAATGTACTTCTACATCCTTATATAAATTTCTAGGGCTTTTGGCAAGGAAGGAGGATTTGTGAAAAGATGCTTTTTCTTCCATATAGTTTTGCTAACAGGCACCCATTGGGTTGTGCTAAACAGTGATTATTTATTTATTTTTAAGCCCTGTTCTTAGCCATCACACCTTGGTAATCCAGAAAGAAAAGCTGGATGTTCTAACTGTAGATACTGCATTTTGTTTCCCTGCTGTAACAGTGGAGGTTCAAAAAGGAAAAATATTATAAGTAAATACATATGCAGTGTATTTTCTTTTCCTTTCAGTTCAAATCCGTGGGAAACTGCTATGAGTTACAAACTGCTTTTAGGGGGCTATTTTTTTCAACAGGCCAGTGTTTGTGACCCCTGTGTTAACAGCGAGTTACATTTTAAGTCAAGAGTTCACTGGGTTTTTTTCTTTCTTTCCCACTGTAATTAAGTGGGACACATGTTCCATGTGCACACTCAAGTAAAAAAATCGGGGAAAACTTGCCTTTTGATAAAGAAATCTTGATAATATTGTAGTGGGATGTGTCAGCTAATGGGATATTCAGTGCCAAATACCAAATAACAACATAGAAATTCAAGAAAGCTTCTAAGTCTTACAGGCAGTCTGGGGAAAATGAGCCAGCTGGGCTCATAGGAGATCTAAGAAATGGGTGGAAGTGAGAGAGGAAAACCTGCCTCTTTTAGCAATAAATAAAAAAATCACATTTATATGTCCTTAACTACTGCCATTCTAACACATATTAGGAAAGAATTAAAGCTTGAGACATCTTTTAAATAATCATAGAATGTAGTTCCCCTCGGGTGTTTTTCTGGTTCTCTTTTCTCTTGCCCTTCCTTGCAGCTGTAAGTCTTTCTTTCACTCTGTGCATGTGGTGAGTGACATAAAGAATCAGATTCATTACCCTTCACTATTTGTGCTTCAGCTGGAGTGCTGGATGGCAGCAAGTCAGTCCAAAGCTTTTTGTATATACCAACAAGCATTTCTGCTAACATTACTGAGACCATAATTAACATAACATTATACTTGATCAGCATTATGCTAAATTAAGGCACCCCTTCTCCACATTTTCTGTATTGAATCCCAAAATCTTTTTTAAGTCTTAACAACCATATGAAGTTATGATCTGTGGTTAGTCGTAGTATTTTTTAGTGGACCTTACAAAATTGTAACATTCCAACTGCATTTTGAGCACTTGTGAGTACTGCATAATGGTCACTTTAAAAATGCTAAAATGAAACAAAGCCAGGGTAAAATGTTTGTTTGGCTTATAAAATGTTACCTTGAGCGATACAGGAAAATAATCAGGCTCCTAACTTTACCATTCAAGTTGTGTTTTACTTCTCAGCAGGCATGTGAACTAGAAAAGGTAGTGAAATGTCTTGTACTAGACAGAATTTTACGTCTCTAAGTGCATGTTTATTTTTCTTCTAGCTTTTTAGAAAGAATTGACAGCGTCAGCATGGATGACTACACACCCACAGATCAGGTTAGTAAAAATAATGGGGCAGGGTCTGAACCAAGACTGACATTCATCTGGATTTTCTGTGTAATTTATTTTAGTCCCTACTGCAGCTGAAATAGGGCATATGGCAGAGTAGCAAAATATGGTCTAGCAGTTTTAAGTAATGGATATTAAAGAAGAAGAGGCATTTGGTGGTGCCAACTTGTCTTTTACTGTTGTAGCATTTGGTTGGTGATTCCTGTAATACATCAGTTTTTCCTTCTTGCTTCCCATTCTGTGTCCCACAAAAAAAAAGGTGAATGGAAAAAAGAACAGAAAGCATAAATGTGAAAAGTTATGGTTTCCCTCAGCAGCCTTTGCTACAGAGAAGTAATGCATTATTTCAGTGGTGGAGGTGATCCCAGAGGGATCTATCAGAAGGGTCCTTCAGGGGCAAAAGCTTGCTGTGGATAAGGTGTCCAGATTCAGGGGAGAGCACCAGTGGCAGCAGCAGAGCTTGCAAACTTCTCTGCAGGCCTGCAGATTCCTCCTTTGCAGGCTGTGCCCATCTCCTGCAGGGAGAGAGGGTAGCAGAGTTTCTATTCAAGCCTTATTTGCAAGACAGTACATTTTTTCCCAGATGCTGTGATACATCTTGATGAGTGCTCTAATGACAAACACATTCATGTTAAGGCTGAACTGGTGCAGCCTTGAAGTAAGGAGGGGCTTCACCGTGTTACCTGGCTTTGGCTGCCTTCCCTGAGCTCAGGCTGTGTGCTTTCCTTTGCTGTCTCTTCAGCAAACATTCTGAAGTTGTTATTTTTCAGTGCTGCTATCCCACTGCCATTTAGCAGTCTCAGCCAAGACTGTGGGCCACGTCATAAACTCCAAATGCAGGTGGCAGAAGAGAATCCCTGCCCTGGATAATTCAGTCTAACCATGCAAGACACGTAACAGGTGGATGCCCTTTAAAAAAAAAAAGTTGTCAAATCTCAGTGTGCAATCAGGGAGTGAAATTCAGAGAGATTGGGTGACTTGCCAGCAATCACCCAGGAAGCATGCAGAGAAGAGCCTGTTCCTTCAGACCTAATTTAGGTCCATAACCACAAGCATGTCCTATAGTTGACCCCAATATAGGATCAATTATTCAAGTACTCAAGACATTTTTAGACCAAAGTAATTAGCACTTGATGGTTTGCTCCATCTAGACCTCATGGTTTTAGCATTGAGATCACTCACCTAGAGAGAGAAGCCAGTGAAGAAAAGCCTCATTTTTGCTTTCATTATTTATGTTAATATTGGCCTGTTTATTCCTGGGAGACCCTTCTCTACCTGAAGTAGTCTTTCATCACCTAGGAATTTTTCCTGGTATTTCCTTTGGGGAGAAACATCTTGAAAGATCAGAAAAGGTCCTTGGTATTTGGCAGGTGGAAAACTTTTGCTCTGAGAGAGGGATTCTCTTTTGCTTTTGTTTTCGTCCTGTGATGCTGTATCAGTTGCCTTGCTGAATTAACTGCTAAAAATCACTTATTTCTTCTCTTCCCTTGCTTTCTGGTTTTGGTGTGGGGGCACGGGTTTCTTGCACCATAACAAAGTCAGCAAGTGACAGAAAATGACAGTCACATATAAAATAACTAAAAGCATTAAATAAGTAGCCTTCAGCTGTTAGTAGCATGCAGCTGTCAAAGCAGCCAAGGTTTGCCTTGACTACCAGAAGCAGTAGCTGGTAATAGGGAAAAAAGGCAAGCTGTGCTTGCACTCTGCACCACTGGCTGCCTCCTTCCATCCAGGAAGGGAACATCATAAATTGCTTTTGCCTACTCCCCTTGAGAATCGAGAAAATTATTATTTTTTAATTATTAAAGGAGAGTTGGTTAAGTTGTAAAGTATTGCTAGTTTAAAAAACAGGGAAGAAATGCCATATTTCTGCACGACCTAAATTCTGTTCCCTTGTGCTCTGTAACAGAGCTTTAATTACTCAGTCACAAGCTATTATTTCGATAGGATTCCTGTCTCATTCAGTACAAAAGAGGGCAGAGTTAAGGTTGCCTGGGCAACTGTAAATCTGGAGTTTTCTAACATTTGAATACTTGACTTTACAACATGAATAACATTTTAATTAGTTTTATGTAACTTCAGAATTCATTATCCTCATCACATACCAAGGTGTATGACCACCAAGAACAGGTTTCAGTGAGCAGCAAGGAGAACATAGATGGGGTCTCCTGTTTTCTGAGTGCACTAACCACAGGCAGTGATCATTACTAAGTTTATCTATCATGTCAGGACAGACAAATGCCAATTTACCAACAAGTCCAATTGAACTTTGATTAAATTAAACATTTAAGACTTCTCACGGAAAATAACATTCCAAGCTTTTAAGAACAAAATCAGGTTAGAAAAAAAGCCTTACTAATCAATTTCTGTGTTCTCATTTCCAGGACCTATTAAGATGCAGAGTGTTGACATCAGGGATTTTTGAAACAAGATTTCAAGTAGATAAAGTAAATTTCCAGTAAGTCTGTTAGTAATGATTTATGAATATCATACTTGTTTTTAACAGCTTCATTCAGATGTCTGTGTTCATGTATGCATGGTGTAGTAGGCTTAGGGTGGGAGTGGATGGTTTTTAGTTGTTTGCTTTGGTTTTGTAGCTCTCTTTCCATAGGTCTTAGTAAAATTACCTCATACTTTGCAAAAAGAGCCTTTATTAGTTATGTATATTAGCAGTGCTCTACAGTAAGTGTGTGGCTGCTTGTAAAAACTGGTGCATTGGTATAGCACTGTAAAATCATAAAATACCTTTGGGGAAGAAAGCTCAGAGAAGTCAGTGGGAATCCTCCCTTCTTCCAGAGGGCTGCAAGCTCTGTGTTTGTTGAAATTTTTTGCTGTGTCTCTGTATAACACCCACAGTCAGACTGCCTTCTCTTCCCAGTTCTTGCCCAAAAAGGTGGCAGTGCTGACAGGGCCAAGCTGCCTTGTGTCCTCCTCCATGCAGAGATGCCCTCTCCCCTCCACCCTTCAAAATATCCTGAAACCTGTCCTTGTTGATAGTACAGTATTACATGCCATATGCACTGCTGTGGGCTGGAAAGGCCAACACTTGTCCTTGAAGAGTGTATTTCTCATTTTATGGGTTCAGTAGCCTTCTCCTGGCAGAGCAGGGCAGGTGGAGCAGTGCAGCTGTCTCTGCCATGCAGTGCAGCATCAGCAGACCCCTCTCCTCTTCAGGCGATGTTTTACTGCCCCTGTCCTCGGGGCTGTCAGATTTTTAAATTGAACCCTCGTGCTGTGCATGCTTCGTCTGATTTTTCCTAGTGCACATAAGTGATATAACATCCTATGGCTTTTTAACAGCATGTTTGATGTAGGTGGCCAGAGAGATGAGAGAAGAAAATGGATCCAATGCTTTAATGGTAAGTAAAAATATTCCGTGTTTTATTTCTAACTTATTCCCTGCGGTGTGAGTAGTTTAGTGTTCATATCCACACACAGTACCTCACTAGGAGAGAAGTCCAGTGTTACAGATAACACTCTCTTTCTGGTATTTTTGGCTGATTGGTGAGTAATGGCAGTGTTACCCTGAGGAGTGTGTGCTGGGATAACGAAGATGTTCTATTCTCTCTCCTTCCTCTCCTTCTTTCTTTTGTGTGTTCTGCCCAGATGTCACAGCTATCATCTTCGTTGTGGCTTGCAGCAGCTACAACATGGTAATAAGGGAAGACAATAACACAAACAGACTACGGGAATCCCTGGACCTTTTCAAAAGTATCTGGAATAACAGGTAAAACAAACCTCGTTTCCCACCCGTCCTCCCCAGTTTGGTTGCAGTTCAACTCCTTTCAGAATAGGACTCCCCTTTCTGTTGGCTAAGATTGTTTATTCAGCAAATACCCAGGTTGGGCCAGGTCTCAGAGTGTCCCCACAGTGACACCCCACCCTGGAAGGGGCCATGGCACCGGGACACTGCAGGTGGCATTTTAACATTTGGGCCAAAATGATGCAGGGCCTGGGGACAGCTTGGAAAGGGCAAGCCCCCCAGGCTGGCTGCTACAGGGGAGGCAGGGGAGATCCTCTCCTGGCATCACTCTGCTGCTTGGCTGAGCCCGGGATCCTCTGAGGAACCTTTGATCTCCTCCTCAAACACAGCGGCAGGAGCAGCTCACTGTGCTTGTTCCTTACGCGGGCAGCTGCTCTCAGAAGGATCATCTCTGAGAGCACAGGGTACCTCTGCCTTGGGGAATGATGCTTCAGGCCTGACCTAACTGGGACTGCCATTCAATTGCCATGCAGCCACAGTGCCTGTAAATCGTAGGTACGTAAGCAAAGAGCAACCCAAATGGGCTTCTGGTAGAGAAGGAGCAAAAGCAACATGCAAAATAAGGTGAAGAAGTTTTCAGCACATGCCTGTGAGGATGCTCTGCGCTGAAAAGTGATTGAAGGTAGAGCAAAGGGAGAATGTTAACTGCACATCTCAAGGCACATTGTCACAGTGATGGATTAATTGGGGAAGAAAAGAGACGTTATTTTCTTTCCATTCATCAGGTGTCATACAGGCCACCCTAAAAGATGGGATATCTGTGTGGATGAACAGTAGCTTAGAGCAGTCTGAGGGAAGGGAGCTTTCTAGCCTTTTGTTTTTTTTGGGATTTTTTTTTTTTGCTTTATCACAACCAAACAAAGCTGACAATAATGTTGTTGTGAACTGTGGTGCTTCTAGAAACTGTCATCAGTTTCCCAATTTGATATCTAAAAGAGAATTTAGAAAAAAATTGTGAAAACTGCTCCTTTCAGCAACGTCTACTGCAGTTTTTATAAATGTATTTACTGTCCCTAGAAATATACCCACCAGCACAGGTGCAGACCAATCAAAACAATCATTTAGGTCATCTTTTTTTTGTCTGTTGAAGCATGTTCTACACTATTTCACACTCTGTCCACACAGGGATAGCCAGTAAATTTTCTATCAGTGTGATACATTTTTGTTGATTAACATGTCAGAGATAACACAAACATTTTGTTTATTTTTGACAGGTGGTTACGGACCATTTCTATCATTTTATTCTTGAATAAGCAGGACATGCTGGCTGAAAAAGTCTTGGCAGGGAAATCAAAAATTGAAGATTACTTTCCTGAATACGCGCATTATACTGTACCTGAGGATGGTAAGGCTTCTCCCCCTGCTGGGATTGGGCCCTCTGGCATGGCCCAGCCCATAGCTCCTCTCCCTGTCTCTCTGTCTGGCTCTCACACACACATTCACAGGCACACACTGTTCCTTGACATGAGCTGCTGGTCAGGTAGTGAGCAAGCCAGCAGCCTGTAGCTCACAGGCACCCGGAGTGTGGGTCGGGCTTGAAGGATTCCAGCTCCGCAGCACCCGCCCTTCCCTCTTGGGAGGAACCACCAGTCACAGGAGAGCAAAGCAGCCACACATCTCTCCCCTTCCCAGGTGCTTCTGCCTGGGAAGAAGCAGTTTCAGTTTTTGAAATACTGATGGGAAGCCCAGCAGGCCAGTAAGGGAACTTTAATGGAGGAAAACCACATCAGTAGAAGAGAGCTGTGGTGATGGAGCGATCAGCTTCTTATCTTCAAGAAGTGCAACAGTTCTTGCACCACAGTAACGTACTGCAGAGGTAAACTCTGGTATTGTGCCAAGTGTACACCAGGCAGAGAGCTCCCCAAAGGTCTCAGGTCTGTCTAGCAAAAGTGGTAAAACTTTCTGACCACTTGCCTCTGCCTTACCTGAGTGATGTCCCTGGCATGGTGCTTGCAGCCACCTGTTGGAAAAGGCTTTCATTCTCCACCAGCCACCACCAACAGTCTTGGTCACAGAGGTGAAGGTGGTGATAAGCTATTTTCAGCCTTCATTGAGGCCTGGAACTTCTTGAGTGTGATTTTGAGTTTCAGGTGCAGAGGATAAATGATCTGTCCTAAAATCTGAGTATGTTTTGTAATGCTGAGGGCTTTCAGAGGAAATCTTATCTCTATCACCCGAATTTCCCCTTCTCAAACACACACCACATAGACAGAGTTGGAGTGCATTTTCAGCTTTTTTTTTTTATAATAAGCCAATTGTCAGAAAGAAAGTAGCTTTTGGTATTTCACAGTGGGTATCTAGAGTGATCCAGAATATTCACACATGAAGCAGCTCTCTATTTTTAACCTGTAGTTGTTCACTTACTCTTCAATTTCAGCTGACATTATTTAAGGGCAGCAGCACTGAATTCCAATATGCTGTTGATTGTGCAGCTGCTCTATTTTTACCCCCAGCACTATGCATAAAAAATGCATTTCCATATTCTGATAAATTCTGCCCTTTACAATACTATGTTTATAAGCATCTGATTTTGGTATGCTAGATGAGAAATAACACTGAAAGGAAATAAATGGGTTATCTTTTCACTGCATTGTTTTTTACACTGAGAGTAAATACAGTCATTGCATGGCCCAGATAGTGACAATTTCATCTGCTGACAAGCAGTTAATACTGACCAACAAGTCCCTGCTCAACCAGAATTTAATCCAAGACCTAATTGATGGGCAATATATCTGAAGTATTCTGCTGAATTGGAGCCTGGAAATAAAATACATTTATTTATATATGAAAAGATCTTTCAATGCTATCATTTTTTCCAAGTGTAATCTTGGACTAACCATTTTTAAACCCACATTTCTGCCTGCAGAAGCTTTTTTCAGGAGACACTGTTCTGCTGCAGAAACTGAACAGCTCAGCTGCTTTTTCTAGTTATATTTTCTGATAGAAGCTAAACCCTAACTCCCACTTGTTTTATATCTACACGAACAAACTTGTGGATGTGAGTAAGCCTTTTTGTGATATGACCAATGACATTGTTGCAATGATTTCAGCAATTTTCAGGTTCTTAAAATATGTTGTACACATAGTCAGGTTTTACATTGCTCTTCATTTTAGAATTACCTCCTGGGAATCTCCTCTAGTATTTAACGTTTCAATTTCTGTACTCAAGGGCTACTTCCTCTTTATTAAATCTTTTGTTACAAATAGATGATTATTTGGTTTTCGTGTTTCTGATGTCATTTGTTTTTAATTGAACAGCAGTACCAGATGCAGGAGAAGACCCCAAAGTCACAAGAGCCAAGTTCTTCATCCGGGATGAGTTTTTAGTGAGTAATTTCCATCTTATGTGTGATTCTATCATAGGAAATACTGACAGATGGCATAGTTTATTCAGGGAAAACTGATGGGGTTTTGCAGAAAGCTAGAAGGAGAGGACAGCGTCTGGCAATTCCCTAATTCTTTTCAGCTGCCCATCTTGCAGAACCTTCTTCAGTGCTGCACATTTTTATGCCCATTTTATATAAAGTCCCCTGCCATACAAACTGTCACACAGTAACTGCTAGGGCTTAGAATGGTCACGTACAGTCCATGCATAAACAAATAGGCTTTCTTACTTTTATCCTGCATTCCTTCAAGGGGTTTGGCAGTGGTCAGCTGACAGCAGGATTCAAAAAAAAAAAAAAAAGGCAGATTTTTTTTATTTTGTGCTTAAATACGATTTCTGGTATGCCAGTTAGGAGGTTTGCCTCACCTTTGGACTGGTGTCATGGCCCTACTGAAGCATCATAAGAAAGTTTCCTTGTCTAGTCACATTTTTCTTGCAATTAAGGTTTCCTACATAGCTGAAGAGGTGGTGTTTACATTTTGAAAGTGAAAGCAGTTGTCAGGCACACAATCACAGCCCAGCTCTGCTGTCAGCAACAGAGTTTAATCCAGTATCACTTGTGGCTTCACTCATTCTGAGTTGTTCCTACAGGGCAGAGCAGTACCAGAGAGCAGAACCAAAGCTCACCCGTCATGCTCTACCGGTAGAAACTCTATGTGTGTGTTTGAGATAACAAATTGAGTCATTAGAATTAAGAATTTTGAAGTCATTATGCATTTATGAGCATTGCTGGGATTTACAGCTGCTGACGCACCAAGAAGAAGCAATTAACTGTATTCACACTTTGGGATTTCCAGTTGCCACCTCGGCCTTCCGGATCCTGAGGGAAATGTCAGATTGCGCTGTGTTAACGTGAGGGTTACCAAAAATCTCACCTCAAGGCAAATCCCTCCTGTGGTAATGCTGGAATCCTGTGATGCAGGTGACGATATCCAGCCTGGAAGGAGAGTGGCTCTGAGAGATGAGTTATGGGGAAATGAGGGTGAAACTCCCCACCTTTATCTATTTTCATGAGTTAAAAAAACACATCCAGGGTGAGGTCCTTACCTGCCATGACTCACTGGCATTACAGAAGGAGGCCACCTATGAAGCAGGGAGGGGAGGGGGCGTAGTCACTGCAGCCACAGAAGAAACCCCTGTGGCTGCTGGGGAAGCTGTTGTGCTGGGGCCAGCACCTGCCAGCTGCCAGGCACTCCTTGGGGCTTGCCAGGCATGGGGCCAGAACAGCTTCTCCCTCATTTCCCTGCAACTGCTGCAGGTTTGGCAGAGAGCATCTCCTCTGTAACACGTCTGTCTCCTGGCTGTGTGCTCTGAGTAACGTGGCCATGCTTGGAGAGGGAGAAGGGGGAGAAGACAAAGTAGAAATGGTCACTTCCAGTTCCATGGGGTCAGGCAGAAAAGGCTGAGGTTTCAGAGAGGGAATGATAAAGGGCACAGGAGAAATAAAGACTGGCAGGGATCTGATGGCCCTAGCCAGGTGCCAGGAAGAAAAGGCCTGTATTTTCTACCTGTGTCTGCCTTGGCTTTGCTTTCTACTTTCTTTCCCAAGTTTCTTGATTTTTACCTTTTCCTTGCCACACTCTGTTAATTTTTCAGGCACAAATAAGAGAAACCTGTGTTTATTATGCTTTATTGTGATTTTTACCATGGTAGCAGGTCTGCATAAGCCATGGATATGGGTGACAATCACCACCATGGTGCTGCACCCCTTTAAGCTGCCTGGCTGTAGGAACAGTAGTGGCAAATTTAAAGCTTGTCATTTTGACAAATTTTAGTAGGAGGTCAAAATTGACCACGTTTCCAATAACTATTGCTACACGGTGGTATATGAGGATTAGAAAGGCAAAGGATGTCAGCTTAGGGTTTCAGGGTTGGTCTGGGGGCTGTGGCCCCTCAGGCTTGGTCAGCAGGGCTGGGATCCATCGGATTTCAGTCAGAGAGCAGTGTGGGAGGGATGGCTTGGGCCAGCCAGTGCCTGCACCTCAGGGCTGGGCTGGCAAGGGCACCTCCCGGTCCTGGAAATGGATCTCATGGGAAATCCTCTGCCCTTTGGCTCAGGCACATCCTTTCTCCTCCAGACTCTTCCTAGAGGCAGTGTGTGTGTGCACTCCTTGGTGAGGCTGTTCCCCAGCCCTGTTTTGGTGTTTTGCACACGGGGCTCTCCAGCTGCTGATGTTTTGTTTAATTACATCCCCAGTCAGAACAGTGGCATGGCTTCTCTGGTCCCTGTCCTGCTGATTTTTTACAAAACCTGAATCTGGGAGGTGAAGGAGCTGCTGTTCAAACACACAGACCAGGCTTCCTCGAATTTGCATGTCATCCTGACCCCTGCAGTGTAGGGATGCCAGTATTTAATATCCCACCTGGAAAGCAAATGTTGTTTCATCAGTGTCCCAGGGTTTTTTTTTTTTCCCCCTGTGAACTGGTGCTGAGTAACACACTACTATTCAAAGTGAGTTTCAAGTAGGGGTGACAATTCTGCATTTATCTTCAAATGAGAGGACTGCAAGAGCTGTCAGGTGACAAAAACAGACAGCCCCGTAATATTTTGAAAATACATCTTTTGGCATGCTGTGTATGTAACCAGGACACTGTGGGCAGCTTATTGCCATAGACATGAGTGAAATCAGTGCATGATAAACACAAGCAGATAATTTTTAGTAATTTTCATTAGGATAAACCTTGAACTAGGTATTGAAAGTAGCATGGTAAGAAAATTTTTAGACTATGCATGAACACCCCTGTGTAATCAGTGTTGAATGTGTAATATTATCTAAATAACCTGGAAAAAATCTGCAATTTCTTGTTGATCTAATTATGTAACTCATGGCTTCTAAATGTCTATAGTTTTGCATATCTGTAGCTTCAGGTATTTAAAATGTCAAACCTACATGTAAAATAAATCCCGTGTTAAAAATATATATGATGTAGCCAGAATGGGATAGAATACTGGTTTTCGTTGTTTGGCCAGAGTAATTTATAATAAAAATTAGAAAATAGTTATAAAAATTTTTATCCTAAAAACTGACCTTCTGCTTTCATGACATTTCATTTATATTCTGCAAGATAATGATCTAGAATGGATTTATATTTATCAGTCTTATATAGAACAAAAATTAAGATTTTTTTTTTAATATATGTTTTAAGATCCTGGGGAATTTTAGCAAGATAACCATGGGCAAACTGATGCTGGAGCTTTAAGTGAGAACCTAAAAAGTTGTGCAGTAGGCTTGAGAAAATGTAATTCTGCATGGTCTGATGTTTACTGGATTTGTGCATGTTTCATTATTCTCAGTAAACCCAGCCACTCTGGTGGTAATTCCACCAAATTCTGAGTGCAATGGTGATACCAAGCCTTCAGCTGGCTTAACAGGTGCTCTAAGTGAAGGTAACTTGAGGGGCCCTGACACAAGAAGCAGAAGCAGTAGAATGCTGTTCTCTGCTGCCACTGCTGGTTCCACAGCTGGGAGGGTTTTGGTTTTGTGAACAAGAGTTCAAGGATTTGCCACATGATGGCACCAAAAAAAGAAGAGACAACAGTTCCTGGGGCAGCTGCATGGCAGGCTGCACAGCTGTCAGCAGCACAGATTTGGCTGCACAGTGATGGGCAAATGGCAACAGCCTGTGCAGCTGAGGGTGGCAGCAGTGGCTCCTGCAAAGGACTCCTGTCCTGGCCCCATAACAGTGTCCGTAACGTTTTGTAATCTTCGTTTCAAATTTGTCATTCAGACCAGAGCCCTCCCTTCTCTTTGGTTACTTGTTTTAGTGACCTGTACACAGATTTCCCAGGGCTCCTGGCTCCCTGCAAGTCTGTAGACTGCCGAGATGTGAAACTTCTCAGGGCATGGCACCTGATCCTTTTTTTGGTGTTTCTGCCTCCCTCTTTCCGCAGAGGATAAGCACGGCGAGCGGGGACGGCCGGCATTACTGCTACCCGCACTTCACGTGCGCAGTGGACACAGAAAACATCCGCAGAGTCTTCAACGACTGTCGAGACATCATCCAGAGGATGCACCTCCGCCAGTACGAACTCTTGTGAGGGGGATCACCGTGGAACCTGTGGTTTTAAATTCTTTGCTCCTTACTCTTTCTCTTGATACTACCCCACACAGGGTGGAAGAATATACTATAGAAATGTCAGTCTCTTCACTTTGTTTACTTTTAATTGTTTAACCTTAAAGCTGATTTGAAGCAAGTTCGGGTTATTTTCCCTCCATGCTTTTTGGGACTATTTTTGTGCTTTATTTTGACATGCCACTTCTTCGTCATTCCACTAAGCCCTTTGGCTACCTCTGTTCCCTTAGGTTTTGTTTTTTTTTAAACTGAACGTGACCCCGCTAAATTTTTTCCAGCGGGTTAACCTCAGTTCAGACCGGTATGTCAGCTGGATGACACTGAAGTCATACCTATCCCTCTGTGTGGGTTTCCTTTTTAACATGACATAGAAGAGTACTTGATGGGTGAAAAAAAGATTAATGCACTTTGTATCAGGTTATTAAATACTGTTGAGGAAGTAGACACACAATGTAGCAGCACCACAATATTTATTACTCTGTCACAATTTTTAGCATTTCTGAGTTGCAGGTCAACTGATAAAGTGACCTCCTCTTTTAAGCCGTTACTGGCACAGGAAGTAGAGTAGATAATGAGAGGAACGGTGAAGACAAAGCAATTTTTCTGGGGTTTTGGAGCTAAGTGTCTCTGCACACCTCAGGCATTTGAATTACAGCTACTTTTCAGCCTGTTGCATCTAGGCAGAAAATTTACCACCCTCACTTATGTTATTTGTGCTGTCCACAAATGATCCTTTTTAGTTCCGATCATTCTTGGACAACAGTCCTCTCCCTATATATATTTTTTTGTTTTACTGCTGGTTTATTATATTGTACAGACTGTAAAATGTAATATTATTTTGTACAACTTTATTGAAGAAAAATACTTGTAGAAGATCTTTGTGCCTTGATTATGGCTGTACCTGTAAAATGAGCTAAGATGTAAGTATGTTTTTGATTGCGCTGTACAGCTTGATGTCAACCTTACCTGCAGCAGTGACTGGAGGTAAGAACTTTATCTGTAGAGTTTAGGGGTTTTTTTCTGGTTTATATAAAAATGCTCTTTAGTATAAAAATTATAAATTATGCAAATTAACCACTTACCTTTCCAAGTAAGGTATTACAGTCACCGGATGTTGCAGCAAACATGCCTTTCTCTTTTGAAGTCTCAGCTTTAAAACATTGGAATTCATTCAAGTGTCCAAATTGCAACCTGGTGTTGTTTTAATGGGAAACAAGGATTTTTTTTTTCCTTTTTTTTAATTCTTTTTTTTTTTTTTGTCCTTTCTATTTAGAAAATATGTTTGGTAATTCTTTGGTCATTCATAGAACTTCACAATTGCACAGACCGATTGTGAATGTGTAAAGCACCATTATATAGAGCTCTTCGATCTTTGTACCAACAGCGGCTTTCATTGTGCAAGTAAATAGCAAGAAAGAAGATAAAAAAAAAAAACAAACAGGTGTATAAACCCTTGTGTCTGGCCTAAGAGAATTACAAGATGACATTTTTATTTCTCTTTTAATAAAGAGACACATTAGAAAATTATTTTATTTTAAATATTGTAGAATCAAAATGTGTGAATATTTCTCAAACTTGAATAATTTATGCAAATGACATTCTCAAAACAAGTTGTGGTACAGTACAATATATAAAAAAGCAAGAATTGCTGTAGCAATAAGGCATGTCCTTTTTAGTAACTATAACACTGCTTTATATTTTATACATAGGTGTTTTATGTCTGTGACTATATACTTTTCCTGTGTCCAAGATAACCTGTACAAATGTCTAAAATTACAGTTGCAATAACAGAAACCTAGAGAAGTGTTAGACTACATTACTTTATAGAATGTTCTACCACACTTCGGACCATTCCCCCCAGTTCATTTTAAATTTAGGGAGAGATGAAGAGCTAACACAAGTCCCACATTGGCATATAAAGCAGCAGGTTTTATTAACTTTTTCCTGCATTGTTATTAGTTTTAAACCCCAATCAGTCATCTTTTAAAAATCATATTACAGTTCAACTGAGAACTTGTTTCCAGTTGAATATAAAACAATCCATTTTAGATACTATAATATGACCATTTTCTCTTCCCAGAAATCTGTATGTTCAATTTAGTCATATTTCCCAAAAAGTGAAAGGCTGGATGGAATAAGCTAACACTAAACAAAATTCCCCAAATTCTCTTATTTCTCATGCCAAAGAAAGTAATAGAATGAATAATGAAAGATGGTATTTTTTTTTTTTTAACTAGCCCCAGCCCAGGAGTTCAGGTTAGAGCTCCCAGCCTCTGCAGGAACATCAGCAGGAAAACTGGTCCTGGGGTGTAGTCCCTCTGTTTTGTCTGGGGTGGGTGGGGAGCAGCAGTAGGTTTGTCCCACCTCCCCCCACACACTGGAGACGCTGAGCTCAGATTTTATCTTTGTGGCACAGCTGGTGGCCTCTGTCTCCCCACAGAGGAGCTAGTGCAGTTCAAAATGTGACACTACATTAAAGTCAGTAGAACTTGTGGAATGTAAAATAAGGCACATTCCTATCCCTGGCTGTAGACTGAGGGCTGAGGCATAGGATAATGTTACTGCAGCTGTATTTGACCTTCCTTCTTGCAGGAGATTGGCAACTGGAGGGCCCCTCACCACACAGATCTCTGGGATGCAATAGGGCCCTCTTTTTTTAAGCTCATCATAGCACACATTTTTGAAAGCAGCAGCTTGAGGTGTCACCCTAATTTTTTTTTTTAAAGCCGTTTTCAAGTGTGTATCAGCAAACTGGATGCTCGAGCTTCTTCCCCTTGTTGTCTGGTAGATGGGTAACTGCAAATTATAGTCAGCTAACAATTTACTGTGTCAGGAACCAGAAGCTTTCTTGTCCCAAACCACAGTCCCTTACACACGACACCCAAAAAAGGTTACAGAAATCTGCATCTCTCAGTGCTGATGCATCCAGATTCTGCCTGACCCTAGCAAACACAAGTATGACATTTGAAGGGCCATGCAGCAATAAAACAGAGAAACGTTTCCAGTTTGCAAGATTCAGCCTCCACCAGGGTAAGACACAAGTGGAGACAAGTGATGAGGCTATAGGATTTACATAATGTACAGTTACACTTTTAATATACATATTTGATACAAAAATTATAGCAGGAAAAGGACTCATTTGATTGTCGAATACAGTATTTTTGTACAGCATGAAACGTTCATTTCAGTTAATTATTTATCCTGTAGTAGTCATATCAGCTGTATAGGACTTCTATGGTATGTGTAAATGCAACCTGCCTTCAGACTAGCAATCAAATTAGGTCATTTGCTGGCATGAATATAGTCTGATGTTTGACTGTTCTCAGCTTTGGTATTTCAGTGACTGAATGCAGATGTCTGGCTCTTCATACTGCTTTATGCTTACTGATTAAACGCTGAGCAAAATAAAACGGTGGAGTGAGAAGCTGAACATGAGCTAGTACCAGGATCACAAGCAGAGCACCTGCTGCACAGTAGATAGTGAAGACTCTGCTCTCAAACGGAAGGAAGCATTTTTGGAGGGAGAAGTCAGTTGGTGTTATGCTGCCCTGGAAAAGAAATGAAGACTGTCACTTTGCTGTGTTACAGTGGATTCTGAATCAGGAGTGAACACCACAGCTGTCAGATCTCCAATTTCTAAATCCCTATGTTGGGTGGCAAGGGTTGGGGCCAGTTTCCTAGTACCAGTGCCTTCTCCAGGGGGCTGAAGAGTCCATACCTTGTGGTGCTGGGCACTAACTGGAATATTTACCAGGCCAACATTAGCCCAGAGGCCAATCTTCCCATCCAGCATAAACAGAGAGCTGGGCTCCTCATCTGATTTGCCTTCAAGAGAAGCCTAACTTTAGCTGCTGTAAATCCACCTGGAAGGAGCCTTTCCAGGCTAAAGTTAGGTTTTGTGAATGTGGCCCTTCCTCCCCCAAGCCCTCCTCCTTACCCAGTACATGCTGCAAAAACACACGTTGGCTAATCCAAATTAGAAATAGGAACTTCAACAACAAAGCACTTTGTTGGGTTTTGGCTTGACTTTGCAGTTTAAAGTTTACAGCGGATCGAGGCTGAGGAGTTGAAACAGTAGTGAAGAGATAGAACTTTCATTAGCCAACCTCTTGTTTTGCAGTGAAGATGCGCTGTCTGGCGTGTGCAGAGTGTGTGTGTGTAGTTTGAAGGCAGCTACTCTCAGGAATATGGAATAAACAGAACTACTTTCAACAACAAATACTAACAGTTGCATAAAATGAATTTAAACATATGGGGTTATCTGTGTATTAAGCAGCCTAAACTCAACAGCAGTAAAACATACATAAAAGATTTCCCCCTCTAAGTCACAGACTACTCTGTACACAGATTGTAGGTTTTGCTTCTTACTCCAAGTTTATAAGAGTTCTGTTTTATTTTTGAACCGGGGAACTAATTGATTTACCTCTAAGGATATACTGAGCACTGGAACTGCCTGCACAAGCATAACCAACACCCTGTATAAAATGTGAACTGGCCATGAGGAGGCAGACTGTGGGCACGTCACAAACACTTTCACTGCATTAATGCACACGTTTAAAAACCATGATCACCGTGCAAAAGGGTCTGAGGTGGATACAGTCTTGTTTTCATAGTTGGTAAATCAGCCAAGCCAAACTGGTCTTTCTACTGTTCAGTGCACAATACTGATTATTTTTACAAGTCAATAGTTTACAGTGCACCCTCTTTCTAAGAAAATGTACCCAGATACTAATTAGGTCTTTAACAGCATTGCTTTGTACCACACAGAACATGTGGCTCCCACAGATGTACTTTATAAAGTGGATGCAGTGTACTGAGTGGGTTGGGTGGGTAGGCAATTTTTTTTTTATTATTTTTCGTTTTTACAGGTAGAATCAGTTTTAAAATATAGCTGACTGCCATGTTGATTTATCTATGAAAGTTATCTGACAAAAATAAAAAAAAATTAAAACTTACCATGATGAAACTAGGATTGTTTCTATTCCTCCAACTGAATGATGGGACACTGATTTCTGGAATTTTCCCTGCGTGCAGCACTTCACAAGCACTATGAGTGTGCCCACTGAGAATCAAACGGGGCTGAAACCACCATAGCAGCTAGAACATAAAATGGTAAAGCACAAAACTTAAGTCACAGCTAAAAAGAAATTGAACTTAAAAAACCTTTTTTTTTTTCCTTTGAACAGAGTGAAATTATGGCAAATCTCATATTCTTACAAAGTGTTTTCTGTAAACTTCTGTTTTCCAGTAAGAAATCTGTTGGTATTGCAATATCAATCACACCCATGTGGCCCTGATCCCAAGTACTGGGCTTTTTTTTTTTTTCTTCTTTTTTTTTTTTCTTTTTTCATACAGATCAGAAGAACAAAGGCAACAGCATGCTGTGGATATCACAAAGAGAAAAACTTTGGGTTTAGTAAAGCAATGCTATTTTCTTATCTAAGGAAGAACCTTGTACTGACAATCTTTGAGTGAAGACATTTATGCAGAAGGAAAGAAATAATGACCATTATATTTTCAGGTCAATTGAATACTTTCAATTTTCTTGTAGTTACTAATTCAGCAAAAGAGATGCTTTCAAAGTGTTGGAAAGCTGTGGCTTCATACCAGGTGTGTCAATAATTTACACAGTACAGAGAGTACAGAATGCTGAAGAGGAGGTAATGACACCACAGCAGATTTAAGAGTGCCAAGATTTAAGAACTATACCTGGGAAACCCGGCAGGACCATGATAGTGAGGCCATGATAGTGAGGATCCTCAGGGGAGCAGCTCTAACAGGCAGCTCTCCCAGACCTCATTAGAAAGGAGCAGCTGTGCTCTGTTTGTCTCAGCCAACAGCCTTACCACTATTTTTAAATCTATTTAAATCTATGCTCATGTCCCCCTCTCACCCACCCACTGCCACTCAAGTTCCCAAGAAATCAAACCTTTTGTGATGCCTCCTGAGACAGTACGTCGTACTTTTCTTTAAAGGGGATGTTTTTCTCCTCTGGAGGAGCAGAATCTTCTCCAGTGCATCCAGCATCACTTTTCCGATAGAGAGGGTAATGCTGGGAGTAATTAAAAGCAAGGATTAGTTGTTAATGATTCAGCCTTTCTGGAACAGTAATAAATCCACAAAAACAACATGTCAATATGTTGCCTCACCCCACCTCTAACACACCTGTAAAAGGATGGGTTCTGAGGCTGGAAGCTTTTCCACATCACTGCATCTTTTGTTGGAATGATTCGATTTCTGTGAACAAAATCAAGCCATAGAAGGGGTGAGGGTAATGAAGCAATAGCTAGGTTTTAAGGGGTTAGGGAGGGTGGGGTTGTTGTTGGCTTTGGTTTTTTGTTAAGCAGTTTAGCTCAGATAATACTACCCATCCTAGTATGAATTTCTAGTTTTACTGTGGACTGGTGAAAGTCCCCATTCTGTACGTGCTGTAAATAGCTGTGCTCTTTCTGACTGCAGAAAGCAGCAGCAGGGTCTCTGCACCAACAAGGCAAAGGAGTTTGAGGGCAGCCCAAGGGAGATAGAATCTGGCAATTTTTCCACTGGGAGCTGGTTTCCTGATTGACTGCCAGCCCAGTCAGTCATGCTGCCTACTGTGCATCCAGTCAGCCAATGAAAAAGGGAAGATGAAGGAAATACAAGAAGCAATTTGATATGAGAAAAAAAATACAATTAAAACACTACTAGGCTATGAGGAAAGGATTGCAGTAGAATCAGGAAACTAAAAGAATATGTTTGAAGGCTATAAAAGAGAATAATATCCATAAATATAAATGCAGGATTGTGTATCTGGAGTCAAAGGGAGGATTACAGAACTTCTGCCATTCCTTGGAACAGAGGAAATGACACTCCATTGGCAGCCCTGACTCGGAAGTTGACACCATTAGTGCAACACTGTTAATAGTTAAGTAAACATGGTGAAGAGGGATATGAGGGGGAAAGACTTGCTAACAAGTTGCAATGTGAATTGGAAACAGATTTTTTTCAGGAGAGTCTGGTTGTATCCTGACTATGTACAGTGGCAGTATTCCCATTGTGGCAGAGGAGCCGCTGGCTGTAATCAGATCTTTAATAATCTCTTACCTGCTGGGAGCAATTCAGTTTGTGAGAAAGAGCCACAAGTTTTGCCTCTGAGGTACGGCAGACAGCACAGCCATCACCCTCCATGGCTACACTGTTCACTAGGACAAAGCTGGAAAATACCAGGGGGTGGGCAAAGAGAAGTGGGGGAGGATAGGAAGGCATTTGTTGTTCATGCACACATGTGGGATAAACTTCATTTTATAAAATGCAAGCGTTCCTGAGTTGGACACAGCTCAACAAAGCAGCAGAATGTAACAGCTCCTGAAATCATGTGCTGTAAATCCTCCCCTGAGTATCTGTACCACAGCCATGTCTCTGCCAGGTTGGCTCCTTTGTACAGTTGTTAATTAGGTTGCACAATGTACCTCATGCTTCATGCTTACACTTCAAGGTTTCTTTTCTATTTTAATGGATACTTAAGTTGTATTTTAATGAAATGTTGGAAGTTCATCGCTAAACTAAATTCTGAGGGAAAGGAGAACTTGCTTCTCTGCCCAAACAGTTTAGACCTCGGAGACAGAATCTGAGACGTTGGGTTTCTTCAAAACACCTGAAAACCAGAACAGCGCTGCATTTGGTGACTGCCTTGAGCAAGCTTAGTTTTGTACTTTGCAGTCTCTGACACACAAAACAGGATTTTTTTCTTAATAGAAGGTTTCCCTGTAGATTTCAAATCAACTTAACTTCTGCCACAAGACTCATACCCATTTAGTCACACATTCAGTTTGAGATACATCCCAGTTCAATTCAGTCTGTTTAAAAGACATTTTTGTCTTTTAAACAGATTGAATGCCTTCACTTAAGAAATACTAGTCAATAGTAAAACAAAAATTAACTCTCTTTAAGCAACTTAAGCTGCTTTTATACCACAGATTTGTAGTAAAATAGTTTATTTTGGAATATTTCATTAACAGTGCAGCTCATTGCAGTTAATGGATACCAAACATACAATCTGCAACTGCATGCAAGAATTCTGCTGTGCTGTTTTATCCAAGGAGACATGGAGATGTTCCTTAATAATTATTTTTTAAACAGCTGAAATACATATCTTGAGGACCCCACATCTGCATGAAAAGCAAGAGCTTTACACTGAGCATTCACAAAGCTCAGAGATCTTCCTAAAATAGACACAACCACTTCCAGACCTGTTCAGAAATTTTCATTAAACATTTATAATGTTTGCTTAATTAAGGGAACCGGTGTAAACCTGCAGGTTTTGAATCTCACGTTTCCACAAGTGAGTACAACCCGAGGGCACACGTGCCAAACACAGAGCTGCACTGAGCCTTCCCTTCCTGAATCTGAGACTCCAGACACCTTTCCACACACCCAGTGCTGCGTTCCCTCATCGGGTTCCTGCACCGTGTCTGGAGCTAACAGGGCACACAGCAGACAAGTGCAGCCACGGGGACACAGCTGTGAGAACAAACTGCACCGAGGTCTGCTCTAAGCCAAAAGCAGCTTGAGCATTATTACCCCACCTTGTGGAAAAACTGCACACATGCAACTGCTGTGTTCCTGAATTCCTCAAACAAGGGTTAAGTTCTGCAGACTAAAGAAGTTATTAAAATTAATGAAACTCCTAATTTGTAAACACAGAGGGGGTTGGTTCATCCTGCAATGTTTACAGCTATGGCTCATTACCAGCTGCAAGGAAGTATAAAGGCACACCAGAGAAAAGGATTCTGACTCCACAGTACTTTTCCATTTAATTGTTACACTCCCATAAACTGTTACACTTTACATAGCTCTAAGTGCAGCTTCCTGTCCATATCAAACTACAGGTTTGTACAAAGTGTTTGGGGTTTAACACATCATGAGGTAAGTGATTACAAAAAAAAAAAAAGGCTCCAAGTGAAGCATTCCCATACTGTTTAATCAGAAAAAAATTAAGCATACTCACTTTATTCCCTTCCGAGTTATCAGCTTTCCTGAAGTGAAGTTGAAAATCTTTTCAAATCGATTCACCTTGTAAGTAGTCATTCTGTGTCACAGAGCAAAAATACAGCTGAGGTAAGAAATCACCATTGGAACTCATCTGAACTTATCTGCTCATCTAACTGCTTTACAGTTTGCTGACCATTCAGGCAGCTTGCTGCTCCATTATGCAGCTCACACAACCCTTCAGGAAACTCACAGGGATGCTCTGACACCCCTTGTGTCCTCCAGCCCCTCCCATCGGTGCAAGCACCAGCAGAGTGAGGGCACTTACACTCTTCTGTGCTAACGGGAGTGGAAATATGCTCAGGTGCCTTTCTAAGGAGGAGGCCCAGTACAAGGAAAAGCAGCTTCAAGGATTCCATGTCAGTGCAGAAGGATCAGCTCTGAACAACCCTCATATGGTCAGAGAAGCATAAACCTGTTTTGTGCACAGGCCTTACTCTGCATTACATTTACTCTACATTTCTAATTTGATCATGATCAAAGAGTTTAACCACAAAACAGGTCCCTCAGACCCAGCACCAGTCACTGTGGGCACGCTGACACTTCATTCCTGGCACTTGTGTACTCCTGCAGTGACAAGACTTACTCGTAATGAAATCCGATGTCGTGATTCCCAGCGATGGCCACCAGCTCCGTAAAAACTGAATGCCTGAACATTTTCTGAAACCTCCTGACATCATCTGCCCAGGCCTGCAGGAAAAAAACAGAAGAAATCAGTGCTGTTGCACAGCCCCAAAGGTTGTGCAGTGGGTTTGCATGGCGAGGTTTTGGTACTGGCAGGGCTGCAGGGGTGGCTTCTGTGGGAGCCTCGCCTGTGTCCTACAGAGCCAATGCCAGCCAGCTCCAAGATGGACCTGACAGTGCCTCTGGGATAACACAATTAGGAAGGTGGCAAAAAAGGAAACTCTGCAACTGCAGCCAGAGAGAGGAGTGAGATTTGTGGAAGAGTCCTGCAGACAGCAAGGTCAGTAAAGGAGGAGGGTCTCTTTCGTGTTTTCTCTCCCCTCTCCAGCTGAGGAGGGAAGTGATCGGGCAGCTTCTTTGGGCACCGGGCATCCAGCCAGGGTCAGCCCATCACAAGTGTATTTCACAGAAGCACAAACTCAGATGTTTATATTTTGTAAGTTCTATATGAGGGGCAAAACTGTCAAGGTACTTCCAAAGATGAAGGAGAATCATAATATTTCAACTCCTATCTGAAAGACTAGAAACTGCTACCACCAGGACAACTGTAGCAGTACTAAACAAAGCCTTGCATACGTAATCTGCTTCCATTTCCTTCAAGAAATCCTCATTTTTTGAAATAAGAGAGCTGATGATGTCATACCTGAGGTGAGCTCCATTTTCCTTCATCAAAAACATCTCCCAGAATAAAAACAATATCTGGCTGCAGTAACCATAAGGTAGTTTGGAAAGATCTCTCCATTTGCCATTCCCTGAAAGGAAAATACAGAACCAGTTATCACTGCCTTATCTCTGGATCCTCAGCTCTGAATACACAGACACAGCCTGGCAATGGGAATGGGAAACTGGCTCTTCACACTGAAATATGAAAATATATTATGAAATTCAAATTAAATGCTTAGAAATCAGGTGTAAGGACAGCAGCTGCATCTTACCTGGTGGGTAATTCCACCATGATACAATCAGGACCAAAACATGCAAGAAGTAATACCAGCTTGTTTATTTTTTCATTACAATTCTAATGAATTGCTGTTTAATAGAACAGTGAATTATTGTCCCATTAGCTACTACTAAAAACTCTAAAAACTAGGTAGAGATTATTCAAAAAAATTAACAATTACCTTCTTAGCTTATCCAGCCAATGTCCTTTGATTTCACCAAGTAGGTGTGTATCAGCTAAAATTATGGCCTTTAGGACTGAAGCTGAAGTCTCTTTTTCACTCACGTGAGCTCCACCTTTCACGTCTGGCCATTGGCATTGAAATATTACAACATAGTAAATTAAAAACTCACAAAATATTAACACTGAGCTGACAAAGCACACAAGTTTCAGCAGAAAGCACAGCCTCCTCTTCAGAGGGAGATTCTTCACAGTGGTTGAGCTAGAACCCAGCATTGCAGTACCAGCATAGGACAATGGCTCAAGTTCTCCTCTCTCAGATGAAAACAGTTTGGGCTACTCAAAGGACCACGCTGGGCTTTTTGTCAGCACAAAACCCCTGGGGAGAAAATACAAAGTAAAATAATCATTAAGTCAGCATTCCCTGTCAGTGTTAGCTTCTTGTCACCCTGAAAGGCTTGGAAATATGTAATTGACCTAAAGTAAAGTTCTCCTCCAGGCACACAGATGGCCAGCTGAACACAGAGCTGCACTCGCTCCCACCAGCACCAAGGAAAGCAGATTACAGCCAGCCAGGATCTTGGTGCATGATGCTTTTTTTAGAACTTTACAGTGAAAACACTATGAGTGGGGGTCAAAGATAGGTAAAGACAAAGCTTAGCTTGAACAGCAGCTGCAACAAAGAAAAAAAAAAGTCCCTTAGGATCCATATAGAATCATTGTGGTTGGAAAAGAATCCCAAGGCTGAGTCCAAGCCTTAATCCAGCACTGCCAAGTCCACCACTAAACCATGTCCCTACATGCTACATCCATACGTCTTTTAAATACCTGCAGGGATTGTGACTCTTCCACTGCCCTGGGCAGCCTGTTCCAACACAGGACAATCCTTCCAGTGAAGACAGTTTTCCTAGTATCCAATCTAAACCTCCACTGGCAAACTTGTGGCCACTTCCTCTTGTCCCATCACTTATTTGGGAGAACAGACCAACACCCCCACTGGCTACAGCCTAATTTCAAGTGGTTGTAGAGAGCAATAAGGTCTCCCCTCAGCATCCTTTTCTCCAGGCTGAACAACTCCCAGAGGATATCTCCTGGCACAAGTACAGAACATGACTACACCAAATCAATAGCATTACCACCTTCAATACGGTTTGTTGTGATCTGCAAGAACCACGGCAATTCACTATCCCAGGACAAGTTTACAGGAGGTTTCCAGGAACACAGGCACAGATACACGGGTAATTAACTCACACTGCTTCACTTCTGGCAAGAGGGAAACAAGAAACATCTAAGCTTCAAAAAAGGAAACTTCAGTGCAGCTGTAGAGAAACAGTTAATGAGCTCAAATTGGTGAGGTAACTGTATTTACTGCTTTCTGCTGCCTTGGATACCTTGTAACCTAAACAGGGAATTTTCCCCTTTTGAAACTCGAGTATTTTTTTCTATTTCTTCCACAGCCCTTGGCAGGAACGCTTTTTCACTGTAAGTGCCCACAAGAAAGTATCCCAACTGAGAGAACAGAGGCACCAGCCCTTACTCTCCAGTGCAATTGCTCAGTTTCCAGGTCCAGCCTCTCAAGGTCTGAAGAGCACTGCAGGTCTGAAAACCCTGCTCTTTAAAGGTAAACACTGTAGCATGCTCACAGTAAAGGCACTCCAGGGGACCTACAGAGGTGCTGCTTCACAGGCTCAGCAACAACTTCAGAGAAATCCACAAAATGTTGTCCCCAACCCAGAAATGGGATTGCAGTTTTACTTTCTACATCAGAAAAGTCCTAATTTAGGACTAATATCCAGGATGTGAGCAATTACTGAACACAGTATTCAGTGAATAGCAGACCAAGTCTGAATTAGCTAAATCTGACTGCAGCTGTAAATATTTGGTACCTTTGAAAATTTATACTCCAAATATCAGAAAAACTGGGACAAAATTACAAAGCCACACAAAATTAGTGGATTGTTTCTAAAGCCTTGGCCTCAATTATATGCAGAACACAGAGCAAAGTTAAACTGCTTCACTGTCCTATGAACAAGCCCATTTGATTTATGTCTCATGGAAAGTGAATACTGACACACGATTATTTTATTATTTTTCCAACCAAAACTCTAATTGATAATGGCCACTTATTTTCAAACACAAGCTTCCCATATCAGCACTACAAAGTACTTATTTGAGACAAAGAACCATTAGCCTGCACCATGAAACATTTCTAATATGCATTATCAAACATGACTAACACTTAATTGCACGGAATTCAGTTCTACCTAAACTTGGTTTAGCAGGAAAAAGCCACTGGCCAAATGTCACAATTCCATGGTATGTGGAACTACACATATAGACTGAGTAACCTGTTTAATATTCATCTCAGTATTCTGCACTTTAACTAGCAAACAAAATAACAACACCTTGCTTGTACATCTCATAAGGAGGCAAGATCAAAGCAGAGGTATCTGCTAATTGGCACAGCAACAAGGACAAAAAGACAGGCAATTCCTTATCCAAAGAATATTATTATCCACAAATTATTATATGGCTTTATCCTGCAACGTTGGAAGTAGTACTTGTTTGGAAGCAGACTTTGATAGTCTGAGACAGTCTCTTCTTCCAACAATAACAGTATTAATTGGAACAGAAAATGCCAGTAAGTTATTTAACTTGCATTAGCCATGTCCAGAAAATAAATAATGAATGAAAATCACAGTTTCAAGAGCAAACTGATACCATCAAGGTTAAAAAAAAAAAAAAAAAAAAAAAAAAAAAAAAAAAAAAAAAAAACACCACACCAACAAACCAAACATGCAATCAGTAGAAAATAAAAATATCTTCAAGGCAAAACTGCCATTTTCAAAAGTCACAAGCAGCAACAGACACAATCACTGCCACAGAGCTGGTCACTTCCACATACATTCCTCCTCCGGCATTTCTGCTGCTAATTGTTACTATTTGGGGAGTTGTGCCGCAGACGTGGAAGGTGCCAGAGGTGCCCCATCTGCACCCTACACCGCCAGCATTCCTGAGAGTGAAAGGAAAAGCGGAAAGGGAAATAAAAAAAAAAAATCCAACCTCATAGAAAGTCGGAGATGCAGACCGAGCTGAAAGACAGCTCCTACTACTGGCTGAGAGAAATCCCTGCCCACCTCGCCCTGCCACCTGCCAGCCCACGGTTGCCCCTTCCCACCCATCTCCCATCCCATCCCATGCCCGCTGACCTCCGCTGGGGCTGCGCAGCCGCTGCCGGCTGGAGCTGCGGCTCCGCGTCGCTGCGCAGCGCGGGGCTGCCGCCCCCCTCACACGGCTCCTTATTCTCAGCAGAGAATTTCCTCACCAGGGCTGGGAGACCTTAGTTATGAGAAAAGACTGAAGGATTCCTCACTGTTCTGCACGACATTTAAAAATCAGCCTGTGGACGAGGACAATTACTGAATCATTTAACCACGGGACCAAAGTTTAAACACGCTGAAAGTGTAACTTCACAACACTGAGCAGAAAAATAGCTCCAGTAACTGCTACTGCTTCCTTCTCCAACCTTCATGTTTATTTTACTTATTAGCAAATGTTCCAAACATTTTTACATTTATAATTTTCTATGAAAATTCAGAAAATGCTATCCTCCTTACTTTCTTCCATCAAGTTTACTGGCAATGCAGACTTGCATTGCTCCTCTTTTGTTTCCCTTTTCCATCTCTTGTTCAGAACATTATCCAGCTTTAATTCACAAGTGAGCCAAGAATGAAACAAAGGAACACAGTGGTCTATAGCCAGAGCAGGCACAAGGAGTTCTGGAGCTTTACCCTGTCACTTAGTGAATATGCAACTCTGAACACTGCACATGCTCAGGGAAATTTATTAAATTAGAACTGCATAAAACTGTCCTAACAAACCAAGTGGGACATGAGAAGCTTTCTTAATCCTACTCCTAGTCCTATCCCTCAGGAGTGTCCATGTATTTTTATGAAGCTAAGGAAGCTGTATTAGGTTATAAGCAAGCTAAGTCTTTCTACCCTAAGCAGTTCTCACCCGACTCTCCCATCACAATGTCACAAAGATAAAGACTTCCACCTTTCAGAAAAATATAGTTCTGTAATGTAACTATGTTAAACTTTTGTGGAATGTCCTTACAAACAAGTTCAAATCTCACAAGGTTCTGCAAGCTACACCTGTAACTGTCTCTTTTCATTCAGCTCCCCCTCCCTGGAGGGACACAACATTTCTGCCTTGTGGACTGTGACTTTCTGCACTCCCACTTTCCTTTTCAGCTCTTCAAATACTCGAAGAGATCTTTGAGTACCTCACTCCTGAATCAAAAAAGAGCTTCTCATGAATTCTTTTTTTGATGATGCAAAATGCTCTGAATACACTTTCCAATTCTGAACACTATGTCTTCCTTCATCCACAATTTCTTCACTTATTATTGGGATTGAAGAAAAATTCCAAGCAGAGATTTAGCATTTTTAAGAAACCTCTCTGCAATAATTTAATGATAGAATTAATTTCTGTTTGCATTAGCACATCCTTAGGGCTGAAATTCACACAGACTGACAAATCTACAGAGACACTTTGATTTTACGTAACTTACAGAAAAGAACAAACTGGGAAATTCTGCAATATAAAACAATTCTATTGCATTCCCATAAACACCCACAACCAGAATATATTCTGCAAGTGTGAAAGAGATGGGTTTGAAACCTAGTTGAAGTTAAGCAGATCACAGTTTATTTAAAAACATATAAACAAAAAGAAAAAATCCAGGTCACAAAATACAACATTTCCAAGCACTTGTCATATTGAGATCACATTACTGAATCTGTATTATCAAACTGTGGTAGCACTTAAGCAATGGTAGGTTTAAATGTTGCAGTAAGTACAAAAAACATGTGGAAACTCTACCTGGCATTAAATTACCAAGCAGTTACAAATGTGCTGTAAAAGGAAGTCCATATATTGCACTTATTTGTTTCAAGCACTTTTCATACTCATTGTTCAGTTTCACAGATTCCTGTACAGCATGTTTTAGATCTTCTACCTCTTCAAAAAAATCCTAGAAAAACCCAAAAAATATTACCTTAAACTTTTTTTTTCAAAGACATTCTCAGTAAGAGCTAGTTATTCCTGAGATCAAAGACATTTTCTGTATTTTTATAGAATTTCTGTATTTTTACAGTGTATGGCTGAGTTATGCAAACACAGCTATGGAGAGATACAGCAATCAACTACAACCTTAGGTAATAATTTAATAAATTCTGCCCTGAACACACAAGCAGAGCTCAAGTTATGTTAGAGGCTGGAATACAGACTAATAATAGGAAAGGTTAATTTAAAGAAGGAAAAAATATGGATTTACCAGTCAGCTACAAAATGACAGTCCAGTATGACAAGGGAATATTGTCACATCCTGATCCTTTGTCAGTGAAATCAGAAATTATTGGGAAATATATGGACAGAAAAGTATAATCACCCAAGGCTTCGTTTCACCAATCCTTGAATGTTCCAGCTACCAAAATAACAGTGTATCTACCTATAACCATCTGTATTTGACATTCTCCTCCCTATTCCTCCAGCATTTTTTAAATGAACAGCTACAATATACAGGCTATAACATACAGTGATTTAAAACTACCTAAAAAAGGGACCACTGATAAAAAGCCACAACCTCAGGTTTATGTATCTCTCTCCTGCAAGATGAAGCTCTCAGCCACACATTGTCCCTGATTCCCAAACACAGGGATCTAGAACTCACCCTGGCTTAATGTTCTGCATTAGATCAAATTGAACTATCTAACTTCAATCTAACTATTGAACTAGATCCAATGAATGATCACCCTCTTTTACTGCTACCCCTGCAATTAATACCATAATGTTATTTAGGATGGGAGAAAGGACTGTAAGGTAAGAAAAGAGATTCTTGAAAAAAAAATACTTGAGGAACAAGCAAAAATCAGTTTAAACAATTTGTTGCTGAAAATAAAACCTTATGTCAGTACATTAAACTGAGTCTTCTATAGTTAGGTAAGATTTCATCATCTTGTTACATAACATTAAGAATTACCAAATGTTCACATTTTCACTTTTTATACCTATAGACCTAAACAAGAATTTCAAGCCTCTGCCCTCCCTAAACTTGGAGTTCTGTCAGAGGCATAACTTTGACATGTTTAAGTTCAAGAGAAAATAGTCTTCCTTGGCTGAGCAGCCCTTTAGGACATGAATGTTTCAAGGAATCATTCATTTCCATCTCTCTCAGAATGCTATACACTGGTTTTTATGTATTTTACTTGATAACAACACATGTTCACCCTAAAGAAGTTTCAGCTCAGGCAGAAAAGTTAGTTTTTAAAAAAATCACATACTGTTAAGCTTGTCTTAAATTACCTTGTCTAATCCAGCTAATTCATTTTTTAGTGCTCTCTTTTCTGCAGACAATTTTCCATTTTCTTTCTTCAGCTTTTTAATCTCCTTCAACAATAGCTCTATATTCAAATGAAAAAATGTAGAGTTCAACCATTACAGTCAACCTCCCCCTCATATGAATCATATTACAGCTAAAGAGCTGCCTACCTTTTGTGATATTAAAAATTATAGTTCAGCTTCTTAAAGTACCTTTTTGATACAGTGGTTTATTCTTAATAACTGGCCCAGCATACCCCCAGGTACTATGAAAGATACCAGGATCTGCCTGTTGGATAATCTGAATCTGCCAGATTCTTGGAATGTGGGATTATTTTACTTTACAATCCACAAAACACACATCACATGCCTTGATTACCTTTTTCTGGCTTATGAGAGGGACACATCAGCCCTTGCTGATAGCACATTTCCTGAAAATTATGCCTACATTACATGATCTTATCCATCTCCTTTCTATGCTTTGAAGTGGAAGAAGATCACACCTAAAAAGCACACCTTCCAGATTTGCTTATGTGAGGAAGAATGCACTGAAACCACAACTGTCCAGGCTTGTCCAACGTTTTAAGGCTAAAAACAGGTTATTCTGTGTCTCAGGGTCTGAAAGCCAAAGACTGGTGCAGCAAACATTATTACTAAGAGATCTGCACAGATACATCTCTCTAGAATAAATACCAGCACTAAATACAGCCACACACTCCCACCCCTGATTACAACAATGGACCAGTTTCAGAAAAAGAGAAAACAGCAAACATTTTATCACAAGCAAATGCAAGGTGGAATTCTTGCCATTTTTACATGACAGGTTTTCAAAATTGAAAAAAAAACATTTTAGATATTGCTGGTTGAAGGAGAAGAAATGGCCTGGAGTGGCCTCTAGATCAGAAATGAAATGCATTCTCTCTGCTGGGCGTACTGGAAGGAACATCACCAGAATTAACTGTACCATTACCTAAATATCTACTGCAACAGGATTCCTTCTTTGCAGAAATGTCCCTGTGAGAAGTTACTCCTCCCTCTGGGGTTTGAGTTCGTTTTCCAAAAACAGCACTAGTTTTCCAAGAAACCTTTTTACATTCCAGTTGCTGAATTCTTTGCCTCTGCTCTTGAAGATTATGCTCTAGCTCATTAATTTTAATCTGTCAAGACAATTTTTTTTAAATGCATAGAAAAATCACAGTTCAACTGAATACAACTGGAAACATACCCCAAATGCAAACCTAGAGCTTTCAACTGCTGATTTAAAAACTACATTCATCCAAAAGGTCTGAAAGAAGAAAAAAACAGAGCACAAATGAGGAAATTAGACTGGTCAGCTGCAATGCTCAATCCATGCCTGAAGAGGCAATACCCTCTTGAAGCTTCTAGAACTGCTCCTGGCCACACCTGTGGCCCTACCTTCACTCCTGTTATGATGCCAGACTCTTTGCACAGCCACAGACCTTGCTACCCAAAAGAAGGCTCTTTGTCTTCATTTGGTTTGCTTTCTGCTGAATTTCTGAGAAAAATCAGTTCATGACACATGCAGAAAAATACCAGGGCTGGTGCAGAAGAGGTCACAAGGTACATACACAACTGGAGGGAGGGGTAGGTGCATGAGTAAAGAAAAACACAAAGAAAGAGGAGACAACTTTCTGCTACAGACACACCAGTGACTGAGTTCCCTTTTAAAGGGAACTATAGGCTACCCTCTATTATCCTTGTCATGGGCAACTAAGTATAAAAAGAAAAGCATGGTCTCATTTCACTAATACAAGAATTACTTTTCGATCTCCCTTAAAGCTTATGTTTGCCTATTTGATACCAGCTCCTACAAATCCTACTTACAGTGAGATTTTTAATTGCTTCACTTTGCTCCTTGTTTGTTTTGGTTTCTTTAACATAACGTTTCTGTAGCTCATTATACATCTGAAGTAGTCTAAAACAGAAGAAGTGCATAAATTGCTGTAAAACATGAAAAAAAGTATTAGAGATGCCCCACAGCCCCACCTGGGCTGTAGCTGTGCTGCAGAGACTCATAAGAGAAATATTCAGGATGGCAGTGAATGAAATGTGACTGTCAACACAGAAAGAGAAAGCACCAGAAAATAACAGCAAAGCAAGTTAAAAGACTGGTCTGTATGGATGGCAAAGAATCCTTTTTACTCAGCCAGACTGAGGACCCCGTTGTTTTTGTCCAGCACACATGGCCACACTCTGATTAAACCTCAGTGCAAATCACTCTTTGAGGGAAGACAGCAGCAGCAGGAGGCTGGCAGTGACTTTGCAGTGTGTCAGACACATCATTCCTCTCCCCATTAGCACAACAGGAATAGCAAAAGGATGCTCCTAAGGGATTTTTTAAAGTTTGTCCAGTACCAATCAAGAACCAATGATGAGGACACATGAGGCAGTTCCCAGCTCTCTGTGTTGCACAAAACATCTCATTGCTTCCAAGTGTGTGGGTATGAGGATATGAGTGAATGAAACCTATGTGAAAATGAGTGGGTAAAATAAATGTCAAATAAACAGATTAGGGGTGTTAGCTTTCCCTCTGATATTATATTCCATCAAGTTCTGCTGTACTAATTTCCTACCATGTTTCACAGCATTCAGCCAACATACAGGAGGCCCACAGTTTAACTGATGGACATGAGCAGACATTTTTCCTATTTTTGTAGGAATTACAATAAGGGCTACCATTCATAGTAAGTCATGACTGCACACCACAAGCAGGATGAGCAATATTGTAGCACAGCACAGCTTTGTGAAAGAGCACACAAACAGCTGCTAGGAAAAAAAAAAAAAAAAGCTAGGTCAGGTTATCTACGTGCAATCTAACACGAGGCAGGTACAGCACTCAATTCAAAGACAAACTTGGACTTCTTCTGCATGAGCACCTAAGTAGGAACTCAATTCAAGCCCAGAGCCAGTCACCCAGCCTTCCTATGTAGTTATGCAGCTTGCAAAGAGAGTCTGGCACACTGTAAAGACATTTTTTAAAAAAAGAAAATGGGTCTTCTACAGCCACTTAAAGAAAACATTAAAAACAGGGCACTTGGCCAAAGAGCAAGAGATCTGTGTAAGATACACATTTATGTAAGTGGACAAAAAACAGTCTTTGAAGGGATGAGCAGCCTAAAATTTTACAATTTTACAATCAAGTCATAGAGGGATGGAGCAATATTTTACATAGCTTGCCTAGTTGTTAAAATGTTTCAGTATATTTTTTCTTAAAGACAGAATTGTAGCTTTTGCATCAGAAAAGCAGTTACAAGAGTTTAATTCTATCACTTATTGGCAAACTACAGTAAGCAGTGGCTCAAGTCTAAAATTACTAGATTGAAAAGTAGAACTGCTTCTCTAGCTTATGAAAACAGTACCAGCCTATAAATTTTATATGCACATAACACTGAGCAATATAAAATGAGCTGACAAAGGTTCCACAAAATAAAAGATGAAACCACAAAATTCTAGGTTAAAAAATCTACAAAAAAGATCGTATGTGTGCACAGACACATGAAGGAGGTTCCTAACTCATTGAATTTTCCTCAGTGAACTACTTGAGAAAGAAATCTATTTTGTTCTTTGCTCAGCACTATCTTCAAGTTGAATCCAAGATTTTGTAGTTATTTTTAAAATGTGAATGATTTCCCATTGTTTCAAAGGCTGAAAGCCACTTGCATAACAGCTTAAAAAAGTCAACTGACTTAACCATGGACATTTTCTACACTACAGAGAAGAATAACATTCTGTGAAGAAGCAGCTTCCAAGAACTCACCGGACACTGTCACTCTCTAGAACCAGATCCTTGCTGTCTCCACCCTTATGCCATAAATGGGTCTCTGTTTGAACCTGAACACTTAATTGAAACAAACACATCAGCTTCATAAAATAATACTTCACAAATTTAATTGGATTAAACAAAGCAACTGAAAAAGACCAAGTTACTTTTCAGTTTGATTTCATGGTAGAGTTTTCCACACAGGATCACAAACACACCAAAAATTAAACCTTGGAAGATTTTTGTGAACCAGTATCTAAATCCTGGCAGGACACTCTCCAAACCACTAGGACTACAGTTTTCCAGGTCCTTAGGTTCTAAATCTTTTAGACAGCACTGATGCCACTCATCTGTATCTTACTACTTTTTGGTGGAAAAATAGTGTAAAACTGCCTTTGCAGTTCAACAGAGAGAGCATATTGGCTAAGCAGGAGTATTAGTTTTTGATATTAAAACTGCTTCTTTCACAACAATAGATTTTGTACAAGATGCCCCAGATGTCCTTTGTTCCTCTACAGGCCTCCAGCATTTTCCACCCCACCATCCTGTTCACAGATGGCTCCTTAAAAGATACACACCAGATAATGCCTAGCTCGTCTTAAGGACATGAAAATAAAAGTGGTGAAATGGTGCACTTATTTTGATGCAAAAGAGAAACATTTGACAATTCTTACTCTCTGCTTGTACCATGCATTAACTGCTGCAGGTACAGCTGCTCTTGGATCTGACCCAGATTCTTTTCTAGCTCCTTATTTTTTACATGTAGTTTTTTCACCTTCTTGACTAACTGCTCATTTTCATCAGTGAGCTGAAAAGAAAGAGAATTGAAAAACGAAAAATCAAGGAACACTTTCAAATCAAATATTAATTAAGCTGATAACACTTCAAATTAAAACCCTCTCCCAAAAAACTTTACTACATTTTTCCTAAACCACAAAAGCATCTAAAAGGAAAATAGCAGGAAAAACAACTGGCTTCAAATTATATGAACATTTGACTACAACAAAGCTCCTTTAACAGGTATCTATTAAGGTATGTAATATAACTTCAGAATTCATTAAGGAATGTAGGGAACTCGTTTTGCATTTAAAATTAATCACAGAGGGAAAAAGCATCCAAGTTATACTCCTAAACTATAAACATCAGCTCTGCCACTCAGATAGTGTTTAACTTCACCAGAGACAAAAAGACAGCCACACTGGCTGAACTTCTTGCATGCATGTCTCCTGGACCTTACCCAGTAGTATGCAGTCATATATATATATCATATATATAAAATATGTTGTATATCATAGTAGTATGAGGCAACACATAGCTATATATATTTTGCATATGTAATATATAAAGCTATATATAAGGCAATATATTATATATACACCTATAACTATATAGAGTTACATACCTAACATATACAACTATATAGTGTATGCATACATATAGCATGTGTGCATGTGTGTATACGTGCATTTATCTGTATGTACATATATAAAATTATTTTTATATATACAAATATATATTGAGATATATATAATGATACATATGTATTGAGGTATATATTGAGAGATATATATTGAGATATACACGTATATAACTGCATTGCCTTATCCTACAGGGTATTGAGTACACCTCATTCTCTGGGCCAGCACCGAGCCCCGCGTTGCTCTCTCAGCCTGAGCTCAGCGCCAAAGGCAAACCAGGCCCAGCCGAGCCTCCCGCGCCCTCCCGGGCGCTCCTGGGCCGGGGCTTCCGAGAGCCGGGCCCGCACTCACTTGGAGGCACCTGTGTACGACGGGCAGGGCCATGGCGAGCGCCGGGGCAGCGGGCGGGACAAGGCGGGATGGGCCCCGGGATAGGCCGGGCTAGGCCGGGAGGGGCCCGGGATAGGCCGGGATAGGCCGGGAGGGGCCCGGGAAAGGCCCCGGGATAGGCTGCGAGCGGGGCCGTCACAGCCGAGCGACCGCCGCGCGTTCCGGCTGCGCCGCCGCCGTCGCTGCGGGCCGGGATCGGAGCTTCCCCTGCCCCGGGGCGGCCGTGCGTGCTCCGGCACCCGCTGCACCCGCGGCCGCCAGCCTCCGCCCCCGCAGCCGGCGAGAGAACACCCCAGTCCCTTTTAAAGTGTCGTTAGGGTTATTCGCAGGTTCAGTTGGTGGCTGTGATTCTCAGGGTGTCCTGCGCAGGGCCAGGAGCTGGACTCGATGATCCTGCTGGGTGCCTTCCATCTCAGTATATTCTGTGATTCTGTGGCTAACAGGCACCGACCGGGGGGGATTGAGAACACGCCAAGTGAGGGGTCTCTGCAAAAGCAGGTTCTGCATCTCCCCCCATCACAGCAGGTACAGGCTGTCCCAGTGACATCCCCCTGGCTGGAGATGGCAGCGTGCCTGCTAATGCTGCTGCGCCCTGGGGAGCAGGGGCTGTGTCCTTGGAGTTGGTGGTGCTTGCTATTGCTGCTGCTTGCTGGGCTTTGCCTTTTGTGCTTAAATATCTAAAGGGAGGGTGCCAAGAGAATGGAGCCAGGTTCTTCTCGGTGGTGCCAAGCAATAGGACAAGAGGCAATGGGCACAAACTGACGTGCAGGAAGTTCCACCTGGATATGAGGAAGAACTTTACTGTGGGGTGACCACAGACTGGAACAGGTTACCCAGAGAGATGTGGAGTCTCCCTCACAGGAAATATTCAAGAACCTTCTGGACACAGTCCTGTGCCATGTGCTGTGGGGTGACCCTGCTTGAGCAGGGAGGTTGGACCAGATGACCCACTGTGGTCCCTTCCAACCTAACCCAGTCTGTGATTCTGTGATTTGGGTTTTTTATTTTTCTGGTATTTTTGGCAGATCAGACTGCAGGCACACAGGCAGTACAAAGGCATTCCACCCTCAGGACTGAACCTTACAGGCACCACACCGACAGCAGGCACTCACCAGCCACAGGAAGAGCAGCTATCACAGCAGGACTGACCCAAAGCAGTGATTATTGCCTGCTGCTCCTCCAAGCCTTTGTTAGTGGCAGTTTAAAACCTTTCCTGTTCCTCTCTCATTCACTAGGTCTCAAATCTAGGTCTTCTCTTGTTCTCTGCATCTCCTGTCTTTGTACAAAATCTTGCCTCACTCATTTCTTAAAGCACATCACATTTCCTTCTTTTTTCCTTTTTTCCTTTTTTTCTTTTTTTTTCTTCTTGTATGAAATGTTGCCAGATGCCACCTGCCCCTCCATCTTGCCCATGTAGCCCACCTGACTGAAGTGCCTGGAAAATTTTGCACAGAACCAATCACAAAATTATAGAATGCTAAGGGTTGAAAGGGAGTTCCAAACCTGCTGCCCTGTGCAGGGACACCTCCCACCAGACCAGGTTGCTCAGAGCCCCTTCCAACCTGGCCTTGAACACTGGCCAGGGCTGAGGCATCCACAGCCTCCCTGGATAACGTGTTCCAGTGCCTCACCACCCTCACAGTAAAGAACTTCTTTCTAATATCCAGCCTAAATTTCCCCTTTCAACTGGTACCCATTACTCCTTGTCCTATCACTGTCTTTCCTGACAGAGTTCCTCTCTGGCTTCCCTGTAGGCCCCTGGATACTGGCAGGTTGCTGTGAGGTCTGAACAGCCCCAGCTTTCTCAGCCTGTCATGCCTGGGAGGAGAATATGGACATGACAGGAGTTCATCACTGCCTGCTTGAGAGCTGACAGTTCACCAAAACCACGGCAGGAGACAGGTCAGGTTAGGCTGTGAGCAGGAACTGGAACTGTAATCAGATTAAGGGAAGTGTCACACACCTCTGGCTCCAGGGCACAGCCTGGCATCTCTCCTCCTTCGCTCTCAACCCGGTCACCCATCCAGTCAACTTCTTGAACTTCACACAGGGGTCACAGTGAAAGGTGAAAGCCTTGTCTATATTCAGCTCAGCCCTGGCTGTGCTGAGCTGAATGGACACAAGATCCCAGCTCTGAGGCTGTCAGCAACCTGAGAGTCCATGTGAGGGAAGGACTTGCCTGTGGTGTTACCTGCTGCCAGGAATCCTGCCTGTGAAGATTTCTGTATTGGTTCCATAGAAGAGCCACCCAACACTGCAAATTGCTGGAGCCTGTGGCAAATCACCTTGACTCCAAATTGCCTGGCATCAAAATTGCTACTTCAATCAGCACCTAACATGGAATGAATTAGCAATGGACAGTTCATACTGTGGAAACCACAAGGTCACTTCTTGGTAAAAGGACAACTGGATGTAACTAGCTGCAGTAGCAGCAAGGAAAAAGTAAACTTGGAAAAAGTAAACCAGCCAGCAATGCAATGGTGCTGTAGGGAAAGAGAAATCCCACTTTCAGATGAAGTAGCAATACCCTGAGATGCAGTTACTCAGTTTTATTCTGGTTTATCCAACACAAACCAAACAGGTGAGGTCCTGAGGAGTCTGTAAAACGGGAATAAAACATACAGAAGAAAATACAGCATATCAGGAGGTGTTGAGATCAGAATCATTTTAACTGGCTTTGTCTTTGGTTATTGTAAAGGACAGTAGTAATTGTTTCCTGTGTCTTCCAGAGGAGAATGAGCACAAAGTTTCTGTCTAACAGAGTAGATATCTCTCATCCCTTCAACTGGATATGAGGGCAAATTTCTTGACATCAAAGAGAAAAATACACGTAGATCTTCCTCACTATATATTTTAATAAACACATCAGAGAATGATGATGACTTTGAATCAAGGTACACCTAATATGCACAGCACAGTGACATAGAGCAAGTAGACAAAAAGTCCCTTCCAGGCCACCATTTCAATGAATCTACGTTACTGATTTAGAAGAAAACACACTCTGATATAACAGAGATTCTGATATTTTGCAAAACTTTGTAAAATTACTTCAGAAATATTTTTTCCAGTGACAAAGAGAAGCTGAAGTGTAAGAGTGCAGTGGAGAGAGACCAGCACAATGGAATCCAGTGTATCCTGCATACCAGTATCTCACTGCAGACAGTACAAGTAGGATAACATTGTTTCCTCAGTACTGGGAATGTCAGTAGTCATAATCACTTTACACCTTACAAGACAAGACCACTTGAATATCAAGGAATAATACTGTACAAAGTATGTGCAAGGCTCAATAGGAATTAACATTCCTGTGGTACCCAGGTGTTTGCTTTTGGGCTTTGGGGTTGTTCAGGGTTTTTTAAGTAGTGTGGGTGTAGAAGTCAAACAAAAAGCCCAGATGGATTAATTCAGGTTTTCTGCAGAAACCAGAGCAGACACAGAAAAGGCAGCACTAGGCAGCACTCGGAGAACAACTTAGGTCAGAAATAGCAGAGGAAACAAGCCCATGATGAGAAGTGGGTCATTTGAAAGGCTGAGGGCGCTGGGCCTGTTCAGCTTCGAGAAGAGATGACTGAGAGGGGACCCCAACAATGTGTATGAATATTTAAAGGAGGGGTATCCAGGATGTTCTCAGTGGTGCCAAGCAATAGGACAGGAGGCCATGGCAGAAACTGAAGCACAGGAAGTTCCACCTGGATATGAGGAAGAACTTTACTGTATGGGTGACTGTGCACTGGAACAGATTGCCCAGAGAGGTTGTGGAGTCTCCCTCACTGAAGATACTCACGAACCCTCTGGACACAGTCCTGTGCTGTGTGCTCTGGGATGACCCTGCTTGATCAGGGAGGTTGGACCAGATGACCCACTGTGGTCCCTCCCAACCTGACCCATTCTGTGATTCTCATGTGTGAAACCTGCAGATCCAGTTTCCCCAGTTCTTCTTGCAACACAACAACCAGTTCTGGGCACAATGCTCCTCTCCTGCTTGTCCAGGACATGACAGTGCAGCTGTGCACAGTTTTTAAGACCCAAGTGTTTTCAAAACTCAGAAACTGCTACCAGTAGAACACAAAAAAGTTGGGAAATAGACCCACAAAGTGAGAAGGGAAACGAGTTCCTGATTTCTGACCTAGAAAGCAAGCCATACAGCCCCCTTCTCTCCCACTTTTCCATGCCTGGCAGGAGGATTGAAGACAGATGGAGGAAGTAGACAACAGCCAGGTTTCTCAACTATGCAGCTAGGCCTGTAAGGAGTTTGTGTAAGACGCAGATTTTGTCAAACAAGCATTGATCCATCCAAATGACACCAAAAAACCCCCTACTTGTATCTTGAAACTCTTGGGAAAAGCTACAGCTGAAGCTCTTGTTGGTTTAGTCATGAACATTATGATCAAACATCTTCAAAATCGCCATTGATTTTGAGAGGTTCCACTTCAAAATGAGCATCCATTCTTCCAAATTATAGATACTCCATCAATTTGTAAAATTGGCCCAAGGCTGCTGTGTAGCACTGGACATCAGAATTTGAAAATCAAAAAGCTAATGCTAGCCTATGTGTGTACAAAAAACCCCATTGTTTATACAAATGATAAAAGACTGATGTGTACTTGATTAGGAAGCATGTTAATTTTCCAAAGATCGTAAGAATACATTATTTTTAAAAAACTCAGTGGCAGTGAATGTATGAAATGCCACTAAGATACTTTCCATTGTAAACAATGACAAGAGAAATATTTCCCTACACTATTATTCAGCTCATTTGTTGAACACAATCTTTTTTCCTTGCACTTTTGTTTTAATGTCGTTTGGTATGAACAAAGACACATTTCATGCTGGGTCACACAAATGAAAATGTCATTGATTCCAGCTGTGCTGAACCTCCTACTTGCTGCCAAACAGCAAGACTGTGACCCACTTCACTGTTTTTCAGCTCCATGTGCACCAAAATAATTGATTTGTCAGAAAATACACAAGCATGGGATTACCTGAATGCAACCCTACAATAACTCCCAAGTGTAGCTTTTTTTCTACATGGATTAAAGGTCAATATGTGTCCTTTCAACCCCCAGAGAGAGCTACCATCCTCATCTGATTTTCCAAGAATTAAAATTTTCCTATGAAAACCTACATGCCTTTGTAAATCTTGTACAAATTTCACCTGCCCCAAATTAATCTCTTTTATTCCATCCACCCTCTGTGTCAGCAGTGACTTCTTCCTGAGTCCCTTTCAGGCTGGAAGATGGCAAAACTTGTGTGATTTTTGCCTGGTATGTTCTGTGGCCAATCAGGGCTGCCAGTCTCACAGACAAATGCCAGTTGAAAAATCATGGAAGAACCTTGAACAAAATGGCCAACATGGGAAAAAGGCCCTTTGCCCATCTCGTTTAGATCTTTGGTCACAGAGTAATAATCCTGTTTGTGTTCAGGAATCTTCCCTGAAACAGGGAGAAGCAGTCTGGTTTTCCCAAGGCTCAGCACAACCACTTTGGCTAAAGGCAAAAGTTCAGAGTTCAGTTCATGAACATTTCTTGCATACCAAGAGGAAAAGCACCAAGACATGATTGGATTAAAGGTGACCATTTGCAGAACTGGAAACAAAAAAATACCTTCTCATAATAAATAAGAAAGTCAATTTAATCTTAAAGCTGACAAAACCAGAGGCAATATAGTAGGCTACAGGCATCCCTGTCACAGCACACTGACCGAAGTTCTGTATCCCCTTCAGTGACAGAAACATCAAGTTATAACACTAGGTTGTTTTCAGTGGATAATGTTCAGTGTTTTCAGTGGATCAAAAAACAATACTGGCATGCATGTGGCAGTCTGCTGCTTCTCCCTTCAAGGCCAGGGAAAAATACCTTTTTATTTTACACCCACAGACGTCCAGGGAAAAGAGTAACACTTGGGACTGTATTACCTTGTCACAGAACCCCTTACAGAGAAGAAAAACATCTCTCACTGTAGAATCAAAGGCACTCACACCTCAGGAAAGTTCTTGCAGCCATACCTCCTGGAAGGGAAATTTTCCCAGGAATGACAGAGCCAGTCTGAAAACTGAAAGGGCACCTGAAAAAAAAAGGGTAACTGAAAAAAAAAAACCTGAAGGGCACCATTTTACCAGTAGAGCTATTTGTCGGACCTTGAAGTGAAAAAAAATTTACTTGTTATAACCAATCTCCAAGGTAGATCTAAAGGGAGAGCCTTGCACTGCATGCTTAAGACAGTTAGTTTGTGGCAGGAGGGAAAATGTGGCCTGTGTGTAAGCAGTGATCCCTGAGCCTTCTGCACACAGAGAAGAAAGATGGTCAGAGTGTGTCTCTGCATGACAGAATGGGAACACAACAAATATCTCATACACTACTCAGAACAGTGCAGTAATCAAGCATTATGCCATAAATGACTCATTAGCGAGCACTACAAAAAACAGTGCCAGTGTTAGGAATTCCTGATTGTCTCTGATGGAGCAGAAGTGGGATCAGCACTGCTCTTCTGGAGAGTCCAGCAGCAAGAGCAAGCATCCCCTTATGATCTAACTTCCCTTCTTGTAGGCAAAAGGAAAATCTGGGCCAAACAGCCTCTTTATGAGGTATAAAATCCTCATTGCAACATTAGGATTACATTAAACTACAACATTGTAGCAGTTTACACAAACAAAAAGCTGCTCATCTGGGTTACCTCTTAAAGGCAGGCTCAAACTACATGCTCTGTGAGATTCCTGATAAAAGCTCTGGGGAAAAGGGCTAGAGATGGTAAACAACAATTTTATATGACTAATCCAATATAATCCTATGCTGGGAAAAAAAGCCATCTGCATGGATTCCCACTGAAGTGCACTTTAATAACAGCACAGCAAGCCTCTGGCTGTCACACTGAGGAAACGCTCTTTCACTCTCAGGCTAATAATTGCAAAAGATTTCCTCCTTTTTCTCTTTTTTTTTTTTTTTTTTTTGTTTTTGTTTTTGTTTGCCCCTCTCTTTTTATTAAGCTGTTATACACTTGTCCTCCCATTTTATTCCCTGTTAGGAGATCATCCACCAAACCCATGAAAAAGATCCACACTGGAAGGCATCTGAGGATTCCACATCGACGGCCGGGTAGCTAGAGCGAGGTCACCTTCTCTCTGCAAAACTACAGCCTATTTTATTGCATCAAGGCAGCCTGCAATTACTGTCAGAGTAGAGAAAGGCCCGCTGTCTGCCGAGGCAGAATTAAACCCATCCCAGCTGCAGCAGCTTCCCCGCCGAGCGACGCTGGGTTTTGCTCCGAGCAGACCGCGCTGGGGACCCTGCCTGGCACGGAGCGGCCGCGCCATGGACGCTGCGCAGCGGCTCAGGACAGGAAGGGAAGGAGACTGCCACCCCCAGCTGAGCCACACCTAAGGCAATTAGGGCTTCACACCCTGGGAGAGAAGGAAGTCCATGACTAGGCTCCCTTTTCTCCTCTGAGGTCAGAGAGAACAGGTTTTCCCCTCCACTGAGCATTCATTATCTCAGGGAAGGAAGTCTGACATCCACACAAATCTGGCTGGGGCTCCGGAGGATTGAGGCAGACAAAGCACCCAGGAAACACTTGTATTTCAGGTTCATCAGGATGGGCCTATGCCAAGTGGACGAGATTAAACACGTGGCGTTTGTGTAGGTTACGAAAGGCATGTGAGAGGAACTGGCTAGCGTTTGGGGTTATGAAAGATCAGGGGTTATGAAAGACCTTGGCAGTTATGAAAGATGAGCCAAGAGTCTGATCCAGCAAGGCAGAGAGCAGCCTCAACCAGCTCGGAGGTGAATGGATATTCAAAATCAGCCAGCAGCTCACGTGAGGAAGCTCACGCTGCCTGGGCAGGTCTAGGCTAAGAAAGGTTTGAAATACACTTCAGAAAAATTATAAATAAGCAGTTATCATGGACTAGAAGAATGATGAAGAGAAATATTACCATTTAAAGGCCTTGCAGGCAGCTGTATTTTTTTGCAAAGTTTTTTGGAAGGTCTTAAAATACTAGCTGCAGTCACTGATTTTCTAAGTATTCTTTGCTGGCCTTCTAGTTCTGTTTTAAAGTTACCTGCACAAGCCATGTAGCTGCAGCGAATCTGTAAAAAAAGGAGTGCTCATGCAGATATCCTAGCCTCTCAAGTTCAGCCTCTGGTGACTCTATTACCACTATTCTACCACCAGAATGAAGAGAAGGTTGGGGAAATTCTACTGTCCAAATGCTTATCTTCCAGACATCACTTAGAAATAGGACATACTCCTGCTAGAAAAATATTGAGGAGAGCACTTCCCCCTCTTTGCAACAGTACTTCTCTGTGATGTTGTGTGTAACTTTCTGTTACACACAGAAGATACCTTCAGTGGGGATATTTGTGCATCCTGCCTACTGCACTGTAATTCACACTGCCTGATTTCAAAACATGCCTTAAACAGCCTTCCCTGTGGCAGCCTAATAACAACAAACCTCCAGGCATTGAGGAAGACTCAAGGCATTGGGGAAGAAACCATCTGCACAACATCAGAAGAGGATCTAGCCTCTTTCAGCAATAGGTATATACTTTTATTGTTGTTAAATTAAAAAAAAAAAAACAAACCACACATTGTAGTTCAAGGAAAAATACAGAAAACACTTCTATCAAGGTCTGAGATGCTTCCTAGAATGCAAAGCCATGACTAACTGTACGTTTTCTTTTTCACCAAAGTTAAAACTGTCTATACTACATCTCAGCAGTCCACAAATCTCACCAGGAAACACATTCACCCATCTGGCCCTGCACAGAAACTCACTAGGGAAGGTCCTGAAGATGCCTCATGCTATGGCAGCAATAAAAAGCACAAATTTCCAAAACCTAGAGGAAATTCAGATTAGGAAAGAATCCAGAGCAATTCTGTTCTATACTAGTCCAAATTGTACTGCATGTTTGTAGGGTTATTGCACTTAAGGAAACTAATCTAACAGAAGAACGAGGCAGACATGCATTTGGAGGAAACAAGTCACTTAGAACAATCCTTCAGCAGAAAGATTCATGAACATTGGGTGAGGATTTATTCAACAAAATTTTATCATTTCATACTTCAACCAAACTTTTGCACTTTGTGTAGTAGTTAATTCACCTTCTCAGAGTTTGTTACTGTTTTTTTTTTTGATTCAAAATGGGGACTAAAAAATATTTCACTAAGTAGACTGACAGCCTTGCTCTCTTTGTGGCATCCACTGCCAGGGTGCAGCTTAGAAATTTAAAGAATGAAGTTGAATTCTTGTGCTACAATCCATGAAGTTCAGTCCCTTGCTTTAGAAGGAAAAGGTCCAAGTGTATAATTTTAAAAAGTGTCTATTGTTTTTGTGAACTGCCTGTGGCAAGAACGTCCCTCTCATCCCAAAGTCATCTGTGTCCTACAAGATAAACAAGAAAAGAAAATAGATCTAGATTTAGGGTCTGTTACATTCAGGAGAATACCAAAGTCAATTTAATTTAACCTAATCTTTAGGAAATTAATTAATTTTCTGTTCAAAGATAGTAAGTGGTGGTGTTATGCAATTTTCTTCATGCAAATGTGTTCGCCACTAAAGCACCTCTATTCTAGCCCTGGAAATGAAACTCTCAACCACAAAAGCAGGTGCTGAAAGGCAATAACAAATTTCATACACTCTGTGTACCTAATGCCTCTCTCAAAGAGCTACGCTGATGGATTCAGTCCCTGGGCTCTCTTTTTTCCCATTCAATGCCAAGTGTGCATCAGAACAAGTCATCTGGAAAAGCCTCACTCTGACAGATAAAGTGTGTGTTCCCAACACTCACTCGGTGTTTTAAGCACAACAGTCTGGCTGCTGTATTGCATAAGCACACATTCATCCTGGGCTGCCCTCCTTCTGAGAGGCGGATCCAGAATCGCTCAGCTCTGCTCCCTGCTCTGCCGGCATGGCAATTTGGCTTATACGGATTCTGGAACAGTGGGTTCTGAACTCTCATCCTTGGGTTCTCTTCTCATCCTTGACAAATCCAAAATGACACACGAAGACATGGGAAAAAATGTAAAGGGCTCTGTATTTCTTACCACACACGTGAACTCCCAACCACTAACAAGCTGCTGAACTCTAAAACCTGAACTTGCCTTTCCACTCCCGAGGCCGCTTTTCCCCCACTTTTCCCCTTTCATTCCCGAGATGGCCGATGCCAGCCGCCAGCTTTTCCCCCTAAGCCCCGGTAAGGCCGACGGCCGGGCCCCCGTTGGGTGAGATGGCGCTGCGGACACGGGGGCAGCGGAGCCGCCGAGGGCCCGCTCGGCCTGGCAGCGCGGCTGCTCCTCCTCACCGCGGGGGAAAAGGAGCGCCCCAGCCCCAGCCCCAGCCCCAGCCTGGCGGACCCGGCGCCATCTCAGGAGGGGCGGCCGGGGCACGGCCATGGCCATGGCGATGGCGGGGCGGCGCATCCTGCCCTGTGCATCCTGCCCTCCGCATCCTGTCCCCCGCATCCCCCCGCGCACCCTGCCCTCCGCATGCCGCCCTCTCGGCGCAGCTCTGCGCGGTACCCCTGCCTCTCCCGGCCCTCCTGCGCCCCCGGGGCTCACCTAAAGTCAGCGCCCAGCCGCCAGCCCGCCTTCCCCATTGAGCGCGGCGGCCGCCTCTCTCCGCCCCGCCGCGCTGGGCGGGGCGCTGCCGGGGCGCGCAGTGACAGCGCCGGGCGGTGTGTGCGCCCAGGGCATCCTCCTCGGCGGGAGCTCCTGGGCGGGGAGCCGGGCCCCCCGCGCCCCCCGGCCCCGCTCCGCCAGCGCGGCCGCCGCGATGAAGCCGTGCGAGGAGGAGGAGGAGGAAGGGAGGGCGGCGGCGGCGGGCGGCGGCGGCGGGGACCCCTGGAAGGAGTGCGCGGAGGTGGCGGTGCAGCTGGCGCTCCGCGCCGGGCAGGTGAGAGCCGCCCGCCGCCCCCGGGCCGGGCCGGGCTGCCCCGCGGCCGGAGCAGCCTTCCTCTCCCGGCGCGGTCTGAGGAGGGGCCGTGCGGGGGAAGCTGGTGCGCAGAGCTGGGGAGGGGGAGGAGGGCGGCGGGGCTCGGCACCCTCAGCCGGGCCGCCGGCGGAGCCCTCGGCCGCGGGAGGGATGGCGGCGGCGGGGCCTCATCCCGGGGGGACCAGTCCCTGGGGGGACCCATCCCGCGGGGGTGGCAGCCCTTGGGGGTACTTCCCGCGGGGACTGCATCCCCTCGGAGGGCCCCTTCCCTGGGAGGCGCCATCCCTCGGGCGCATCCCTTGAGGGTTGCATCCTTCGGGGCCAGCATTTGTTTTCCAGCAGCTTGTGCGGAGAAAAATAACCTGTGTCAAGGAGGTTTTCTCTTGTTAGATCTGCAGTCTTCAGAGTGGCCGATATTCACTTGCTAGGGACAAATAGCTGTGCGGCGAAGGTCTGTAGTAGCTTATTTCAGATCCGTGTTTTGACACAGCAGATTAGTCATCTCAGGAGACATCCTGACCCCACTCTGTGCAGCAGCAGAACTTCCACCAGGTGTAACAGAGCCAAGACGTGGCATCAGCAGATTGATTGGTTGAGAAACTGGGTAAAACACAAACCTCAGCAATGTGTATTTCTCTCATGCTTCCATTCTGCTCTATTTTGAAATGCACTTTGTACCTACACACTATGATTTAAGAAGCTCACTTTTCTATCTTGAGTCCAAGAGCCATAACTTTTCCTTATTGTGTGTTATTAAACATATTTTCTCCTTAGTAAAAAACAACTACACAGATGAACGGAATGCCAGAGGAGAGGAGACTTGTTTTAATAATACAGAGACTAAATGGATAATCCAAATCAGGATGACAGGTCATGCTCTCACAGACTCTCAAAACAGGAGTTTCTCCGGCATAGTCATTCTGCCAGCCATTTCACAAGAGAGACTCATGAGTTGCTCAAGCCTCCACACCTTATTTCTCAAAATACCAATTTGTGAAGACAGCTTTAAGCTTCCTCAATCATTTCACTTCCTCAGAAAATCACAGCTGAGCACCTTTTCCTGGAAGAAGTAAACATTCCATAAAACTAATCCTTGAATCCGAATTCACGGTTTGCCATTGCTACCTTGCAAATGGCAGGAATTAGCTGATTCCTTGGCAGGCCAAATTTAAACCAGTGAAGGATGTTAAGGAGGACTTTAGAAACTCAGGTTTGGGGGTTTTTTTCCAATTATTTTGTCATGCTAAGGAATCTTTTTTGTTACAAAAGGCACTAGAGATACTTCTGGAAGAAAAGGTGCAGGTGTGGCTCAATCCAGCTATTGCCAAAAGAAGCTAGAGCCAAGGATACAAAGTACAGTGTAACATGCATTTGGTAGGACTGGATTTCTGTTGAAAATTGACTGATAAAAATGGGGGTTGTTTTGATCACCAAAAGCAGTCAGTTCCACTAGTCAAGTTCATCTTTTTCTTCTGCTTCTCTTCCCATCCTTCAGACCTTTCCCCCTTCACCTCCATCCCCAGAAATCTGCTTGCACTCTCTGTCTCCCCAGATCCAACTCCAGTCTCCACCCTGTGTGAAACTTTGCCTCTTCAGCCTTTCTTTTAAGGTGCTCCATTTCTCAGGGCTGTGGCAGGTTAGGAAGGGTTGGAATCATTAGAAAGTGTCTACAAGAGACTTGGCCTGAAGAAATACATGCACTTCCAGATTTTGGATTTCTAGGAAAAGTTAACCAATAATACAGTTTTCTGGTCTCCTCTTTTGGCTTATACAACAATTTGATTTGTAGTGCATTGTGGTTCATGACTATAGGTAAAATATATCTTCTTTCCAGCAGATAGGTGTCTGTACTCTGGAACAGTTTCTTCTAAACTTAAAAGGCCAATAAAGAAGTGATGCTTGAATATATGTCAAAAGTGTTGTTGCTGGAGTAACCTCTATTACTGGGTTAGAATCATTGCTTCTCTTGCCCATCCTGTTGTTTAGTTCTTATTACTTTTATGAAATATCACAGGCTCTCATTTAATATGTTTATGACTGTTTCATAACAAGAATGGTCATGGTTTTGTAACATCTGTAATTGACCTGCTTTGAAATTCACCCTATAAGGCCACAAATAACTGCACTTTTTCAAACTTCCCTTCTGGTTTTTTCTGTGGGTAAGCTGCTTGCTCTGTTCATGAGAGTACAGCCATAGGTTTGATATGACTTTTTGCTCAAGAAAAGCAAGCATGACCAGTCTGTCCATATTTGATGCTGCTAAGAGCACTGAGTAATATCTGCACAGTTCTCTCCAATTGCAGAATTGGAAAAGCTTCACCAAAATGCATCAGCATGCATCCAGGTAAAAATAAGAGTAAGAAATTGATACAAGGACATAGTATGCTAAGTCCAAACTTTTCTTTTTCTTGTTCTTTTTTTTTTTTTCTCTTTTTTTTTTTCTTTTTTCTTTTCTGGAAAATAATTTTAGGCATAAGAGACCTAGCAGAATACCACAAAAAAAAAAAAAAAAAGACAACATTTCCACTAGTATTCTAAAAAGCCAAGATTTTTTTTTCCATGATGTTTGTTCCCAGGGGAAAATTTTAGGCTATTTTCTTTGTAATGTGGACAGATATTTTAGCAAACCAGATTGGAATTTCCTGAATTATTTGCAGGTACTCATGCTTTTTATCTAGATGTTTGATTTTATCAGTGAGCAAATACTACAGGACAGTATTACAAGCAAGAAAATCCATCTTGGACCTCCCAGAAGTGTATGCTGAGTGCATGCAGTATGGTGAAATGAAATATCTGACATGAGCACACTACTTTAGGTGGCTCTCCTGGCAGGCACTGGGGAAAAAGGCATTTTGGCCTTCTGCCTTCTTCATTCTGCTTTGTTGGAATAAATTTCACAAAGGCATTAAAAAAGGAAGAGTCCAGGACTGACTGCACTGAGCCCCAGTGTCTCCATTTCCCCTGCTCCATGGGAAATGAAGCAGGGAGCAGGGACAGCCTGGGTCTTGCTCTGTGATGTGGTCTCCATGTAATGATGTAAATGCTCCTCACTTTGCATAACCCCCCAAATGCTCCCAAGCAGGGTATTAGGATAAGATCTGCATTGGAGGAGGGGCAGCATGAGCTAAGAGTGTTAAATGGCTGTGCTCTAAATAACCATGCTCCCAAAAATCAGTTGCTTAGAAATTGTTGAAAAATCTCTGTAATCTAGGGACAAACCCTAGTACAGGATTAAAGTCTAGTAGAATACATTTGTAGCCAAATTACAGCATCTTGGTTGCCAAATTCATTGTACAGTGGGGATAAGGTGCAATCAGCTGTTTCCATTTCATCATCCTGTAGTTCCTTGGGTTTCTGCTTGCCTGCTGCCTGTAACCCAGGGTGAGATTTTCATGGAACCTCATGTCCATCTGGAAAGACCAGGCAATTGCAGCAGGTATCCACAAACCTTATTGTAAGGCTTCTGCAAGGAGAGGAGTTGAGTGATGCTCTCAAAGTATTCTGAGGCAGCAGGCTCTAACATTCCTTTGTAGGCAGGTGACTTTTAGGGTTATTTCAACATTAAGTAAGTTCTAGACTGCTCTGAGCTGTTTGATCATTTTCCAAAGAATAAAAGCTTTTCATCAGTTATGCAGGAAATGTGATCCTTGTATGGGGCTACTCTGGCTTGGGTTGCATATCTGTACAAGCTGGAGCAAAGGCATAGGGGTCCCTTTTTT